>JAQMCX010000043.1:10174425-10266415 GCA_029814765.1 Acanthurus leucopareius | reverse complement strand
ACACACACACACACACACACACACACACACACACACACACACACACACACACACACACACACACACACACAAAAACAAACACACACACACACACACACACACACACACACACACACACACACACACACACACACACACAGAGTTAACCAGAGTGACATCATTTCTCCTCCTCCATCAACAGTCTCTGTATGTTCATCAAAGCCTGCCGTTGTCTCCACCTCCCTGCTCTCAGAGCCGCTGCTCCTTGAGGAGAACGTTGGGGAATTTCCCAGCCTGCCTCTGTGATGCTGGCCCGGGGTTAATAGGTGTTCAACCCTCCCATTATCCATGAGCGTTTGTGAATTACTGGCGAGTGATGTTTACCACTGATATCATATATATGCTAATGGGGACCCTTAATTGAAGGGGAGGGGCCGCTGGGCAGGAGGGTGCCGGGTTGCGATCATGTGTAAAATTGATTTGTGAGGGCTGATATTTGATGGACGGCAGGGGGGCTGCAGACTGCAGGGGTCTGGTGCCACAAACTTCTCTTTTTTCTGAAAAACATTGTCGGTCTTCACTCACTGATTGTTCAGTATCACTGTGGTATTTAAGTAATTCTGGATGAGGATTTTCATGTAAGTCTGAAGGATTAATTGCTCCCACTTTGGACAATTAAGCAGGTCCTTCAGTATTTATTTGATATTGTTTCTGCATGTATTAAATAGTAATGGGTAGCAGTTCAGTTTGCCGATTAATGATGAGAGAATTTTCCAAACAAATTTTGTTTATTTCTGCAAAGCTGAGTGATGATTACTGGAGAGCTGAGGGATGTCAGTTCAAAAAAGCTGCAACAAAAAAGATGCCCTGTTCAATTGTTACTAAAGGTGGACATGGTTGTTTTAAAAATAAAAACTTTGATCACATTTCACTGTTTTTCACTGTGGAGTAATCAGTTGCCAACTATTGTCATGTTTTTCACTGTTTAACACAGGGTTTGTATAAGGCACAACCCATATTCTGAGGCAACATATGAAATGATTTAGATGGAGAAAAATGTAGGGGTCTTATGTTCAGTCAGTTTTAATTTAAAGATTTTCAAATATAATGCATTCAGACAAATGAAACACAAGCCAACACTCAGATGATAAAATAATTTAAAGACAACTAATTAACACATTTATTTGAAGAAAAAGATATACAGGGTAGTGAAAGATAGACTATATTTCTCCTCATGATAGTTTTTGAACAGTTTGTTCAGTCACAAGCCTGGAATAAGGTGTGTGGTGTAACACAAGCTTAAAGACTTCTGTTTTACAACTTAAAATGTGCCAGTAAATACCTAATATGTGACTTTTGAAGCTTGTATGTGTCTTATTAAAGGTGGTTGCTTACAGGTGGCTAAATGAGACTACAGAGGTCACTGGGGACTTGAAATGTCATCATGCTGCCTCAGTAAATACTCTACTCGCTTGCCCTCTCTGACAGCCTCATCATTTTGATACTCACACTCTTACAAACAATTCTAACCTAAACTTTCCAGCTTATCAATTTATCAGGTTAAAATGTGTGCATAGTTTGGTGGAGAAGGAAGCTTAGTGAAGGTGACTTTGAAGTCATGCAGCTGTTGTGGTGCTAGTTTAAAGCCTTGCATGACCTCTACTTTTGATGATTACATTGAGGGTTTAAAATCCTAACTGTGGTGTACATTTGTGCAGATTATCTTGTTGCACAAAATGTGTAAATATCCCAAATTTTTATTCTCTACACAGCTTATCTTCTGCAATGGTCTCTGAGTCAGCAAAACATGTTGTTGGCTTTTGTCAATGGAACCAGGATGAAGCAATTGCGTACAAAAATACACTGACCCTGCACCACTCCTTAGACTGAATTTTAAATGTGTAGTTAAAAGATGAATGGAGGGAACTAAAAAGAGAACGTAGAGGAACTTATATAACATATTTAAAGCCATGCATGACATAAAAGCAGCTGCACAAAGCAGCTAAGAATCATAGTATTTTGAGTGTTTAAAGATAGCCAGAGTTATGGCAAATCTTAGATGGAATTCAACCATGTTTTACTAATTAAGATTCACCAAACTTTATTTATCTGTGCAAACACAGTAAAGTAGCTTCAGAGGATCAAAACTGTAAAAGCAAGTCAGGGAAAGACAGAAGTTGGTAATTATTTTAGGCTAATTTCAGTTTCCTGAATTGCTTTTAGGCTTTAACAAAGATAAAGTAAAAATTATTACTGACTTTTCTTCTGAAGTATCAAAAACAAAGACAAAATGTCAACTTTTAATGAGACAAAATAGACCATGAGAACACATTTTTCAGATTGTCCAATTCCTTTGACATAAATTTGGATTATAAAGTAGACAAATTTTCTCAAACCCATAAAAACACACATTAAGATGAACATCATGCAGATGTAGAATATAGAGACATGTAGATTATTAGGAGATTATCAATAAAAGAGCTCAAATATGTCCTATGATCTACTCACAGTTTGCACAAATTCATTCCCACACTGACTGAGCGGCTGGTCTTCCTCTTCCTGCTCTGCAGATTCAAGTTGAAGTTTTCCAAATTTTCAGAGCAAACTGCCAGTCTTAATGTGTAAATCAAGCATACTGGGACAAATATGTTTTCCTTTGATAAGTTGGATTTCTCTTCCGCTGCCAGCCGCTGCTCGCTCATTGTGGCTCCAGCCGAAGGTTTTAAGCCGCCGCACGTGAGCCGCATGGCTAAACATCTGCTGGCTTTGAAACAAACAGCCCGCAAACGCTTTAAGTATATTATCAGCCAAGTTCTTTTAGGAACGCATTGCTAAAGGAGCTTACCATTTAATTAATGTAACTTCAGCGAGATTACACCCAGCCCAGCCTTGTAAGGAGAGGCAGAGTCTTATTGACCTCCTATGCAAGAGCTTAAAGACACAAGAATAGCGTTTTTACTCAACTTTGATGGGATAACTCGTATAATCTTTCACAAGGAAGGCAGGAATAAAGTGTTTTAAACATAATACCCTTCCAAAGTGTGAGTGGGCCTGTGTGGCTGACACAGCAACTTTGTCAATTTATCAACCTTGACTTTTTTGAAATCTCCTTTTGTTTTGTTTCTCAATAGGATTGACTGAAATAAAGGCTTTTTTTTAGGCCTGTTTATCTGTGAAATGATGCAGTCGAAGAAGGCTTTACCAGACACTGAAACATATGAGGACATTTGTTGTCATTTTTATCAAATCTAGAGCAAACAGTCCTAAATGTTTTAAGAGTGTGTTTACTAATGGATTGGTTCTGAGGATGCATACATATTGATGCAAATCTTAGGCTGTTTGAACCATTTTTTTTTATATTTAACTGTTTAAGCAGAATAGAAACATTTGTTAAAAGGTTTCACATTATAATGTGGCTGTAGGCAGATATTTCTGTTAATGGATGTATTTTATAACTATATCTTCCTTTGTTGACATCCATATTTATAAACAATTTATTGAATATTTA
The DNA here is from genome assembly GCA_029814765.1 of Acanthurus leucopareius. Lineage (NCBI taxonomy): Eukaryota > Metazoa > Chordata > Actinopteri > Acanthuriformes > Acanthuridae > Acanthurus > Acanthurus leucopareius. The sequence continues at coordinate 10,262,928 of JAQMCX010000043.1, read as the reverse complement.
TATAAAAAATTCTAATTTCACATAGTTACAGTTAGAGAAAAGTTTAAACTACTTCAAATTAAATTTTTTTGTTCAATTTTGAAAAGAAACTTGAAAAAGAAATTTGAAAAATGTGTTTTTATTTACACTCATCCTAACAACCTCCATTTAAAACCTACAGTATGAAATACAAAGAATAAGAAGAACATATAAAACTAAAAAATTTCATTCTTTTGCTTTTTTATCATGTATGTTTCCATTTTTTTCATTTTCAAAGAAAAAATTAAGAATCCAATTTGTGATACATGTATTGATAGAATTTTTTCTTTTTTCCCGTTTCCTCCTCTCCTCCCCCACTTACCCTCTTCCACCATCCATCCAAGATGTTACCGACTCCCTCTCCTCCCCCATGGTCTCTCCCTTTTTTTTCTTTCTTTTTTTAGAGTTTTTGGTGTCGCCCTTTCAAACATTCTTTAACACTGGGATAAAGGGGACGGGGGGATTGGGGAGATTAGGCTACGGGATCCTCCAGGCATTGTCTGAGAATCTGCAGATAAAAAAAAGCATTGCTTTGCTTTGGTTTTGATTTGGTGGGGTGGGGGCAGGGAGGTGAGGAGGAGGGGGGAGGAGTTAGCAGATTCAGGGGGCAGGTGGTGTTACTGGCTGGTCGGCTGCTGTTTGGCATTTAAGAAAAAAAAGGATCCTCATATTTGAAGGTGATGAGAAGAAGAGACGCAGCAGTTTTCTGCTTCCTGTTTATTTGTTTGAGGAAAACTGTTTTGTGACTGGGGAAATTTCAAAAGTGACGTTCCTGATCCAGATCAGACTTACAGACACTCTGATTCAACTCCCTAAATGTGATTAATAATCCTTTTTCTTGAAAGAACAAAAAAAGTATACTCAAGGCATTTTTTACATTTATTTTGATTTATCATTATGTCTTCATATGATTTCTATCTGCCAAAATAAACCTTTTTTAATTGGAATTGAGCCTTTCTGTACATGCTGGTAACTCAGGAGTTTCCTGACTTAAAGAGAAATTCCACTGCTTTTGCAGGTTTTTGCTGCTAAAGTTCAGTGATGGAAAATGTTTAACTGCATTTACTCAAGTAGTGTTCTCACATGCAGTTTTGAGGTACTTTTACCTCAATTAAGTATTTCTATGTAATGCTTCTTTTTGCTTCCCTCCAATATCTGACAATTACAGTTTACTTTTTGAATTAGGACTTGACCACTAAAGCAACAACTGACGACTCAAAAACAAATTGTTAAAAAATGTAACTGTGGCTTTTTAGCCTTTGGGGTTTGTGATACTTCACAGATAATCAATGTCTAAATGAGTCTGTTGTATATTTTTTTAAAAATATTTAAATTGCTGCTAAAATATTTTCATTTGTAAATTTTTCATATGATGTTATTTGAGTAACTTTTCAAATACTTCACAAAAACTCCAGAAGTGAAAAAAAACAGATTTGTGGAACAGAACTGTGTTTTCTCTTCTTTACTCTCATATTAATCATTTAAAGGACTCTCAGATTTATCTAGTGACCCTTTAAATGGGTTTGACCTTTTGGTTGAGAACAACTAAACTTAATTGGCTAATTGTATAGAAAGTAGTTCAACTTAGCTCCAAAACTAGTTATAAACATTTCCATCATTTCCTTGATGTCATTGATGTCATTAAACTACAACTTTTTGTTTGACTGTATTGTATGACTTCTAAAAATATCAACAAAATCTATGTTCAAGTTTCCTCAGATGTCTCATGAAAGAAGGTCCTCTTGTAACAGCTGGGTAAAATACTGGAGACTGTGTGTGTGTATTGATCAACTCATGTGACAATCAGTCTACTCGTATTGATGAAACTATTAACACTGATCACACAGTAAAGTGGTGATTGATCAGCTCCTTGACACTAATAGTGACACACTGGAGGATTTAAAATTCACAAGGAGCTCACTGTCTACTTCTTTCTTTCTCTCTTCCTTTCATTTATTACTTTTTATATAAAATTCCTCCCTGATATGCCTCTTCTGAGGCTGATAGCGGATCACATTAACTGATCACCTGTGTATTGTTGTGTGTTTTTCAGCCTCATGCATCAGCAGGTGGTTATCAGCTGCTCGTCAGCAGCCTGTTACAGGCTCCATTCAGATGCTCATATCAGTTAATTAGCACCAGCTGAATCTCTCCCAATAATCTGCCTTCATTCATGTGCTAAAGCAGCCGTCCCTTTACTTAAGTAGTTGTTATTTCCTTTTGTCTTTAATGCCACTTAGTTGCAAAACATCCACATGCCAGGAATTGTGATGCATCTGACAAACTGCCTGGTGGATTTAAGAGGAAAAGGATCATTTTTTTAGTTAAGGTTGGTGTCTTATCAGAGTATGTCCTTAGCTATTTTAACATCTGTATTGCCCTCTTTGCTTTTGTTTGTCAGACCTGATTGGTTAGGTCTGGTTGGTTGGTTGATCTGAACTGTTTCAAATTTCCACATTCAGTTAGTCACAGTCTCTTGAAATTGACATTTTTACTACAGTAAAATGATGTTGCACATCATATATCATTACCTGTTGCCAGGTTTACAGTTTGGCATTACAATAAAGAGAGTAACAGCTGATCTACACTGCCTTCCATAGAAAAGTGAGTGATGCAAACTTACACAAAAAATGCAAGAAATTGTTTGGCTTCTGTGCAGCTTTTATTGTGAAATCCAGTCAATTCTTGTCATTGTTCGTGTGAGTCTTCATCAGATTGTTTCATCTGATTTGAAAAAAAAAAAGAAAAGAAAACAGGCTTTGGTTGAAAGACTAAAAATGTAATATCACCCTGTTTTAAATTTTAATTTTGGTTAAATTTTACGATCTGTATCATGAGCTCAGATATTTCCTCACTGCTGGAATCCTTCACCTCAGACGCCTGCATGTCCTAATGGAGTTAGTTCAGCCATTAGCTGAGCAGATTGATTCATTACGCTAATGTGAGTCTAACCCTGTTGGCCCTGTTGAAATGCGTGCAATATGACACTCCTCAAATTTGTTCTAACACATGCCCTGGGGAGCCAAACAGAGCCGCTGCTAATGGGGGAGGTGGAGCCAATTATGCAGAGAAGAGCTGACTGTCAACAGATATTAGGACAATATCTGCTCTGTGTGTTATCAGCCTGCCCGCCTCCTCAAACACAACCAGCTCACAGCTTCTCTTCAAGCTGTTTCCCTCAGTCTGGTTAAAAAAGAGCAACTGATGGAAGCAAAAAAAAAAGTAAAGAGGCAGATTTTCAAGTATCCTTTTGGGAAACTGCTGTGAGCTTGTCATTCTGCCTTCAAAATTCATGCAGTTTGGCATATTCTGTAATGAAATCTGTCACTTTAAATTCAATACTGTCTATTTTATTTCCTTTATTTCTTACACAAGTGCTCATGTGAAGCTGTCATGATGGATATGCCCATGCAAAAAATGAACATATTTGCACATGATTTGTTTTTATGTGTGCAGTTTCCTTAATCACATCACATGTGAAAACATTAACTCATGTCTCACATTACATGTGAAACCCCTTTTTCAAATGTGATAATACTGAATGCAAACAATATGGTTTATCATATGCAAAACAACTTTTCACTTGCAATTAAGTTATATTACACATGCCATAACATGTTTTTGGACATTTCACAATAATAAAGTTTGTCACTGAAATAATAATTACTTTTACACAGCTGCTTTGTATTTAAAGAGTTGCAATAAACATCACATACAGATGGTTACTGGCCAACACAGGAAATTTTTGTCACTATGGTGGCTCATGAATGACAAAATACAGCTCTGACACTTTGTTTCTTGGATGTATTGCACAGGCTTAAAGTGGAAAGAAATGTTAAAACTAGCAACATCTTGCTGTCAACATACTGGAGAAATAACATTACAAGGTATGTTGATAACTTCAGCTTTAGCTTGACAAAATTACTATTACTAAGCAACTAAATCTGTTAACTGTAGGATTACATGTAACCTAAGAACAATAATGTTACTAAAACAATGTTTACTGTGTTTAATAATCATATTACAGTTTTTAATCTCACAAATTCACAAATGGATGCGTCATATTAACTCATCTCAGTGCAAACCACTGTATCAGCAAAAACAAAAGTAACTTGTAGATGCTTTGAGTACATTGTGGAATGCAGGACTTTTACCAATTGTGGAGTATTTTTTAACTGCAGTGCGATCACTTCCACTGGTGCCTGTAATGAAAACATGATTGCTTTCTGTTTTCTTCAAAGCCACAACTATCAACGACGACAACAATGCAGGAAACACCTAATTTGTTTCCAAATGTCCCTGAAGAAACGATTAACACCACTTAGAAAGTAAAAGACAAGAAAGAGGCATGTTAGCTGGACAGTTATAATACTACACGAAGCAATAAAATATTCTGAGTAGCCTATTGTTTTACACAATAAAATAACTCCAGCAGGAGGAGAAAAAAGTAAGGGAAAAGGAGTAAGTTTTATTACCAAATTAGCCTATAATAGAGACCTGAAAGCAGACAAAGGTGGATAAAGTCTTAATTCTCAGACATCATACCGAATCAGTAATACCATAAACCAGACTTAAATATTTGGAATAAAAGCTGTTATAATGTCATAAAAGTAAAAACATGCATGACAAAATCAAATGCGGCTTTGATTCCCTTGTAAGTTTACATGTTTTTATGTGGCATCTGTGGGTTTAGGTGACCAGCAGCCTCAGGGAGAAGATTCAAGTGTTCTGCTGGGGACTCGAGGTCATTTCCCCTCAAGTGACTGGAAAAGAGATAAAAGGAGGAAAAATACCTTAACAGCTATAACTAATTGAATATAGATATTTAATTTGTCATTGTTCAGGGTCACTCTGGAGGAGAAGAAGGTTGTTCATGTGAAGAAACCCTTGAGTTTGAGGTAAATACAGATTGCTCTTTATTTATCCCACCTCTCCTGTTTTTTATCTCCCATCTGTGCAGAGAGGAGGGAAGCGGCGTCTGTGGCGGGCGGAGATAAGACCTGTTGTTGTGGATGTGGGGGTGGGTGGTCTTATTTACCTGTAGCTGAAGGGGTTTTCAGCTCACTGCAGGCCGCCGCTTTACATTGTGTCCCCCCGCTGCTCTGTCAATACTCACCCTGAGTACCAGAGTCAACGGCCTCATGCACGAGGACCGGGAGAACATGTGGTCACCAGCTCGAAGTGCACGCTCTCACACAAACAAAACAGATGTCAAAATGGGGTGAAATCAGCTCAAAATTTTACATGTAGACTGTGTGTTGTGGCTGTGATGTACATGTGGCAGCTTTACCTTTCCATGCATGTTATCATGCAAAATCTTAAACAATTTATATTATTATTTATGTCAATTCATCATCATCAACAAATTTTAGTACTCTTAGTAATTTCTCAATTGGTTTGTTTCCTTTTTGATACATAAATCTTTCAAATCACCTCACAAATATATGACAAAGGTCAATAATTTCCTGAAACAGCTGGTGTTTTAGTTTTTATCATCCTAGCAGGAGGAAATAATTGATTTGTTGGGGACTGTTTTTCAGCGGCAGATTAATCCACCTTTGATGCTCTAGTGAAGTTTGGGCAACATGATGGTGTGTGTGAGATTAAGTCAAAATAAACTACAGTATGTGTGTTCATGGTAATGAAGGAACATGTCAGCCAATGCAACAGTGTGACTCAGTAATGTGTGTTTAATAGTTTATTGACAACAATGGAGCTCTTTGGCACAGAGGAATAAAATTTATGAGAGTATGATTAAAAAAAATACTTATGTAACACATTTACTGTTGGTTTTGTTCTTTTAATGACATTTATTTGAAATGAGAACCATTGAATACCAACTGACATATTAAGTGAGGGGTAAATTTATGAGTTTCAAATATTTTGTCAAAAGTCAAATTGCGAAGGTAGGAACGTTTAAATGGAGAGTATTTCACAATAAAAGCATAGTCAAAAAGTATTTAATATGATATTTAGTTTGTTACTTCATAATATAATGTACCTATTACTGTTATATTTTCAAAGCAATTGTTATGTTGAAAAAATTCACTTAATAAAGGTTTAAATATTAAGGGCTGACAATATTTCCTGTTCAAATGCCACACAAATTGTGCCAAATGAATGTAATGCTTTTTTCATTTTTCACAGCAATATTACTCTCAAGTATATTGTGTATTTGTTCATTGTTTTTATTGCTGACTTAGAGAGTCTGTAACCAACTATTGTGTTCTCTTCCCTTCTCCTCTCTTCATTTGTGAACCAAATTTGGGGTAAATAGGCTATATTTAGTTTTTTTCACATGGTTCTGTTCATTCCGTGAGTGACACCACCTGCCGAAACCAAATTCCTTGTATGTTGCAAACGTACTTGGCCAATAAAGCTGATTCTGATTCTGATTCTGATTAAACCATCTGCTTCATCTTTTTGGCATTTCTATCTATCTATCTGTCTGTCTGTCTGTCTGTCTGTCCGTCAATCTGTTCTATTAATCCTAAACTGTTGTGGCAAAGCAGTGCTGACTTATTTCAACGGCACTATCACACATCAAGGTTAGACATGATGTTCACAGGGATGGACTAGTGCAAGACTGCAACATGTTTCATATTTCTCCAAACACATATAATCTGTGTTCCTGGGCTAGAGGTGGCTACAACTGATTGTTTGTTGTGAAAAATGGTTATTATAATAGGCATTCCTTCTTGAAAACACTTAGTGAATCAGCCTTAACTGATAATGTCTGAATGTTTATAAGAATACATTGGCTGCAGTTGTTGAAACCTTATTTTTAAAATGTTATATTCAAGGAGGTTGACTCTTTTTTTTGTTGTTGTTTCCCAGGACTGTAAACAACCATCAAGCAACGTGTCTAATGCTGGTAAGAAGCAGGTAAACCAGTTCAGCAGGTGAGCCCTGATCTTAGAGGCCTCACAGTTCTCTGAAAGCCCATTTGTGAATTTTTGGCAGAGCTTTTCCTGCCCTGTTTGCTCATTTGTGTTAAGAAGGAAAAAAGGGAGTCAGTGTCCAGATTGTTGTACATCTGCTGTTTCTGCGGAGTGGCACGCCACGCAGGTGCTGCTCCTTCCTCCCTGAAGGCCACATTCTTCTATAGCCATGTGCTGCCTGAGCAAACTGCGCTTCTGAGCAGGCCTGTCCCACCGCTGACTGGCCAGTGCCCCGGCAACATGCATTGTTGCTCTATGCAAATCTGCCCACACTGGGACAGAGGCTCGGGGAGGGGGTATCCTGAGCTCAGTAGCCGGGATAGAGAACGGAGGCTGGCCAATAAATGAAAGTTTGCCTTAAATCCTCAGGATAATAGAGGCAGAGGTTGGGGCCGAGCCTCGAAGCCGAGATAAACAGAGGGATTACTCCTCGGTTTTGCATCACTCACTCTCCTCTGGGTGGCCCTTAACCGTCAGGAAAGCTAAAAGAGGGGAGAGGGGGTGGCGAGAGAAGAAAAAACGTTTAACGCATGGACATTCACACAGCACATAGGGGGAAAGAAGTGAGCCTAATTCCATCAAAGACTGAGAAATTAGCAATTAATTTATTCCAACCTCCCCGCCCCTGCTCCTTTTCTATTTTCAGCCCAATTGTTGGTTAGTTCTGCAACATCTGGTCCAGAACAGTCACTGTGCCTGATGACTGATGCTCCCTCCATTAAAGTAGAATGGCAGAGAAAATCTTCCCTTTCTCATTCATTTCTTGTCCATGGGAGATTAGTTTGGTACGATGTGAAAAGTAATCATTAAAAATGTTGCTCTTTTTGCAGGCCATGCATAACCACCACGGGCTGCGCCTTTATTTGCAATTGTAATTTAAAGAATAATTAAAGAAGTTAAATGATTCTGTAAATGTAGAACAACTTGAGTCTTTGTGCTCAAGGGTGCATGAACCTTTGCCTTATGGCTGGTTGCTCCGATAAACTCGGTAATGAAAGAATGTAGCGCCACACTAATGACAAATTTTGAAGTGTTTTGGATTTGCTCACTCTCCTGTCCTCGCCTTACGCTTCCTCTGATGCCTGACTTTAATCTGGGCAGCACCCAGGAACAGAAGCCGCAATGAAGCTTCTTTAACATATTAGCAAAAACAAAACAAAACAAATAAAAAATAAAAAACACTGACTGAATGATTTACTGATTAATTTTTTTATTCATTTTGAGAAAAAGAAGATGACAAAAGCAATATTCTAACACGTAAACAAACACAGCAGAGATATGATTTAAGGAGGGGGATAGAAAATGATAGCAAAGACACAAGATGCACGGAGTAGTACTAGTGCATACATTTCAAAAAACATACATTTAAAGAGTGAAAAAAGCACAGAAATCATGGCAATTCAGTGCTTTAAAAATTATTTCATTAATCTGATGAAGATTTTTTTAATTGCCAGTTAAAGAAATTTAGTTTAGGACAACATAACACAGAAAAACGCCACACTAAAAGTTGAAATCATTAAAAAAAATTGGCATTATTTCTTAAAAAATGTCCAAAACAATTAGCTGTTAAAAGGTGCCAGGGAGGTTTTTGGTGTTTGCATTTCTGTCTGTGAAGCTAAATGATGAATGAGACTGTGTTTCATCAACTGAATAATGACTAAGAGTCAAAAAAATTTGAATGCTTCTTCTGCACACAAGGAGGTAGAGAGAGAATATAATTGCAAATAAACACTAAACAGTGGTACATTTAGCTCTTGTCAGAACTTCACCCTTGGATCAAATTAACAGAAAAATCCTTTTCTTCAAAGTTTTCTCCACATAAACTGAGAACGCTGTTTTGTCTGACGTAAATTGATGAGTGCAGCAGAGATGGCCTTGTATCAATCACTTCAACCGGCTTTGGCGCTGCACCACCAGCAGCTTATATACCTCTTCCCATCCTAAAGACTCACATACACACACACACACACACACACACACACACACACACACACAGACACAGAAAGATAACCCCAGCTCTGGTGGAAAGGAGCTGTTGACATTATTTAGGGTCATTGTCCACGATAGCAGATGGCCAACTGCTGGGATTTAGGAGATAAACCCTTCCACCTACATCAATTACACATTTCCCCACATCACTTAGTTACTTAATGTTGGCTTATGGAGTCCCAATAAAACACAATCCTAAACAAGTTTTTTGGGGGGATTTTTTTGCATTGTTAGTAATAAAATCTAACATTTCCTGAAAATCATCCGGACTGGGAAATGATGGAGAGGAACAGGAGTGATGACGGTGACCGGAAAGCAGCTCCTATAGAGGTGACCTTGAAGACTGTGGTTGTTCTGGGCAGGTCCAAGGTGTCACTGTGGGTAACTGCATCAGTGTGAGGCTGGATGGAGCTGGATGCCCAGTGTACAAGCAACCTCACCTGGAGGAATCAGAAAATATAAATCCATAAGAAGGTCCCTCCATACCACAGATTTCAACAAACACACAGGGTTTATATTATAATAATAATAATAATAATAATAATAATAATAGTATAGGTCAAAGCACACAAGCAAGAAAACAAACCTTAGTCCTGTAGGTTGTAATTTCATGAAATGGACAAAGAGCTAATAAAATTCTTTGGTTGAGTTAAATCTGTGGACCAGAAAAACACAAAACACATTTGAATAAAGCTATATAGATGATAATGTTACTGCGTAAACAAGCCGTCTGCTTGCAGCAAATTAATATTGGCTAGCTTAGCTTTAATTTTCTGGAGCCACTCCATAATTATTAACGTCAAAGGGGACTGGAGAAATTTTGCTACCTGACTTTAGCTAGTCAGTTTAACTGATCTTCAAAAGCAAAAATGAAAAAACAGATCATTTGAATCACGCAAACTGATGCTTATCCTGAGCTAAGAAATAAGTAATCCTTTTTCCATCTTACAAGGATTAACATTTTGCTGTTTTGTCTACCCAAGTGCTTGTTAGTCATCTAGCCTATAGCGAAATCAAGACAAGCAAGCCTTCCATTTCCTAGTTTGTACTTTGTCCCGTTTTTTTCGCCATTCAAATTGCTCGTCAACTAACTTAAAAAAGACAGTTTGATTAACAGCCAATTGCCTAAATTTCTGATTAAAACATTGTAATATTACAGCAGAACTGAAAAAACAGTCGTTGTTGCAGTTGTGCAAATGATGGGGTTTCAATTGTTCATTTTTTCTATATAATAATCAGCTAGTTGTTCTACACAATCTTTAATTTGAGACTCAAAAAGTAGCTGTAACTCATTATGAAATAAGTTACAAACCCAAATCTAATCAAAATCCAGAAAGGTCTGAATTTGTAGGAATTCACCATACTGCATTTAGGATCTGTCAGGTTCAAGCTGGGTAGCAAACTCAAATTTTTTGTTAAGAGTTCCGTCAAGGCAGCGAAGCTAGATCCCTGTTTTAGAAAAATAGTTCAAACCCTATAAATTTTGCAGGAGAAAAAACAAATTACATGACTTCATGTGCTGTCGTGTTGTTGCTCTCTAATTCTGATGTGAACTCGTTCAGCTGCTGTCAAAGTATCGGACAGCCATGATACCGTCTTTTCCCATGATCCTCCTGGCAATGTCCTGACTAGGAAAGCGGCCCGACATGACAAAAAAATCTTGAAAGAACACAAAAGCACAAAGAGGCGGGCGCAGCGGCAGAGGCGACCGTCTCGGGCCCGACAGAGGACTCAGCCTCGCCATACAGCCGGGCCACTCCAATTCTGAGCGAATGCTAATGAGATTGCTCTGATCCCTCCGGTGCTTCCCATGTTTTCAACACCTTCAAGGACCACATGGCGCTTGCAGCATAAAGACAACTAAATGAGAAATCTGAACGTTTTTTTGTGATGCCGGGGGCCTCTTCGCTTTTCAACCTGGCTGCCCATTCAGTGTACCTCCCCGAAAAGAAAAGATAAGAAAGAAACTGCTACAGGGGGTGTGGATGAGTAAACTTTTCAGGAAAATGGCATATTTGCGAACCTGAAGTAATAATCAATTTATGGCCGCGCAAGGGCGAAGCCTTTGACGCAAGAAGAATCACGGGTTGGGGAGATTGAAAAGGAAGGACGAGAATGAGAAGGGAGATGCTCAAATTTGGAGGCTGTTTCTCACAACCGCTGTAATGAGATCACTAACATCTTGAGCCGGCCTCCACTATAGCCACCAAACAACAGGCTCCCAGATGAAAGGTGAATGGGCCTGGGTTCCCGCTGACTGGTTCAGAAGCACTTTAATAGCACAGCGCCCTATGAAAGGTTCCTGGGCAGTAGCTCATATTAGCGGCGAAGCACACTGCTTAATAGGATGATGCCTTTTGGCTTTTGTCATGAGATGATTAAGGGCTTCGTTGTCACCAGTGCCTGTTGAGCACAAGGCACTAGAATCCACTCTGCTCGGCTTATTGTCTGAGTCTATGTGGTGGAAAGGGCTCCTTTTGATGAAAACACCTCTCAGGGATCTATCAGGTGAGCTCTGCTTTGGAGTCTTAAATCTACGCCCCCTTCAAAATATCTCAAGTGCTTTGTTTTCCTCTAAAGACCCTTGAATCTGTCATCGTCTTTGGACAAAGACAAACGTCACTAAGGGGGGCAACAGACAGATGAAAATTGCTGATAATGGTCCTTGAATAATGAAAATATGTATTCTGTGTGTGTTATTTACCTTGTTCTTTCAACTGTGTACTAAGTGATGTGATTATTTTCTGCAAACAGTCTTTCATTAGATGGAAAAGTTCCCTCCAATTTAAATCATCTTATGTTCTCATTACTTTCTTGATAGGGCAGCAGTCCTATATATAGGGTTTGTTTTGGAATTATGTAAAATACAAAATTTATTTATTTCTTTTAAGACAAGCTAATGTCACAAAATAATTTCTTACAATGAACTTTTTTAGCCTCAACAAAGCGGCGTCGCCTTTGGCCATGCAGACATCAAGAAATCTCAACCAAGCATATTTCTGTCAGGTTTACATCTATCCTCAAGGACGAGCATCAGTGAAAGACATTTAAATTGATCTATTTTTATGTTTCAAATAAAATAGTGATTGTGTGTTATACAATCACGACAATTTACCACACACAGAAGGTGATTGAACAGGATGAATGTTGGCCAGATTGACGTTAAACAGAGAATGCACTATGTCCATTTTTTTGCAATCAATGCTGGTCCTTTCAATCAGGAGAGCTTTATACTCGGGATTAGTTTTGGTGACTTAAGAAGCTAGACTACCTCCGTACCCCCACCATCTGCAACTGCACCCCCCTCCACTCTCCTTTACCCCTCCAAACCCCCCTCACAAAAATAGCACAAGGATACTGCCAGCCTTTTCACTCGCTCCTAACAAGGCGGCTCCAAAGCACAGGCCCACTCCAAGTAATTAAATCAATCCCTTTGTGTTCCCCAATATTCCCCTTCAGTGGGTGACTGCCCAAGATCTGATTATGGCTCTTCATGCATATTCAGGCTGAAGCTACAACTTGTCTAAAACAACCTCTTACTTTTTATACTCATGTCCCAAGCAGCCAACATGCACCAATTTCCTCTTTTTCTTCTTAATAAACCCTTAAAATGTTTCATATACATCTCAAAATTCAAATCTTTCCTCCAGTACGACTGTGAAATGAGGAGCAGCCACTGTCTCGGAAGACTCAGGCATATTGAAGAAAAAGCTGAAAGATGAGGAGAAGTTAGGGTGGGAGCCCGAAAGCCAAATTGGATTAGCAAGTATTGGATTAAAGGTAAAACGGAGGGATAACAAACAAGAAAAGCTGCCTGTGATCACAGGGTTTAATATATTTCTTTTCCTCTCCAATCCCTTTCTTCTCTCCCTCCCCCTTTTCTTTCTTTCTTTTCGAGTAAAGATCCCAGGCTTAAGACAGACTTATTAAAACTAGGATTAATTTGTAATGCTCCCCTAACCCTCGGGGTCAACCAAAGATTTGTTATCTAAAGCAAACAGGAAAAAATGTACTATAACAACACAACGAGGGCTTTAAACCATGTCTGTCGGGCTTCAAGGAGATTTTAGCTTTGTACAGAGGTGTTATCCCTGAGATATTTATTTAAGCAGGGAAAGAAAACCCTTGTAGGGCAATCTAGAGGTGGGTAAATATTATAGTTTCACTTAATCTTCTGTATCATGGAGCTTTTCCTCATAAAAAGCAAAAAAACATATCTCGTAGAAGGAAGGTAAACTAAATTCTTAACATGCAAAAGGTGCCCAATAAATCAAGATACTTTGTTATCTGTAATCTTGATAACAAAAGTGGAGCATGAAAAAAAGAAGAGAAACAAATACACTTCTCTTCCTTTATTAAAATATGTCCTGTTTTTAATCAGAGGATGATGAGAGTTAACCGTTGAGGAGCTGGCCACTCTCATTGGCCTTATCTTTTTAATGTAGCACTGCCTCAGATTGCAATCTTAATCTTATTTGGTTATGGAGGCTTCGTTCACTCCGACAAGCACAAAGACCTTTGGGGAACAAATCCAGAGCCTCTGCAAAGAAGCAGCACCTTATTTTCTGCGATGGCTTTTGGGTTTGTTCCCTGGGGTCGCAGTTCAAGGGGCCAAGTTGACCGGCCTCAGAGCCCAGCAGCCTAAATCTCTTGGCCAGTTGCCTGTCCCTGCTCTGTTCCATAAAAACAGTCTTTGTTTCCCGTGGTTTTCTTTTAATGTCTTCACCAGGCACTGTCGCAGAGGGTCATTGCAAGACCACAAAAGTATTCAGATATGACGCATCTAAGCAATAGAAAGAAAATGATTTAGATACAAATTTTATAATTTTTTAATTTTAATTTAAAGGTGGCAGGCATTAGGATTTAAATATCTTGTTTGTCATTTGATGCCACTGATTTTAGGGTGAGCATATAACTATGAAACTGTGGTAAAGCCTGTGTGGATAAGAGCTTAGAAAAAGCTGGTGTGGACATAAAAAAAATGTGGACCCTGGGTTAAAATGTCAAGGTTTCACACATCTTTGTCTTTAAACTCATTTACCTTTGCTTTCTTGAAATGTTGTTTTTAACAATGCTGTTGATGTTGAAATTATGCTTCAGTTTCCCATGCATGAATTAGATACGACCTCAGGAGTTCATGATGTTCAATGATGATTAATGATTAAATGTTCATTATACCAACTCAAACTCTAAGAATCATTCTTTAAATAAGGAGATGCTGCATTAAGCATATTTGAAAAATTTTCAGATCCAAATTTTTAAAAATGAAAATATCAGAAAAATTACAGTAAATGTAAAGTGAATAAAACTTTGTGTTTACAAACATTGTCTGTAAACATTTTCAGTCACTGTTTGACAATGACATAAACCAATCCCATGATACCATGCTTCCTCAAGATGTCATCATAGTACGTTTTTTGTTTTCATTGCAATCAGATGATGTATCATCAGTGTACGTCAAACATATCAAACATGATCCTCCACTACATGTCAATCTACTGTGCATACATTGAACAAGTCCTTTGAGCAGACTCCAGAGAGTGGTATTAACTGAGCTACTCCACATCTGCGGTGTTGGGGAGTACATTCAGGCTTTAGAGATTAGTAGGTCTGGGGTACTATTCACCTGATTCATAGCTTCTTCAGCCGTAGCTGTTAGTACTTGTTCATCACTTTTCAGCTCCACCCAGGCTCCACCACCTATAATGAAATCTAGCTTTGTTTATACTTGTGTTTGATATCTTTCTGCGGGCCTCTGCAGATGCGAGCTACAAGCATGGGACACTTATGCTCAATGTGGTGTTCACTGCAGTAATTTCTGAAATGCTAGGTGTCTTCAAACATTGTTCGATTGCAGTTCAACTTGCAGCACCAGAATCAACACAATTGTGGCCGGTTGGTCTGACTGAGCTGGGCAAGGCAAACTTTTGCAGCAGGTTTGTTTTTTCATCTCAAATGCTGGGTAATGGCAGTTGAACTTATGGCTCACTGTGCGGAACATGTTTCGTCCAAACATTTATTTAAAATGTATTCATATAACCTTATACTCAGAAAAAAACATTTGTACTAGATAATTTGGCAAAGTAATGACTACATTAAAGGTCAGCAGGTGATTTGTGTTGAATGCCAAAGTTTAAAAAAAAAATGTCTTATAGAATTTTTAGTTATTGCAAATTAAGTTTGCCTAAACAGATTTTAGGCAAATAAAATACTTTATGTTCACAGAATATTAAAAGGTCAACATAAATTGCTGATCCATGACATCTAAAGCGTGAAAGTTTAACCTGCCACATTCATTCACCAGCAACCTCATTCAACCCTAACCCTAACCCTCCACCTCGATTCTTACATGGTGGTCCAGTACCAGAACACAGCCAGATGTGCCATCACTCAGCTGCAATCAGCCTGATAAGACTGAGTACCTTGGTAGTGAGCAGTAAACTATTAAGTCCAGGTTTCAAAATTGCTGTTCAGCATCCCAACAAAAACTGTAAATGTTTGTGCACCAGGCAACATCTGCTCCTATGGAGTCTGTCATCTAATCTGCAGCCCAACAAACAGAGTCATACATCTGGGGATTGTCTTCAGTTACTACTGTTCTCTGTTTTCACAGACATTTGGCTGAATGTGCAGAGCTGCCAGTCCCTGAAATAAAATCTAAGGTCTTCTAACATACTCAGAGTCAAATTTCTTCCTCTGCTTGCACATATTCCCTGCGCTACTTTTTTGTGTAAATACAAATGTGTTGGTTTCATAGACAATACCCACAAAATTATCAAATACTGCAAGCCAAAAAAGATTTAAAGAGGTAACAGTCCTAGTCTGATTTCTCATCATATCTCAAATTTAGAGATAGCGATATGAGCTGTCTGATGTTCTTATCTGACCTCCTTGGAAAGATGTGTAACTAGATCTATGGAAGATAGAAACAGAAAATATTAGATTGATGCAGTTGTACAAGTTCTTGTGAGTCAACTTATGGAAAATTAATGCAGCTTGAAGACCAAAGCCAAAACAAGTTTGTTGCTGGTGGGTGGCCTTATTAAGAAAGAAACAGTTTAACTGGATTCTTAAATAATGCAATTTCTATTTCAGGGAGAATTTTCCTCATGAAAGGCTTGTTGACCTTAATGAGACAAAAAAGGTTGACTCATCTTCTGAGAGCATGAATCCACCTCGTTTCAGCCACGCTGCTGAAGGCATGATCAATGTCCCTCATGTCCATTTTCAATTGGTAATCCTTCACAAATTGCCCTCCGCTGCAGTTTGTGTATCATCTATTTGCACTGGATTAATGTGAGTCACTGGTGGCAAGTGTTCAAATCAATGTTTATTAATGGTTTCTTTAAGTGTTTAAAGATTAAGTCATTAACATATTGATGAAGTTTTCAAAGTTGCCCAGGGAGAGAAAAGGAGCCGGAGCTGGAGAGGGTTCGACGAGCTGCTGAACTGACGCCAGCGCCAAAAAACAAGAGGCTGAAGGGGAAAAAAAGAAAAAGAAGAGCTGTGGGTTTTTTCTGAGAAGAGGGCATCAGTTGCTCCACTTACCAGTGCAAAGACACACTGCCCCCCAAACTGCTCAGGTACATTTGGCCTAAATTATTATTACTGAATTAATCGAATATGTAAAAATGTGGCTTATTATGGGATTTTGACACTTTTATGATGCTGTTTTTTTGTTGTTGTCCTCCTTGGGATGCAGTGTAGTCAGCTCAGATTGATTTTACCATTCAGCGGCGACCTGCCGCAGCCCCTTGGCTCGCCATGGTAATTCTCTCTCTCACCTGATAAGGTACCTGATCCATAATAAATCAATTCTAATTAGTTTTATGTTTGAAGGGAGGAGGGGGGGCTGCTCTTTGCTTAGGGGACTCTCCGCTGTTCATCCTCCCTCCTCTCATCATCCTTAGTTGTTTTCAGCCGCCAGTCATCTGCACACCTGATATCAGTTAATCTCCTGATTATTAAGTGCGGATTATTGATGGAGGGGATGTGGCTGAATATGGTGCTGCCTGTTGTATCAAGGACATACAGGTTTTGTTTCCTGTTTGTTTTTAGGGTGATTTGTGTGTGAGTGTAACTGTGTGTTTGCGTGGGTGTCAAACATGTCCTCAGACTTCTCCTGATAAAGGTTTTCTGCCGGCCTGAAGTCTAAAAGCCACGACTGAATCATTTAAAAGAGCCGCTGGCCGTCCCATTTTATCAGCTAACATTCAGTCAGAACAGACAAGGTGGACAAGTGGGTAACAACATCATAACATCTCTGAAAAGTCACAAATCTGATCCCTGCAGCAGTCAGTTTGTGTCCTTCAGGAGTCATGTGACATGCCAACTTTTTAATCTATCTAGAGAGGAGCAGTTATGCTTCCATTATAACATTCCACAGGTTTTCCATTTGTGAAATTTTAGCAAAATAAAAGGGGAATATTTGCCTTGGAGTGGAGGCAGGTGACAGTGGGTGGTGGAAGAGACTGAATCAAAGGTCTGGTGTGTCGGGAGATCGATTTTTGAAATCATAACAACGTATCTGCTAAATGAATCAAAGACTTAGTTCAGAATACATGCTTGAGCTGACTGTCTCATTTTAAGGAGGAAGTGGAGGCATAGAAGGGGATGGTGGTGGTGTGATTGCTAGGCGAGACAATGGCCACACGGCACACCCCTTCTGACACCCCTTTAATACCGTTGTTTGCATCCAATTTCAAAAAATAAAACTGAAACAAAAATTGAAACATTTTTTAACTGTATTTGTGGCAAAAAAAAATGATTATTTTAAGCCAAAACATGAACTTTTAATCTTCTTCTAACCCCAGCTAAGTGAGTTTTGTGCCTAAAACCAACAAGACTTCAACAACATTGTCACAGCATAAATTTGAAAACTGAGATGTAAAGATGAAAACAAAAAGCTTCAGCCAACATTTTTAAGATAACTGTGGTTAGCAAAAATATACATTTATTTGGGAGATTAAGTTCACAGATTTATCCTTTGGGGACCTTAAATATCTGTACCAAGATTTTGAGGCAATTCATTAAGAAGTTGAGACATTTCAGTCTGGACCAAGGTGGAGGACTGGCTGATTGACTTTGCCATCCTTAAAGTCACGCTGCTAACTCAGCTAAAAACGTTGGTTTGTAAACAGACAAAGTCTAAAGTTTGCATGTTTTATTTGTCTTCTATTTCAACAGTTAACCAGTCTTAAATGCCAATACAGTTAAACCATCACACTCAAAAAAAAAAGGTGATAGAAAAAAACCAAAAACATTTTTATAAATTGAACAACAAAAGGTTGGAAAAGGCTTTGAAAATACAATAAACATTTAATTTCTATAAAAATAAAAGCTATATTTAATTAATTTTAAGGATAAAAACAAATAAATCAGCACAGTACTAAGAAGCAAACATGCATCCACCCCCATCACCCCTGCACTGAGGAGCGAGGTCAGGTTGTGATTCCCCAGTTAACAATGTGCCACCACACCTCATCCCTGCCATTGATTTCTCCACCATTTATTTCTGTTTTGGTTCATGCTCGGGGTCTCAGTATTTGAAAGTTGATGCTCCTCTCTAAAAGATGGATTCATGCATAGACTCCGCTACTTTTGTAGTCTGTGGCGGTTTTATATGATAAGCTTTTTTAGACGTTCAAAATCAATATGTAATCCTGTGCAGGGGCTTATCCCCAGGACTAGGCCATTTGTGAGGCTCTTTGAGCTTTGTTACAGGTCTTCTGGCAGCTCTGTGCTGCAGATTGATTAGCTGCAGTGCCAGAATTCTATCAAATGGCCGGCTCCGATGATGGAGCAAACTCTCTCAGCGCCTCTAGTTGACTGGACCTGGAGATAAGGAAGGATGGCAATTCTCTCCCTCCTGTACACTGAGGGGCAGGGAGGGAGCACTCGTTTCTGCCCTCTGCTCCTCCGTGACTCACAACAGGATCAGGAGCTGTTTGGAAGTTGTAGGTCCACAACACATTTAGCTAAGAATGCAAGGCTACGTATGTAAGCACTTCAGCAAAGAACGCTTCACCTACTACACCACCAGCAGCTAGGTTAACTTTTTCACACACTCATTTTTGCCATAAACAAATAAATCAGAGTAAAATGTCATTCTAACAGACATTTGGCTCTGTTTGAATTAGCTGGTTTTTAACCTTTGTAGACTGACAAGTCATTTAAGTCTACTCCCACTGAGCATGTGTTCATCTGAGTTAATAAAGAAATAAATAAAGACTTGCAAAGCCTGCAGAGGGTTTGACACAGCTCCATCTTTCTGCTGTATTTGTATTGTGCAATTCTCATTTTCTACTGCAGCGAATATACCGACACCTCATGTAGATCCTGCCACTAATGTGAAGTTTGACCTGAGGGTGGCAACAACATTGAGTTTGGTGTGAGACAATATGTGCTGTGTTTGTCTGAATGCTGGTGTGCCTAGCTGTGCTTAGCACTGGCAGACCAAATGTGAGGCAGTTTTGGCTCGGACATGGCTGCAGGACTGATTACCAAGCATGAATTCTAGAGCTCTAAATCACTTTCCATGTCTCTGACCCATGGTTATAAACAAAATAGAGCTAAGTAAATTCTATTGTTATTATTGCATAAAGTACAACAAAATTGAGTAGCAATTCTTACAGTACAGTCAAACATCAAATAGCAATTTAAAAGGAAAAAAAGTTACAACCAGACTAAATAGGTTGCAAATTATAGACATAACATAATAACAGATACATATACATAAATACGTATTTGCCTTAGCCTCTAAAACAGTAAGACATAAGCATTAAGATATAAAACACAGTAAGATGCAGTAAGATTTAATAATTACACAATATCAGCTAAAGTATTTCACTTCTGGATGTTGTACATTTGCTTAGAGTTGCACATTTTTCTCAATATTACACATTTTAAGGATGTTGAACATGTGCTGCCAGTGTGGTCAAATAATATACACTTTCCATTCCTGCTTCCACATGATGAAACTCATGTTTAATTTCAAATCAAATCATGCTTGCTTTTCTTCATATTGTAAAGGGAAAAAAATATTTTAACCTTAGAAACCTGAAATTTTACATTTACACATAAAATCAAATATGTTCAATGATTACATGTGCTCCGAATTCATGTGAATTCTGCCGGGGGTTTTTTTAAAAAAACAGCCATTTTACTCCAAGTCATCTGAGAAATGCTTTATTGTCTCCAATATTTCCCCTATTTTTAAGTAAAGGAGAGTGAGCAGAATCTGTGCATTCCTGCGTGCCTTGCCAGTGCTCACATGGTTACCGCTGCTCCACATTGTTTGAGATATCTGAATGAGCGCTGGCCATGCAAGTTTTAACGTGATTGCCCGAGGGGCAGCGGAGTGAAAGAGTGAAGAACAGAGCCAGAGAGAGGAGAGGAGAGGGGGGGCATAATCCTAAAAGGATTGGAAGTTAACCCCCCACACACATACACACACACACACGCACACACACGCACACACGCACACACACCCACACGCACACACCCACACGCACACGCACACACACACACACATACATACATACACACACACACACACATAGAGGTAATTTCCTACCCACACACATATACACACACACCTCTGAGTACAGAGGGTGATGGGTACTGGATAGGGTCAGTTGGTATCGTGGCTCTGGTGTCTGATTTCTCCCCCCCACCTCTTCTTCATTGTTTGCCTTCTTAATTAGAGGGGCGGAGCTACAGGGCCTGTGATTGACGACTACATACTCCTCTCTCAGAGCTCCTCTCTGTTTCTCTGAGAGGACTCGCCTGTGTCTGTACAGTACTTGACACTGAATGACGAGTCGTTTCTCATTTCCTGTTTCTGCTGTGGCTCCTCAGGTGTCTGTCAGTCCGTCCGTCTGTCACAGTTGCACAACTGTAAAAATACACCAAGTCTCCCAAACCTTCGTGACAGGGTTTCACGCTGCATGCCTACATTAAAATCCCTCCCTGGATCTGTTTTTAGCCCAGAATTAAATTCAAAGAGAATAAAGCTAGCTGTCCTTTAACAAGAAATTATTTTATGATGAAATATGATTCTAAAAGGCACCAGTTGGACTTTTGAGCAAGATTAAAACAGTTTGAGTGATAGAGCAGCAAAAACAACTAATAACCAAATAATATTTTTTTTGTATAGAACTGTGTTGTAACTCTGTTGGATCATCAAGTTTTTTATAGATCTTTGGTAGCACAGATGTGAGAAAAGTGGAGTAGTTAGAGAGTGCGAACTCTCGTGGGCCTGAGGCTGATCATTCCAAGACATCTAGAAACAGCTATTTTGGTATTTGAGGTACTCACTCTGTGACTCCCTGAACTTGTAACCCTGTACCAATATTGTTTTGTTTAATTCTCTTTAAAGGTAACATGAAAAAAAATAAGTAAAAGGCAAAAAATACAAACTGTCTCCCTGTCAGAAGTGAGTGAGCACTGCATTTGGAGAAATCCAGACTTATCAACTGTTTTTACTGCATTTTTGTTTTGATTCATCTCTTTTAAAATCTGCAAAATGTTGATACTTTCCTTCTAAAAGAAAAGAAAAGTGTTACTAGTTAAGTAAAATATATTTGAATCAACTCCACTCACTAATTGACATCATAAGACTTACATAGCCTGCAGCCTGTTGCACTTGCTGAACTCTCTGTGAGTTTGATTGACTGTGAAATCAATACAAACTGCTGCTGCCTGTACACTGAACTTTAGCAGCACTATTGGATGAAATAATTAGATCAAAGAGGCCATACTTATGAGGAGAAAATTTGGCGCATATTGTGTGTGATTGATGCATAAGATGATCAGTTAGCAGATCAACAGAAATCTTCTGTATGAGCATGATTTCTTATTCATAGCAATTGATTTTTTGAGGGGAAACTGTATTATTTAGAATTTATTCATTTTTGAACCACATTAACCTGACAGACATTAACAGTGAACTAAACATTATATTTAAAGCCAACAGACACATTCTCATTTGTTAGTCTATGGGAAAGTTTGCCTCATTAAAAACCATATACTAATTATAATGTAAACTAAATTGGTTTACTTTTGATGCCAACAGAATGTTGTAAACCCTGTTTGAGATTTATTTAGCTTATAAACAGACAAAAAGTAAATGTCTCATATTTCATATATATATATACAGAACAACATTTAAGAAATGGTTGTAATGTGAGACAAAAGCAAATTAAAATATCATTGTGAACCGCATGACTAATTTAAACCACGATCAAGCATTATTGAATGTTTATGTAATTAATTTCCACAGAAAATGGACTAATTGGAGGCCAACTTCAGCCATATTTAAGGCCAATGGCTGATTACTGATAAATCACTGGTAAGTTAGTTTTTCCTCTCTCTGTAATTTTTCTTTCATTTCAGGAAAATGTTACTAACTGAAGGATTTTACTTATTATTTTCTGTCTCCACTAAAGCTCTGCTTTTCTACAGTTTGTGTTGGAGTTATTTTTCCTCTCTGTGCAGCAGCCAGGTGAGCTGCTGTTATCTGCTCCGTCAACCTCTGACTGCTCCGCTGGGCCAAGTTCATCATTACTGAGATGTTGAATGCTGGAAGAATGTGGCAGCTGGGTCAAGTGACTGTACGTGCAGAGAGACTTCTCTCTCAGTCTCTACAGCTGATCCAAATCATTTCAAGCACTGACATTTCACACAACCTCTACTTTTATTAGTGCTCTAGTTCTATATGAATTAAAAATATGCTAACAGTGTTCTTACCAGTGAATCTTAACCATGGAAAAATATGAAGTCCCCTATTTTCCACCAAAAGCATATGTTTTGAAACTGAACACACTCCACACCATCGGTGGGCAGGGAGGAAATTTTCTGATTAAGGGGGGTTAAAATTAAACAACTGTGATGTAATTTTCTAGAATGCTTCTTAAAAATACAATCAAACTCCAATATTTTTATGCACTCCCTTGTCTATTGAGAGGAGTTAAAAAACATGAAAAATTAAGATAATTGACCGTCAAAATCTTTTCACCACTAATGACTGTTCCTCACATTTGTTCTTGATTAAAACTGCATTAAGAAAAATGCATTTCAGCTTTTAAAAGTACATTTTAATTGCAACTTTGTCACTTTTAATGCAACCTCACATTTCATTGCAGTGTGTTTAACAGTTAAGTATTACATAATAACATTCAGGCTTTTTTCCATCACTGACACTATTAAGAGTTATATATCAGTTTATACCATACACACTGACAACAAGTGAAATAAAATCAGCACCTATTGTCAATTGTTTATTTTAGTTTGTAAATACTTTATAAGTTACAGTGACAGTTGGGCCTGTGAAAACACACTTGTGGGTTATTTTGTTTGTTTTTTATGGTATAGAATTTTATTGATAACTTTTAAGAAAGACCATTTTTGTGGTTGATATTTAGGTTTATTCTTTTCTGTCATCACTCTGTCATTTCTAGTCTCATTGCATGCACAGTAACTATTCTTCCAGTTAATCTGTGTTTATTTGAATTCAGGGCAACAATTCATTTACTTTCAAATGCGTTTTAAAACAGTGTCTAGGAACAGTGCACTTTATCGATGTTTCATCTTCAAAGATCTAAACCTTTTAAGACAGTCAAAACTATTCCAAGCACTGGCAGCAACATTTTTCTGCAGATTATCACATGACGCACCCTCCAGGAGGAAACTGTCTCAGTATTTATATTTTCAGCCTGAAACTGCATCAGTTCAGACATTACACTTATATTTTTAACCACATTCTGAACCTGAATGGGCACAATTTCTCAAAAAAATAATTTCAACCACAAAATTGACATAACAAAGATAAAGTTTTGGTTCTTCTTACCTGAGAGTCTCAGCAGAACCAGGTCTTGTCCTTATGGGTCCAAATCAGAGTCACATCTCAGAGAAGTGTATTTTCATTCTCCATGTCCATGTGTTTTCTTCTGTCTCATTGTCATCTGCCTGCTGAGCTGCACTTTTTCTTCAGCCAGCAGCCAAACTCCCAGTTGTCAGCTGATTTAAAAGGGCTTTTCTGCCTTGTTCTATGTCTGAGCGGCAGGTTTTGTGTGTTTTTTATAAGGGAGCAAAGTGTTCAGCCGTCTGGCCAGAGCCTCCTGCATGCTTTCTGACAACCTGGGATTTTATGCATCATGCTTTTAATAAGCACCGACAACACAGAAGAGAAGCCTCTCCAAACTTAACCCCCTACCACCTCCATCACACAGACACACACCACACACACACCACACACACACACACACACACACACCTCTTTAGGCTGCCTGATCCCTGGATTTACGGGCTTAGTATTAAGAAAATACTCCTGCAATTTGGGATTAGATCCTAAAAACCCTCACAACAACAATGACTCAGACCATATGATATCTTGATACTTGTGATCAATCACTGGCTTTGTTGCTGTCAGCCACAGCCAATGTCTGAGGACACACAGGAAATTAGACAACAAAGATTTCCAGCATATTCATATTAATTTCTCCTGAACACAAACTGCCATGTTTTTCTTAACATTATATAGATATTTTCATGCCTTAAGGGCAGGCTACATTGCTCAGTCGTCACTTTCTGCATAGGTTTTAAATTTGTCTAATGGTTTGAATCTAGTGAATGTTTTCATTTAAGTTACATTTTTTGTTGTGCATAATAATCTAGTTACTTGTAATATGTACTTGCTAAAGTTATTAACATTATGCATGCATTTGTTCAATTATATTTTAAAAACTATGAATTTTAGAAAATAATTTATCTATCTTTCTATCGATAGAATTTTTGCGTTGCAGATGAATTTACAAGAGCGAAACGCAATTTTAATTTCCTGTTATTCTTTCAGTGCAGTCTGTCCATTTCATTCAAACGTCATTCATGTCAAATAATTAATGAGAGCAGCAGTTCTGTTATAACCAGCAGTTGCTCATGTTCGAGCTTGTATTGCAACTTTTTGTGGCCATGTGTCGTTTTAGCGATATGTCTGTGTGTGGAGGGGGGTTGTTTGTTTGTTTGTTTGTTTTTTCCTAAACTGAATCAGCCGTTGAGGTTGTCATTGACGTTCAGAGACTTAATCATGCCTACCTCCCTTTAGCTCATTTATCGAGGGAATGGAGTTCACAAAAAGGTTTTAGTAATAACTGGAGTGACCAAAAAAGTCCATTCCTGTAGCTTAACTGAATTTGTCCTCTTTTGCCAAATAAATTGCTTTAATTAGTTTTGCGTAGGCTATTGTAGGCCTAATTTAGTTGGCAGAATTTATTGGCTTCAATCTAGAAAAGTAATACAGAAGCCATGTTTAAAACCAATTTTGGACAACTTAACCTATGTTTTTGCAGATGCAAGAAAAATTAGGCCTATAACTTTAATCTGTCTTTCTTTAGGTCAAAAAGGCACATATTTTCATCTGGAAAAGTATGCTTCAACCTCTGTTTTGATTAACCTAATTTAAAAAAAAAAAAAAACACTATTCAAGCACGCATGCTCTCCATAATTAGATTCAAAATAACTTTTTTTTCTTAAAATTAGCGCCTAAATCAAGCGCTTCTTGTTGTAAAGCACTTTCTCCTTCAACTTTCTGACATAATGTTCCAATCGCGTCACGTGGTTCGTGCTACATTTCAACAGGGCGGGTTTTTCGGGTCGAAGCTCGTGGGCTGATTGGCCGGCCGCATCGCCCTTTAGGCCGCGGAGCGCTGTGATTGGCTCAGAGGACGCAGACCCGCGTGCTTCCTTGACTCATAGAGGCGCGGGCCTCGGAGAAAAGCATCAATCTCCATCCGTCAACACTGGTAGGAGAGAGAACCAGCGCTTAGAAGTCAAAACACGATTATTTTTCATTTTCTGCCATGAAATATTACCTTTCTAGTTCCGAAACAGGTGCGAGTTGCACATATAGCTACTGAACCTGTTCACTTTGGCCCTTAAACAGAAAATTTTCAATGTGGATATTTCTGGAACTCTGGATCTCATTGGTTTGACATTTGACAGGATTTTTTTAAAAGGAGCCCGAAGAAGGTGAGACTTGTACCTGATTTTTTATTAAGAGTTTTTGATTTCCCTTTTTTCCTATTGTGTTCATAATACCAGCTGCTTTTTTGTGCTAAGACATTTGGAAAAAATATTTAGGGCTACATTTTATAATAATAGGCTTTATGATAATACTTTTTTACCCGATTTTCATATTTCTGAAGCTCTTAAAACAAAGCTGATCGTTTTTCCTAAAATAAAAACTAAAACAATATATATAAATATGCTATACGTTGAAGAATTAAAAAAATATATATATCAAAATAGGTCAAGCCCTTTTGTTTTGTCTCTGAAAAGAGCCCGTAAGAAGAAAACCAAAATAAAGGCCAGTTTTGTTTCTTAGTGAGAATTTTTTTTCCAAATATACAGAAGTTTTTTAGTTAGTTTGACTTTATCTTTTAAGGTGTATTTCCTCTAGAGTTCAGCCTTACAGCCTCCTGTCTGTCCACAGGGCTGATAAGACACATTCTGCTAATTGTCACTCTGTAGATCTAATCTAAATAGTAATGGAGTTCATTTGCACACAGTTTTGACACATTTACATTGCGTGATTCGGCTCCTTCCTGCGGTTATGGAAATAAGTTGAGCTTTATGTAGAGTGTTAATGCTTCAGTTCAGATTCACCAGGAGGCCAGCGGCTCCTTTCACAGCGCAAAGCTGCTATTTGTCCGAAATGTGAGCATTTACCTGCTAAAAGGACCCCAGAGGATCATGGAAATTTCAAGAACATTGTCTTACACTAATATTAACACTTAACAATTACTGTAGTTTGTTAAAGGTGTAGCATGTATGTGAAATTCTGCAGAAAAGAGAGTCTAAATCAATTAACAGACTAGTTATTAACTCTGAGTTAAATGCCTAAAAGATTTTCTCTTTATAGAGCCAATTGTATGTTTTCTGTAAATATTCCCGTTCAGCTGTTAGTTAATTTAATTCAATATAGGGCCTACTAACATTTGTTTAGCTTTAAAAATGTATTTAGACATATCGTGTACACTGCAGGTTTGACTGAACTACAGTACTGTTAAAAAAAAAACTTCCCATAACAAAAAGAACGGCAGGGAGCTAAAACAAAAAATCAAAACATAAAGCCCTCACCATGGAAAAAGTAAACTGAAGAAAAGGTAGCTTCAGAGTCAGCAAAAAGAGTCACAGTAATCAAACAATTAACATTTTGATTTTAACACGTTAACAGTCCCTTTGAAAAAATTAGATGATAACCTCATCCAGAAAAAAGTCACGTCACAACACGCCATTAATTTAATGTGAAATTTTAGCAAATTTTAAAGTCTTTATCTCTGTGTGAATAAGTAGCCCGATGAAATTCCGTAAATAATATCGAAATGAAAAATGAGAGAAGACAGAAGCCTCAAGTGGCCTGTTTCACCTTGTACATATCTTTTTAATGATGAGTTATTGAATTTATTAAAACTTAATGCAGCTCTGAGTGATAACAGGGCAGTTTAAGGCTTGAAACATTCTCTTGGATCGTTGAGGGGATCTTAAGAGAAGTTCAAGCCAGGGCCTAATGAATGAGGGCTTGTTTAACAGCAGTTCGGTGATCATTTCGAGGAGTTTCTCCCTTGAGATCAGACAGTGACATTTTTTACCTTTAATCATTTCTTGACTCTATTGAGACTGGCAGCGAGCTGGTGTTATCTTTAACACGGTCTCGTAGGTAAAGTTAAGGCCCGGTGTTGTTCTTTTTAATGTATTAAACTGCTGGGGCCTTATTTTCCTCCAAGAAAATGGAGGAAAAATTCTCCGCTCTTAATTTCATCGGTATTGCCCTCAAAGTTGATTTGAGACATGGACATCCCTAATTAGTTAATAAATAAAAAAGAATATATTTGACGACCAGTTTCCACGAAGCAGAACGTTGCCTGATATATCTGGTTTATCATCTTTTCTAATTCTACCAGCTCAATTCCAAAAGCCAGGCCGTCTGCATTCACGATGATGTGAGACCACATTGCCCGTGATTCAGGAAGTTACAAACGGCTCATTATAAATGAACAGATTATGAAATGAAAACAGGACAAAATTAAAATGTTTTAATAAAATAACTGAACGAGTAGTTCTAGATTTTTTTTGTTTTGTTTTGTTTTGAACCTGATGCACGTTATAGATTTTATAGAGGCTCAAATAATTAAAGCTTTCGAAGGTTAAGAGACAGGCCATAGTTGGTTTGATAGGTTAAATAGTCAGGGCGTTAAATTCAAGACTATAATAAGTAGCTAAATACTTTTTTAGTTAGAAGAATTTCGAGAAAATGGAATCGATGTATTAATTTTATGGCTTACATTTGTTGGCTACCGGTGGCCCACAACTTTCATTGGAGTTATATTGCTTTAAGGCAGCCCTATAACAATAGCCTATACTTTTTTGTTGAGCTTTAGACTACATTACATTATTACACAGGTATTCGGTAATTAAATACGGTATTTCAGCGACTTTTGTCATATTTTTATAGCCCAACCTTACCGTACTTCCTCTCTCGCAGGAACCGTCCTTAACACTGGGGATCTGCGCACCTGAACACCGGGAGAGCTGCACCTTTCTGTCCGTGTAGACTCCGGTCTCCCCTCCGTGCTTCTAGCATGATGTCTTATCTCAAACAGGCCCCGTACGGGATGAACGGACTGGGCCTGAGCGGGGCTGCCATGGACCTGCTGCATCCATCTGTGGGGTACCCCGGTAAGGGCCAGTCACCGTTTTAAGAATAAATATAGTGTTAAAATCATGCCTAAGAATACTTTACCATCCTATAAACTTGTGCTTTGATTGAGATGGAGGCTTTGATCCCCCATTATCTCTAATTATAACCACTTGAAAGTCCATAATGTGGTGTTAGGTTAGTAGCCTAATAGGCTGTTTCATTCAGCTTTGTGCCAGAGCTGCTCGAGTTTATGAATATTCCAAAGATTATTTTTACACTTTTTCATTACTCATATTAGGTCACACCCGTTTTAAAGTTTATTACGCACTGCTGTTGTCGGTCAGGAAAAGGGGACCTATAGGCAAGGTAAACAAATAATTATAAGTCAATGTGACAAGAAACTTTTGGCTGAAAAATTTGCGTCAGACTAAAGTGTTATGATCGCAGTATGTTAAACTTTGAGATGTAAGTTTGTGCCTGTGGTGCGTTTCGAGTCACAATAAAAGTTTGCTTTGCTGTATTTTGTAATACGTCTACAGCTAAGTAGCCTGTTTTTGGCTTAATGTTAAAAATGATACGTCCAAAAAAATATTTTGGAAGATTTTGGAAGTCCAAAATGTTATAAAAGCTGTTAAGTGTCGAGGTACGTGAAAGTGAACGCAAATTAAAAAGTCAAATGGCATCTACGCAAGACGGATGTAACCGAGTGCAGATGCTTGAATTCAGTCTGTATTATTTGGGAGGGGTATTCAAGTGGTGTGTGACAGTTTGGTCAGAGTAATGAATGATGAAAAAAAATAATTTTTTCCTCTTCTTCCAGCTAACCCGCGGAAGCAGCGCCGGGAGCGGACCACCTTCACCCGGACGCAGTTGGACATTCTGGAGTCGTTGTTCGCCAAGACGCGCTACCCGGATATCTTCATGAGGGAGGAGGTGGCGCTGAAAATCAACCTGCCGGAGTCCAGAGTGCAAGTAAGAAAGTCGCTTTGACTGGTAGGAGTCGGGACATTATTTGTTCAAGTCTGAAAGGATATAGGGAGTGGGTATTTTTTGCAAACTTTAAAAAATACATATAATTTAGGCGAAATAACTGATGCTTCCTCAAAGTTTAATCTTCTGAGTTTTATCAGATTAAATCCCACGTACACTGAGTCTGCTTAGCTAAAACTTTCCAAAAAGTTTTACATAAAAATTGAAACACAATAGGGCCTATGGAAGCAAAAGA
Source organism: Acanthurus leucopareius (assembly GCA_029814765.1). Taxonomy (NCBI): domain Eukaryota; kingdom Metazoa; phylum Chordata; class Actinopteri; order Acanthuriformes; family Acanthuridae; genus Acanthurus; species Acanthurus leucopareius. The sequence continues at coordinate 10,233,059 of JAQMCX010000043.1, read as the reverse complement.
GCTTAAAGGCACTATATGTAAGACTTGAGCAACGATTAAGACGCAGTTCCTATAGGTTGAAATTACTTCTGTGTTTTGTATGCACAGGGTTTATTGTGATGGCGGCATTATTATTTTTTTACTGAAAGACATGAAACCATTGGGTCAATGGTTTGAAGCAAATTTGACGACATTTTTAGAGACACTCAAAAACATCAGATCAAGTCAGATGGAGGAATCGGACTGTAATTGGTGCTTAAATGTATATTTAAATATTTATTTAATCATTCATATCAAAGAGGCAAACACAATCACTGTATCTGCAGAAGTTTAATGCAACTCAGCTCAGGCTTTAAAGTTTCTGATGGACTGTTGGTTTTTCACCTCAAGCCTCTGCATCATCCACTCCAGTGTGAAAAGAAAGGCCCAGCTGTTATTGATCAAGTAGAGAAATATCTTTCATCAAAGGGGAGTATTTGACTGGGCTCTAGTGGAGTGAATGGAGCAGCTTTTGATGCAGTGGGTTGTCTTCAGAAAAAGCTGTGAGAGAGGTTTACTGTCCCCGACTTCAACAGCCCTCTGCTGGGCTTAAAGCCGCAATTATGGCTGCTGCTTCTCTGCTTTCTGCTGCTGCTGACAGGCTGCTTTTACCAAAACAGCATTTACTAATTCACCTCTGACAGGCCTAGTATTACTATTATCATTAGTTTAGTGGTGTGTTGATTTATTTGGGGGAGCATATTTTGTTAAATATTGTTGTATTAAAGCTTAATGCAATTACAACTTCAGATCACTCAAGCACTATTGTAATAGTAATTAGTGTTGAAAAATATTTTTCAAGTGAAGAAAATGTTATGTACACTACTAAACATGTAGCATAACTTTTAACTCCAGTTTATGTAGCTTCATTACTTATTTCATGCACATGTACATTATAAAACAATATTACGACAAGTGTGTGTTTTTCTCTCTTAGTTGTTTGTATGATAATTCAACCAAAGTCAGTTTGAGTTTTTTTTTGGGGGGGGGGTTTGCGTTTGTTTTTTTTGCAACATCCAACAAGATGTATTTTCAGTATTTACTAATAAAGTCCTCATACTAAATACAAAAAGAAGACCTGATCTCACTTCCTTAATTTTAACTGTCCCCAAATATGTAAAAATACAGCAAAAATATTAGAGGCATGATCAAAGAAATATTGGAAACTAAAAAAAACAAGATGATGTAAATTATAAAAGCATGTAAAATTTTTAATGTGTATGATTAAAATCTGAGTGAGCCAAATGACTAAAAGCTGCAAGTATTAAGGAAATGTATTTTTGTTTTTATTTTTTTATTATTTTGTTCATCTCAGTTATCTAAGCTTTAATTTTATGTTGAAAAGTGTAAAATCAATTGATTTATCCCAAATAAACACACAGATTCACAGGCTTTGTACATTAACTTGGTTTTATCCTCTTTGGTACTGTAATTATTAAACTGTAGTTCCTTTCAAACAGCCACAGTAAGGGTCACAGGTCAAAGCAAGAGCACCTCAGTAGCATTGTGTACAAAGTTTTCAAAAATTGACCGTAGAAGGCATCAAGTTCCTGCCAGCTCAGTCAGGTTTTGCTGTTTTTCGATATCTGTTGGTGACCTTTTGACCTCTCCTCCTTCCTCAGGTCTGGTTTAAGAACAGACGAGCCAAATGTCGACAGCAGCAACAGAGCAGCAGCAGTGCCAAGGTGAAACCAATGAAGAAGAAGTCATCACCAACGAGAGAGAGCACCGGTTCAGAAAGCAGTGGCCAGTTTACCCCTCCGGCAGTGACCAGCTCCTCCTCCTCCACGTCCTCCTCTACATCCTCCTCCTCCTCCATCTCCTCCAGCCTCGGTGGTCCTGGTCTGATCAGCACCTCTACCTCTGTCACCGCCCCAGTGTCTTCTATCTGGAGCCCAGCACCGATCTCCCCTGCCCCGGCACCAGCCACGCTGCCTGACCCGGCTGCCCCCACCAGCGCCTCCTGCATGCAGCGCTCCGTGTCGTCCTCCACCACCGGAGGGACGCCCTCCTACCCGGTGTCTTACAGCCAAACGGCAGCTGCCTACAGCCAGGGCTACCCGGCCTCAGCATCAGGCTCTTACTTTGGTGGCGTAGAGTGTGGCTCATATCTAGCACCCATGCACTCCCACCACCACCCACACCACCCACACCAGCTTAGTCCTATGACTGGCAGCACCATGTCTGGACACCCACACCACCACATCGGCCAGACGTCAGGTCACCACCACCATCACCACCACCCATCCCACCACCACCAGGCATACAGCGCACCTGGCCTCACCTTCAACTCCACAGATTGTCTGGATTACAAAGAGCAGACGGCAGCTTCGGCCTGGAAACTCAACTTCAACGCCTCCGACTGTTTGGACTACAAAGACCAGGCCTCATGGCGTTTCCAAGTGCTGTGACTTCCTGTTTTTCTCTTCATGTCTGCTTACAAAGAAGTTTTCTTTTTGTTGATGGTGGTTTATTTTTGAAAATCCTTTAAAGTAATAGTAGAGACATTTACAAAAGTTTATTTGTGAACGAACTGAAACAATACACTGATACCTGAAGCCTGAGCCGCAGGTTCAGCTGCTCTGTCGTTATCCACGGATCTATTTGTCCAGGATTATTTTTCTACTCCAGAACTCGAGAGAAACTCACCAAGTTGCAACTTTTGAAGGTCTTTAATGGTAAAATTTCAATTGAACGTGCAAGATTTTGCAGTGTGGGATCCTCTCAGTGATCAATCAACTAACATCAACGTGATCTGGATTATTCTTTAAAAGACGGGAAACCAACTCTGACATAAATAACATTAAAGTAATTAGACTTTTAAGTGGACTTTTTCTAAAACGTTTGGGTTTTTTTCATAAACATGATGCTGCTATAATTTCAGGTTGCTGATGTTCATTTTTATCTGATTTCCAATTTAAATCTTGTTCAAGAATCTGTCGTCCAGCCTGTGGGTGTTGTATATTGGAGATTGAATTGCAGCACTTGTTTATAAGGTGAAAGATTTGCTATTTGTTCTTTGCAGAGGAAATAAAAATAAAAATGTGAATTAGACACGCAATGTCAGTATTCCATTGAAATTTGAAAGATGTGCATTCGTGTCTTTATAATAAAGTCTTGTTAAAACATGAGCAGTCCAAAGAAGAGTTCATTTCTACAATGGTTGACTAAATCCACTGGTATAGCAGTATTTTACCCATCAACAGAGCCAACATGAGATAATCACTGCACTTTTTGAGCTAATAATACTTTACTGATTTAATTTTTTCCACAGTTTAAGAGTGCCACTGTAACATTTTTATCATTATTGGTTAATAACTGTAATTTTGCAGGTTTGAGTCTAAGTTTTAAACTACAAAAGGCAGTGCTAAAATGTAAACATTTACACTTTAATTTATGATAAACAGTAGTTTTTTAAAATCTTTATTTATTATAGGAGTTTCCACTGAGATTTCTCTTTATCATTTGCACTTTGTTCACACACACAGTGATGTATTCACACCTGGAAGCTGCCCAATATAAACACAATCTGATCTGTTGGTCTTCACTGTAGCAGATAAAGGAATTAACTGTGCAGTCACACTGAAATTCTGCAAAAACATCAGTTAATTTCTATAGAAATACCTCAGTCAGTGGATTCCCCTGCTGATATGAAGTAAATCTGTTTTATCTTTTACATCAAGTTTAACTTTGGTGAACTTTGACACATCTTACTACTAGCTAAGAATCTTGACAGTCTTGATGTCATAGGAAACAGAGAGCCAGAAAATCATAAATAGAGGAAGCTGTTGTAGTTTATTAGCTGAGTGCCACATTATATGTAATCTTCTCTGTTGGAATATAAAGTGCTCCACAGCAGAGACATGGTTGACACTGTAAGTGACACTGAGAGTCCCAGGTAAATACAAAGCATCTTCTGTTTAAGCCATGTGGGCTTATTGTCCTATTTTCAACTGAGCTAACTTGTTTACTGAAAGCATGCTAACTGGAAGTTAGCAGACTCGTAGCTCAAACAGCATTTTTCGCATTATTTCTAATACTTAAGTGAATGACATAAGCAGCATGCCCTCTGGGAATAAGTGGCCTGGAGAAAATATGAAGTTTAGATATTGTGACTTACTGTCCAGTGTTACTGGTTTGTGTTAGGCCTACACACATTCGCTGTAGTGACTCACCAGCTAACCTTTTCAGTAGGTCATCAGTACTTACACATACTTTGACACTTTCTGGTTTGGCTGGGATTTTTAATGAGGCAGAGAAACTTTCTCCCCAGTTTAATCAACCCCCCAGTGGTATAAAGTCAAAGTGTTTTCATCAATGAAAACAGGTGGTTAAATGATTAATATCAAAGAGCTACAAAGAGCATATTAAAGATGTAGAGACGAGTCATTGACCATTATTTGGTCAACAGAATATTGAAAAAGGGTTGGGATAAATCTGGCCACTGAGCTCACTGCTATTAAGCTAATATTTTAGGCTTGAGGTACTTCAACATTTTGTCATCTGCCTCCATCATGTTTACAAGTCCACTGTAGACGGTTGTATGTTCAGTGACTTATGGCCTCAAACAGCATCATAGAGCGCAACTGATCTGCATTCATTTCCTTATTTTGACAAGCCTACCAAGAATCTAGTTTATCAAGTAAAAAAAACAAACATTTGCTAGTTGTAGCTCTCACCATGGGAGGATTCACAGCTTTTTACAGCTTAACTGAGTCCTGAAGTCCTCCGAAATGAGCCAAAAAATTTGTAGGTTGGCATCGTCTTTTAAAACAATGCATCCGAGCACTTTCTGATCATCAGGATATTGTTTGTGTATGCACTTCTGAAATTAAAGTTATGTGACAACAATAACTGATATGAGCTTTTTCTGTTGTGCCACATTGTGGTTTGGTTCACCTTTTTTGGATAAGAATGGCCTCACTTAAATTCTTTGCTCATTAAGTTATTTGCTATAAAAACCCTGGATTGCTTTAATTATCAGTCAGGTGAGTGTTAAATTTTGCCTTTTATTGAAGAGTTTCAGGTTATGTAAACGTTGTGGTTTGAGATTCCTCAATTACTTCAAAAAATTAAATGGGATGGGATTTTATGTTCAAAGACCTGCCTTTTTCACTGCCTGTCCTTAAATCCTACCATTCAAAATAAATTCATAAGCATCTTTAAGGTAACAGACATCTAGTTTTAACTGTATATTTGATAAACTGTACATCTTAAAATATAGATGAATGAGTCACTGCTTGGGATTGTAAGTACTTTAAAAGACTTTTAGCTGAAGAAAACATACCAGAGGTCCCACAACTTGCTATCTCAGGCACCCAGAGGAATAGCAAAACAGCGTGTCAATAATCAAACCCCTCCTCCCCGCAGAGGTGGACTCACAACCAGGCAGGTTCGCAAACATGTACACTGGCATCCCCTCCTGTTTGTTTGGCTGTGTCGCCAGTAATGTACAACTCATTTGATCCAAGGAAAAAAGGGACGAATCACGATTTTAATTAACAGCCGTCCCGCTTCCTCGCAGCGTCCCTCCAGCAGCTGGACAAACACTTTTTGGTAAACATGGCGTCCAGGACGTTTGTTTACCCATTCTGCATCCTGGTGGGCTTAAGCAGCATGCACCACTACCTCATGCAAACACGAGCTGGGATTTACCACATTAGGGCAAACCAATCTTTAGGCCATGTTCAGGCAATCTCTGCTGCTTATTTTAGAGAAGGACAACTCTCTCTGAACAGCTGTTCTGGATGTCTTATTATCCCTCCCGCCTCTCCCTGGGGGCGTGAACTTGCTTGTCTTAGTGGTGACAAAGTGACTCTGCTCTTTAGCTGCTCACTTTTCCAAAGGTCCACCAACAAAAACACTTTGTCTTCTTGACGGATCACCTCACTTTTCCCGATGAGACAGTGTTTCAGGAGAGATCAAAGTGTCCTCTTGGGTGCCTCTGAAGAAGCAGCACTGTGGCCCCTCCTGTCCTCTGAATAAATGAATCACAGCGGATGTGGCAGCAGTGAACAAAGCTGCTTCCTGGATGCATGTGGACCCGCTGATCGAGCTGAACCATGACAGGGTCTGGATGTTTGTGTTGACTTGCCTATTGGGCTGGAGGTAAAGTGGGGTAAAGCTAATGTCCTGTTAGCACTTTATTAATATAAATTTGTCATTTAACTCTGAATTGTATCTTCAATGAGGATGAAAAAAAAGTCATTTTAACAAACATTTCAACATTTTAATGGAAACATTTACTTGTTGTCAGACTCAGAATCAGACAAGATCATTGCTATAATTTTTTTGATGTTCTGATTTATCAGTCACTGATTGTTAATTGCTGATATTCTTCCTAAATAGTTTGATCAATGGTCTCCATAAAGGGTAAATCATGAGAGCCAATAAAAGAAACCCTAATAACACAACACATTTTCTCTACAGACTTGTTAAATGCCATAGCTGGGCTACAGTTACCATCAACACTGGCTCAGAAAGAGACTGATAAAGAACATGCAGATGCTGAATTGTTCCTGTTCATCTGTCCCCTCTATCACAAACGGCTTGCTGTCAAAAATGTTAACGTTGCTTAAACCAACACAGCACCACAATCTTTACAGTAATCAGCAGGAGGACAGTTAGTAGCTGTTTGTACCCAGTGAGCAGCAGGCTACAGCAGTTTATGTGGGTAACAGAGGTTAACACACAGCAGGATGAGGAGTTTTTGTTTAGAGGAACATGAACATTAAAAACTCTTCACAGTCTCTGTAAATGATATTTAATTTGACCAAAACACCGATTAAAGTATAACCAAGATAAATATGAAAGCTGTTCGTGAATCATTTGGAGTCCATGTATGGTCTTGGTCTTTCGAAAGTCAAATTTTTGAATATTATTCTTCAGCAGTCAAAATCACTACAAGTTTACACTGAACAATAAGATTTTTTATTAATTTTAATTGCAAAGCAATGCATTAATATAAGAACAGAAGAGAGTTAATAGCTTTAGTTATGGTCATAGACCAAAAATGAATAAAGGCTTGGCTTAAGGGTTTGGCTTAAAAAAAAAAGGTCGACTCTTTATTTCCTCATTTTAAGAATTTCATTGGCTGCATAGATAAACCATTGTAGAAATAGATCGATTACACAAGGAAAGAGGGGCATCCATTCTTCCATTCTTTCAACCTAAGCTCTCCTAATAGGTGAACTGAGGTGTCAGTCAAAAGCTGAGCGCTCAGCAACCATTTTAGGATCCTGTTACAGCCAAAGATTAAATCTTTACAAGATAGTGATACGGGGAAACAGAGGAAGATTAACAGCTACAGCAGCAGACCTAAGAGCAGTCTGTGGCTGTTTATTGCTTTTATAATGTGTTATGGACTAAATATTTTATTGTATTTGACCATCTTGACATTTGCCAGTATAACAGAGTGTGTTTGTTGGAACACTACTGTCTGTTTACTGTCTGTGAGAACATCTTTGGTGAGTTGAGACCATTTGTGTTTGTTCACTGTTTGTTGGTAGTTTGACAAAGCTAACTGCACTGATTGTAGCTTTAATACAATACAATACAATACAATACATCTTTAATAGAGTTACAAGAAGCTAAACTTTCCAATGATGTGTGGCACACTTAAATGATGAGTGCACACTTAAAAGTAGTCTGTGTTTATTAACAGAAACATTAAAATGCTAACTAATGCAAAGCTACCAGCCACAACCTGACTTCATCTCCGTAGGTTTGCAGTGTGTAGTTTTAAGGGTCAAGAGTTCAGTGTTTATAAAGACTGCTGTGGTGGCCATTAAAAGCTTATGGCCATCCTTGAAAAGGGCATGACTTCATAACTGAGTCCAGGTTTTAATGATGACATATTGTTTAGGAAGACAGAGAACAAACTGATTATTGCAGTACACAAAAAAAGCAAAACTGTTTACGGACAGGTGGGGTGACACTTTTGGGACACTGCTGCCGCAGTATGGTGAAATAAGTTAAAAAGTAAAGAAGTTGCTCCCTGAGGCAATAAGTCTGAATGCAACCACGCAGTGTTTATCTTCCAGTCTGGACATTTAACAACAGGCAGCCATGCAAACAACACAAAAATGAGTAAATTATAAAATAAATGATAATAATAGTAATATTTTAATGACAATAACTTACATTTTTTTAGCTTTCAACCAGGATTTTGCAGTTTTCTGTAACTCTTATTATGACCTAGTTTAAACAATAGATAATAAAAGATCCTAAGCAAACTTTATTTATGCAACGTGTCATCAACTGAACAAAATACAGCAAACAAATGAGTTAAATTATACAACAGTTCTACCAAAGTGATTCCTGGTTTGACATAAAATGTTCAATCTAAATGTGAAACAACAAAAAAAATATCCCCTCTCTCTTTTCTTTCTAAACCAACAGCAGTTTCATGTTTCAGTGTCAATCAGACAAATGATACAGATGTTATTGTTTCCCCCAATTAAAAGTTTTAACATGGCATTAAATATAAATGACTTTCAGTTTTATGGTCCAGCCACTGATCATTTCATTACCACTAATGCCCAGGTATTTTTTTTAAATGTATCCTCATCTGTCCTTGTAACCATGAGTCACAGTATCAGAGCAGTGGTGCCTCAGAAGAAGTTGAAAGAAAAAAAAAACAAACGGCTGGAAAAGTGGGTAAAAAGCCAAATGATGATTTATGATTTTGAACACTTCCAGCATCTTTGTGTGTATAGTTTCATATGGAAATCCCTTTTAGCACGGCGGGTAAATAGATTACGATACAGTGAGGGATTAGGGACCGCCTCGCCGCTGGCCCACTAATCCCAAGCACAGACTGTCAACAGCCCTGACATGTCCGGGACTCCTTCTGCACAAAATGGCTCCTCGGCTGTTTAAGAAGCCAATCTAAAGACACACACACCCACCCACCTCACCACCACCACCACCACCTTCTTTTCCAGCATGAATATTCCTATCGGGGCTGTCAGTGACAGGGAAGACAATGACGTTTGTCTTCAAAGGAGGGAGATTAGATGCTGCACGAGACAAAACGAGACTCTTTGAAGTGATTTCAGTTCACATTCCTGTGACTTTTTTTGCCCATGCAGGAATTAAAGTTTGTGTCTTTTTAAAACTTCTGTCAGACTTTGGGTTTATAAAGCATGTAATGTACGGGCACAAATTACTTTTTAATGACTTTTAACTCCTCCCAGGTATACTAGCTCGCCTTTTTTCATGAAGTTTTACATGGTAACTCATGACTCCTTGTTTTTGTGACAAAATTTACTGCAATGCTAATATTTTTAGTCTAAATCTGCCAGTTTAAGTTTATATTTTTTTTATCCTTTATTCTATTTTTTTTAGCAGGATAGAGAATTCTTAAAGATCTTTCATAACATTACAAAAAATAAAACTTAGCAGGAACTAGACTGATTAAATGTTATATTTGCATTAAGACACTCTTCAATTACCCTAAACACCTATGAAGATCAATTTTATATTTTGAAACTGTATTTTTTGCTTTACAACATGCGTGAAAGAGTGTTTTCTATCTAATATGTTAACTTTCAAAAACAAAAAACATTTAAAACTGTTAAGTCTGTTTTATAATTTATAATTTTTGTATTGTAACCTTTACTATAATAAAAGATCTGAGTATTTCCTTCACTGGTTAAGACATATAGATAATGTTAAATTTAAGGCTAAAGTTATTACAGATAATAATAATATCAAAAGGCATGACTTTTTTGCAAAAATGCACTCTTTATTTAAGTTTATAACATGTAATTGATGGCTTCATTAATGGTTAATAATCACTGTGTTTGGACCGTGTGATAACTCCTGGAAAGAACTACAGGATTTTACAACTGTGTTTAAAATGCAGGTATGTATATTAACAGTGTCTTTAGTTTGTGTGTCTTTCATTTGATTCATACAAGACTATTAGGGTTCATTGATCAGATGTTTTGTTTTTTTTTTACCATTGGGCTAAGAGAGTTACAGCAGCCTAATTTAGTATTTCTGATTCATATATGTGAATTTTTTTATTGGGTTGCACTACAAGAAGGGTCAGTATCACATGTTATTGAGGTTCACATGAGCCGTATATTTACCGTTTTGTCCGTAAGAAGTCATGAAACATTACTGATCCAAATGTCAGCAGGTTGCTGTTTAACAATTAATTGTTTCTGCTGTGGATGTTTAAAAAATAAATCAACCAAAACTGTACATCTTATGCTACTTTATAATTCTACTCCACTACATTTAAGATTAATGTGATGTACTTGTTGTTGCAGTGTATTAATTGTACAGCTTTAATTGCAGGTCAAGTTATGCGTTCTTTTCTTGCTTTTAATAGTCCAGAATTACACCGGAGTATTTTATTGCTTCCATGAAAGATTCACTTCCACTGAAGTACTTCTTTGGATTATACTTGCAATAATAAATAGATGGTTGGTTGTCTAATACCCTTTATCCATCCTCTGACTTATAAGTCTTTGTTTAAGGTCGATGCTGATGTTTATGTATGGTATGACTTTGATTATTAGCTATAATTAACCAATACTCAGTGCTTGCGATCCTTATCACAATTGTGAAAACATGTTTTCATCATATCAGAGGTGGAAGATACTGATCAGCTGATATCAAATGTTAATAAAAGATCAATATAACCAAACAAATAATAAGTAAGTGCAATTTTCTCACTGTTTCCAGTTTCTTTGCTCTTTCAAACTTAACTGCCTCTGGACCAATAGCCACTGTTTTGGTACTGTGTAAACAGTGTGCGTACCATAAATCAGACTCTGCGGAGCAGCAGTACATCGTGTTTTCGGGTTGATGTTTTTTTGGGGTTTTTTTTTGCTTTCCAAGTGCCTCTCACTTTTGAGGCCGTGCTGGCTGAAGCAGGGCCTCTCCTTGAAACAAACGGTGATAGGGAATCTCTTTGTCGGGGCCATGCCTAAGCCTAATCTAATGATTCAGATGACTGGGGGCCGTACTTAGTCGTATAGCCACTGGCTCGCTTCAAACAAGCCACTACGGGTGGAAGTTTCCCAAGGATTAACACTTAAAAAAGCGGCAGAGAAAAAAAGAAAAAAGGGAGCCAGTGCCTTCCAGGGAATCCCCATTAAGTCGGGTCTTGGAGTGCCAAAGAGGAATGTGCTTCTGCTGAGCTGTGATCCAGGTCTATTTCAGCACTAATGGAAAAACTGGCCTTGTACGTTTGATCTGTGACTTCTCACAAAACAACAGAAACACAGTGATGTGATTTAATTTCCTCTCTGGTGGAATCTGACAGGCTGAAGTCTGGGCACAAGTCAGTTTTCCTGGTACATATCTGACACAAACATACACAAATAAATCACTGTTTAGAATGAGTGGAAATGAAGACTGTCACCAAAATAATTGACATCAAAGTCAAGGCTTAGGATTCCTGCTTTTCCCAGGCAACATTTAAAGTTATTTACAGATCTAAATACAACACATTTGCCACTGAATGAATACCATTTAATGGCAAAGCTTAGAACTACATTTGGCTTGCTTTGGAAAAGACAAAAAGTGGTTTTTTAAACAGTGGTGTGAGAATTCTTCAAATATTTAAGAAACTTAGGAGCAGCAAAACCTGTTTCCATTTAATATGTGTAAACTTTAAAATTAAATATACAATATGTAATTTCTACCATTGCCCTCTTAATTAGAACAAAAAAGTGTGGTTTAATGATGTTGTGAAGATGCTTGGGATCATGGGATTTGTTTGAACAGTCACCACGGCAGATGTAAGTCCATCTGACAGACTTGGGCAGAAATGTTTACAGATAAGTTAATGTCTCAATTATTGATTTATGTTACGTTTAGTCAAGTTTGCCAATTTCCTTCCTTACTCTCACTTTTCCTAACATGCAAGTTTGAACAGCAATGTTTTTTTTCAATCAACAATCATTCCCAAGTCCAAAGGGAAAAACTAACCCTAAATCTAAAAACTAAAATATTGTTATTGGAGGATTTCCAGGATTTTATTGGGTGCCAACAGCTTTTCAAATTCTTGCTTTCATTAAAATGCATAATTAACCCTGCTTCAGGGAGGCTGTATGGCTAAGTCAGTAGAGCCGGCGTCCCACGTACAGACGTTATATGTCCTTACTGAAGCAGCTCAGGTTCGATTCTACTCGGCGGCCCTTTGCTGTGTGTCATGCCCCCCTTTCTCTCCCCCCTTCCCTGTCTCATGACATCATTCAATGTCAACACAAAGTTTAAACGACCTTCTTTTTTTTCTTGGTCAGAACTGTCTTTGTCGTCACCCTAGCTCTCTGAGGGTGTTTTGCTAATTGAGCATCTCTCAGGGAGGGTTCCCATTCTTTGTTTGTGTTCGACTTTATTTCTTGAGCTGCAGAAACGAGTCCTTGCATGTGTATGGGTGCTGGCTGTTTGAGGTGCCCTTCGGTGCTGCTGTCACCGCTTTGACTGACAGGCCTGTGCAACACAAGAAACCCAGGATTTAAGTTAGCCGAGCATAAACAAACACTGACATTTTTAACAGCAGCAGGCAGAGAGGCTCGTTTTACTGCTGCACTCAATGAGATTTTGGTTCCAAAAAACAATCGAAATCACCTGAAATGCCTGAGGAGTGGCTTTAACATAGAAAACTGTTAACTGAAAACTGTTTCCACAGTTTCTGAAACTCAGCAGTTGCCAGTACATATGTTTTGGTGAATGACCCACTGATGTAGTATTCCTGCTTTTGTAATTGTGGATATTAATGCAAACAGTAGTTGTGTTCACATCCAATCCTGAATTTAAGCCAAATGCAGGACAACGCAGACATTTTTGTTTATTAATTCAATGTCTTGACAGCTATTGGACCGATTACAGTACTGCACTGTTTGGTTTTCTTTATAATATGCATACAGCCTCACATAGCCACTAAAATGGCTTTAGATACTTGGACTTGATTTCTCCTCGAAGCCCCCCATTATCAGATACAAGAAATGTAATCAATCTCAGCTCAGTGGATTTCTGGGTATTGAAGTCCTTGAATTTACCAAATCGCCTTTTTGGTGGTGGTAAACTGCCAGGGTGCAGCAAGAAATATCCAAAATTATCAATGAATAGCATCATCAGCTGGTTGAAAAGCAAGCTATTGAGTGTGTGATGGTCTGTGGTAAGCATATGTTTAATCAGATGAAAACTTTGGCATACAAACCAAAAACAACAGCTGTTATTCAGTTTGTCCTGGTCAAGTTAATGTCATCCAAAATTGAAGGAGGACTGGTGGATATGAATGCAAAGAGAGCAACAGTAGAGCAGACAGAGATGAGTTGGATAATGTGGCTCACCAGCAGATCTGATAGCGCTCGTCTTATTCACAAATGTAACACGGGATATGCTCTAATCTTATTTATTTAAGAGCTTTAGTGGCTCACAATGAGAGGCTTTAGTCTGAGCAGAGCTGCAGCCTTATCATTAGCAGAGAGGGAAGGCGATTAAGAGCAAATTATAAAACAAAGAATTAAGTTCTGAGAGCCAATCTAGATGAGATCTCCGTTAAACTGAATCAATTTGGAAAAGTGCAACGACATCTGGACCTCACAACAGGGGAATGTTAATGCTGAGAGAGAGGAAACGTCTGTGCTCTCTCTCTCTCCCTCACAGTGTTAACATTTCCGCAATGTGAGGTCTTCCTCTGATGTCTGTCTTGCACTGATGTCTGATGTAAGTTAATGTGAAGTGAGTTAACTGATGTACTTTATAAGAAACAAATGCCAGTCTTATGTGTGAGAGTTCAGATCCTTACATATCTATTTACAGTGAACTCCTCTCTACGCAGGCTTTTTTTTTGGTTTGTTTTAAACATGTGTCATTACTCTGAGCACATAATGTCCCTTTCATTGATATGATGCAACCTTAAAATTGTTATTATTAAATTATTAAATCATATCTGTGAACATATGTTTCTAATTCAGTAAAGCAGGAAATACAACAGACTTTTCCCTGCAGTCTCCTTGGCAAAAAGTCAGTAAAATGTCTTTTTCACTGATATTTTTGTGAAACTTGAAGCCAACACAACAACAGTGGCTGCGTGCTCCTATTCTTTCTGAATGCTCTACCTTAGTAAAACCCCTGACAGAGAATGGGTCTAATGGCCCTGACACACCAAGCCGCCACCAAAGAGACAGCAACTGTAGCGTTGTTCAATGTATCTTGGCCAAGAAGTTGCACTTAACCACACTGCAAAAACTACAGCTGACCACCAACTAAACCCCCTTTTACACATTAACTCTGGACATGCAGTCAACATCAGAAAGTTGTGCATGTGTGATATGTTCACACATGTTGGAAATACTCTGTGTGGTTTAGGTGAGGGGTGGACCTGGGTAGCAGCCTGCAGGAGGCAGGATATGATGCAAAAGGTGAGCAGCAGAAACCTCACTGTTTACAGTATGTTGAGGATGATCTGTAAGATGATTTCAACACCGGCCCAAACTGCCAGAAGTTTGCAAATCTCTTCATCCCTTCAGTTTTCAGACTTCATGTTCTTCGTTGTCGCTGTTTCAAATGACTCTCCTTCCTGTTCAGACATTTGTATTTTTCCAGTCTCTGCCAAGATACATGTCATGGATATGACTCCCTCGCTCCAGACAGTTGTTTACTGTGCTTACATATTTGGCTCTCATATTTGGGGGCTATACAAGAAAAGTCTGGGTTGATTAATCTTAAAATTTGCGTTCACACAAACAGCTCCTCTAGGTAAACTCTGGCTAAATTCAGAGTCACAGTGCATGTGTGAAATGGCCTCAACACACACAGAGAGGGGTGACAAAACAACTTCCATTTGAAGAAACCCATGCTTCCAAGGTAAAATACACCCTGTTATGGTCATGTTTGTAGCTCTTTGTTAGTCTTTGTTACAGATGAGGTCCAGCCGCAGATTCCACTCAACACGTGTTTGTGACAGCTAGGGGAAATAAAATGAGCAATAAAGTGCATCATAATTTCAATCACACACCAGAAATGTTTTTCCTTCGGGGTCACTGAAGTGCTGATGATGCATGATGACATCACTTAACATGTCCGATGAGGTGGTAAGTTTGCTTTCATTTCTGGGTTTGTTTTATTATTTATAATAAACTGAACTGAAGGCAGTATCACCTCATTAATTAGGACCAAATGAAATGAACATATATAGAATAACAAGGCACTAAAAGTGTGTGCGTACGTGCGTACGTGCGTGCGTGCGTGTGTGTGTGTGTGTGTGTGTGTGTGTGTGTGTGTAAGCATGTTGGGGGTGGGTTAATTCCATGACTAATTAAAGTAGAGGGTGACTGACTGGGTGAAACATCAGTGCCCCCCACCCCACCCCACCCCACCACCACCACCACCACCACCACCTTTTTGTTATCTTTAAAGTGGCCGTAGAAGTGTTAATAATTTGACCCCCCCCAAATATCTCTTAAGTGATGGGGAGGAGGGGGTCGTTTGAAGACTGACCCTCCCCTCTTGTTTCTTGTCTCCCACCACCTCCTCCTCCTCCGCTCCCCTTTCTTCTGGCTCTCTCCTCTTCTGTTGTCTTCTTCTTCTTCTTCTATCCTCTTTCATGCTCTGCAGCCTCAGCTCCTCCTTTTCAATCTTCTCGGCTCAGCGGTCGACTCTTACAGGGCGAACGGACTGGAACTGTTGCTGTTCCCTCTGATGTGTGGGTGGGTGAGGGTGAGGGTGAGGGGGGGCATGGGAGGTGTCCCATTCCTTCCTTCTTTCCTTCCTTCTTACCTTCCCTATTTTACACATCCTTCCTTTCCTTCTTAATTCCACAAGAATTTTTCACCTTTCCTTTTATATTTGTTACATCTCTGCATCTTTCTGCTCTCCATTTACACGTCTCTGATGCCTGATGGACCAATTTTATCAGAATCAAATTTAATGTTGTTAAGTTTTTAAATTTTATGACTCTAACTGTCAAAGCAACTGCAGTTATTGCTCTATGCTGCTGTATTAAGTGTTCCTTTATTTAGTATTTATTTTCCTTCAGTGTTAGAAGAAGTATCTAAATCAATTTGATTCAATTATTAGATTTTTTGAATCAAGTGAAATTAATGATAACACACCATTCAAAAATTTATTTAGGCATAAGTAAAAAAGTGCTATCAGATATATGCACTAAATGTATTTGTTTGTGAAGAAGAGTCCCGTGATTGTTATATAATTTTATCACTGTATCATTACTATTGGTGCATTAACATGCAAAAAATACCTTAATGTTATAACTGGACAAGGAGGAGCTAATTTAACTGCTTTTAAATACTTTTAAACATATAATACGTCATATTTCTCCATACTGATTACATTTTTCTTAAATCCTGATCTGACAAGTAACTAGCAACTCTAATTTGTCAAATAAACGAATGTAGTAAGTTATAAGTAAGAAATGTACTGAAGGAAGGTGTATAATAATTCCCTTTAAGGAGTAGTCGAGTAAAGTATACAATAGCAACAACTGAAAATACTCAAGTACAAGTACCTTTTGTACCTCTAATTAGTGGAGTACTTGAGTAAATAATCTTTATTACATTCCACTGTCTGTCTCTCATCTTGCTTTTTTTGATTTTCCCATTTCCTTCTTTCCCTTCACTCCTTCTTTAAACTCTGGCCATTTGTTAAAACTCAAAGTCATCTTACTCATTTTGTTTCTGAAGCTGCTGAATCTAAACTAAAAGTATTTTAAAATTTGAATAAAAGTTACAGTTGTAAAACCTGTCAGAAGGTAAATTCATGGATGTGGAGTTAAATACAGTTTTTGTCGAACAGAAAAATTCTTCCTTTTTGTTTTTTAATCTTTTCTTTGTAATGTGTCCTCATTAATTCACTTCTTTCTTTATTTTTTGTTCCTTAAATTCATGACCATTTTTAGTCGGTAAAGCTTTTTAAAAGTTTTATAGATCAACTCTAAGCTCATAATATGTAGAACTCCTCTGTTTATAAGGAACAGTCTTCCAATTTACCTCAACCCAGTTCAGTTATAAACAACACAAATAACTGCATTATTAACAAAGTAAAGGTCCAAAAAGTTTTTCATAACCGGGCAGTTATAATGTCCTATCACTGATCTACAAAGCAATGTTAAATAATTAAACTATGAATAAAGCCAAGAGTAAAAGCTGAGACACTGGTCATAAAGGTTGCTTTTGAAAGAAATTAGTACAAATATTTGCGTTCCAATCAATCTGTTTTTCTTTTGTCCTACTTTATCCTTTTCTCTTGATTTATACAACCTATTTACAAAACCCTGTGAGAGAAATAGCTCCTTTTTTAAAAAAAATCATCCTTCCTTCCTTCCTTCTTTCCACTCTTCCTTCCTTCTTTCTCCTCTGACGGTTATATATTTCACTCAGCTTGGGGAGGCTGCAGGCGGTGGAGCAGCAGCAGCAGCAGCAGCAGCAGTCGTCTGGTTGCTGGCTGCCAAAAATGGAATTAAGTCAGTTGCCAGGCTGGATAAGGAATTGGATTCCCTTCCTCTTCTGTTATCCCTCTGGACCAGATCCTGTTTCTCCCCCAAGGGGTGTGGGGGTTAGTGGTGATGGAATGGGAGGGGCGACTGGCGGTGTGGTGGGGTTAGATCTCTGCCAGGTCTCTGTCACCAGAGCACCTCAGCGGGCCCACATCAGGCCACACCTGTCCCCCCAAACCCAGGCTGTGTGTCTGGGCAACAGCTGCAGCCGTCCAGGGATCTGAGTCTCCAGACCAGCCGAGGTCTTCTCCATGCCACGCCGGCTTATTTATCTTCACAGGATGCAACACCTGGCCGGGCCTCCGCCCAGCTGGACAATAACACTGCTGACTGATATCAATAGAGGCTTTGGAGTTTCATCACAAATCTCCTAGCAACCACGGCTGGTGACATGACGGAGGACCTCGCTGTGTGGAAATAATAAGCCATGTAGGCTACATGGCATCCTGGGTTAAGGAAATCAAAGATAGTGCTACATTACTGCAGTACATATTGTTTGGCCCAGAAATGTCTGATAAATGATCATTTGACTGACATCTGTTTATGCTTCCTCCTCACCGTAGCTACTGCCTATTGATCATTTCTGGGCCTCAGCATTCAAACTGACATTGCCGTTGTGACACTTTCAAAATGAATAGTAATTTTGTTGGTAAGTGAATCAATTTTTCCCTTCAGCCCAGACTGATATACATCAACATGGATGAACATAAAATTTTGCACATAAATTTATGTTCTCCAGATGATGAATCCTCTTGACTTTGGTGAACTCTTGATTTTTCCTGAGGCTCCTCTATCAGGTCAAAGTTTTCACTTACTGACTTATGATATAACATAACATGTACTGATAAGTTGGTAAATATTTGGACATAAATGGTTCCCAGACATGTGGGATCTTGACTTCCTCTGGTGTGGTTGACATATGGGGTTTTGAGAGCAAATTCTCAAAAACTGCTTAATGCTTTACTTTGAAATCTACATTCATGCCCTCTTCAGGATAACTTTACTCTGACTCTATATCTATGTTAGGTCAAAATTTTGATTTGTCCAGTATATTGATTTGTGACCTACCAGCAGAACCAATACCGATCCTATCAGCCCCAGCTGTAATTTTATTTAGTTCTGCATTTATCACTATGTTAATCTTGTCATTTTAAGCCCGTAAATAAGCTACCTTTAGCATTAGCTCAAAGCCCTGTTGTGCCTTCACAGATTGTGATTATGTAAAGATTTACCTTTTGGAAAAACAGATGTCTAGCTCAGTGATTTAATACAGGGCTGGTGTTGCCAATGATTATATCTATAGCTACATACTAGCAAATGTGTGCTAATTACACAAAACAAGAAACTGATATAACCTGGGTGAACTGTTGAAACTGAATATTTTTTTCTTGCCTTTTACAGTCTGTGAACAACATGCAATATTTCTCCATTAATGTTCCCAGAGTGGGAAAAATACAAAAATGAGAAAGGGAGGTGAGACAGCTTCTCCTGAATGAAAGAAAGAAATTAAAAGACAGCTTATTGGCACTGTGTTTGAATGATATACAGCAACATATTTCAGTCAACATAACATTTGTCATCGTCAGTAGGCTGCATACACTTTGCACAAGGGCTAAAGATATATAATTAGGTAGTCGCTCTAACTATGTCTTCAGCTTCCATGCTGCTTTCTACTGTTCTCACTTCTCTGTTGCGTTCATCAAGTGGAACATGACACACCAAAAAAGCAAAACAAGACAAAATAAGCTAAATAATTTATTGATAATGGAAAAATGAACCATTTTTGCCTTTTTTGACAGGTTTATCCATATTTACAAATGTGCATATACCCTGAAATTTTGGCTTAAAAACACAAAATGTCATTTCTGCCACTAGAGGTCTCTCTAACAAGACAATGAAAGAAATACACGGTGTAATGATGTCATGAAGGAGCGTTGGTTCATGGGATTTGTTTATTTAGTTGTTAAACACTCACT
Source organism: Acanthurus leucopareius (assembly GCA_029814765.1). Lineage (NCBI taxonomy): Eukaryota > Metazoa > Chordata > Actinopteri > Acanthuriformes > Acanthuridae > Acanthurus > Acanthurus leucopareius. Next base: position 10,213,583 of record JAQMCX010000043.1, on the reverse strand, counting down.
ACTGTAAAAACTGTCATAATGATTCAGGCAGAAATGTTCGCTGTGTGTTTTCAAGTTTTATTTACTCTGCGTGAATAAAATAAAAGATTTCTCTTAGTTGAAAGCTATTGGAAACATCTGAGATCATGTAAGAACAAAACTCAACACAACGTAAAACAAAGATACAGTCGTTTTTAGACATTTTGATATGTAAATGTTACATATAATACTTCTAATTGAAAACAAAATCTATAAGATGTGTCGTATAAATAAATAAATCAATAATATTAATAAATCAATAATAAACGATAAATCAATTCAAATTTAGAAGAACCGATTATGCCTTTTATGTCTTTTACAAATAAAAGTTAATCCGTGAATAGCTACAGTTTACTAACAGCTAAGGTCCTCCTGTATGATTGCCAGAAATATTACACACTGAAAAGCTCGCTGACTTTTACTCTTACTGCAGAGGTGAACTATGCACATCTATGTATATTCAATATGCTCCAAACATTTAAAGATTTGCAGAAATCACATGACTCTTGGGGGAGAATCATTGATTGTAATTTTTCATTTTCCGTCCCTGTGTGTCTCTCAGTTCTTAAAAGTATAATTCACAGCTGGACGACTCCCTTTGGGGAACAAGAAGTTGTTAGGGATTGGGGGGGCTCTCCCTTGTGAAACGGACCATCGGACCTCAAAATACATCTCCTCCTTTACTTTTTCATTAATATTATTTTTTCCATTCTCCCAAGAATGATTTGGAATTTAAAGTCCTCTATAATTGGGCCTATATTTTCCCGGCCTGCCGCGACTGTGCTTATCAGTGAGGGGTAAGAATTAAGACCACATAGGGAACCAAATAACATTTTTTAAAAGCTGGGAGACTTAAGTAGAAAATTGGCTTAGCATGCAGATAGCAAAGTCAACAATGGGAACATATATCCCAGCTCGGAGTGATTGAAGTCGCTGTCTTTCTGAATAACAAAGTGTTTGATTTTCACCACGGCTCTTACATAAACTGCTAACTTGATTTCACACTCCGGATCTGAGGGTGACAACAAACACTTTAATTAGAGGAAGATGATGCAGGGAAGGGGAGGGAGGAAAAGGTGATAGACGGTAACAAATCCCCAGCACACTCCAGACAGCCTAAATATACAGCCAGCAAAGCGAAATATAATAATTTTTTTCTCCTACTTTTCATATCTTATTATTTTTCTCCTCATTCTCCAGCTTGGAATTGTGAATATTTTTGCATACTTTAAAGCTTGGGGTGCTATCTCACCCCAACCTACGTGGTTCATTTGCATTGTCGAGGGTTTGCATGGACAGTTATGGGATCTGAAGGGGGGTTGCGGGTGCCATAATTAGGCCTTTGTGGTTAAGTTTTGGACCGGACAGTGTACCTGCTGTCCTGGCTTGTAGATGCTGTAGCGCCTCAGCCTGAGTGGCACCTTGTGGCCCTTTGAACTGAACCTCTCCACACTGCGAGATTAGTTCCTTTCAAAGTGCCTCCATCCTCTAAGTAGTTGTTTTTATGCTGCTAGAAAAGAAGAAAGAGAATGGGAATGAAAAAAAGCAGAACAAAAAGCACAAACCCATTGCACTTGATCCCATTATTAAGCGGCCGGAGAGATCAGCAGAATTGATAAACGCAGTCCAATAAGTGTGCCAATCAAGGCCTCCGCTTCTCTCTACAACCCCAGATCCAAACGCCACCTCTGCGCTCACTTTGGGCTTTATTGGTCAGCAAGTAATCAAAGTACTTTCTTTCTCCTGTGGAGGGGATTAGAAAGGCAAAGCTTAGCCCGCTGGACCAGACACTAGCGGGGAGGCCAGGGGGTCTCCTTATCAGGGCTGGGCTGCTGGATGCAGCCCCGCTACAGAGCAGATTGCTTTCAGTGTCGCCCGTCTGCGGGGAAGAACAAAGACGCACTGCCACTGCCGCCATAATGCCCCGACTCTAGTGGGACACAGAGGGCTCCAAAATACGCCTTTACGTATTCATTAGGATGAGCTATGAGATCATACATGCCTCCATCCCCCCGCCACCCTCTTTTTTTCTTCTCTTCTTTTCATCCATCCATCTGGCCTCCATTAAACAGGGTTAATTTCTTCCTCATAACCTGTTTTCTATGATTGTGTGGGCAGAGGATATAGATAAGTATACAGATATACAGGGTCTGTGTGAATGTATATGTGTGTGCATGTGTATGTGTGTTACTCTAGAATACTTGCTTTCTGCACACTCACAGTGTGTATCTGGTATATGTTAAATAAACTCTGATACTTAAAGTACATTTGATGGATTAAACTTGCATAATCTACTGAAGGTTCTTAATGCAGGACTCTAACTTGTAGTGGAGTATTTTCATGTTGCTCTGAGTACTTCTTCCACTCCTGGTAATGTGGGTCTTGAATGATTGATTTGGAGAGAAAGATTAGGATGTCATATATGAATATATTTGGCAGCTTTTTCCAAGCAAATCTGAGCAAAAAACCAACATTGAGTTTGGAAAAAATATAATTGAGTGCGTGTGTGCAACTGTGGAGTACAATGGCTGCTTTCTGTCAAATACATTAATGTACATTTCTACAGGTTTGGGTTGTGTACTTGAGTTGCATCATTTTATTTTATGTCTTTTTATTCGTCCATTTTTTTCTGCATTCAATTGTGTTGCAATAAAAGACTGAAAAAGAGAAATACAACAAAAGAGTTGTGTGACCACAGTGTTCTGAAATTAGGTTTAACGCGTTTTATGTTTTTTTTTTAATTTAAAGAATGTGGTTCTTAATTATTTTAAAGCTCATATACTGTACATTCACTCACTTGAATAATACACACACACACACACACACACACACACAAAAGCGGCCAAAAACATATAAACTGTCAAATTTCAAACAAAAGAAAATTAAAACTTCATTGTGTTGAAGCTGAACACCTGTGGGTGTGTGTTTTTGTCCACTTTTCATTGATTGCATGTCTTTAGGTAACACAGTTTGTATTTTAAAAAGCTGACGGAAGAGCTCTGTAAGCGGAAAGACTATAAACGCTCTCGCTGGAAGCCCTGTTGCTGCTCTCCTGACATCTAACCCCAATTTGCGTCACAGTAATTCCAAGTTTTATATTACACCTCTTTTCTCTCTCCTTCCTTCATCTCTCTTTCTCTCTCTCATTATCTCTTATTTCTCCTCATCAGTCCTTTACTTTGCTTTTTCTCCCTCTGTGTCTTAGCCCTTGGGGCTTTGGCTCATTTCTTGCGGAGAAGAAAGGCAAAATAAAAGCACCATAAAGGAGTGAGGAGCCTGAGGAGGTGACATGGCGTTAAGCGGACAGAGCGGCGCCAGGCCTCGCCACCAACACACAGCCACAAATCAGCGGACCGCCTCAGATTCCCCAAGAACAGACTGAGACACGTGACCTGTCAGGTGTAGCCGCAGTTTGACCCCCACAGAAGTGTCACTGATTTATCTGGACTGAAACTACTGATTCTCAGTGTTAATCTAACAAATTTACATGAAAAAAGTTTCAATTATTTTTTATTTACTTCTCAATGTGTTTCTTATGAGGGTGTTTTCTAACAAACAGACAAAGAATAAAAAGGAGTAAAAAACTTCTTGCATATTTCTATAGGATATATTTCATATGTCCGTCTGGAAAACAGCCGATAGACATAGCATTTGAAAGGGGCAGGTGGTTTTGAAAGAAAAGTTGCAAAAAAGTTGGGACAAACCTTCTGTCAGTCACACTCATTATTCTTGTCGAAGTCAGCCGGGAGACAAGCAAAAACATCTTTCCAATCAAACAAAGCCTTCGATGCCGCTCTTTGTTCTTCTTTTAATGAGGAAATGTTGTCCAGTTCTGGATCCGGTTGGGGCTTTTCAAGATGGTGTCACAATCCATCATTTAGTAGTTTTTAGTTTGGTTAGTTTCTATCATTTCAGTGCGTAGTTTCCTTTGTTTTTGTATATGTATACATGTTCTGTTGTGTTTCCTTTTTTATTTTGGTAACCCCTGTTCTGTGTCTTGTCTACCCATGTCCTGTCAAGTTTCTCTAGTTTTGTGATTACCTGTCCTTCCCTGATGTATTACACATGTCTGATTGCTCCACCTGCGTCTCATTGCTCCTGGTGTGTATATAGTCTCTGGGTTTTCCCTTTGTCTTTGTCAGATCCTCTGTTGTTCACTCCTGGTCCTGTTGATGTTCCCTGTGCTCCTCGTGTCTTCCCAGTTTGTAGCTTTTGCTTTTAATCATGTTCGATTTCCTTTGTTTTATGCACTGCCTTTTAGGATGTTTTTTGCTTACCTTAGTGTGGCAACCCTGAGTTTAGAATTTTTGGATTTTTATCATTGTTTGGAGCTTTCATCTTAAATTAAAGCTCGCTTTTTGTTGCACCCTGTTGTCTTGTGTCTGCATTTTGGGTCCACTTTTTGTGCAAGATTTCATACTTTAAACCACAGCAGTCCAGCTGTCTTGCAAGGTTTAGTTTTTGCAGTGTGTCCTGCACTATTGGCATCAGTTGGTAACAGAAATCAGACTGATTGGCTGTTCAGCCAAGAAACAAAATGACGAGAGCAAAAAAACAAAAAACAATGTATCAGTAGATTGAACACAGAGGCTCTTTTTGTTATTAAGCAAACTTTTTTATTCACAAATATGTTTTTTACAGCCGCAGTCATAGTTTACATTTCTCTCCTCAAGTATCATGGTTAATTTTACTGTCTATCTTTGCTATCCTGTCTTTCAAATTATTTAGTTTCACTTATTCCCTATTATCTTTTGCAGTTATTTATATCTGTTCTTCCCTTTATGTGTCAGTTCATCTGCCTTAGTTTTCTAGTCCTGCGTTTGCACCTTGCCATGTTTTTTCACTGTTGTTTTGCTGTCAACCAGTGTTGCTTTTGTTTAAGCCAAAGACAGTTTTTCACATTGTGAAAAATAAAATTTTAATTGCAACTTACGAGTGTGCATCCTGTGTATGCTTTCCTCCGTCATTCACACTGCCGTAGACGAGGCTGAACCAACATCAAGACCAGAGCTACAATTATTCCTTTTCCACCGACAGTTTTGTAGTTTTGTAATTTGGAAATGAGTTTACAGCCTGTCATGCAGTTATCCTACATTACTTTTTATACAATAACACAGGTTTAAAAAATGCAGTATTAACAAGCAAAATGACACCAGATCACCCCATCCTGTCTGACCCCACAATGAAATAACTAGAGAAAATCCAGCACTTCATTACAAGGCCAACATTTAAAAAGGTTCACCTGCCTCAAACTACTGGATCATCAGTGATTTTTTTAAAGGGGGCTGATCGTCCTTATGAAGGGTCGAGTATGGCATGCAGTACACATTGTTCTGTTTGCATGAGACATTTTTATTATTACAACTGGTGGAACGTAAAGCTCCAGGAAAGAAACAACTTTTTTTTCCAGGGTTTCTTGGATTCCCATATTCAGATAGATGTTACACCAATACCACTGATATGTACTGGTGTTTTGGATGTGTCCTGTTAGCGCTTGTGCCTGGATTGCATATTTTCAGTGGACAGATGGTTGAACTCCTCTGAAATCTGCTTCTTACCTGTGTGCAGACTGGTCAATGACACATCTGTCAGGGCCTCGTCAGACTCCTTTACCTCATGTCTAGGTATATCCAACATGGCCGCAGGACTCACAGCCAGGCAAGAGGTGACATGACGGCATGGGCGTGTCAGTGCGTATGTCAGACGATGGACTTTTAAAGGTCACACGCAGACAGGAAAAGCACGAAGCCCCTCAGGTCTTAGTCTCCTGTCCCCAAGGACAAGGGCAGAGTTGAAGGGTTGAAAAGTTCATCCACAGGGTAAAAGAAAGCTGGGCGAGGCAGTTACCCAAAAATCTGACAGAAGACAGGAAAAGGGGCGGAGGCAGGATTAGATGGGCTAAGGTGTCAGAGGACAAATAATAGGCTGTGCAAAAGTGAGTGTTTTGCAGCGTAAACTGAGATGGTTTATGTTTCCTTCTGGTTGAATAATCATTTCCAACTGCTGATGTTTCTTCACTCCGAACGGACAACACTGATTTTTGAGGACTTCTCCTTTAAAAAAAAGCTAGTTATTACAGGAGAATGAAGAGGTGGAAGAATATGAATACTGAAATATTATGACTGAAGAGCTAATTTAACCACAGCTGCTGCAGAAACTAACAGTGATGCTGACTCGTTGCAGCTAGCTGATCATAGGTTGGAGAAGTCCATAATCATGAATATTGGTTCTAATGTACTGTTATTTTCAGAGACAGTTGGTCGAAACAATAGCCCGAAATAATGTTGGTATCATGCAGATCTTTTAAACTTGCTTTTCCTTTATGTTTACATTCAAACGTTACATTTCTATGGTTAACGTTTGGTTAGGTTTAGACACAACACCATATGGTTCAGAAAAGATGTTTTTGACTTTGAATACTTTTGCTTTTGTGATATGGTATTATCAAAACATTGATGTGAAATGTGTAAAACATACAAATTCAAAATACCCCTTCACCAAAAAAGGGTGTTATTTAAATGTTTTTGTCTCCCAAAATGTCAGTACTTAATTGTGTTTTATCGAAGTAAAGTGTGTACGCTTCCGTAAAAATCTCAAATTCAAATGTATTCTGGACAAGCTGGATTTGGTAAGTCGCAAATTTAAAAGCCAGTTATAAAAGAAAAAAATCCCTGAAACCTCCAATACAGATGGACGTGTCAGTACAAAAAGTGACAGTATGCATTGGCACAACCACCAAGGCTGAGTCAGCCACTGTCTATTACAATAAGCGAACAAGCAAATAGACACCGTATATAAAAGATGCTAACAATACTTCCCAATCTGATACAACTGCAAGACACCTGTATGGTGCACAGCAGACTCCTCATTTGAGTCCCATACGTGTTTGAGCTTCAGTCTCGGTGTCAGACATGAAGTCCATGGCTGACTTTCTCCAATTTTTCATCTAGCTGGCCATTATGATGCACACAGCTTTCCAACTGGTCAACCTAGCCTAAGCAGAGTTGATGAGCACGAGGACTTAATATGTTCATGAAGTCAAATTATGGTTTGGTTCTTCAAGAAGACTAACTTTTTTCAAGAATAATCGAGAGAAGATAGCAGTGAAGTTTGCGCTGCAGAGCTCTGACCCAGACCGACGCTGCGATGTGATCTGAGGTGACAGACTGAGAATTCCTCACATTGTTGTGTTCATTTGAGGCCAAACTGCTTTCATGTCAGACTCTGAGGAGAGGAAGCACCTCTCCGGCCTCCAGACAGGGGAGGACTCGACACTTTCATTCCTCCGTCTTCACCATTAATCAGCGTATAGACAGCTCTAGCTCTGGCCCTGCACCAGCACTTTAGGGCGTTTTCTATCAGTGCCATTCCAGGCAGATGGTGGAGTAAGTGTGATTGGCAGGAGAAGTGGAAGAAGCAGAGACAGAGCCGATACTGTTGCCAGGGAGCGTGGGGAGGGGGGATAAGAGGGTACAGTGAACAGGGGGGGTTGTGGGGCGTGACCAGTCTTAATTATCCCAAAGGGTTGCCAAGTGTTGGCGCTCTGACAGGGTTTCAGAGCCGAGTGATGGGTGTCTTGCTTCACAGTGGATCCCACAGATGAGTTGTGTTTTTGGGGAAGGTTTCTGATTCAAAATGTTAGTGACTGATGTGTTTCTGCAGAGTTCTTGTCTGTTTTTGTTGCCATGAGCAGATCTGACCGTTGTTGCCATGAAACACGACAGTGAAGGGGAGTAGCTAGCGGTTGCTATCGGAGCATCTGAAAAGGCTTTGAGTTTTAATCCTTGGTTTAGATGAGTTTCCCCGATCCACTTTGCAAATCCTCGTTGGAATGCGACTGCGTGCATGTCGCCCTTGCTGAGATACTGATCGACTGAAGCGGCCTGCAGAGCGACCTCATGGAGCAGATGAACAAAGCAAACCGCCTCCAGGTGGAGATACTGCAGGTTCAGCATGACTCTCTGGAGGGGCACCAAAATGGCGGATGAGTGTTGGGTTCATAGGGGCGAAGAGGAAGAAAGTGGCAGCATGGAGACACCAGGCCGGTCCCTCCCCCTGCCGCTGCTATCTGAGTCATGCAAGGAGAAGGAGATAACCGGCCATCGCAGGTCAAATCACCAACTCCGGGTTCAACCTGAGGTCAGAAGTAGCTCCCACAATGCCCCTTGTTTCCACAGAACACACCAGCATTTACCACACCAGCAAGAAAGCCATTGCTTCGATGCAATCGTGTTTCCTCTCAGGTCTGTCTGTGTTGTTGTTGTGGCGCTTCAGGGTGAAGAAAATATTCATAATCCCCACATTGCTGGTTCACCAGCCATAACAAACAAGCGACGAGTTACGGCACTGACGCCAGACGAGGCTCAAAATGGTCACAGTTAGGTCATATGACCGAATGGACTTGTTTATCCTTATAAGTTCAGCGGAGGAGCGATGAAAGCTGGAGCTCATACCCAGCTCAACAGTCAGAAAACTGCATTCCCCACATTCCTCCTGCATCTCACTGAAAGACAGCTTCACTGAGGGCTGTAATTACTGCTAATGCACACGCAGGAGAAATATTATCATCAGCAAACTACTTTTCTCTGCAAAGTGTGTGTATGACATATATGCCTACACAGATGTGATACGGTGAGAAATTTAGAACAAACATGTCCTTGTTCCATTTTTTACATACAGTAAAACTCCAAAAGTCTAGTAAGCTGTTAATAATAAAAACTGGTAACTGGCGTCAGAGATTTCCAAATGCCTTTGGTTGTGTGTTTGTTTTTAGCTTGTTGACTGATTTAAATGACCTGGGAACCTATTTTCTCGATTACATTTTTACTCTGAGCAGTGGCACCCAACAAATTAGGTTGTTTTTATAGGAGTATTTAGTATTTTTATTTGTATTTACACATTTACTGTATTGCCAAATAATTGCCAAATAATTTTAAATAGACTTTTTGCAGAAAAATCCTGGCTAAAGCATCGGATGAATAGAGGTCTGCATTCTGAATAAGACTCTTTTCATTTTCTCATGAAATAAAATATGATTTGAGAGTTATTGTTTACATTTAAAGACTGTAACCTCTTAAAATTATAAACGAATGCAGCTCTGAGTTCAGTGATTTCTCAGTGATGTTGCTGGCTTTTGCTGCGTGAGTGTGTCGACCAGTTTGTTTTCTCTGAATTCTTTCTATGATTGCAAAATGGTTTTGAATATTTTACAGCATATCCACATGCCTTTCTCAGTGTGATATTTTGAGAAATGACAACATTTGCAACTGCTAGACACAATCTTTTAAAATCCAGAAAAGAATTTGTAAGTTGTTTTACTTTAAAAGTCTTGTGGGCTACTAAACTACTGAAATGGAAATAGTTATTTTAAGCGAAAATGTCCAATGTAAAAAAAGTTCTTCATTGTCTTTACTGTGTTGGAGCAGATCTGCAGGCAATGTTAAGTGTGATTCAGATAGAAATTACCAGCTAGTTTATTTGGTAAACTAGCTGGTAATTTCTGGATTTACTATATCATAGCAAAACCACCGCTTGAACTCCAGTTTTGCATGAAAATGAAGAGAAAGTTACTCTCTCTTCATGTTCACGCAGAATTTGCAGTCCTGTGCTTCTGGAATACAAACCTGTGCCCTGAGTGTAAATCACAGAGAAAAGCAGTCAACACAAGACAAATTAATGCAATAATAGTAGTTTACTGGTTTCAACATTTCCTGATTACTGAAGTCATGAGCTGTTTTATTAACAGCAATGTGTGTTAACTGAGTTTAGTGAAAACAAGAACCAGACAAAGAACCAGGTGTTTTTAATCATTAAAAAAAATAACCAGCCAGCAGCATTTTGGTGAAAAATAGGTTTTCAAAATCAGTGTATCACTGCCTGTGAGTCAGATTTCTGATTTCCTTGGATATTTACAGATATTCATATTCACAGATCATGATCTATGTTTCTCTTTACTTAAGAGCTCATTTTTTCTGATTTCCAAATATGACAGCTGCAATTTTGTGCTTGTTTTACTTTCAAGGAACTTTTTTCTCTGACTGCAGCCAAAGTCATTTCAAATTAAATTATTCAGAGTTCTCTCATAATTTGGCAACACAGTAAACCGCACAGGTTGATCATCATATTTTGCCTGTACAAAGTTTTTGTAATTCACTTACTGCCATTAGAAAGTTTAGGAGGAAGTAATCATAAACTCTCCATGTATGTGAGAGTACATATTTGTCTGCGGTGTGCATGTGTGTCTCAGGTATGTGTGGTTGCGTGTGTGTGTGTCAGTGTGTGTTATTAGACAGCATGGGCAGGTGAGCGCAGCAGTCATCCCCCTCCTCCGGCGTTCGTCAGTGAGTGACAGTTAAAGTGGAGGGCAGGGAGGACAGACAATATAGAGTAATGAGAGATGTGGTAAACAGGCTTGGCCATGCTTCTGTCACCACAGCCGTGCAGTTAACGTGACATGTCAGCTCCACGCTGCAGCGCTTTGTTTACACATCAACTGTCAAACCTGAAGAGGGTGCTGAAGTGGAAAAATGCTCTCATTAATACAAACTGATGATTAGTATTTCCAACATGTAGCAGAGTCTTTTGAGTCTCCCATAAAATCATGCTGCTGATGCTCTGTGCACTCCCTTTATTAGCCCTGATGAGAACTTTTTTGTTTGTATTCACATTATCTTGTTGGCAAATTGTCTCTTAAAGCAGAAAAAAGTTACAGGTAAAACATAACAACAGGGGACAGAGTTAAGAACCTCAAATGAGAGCTCAGAAGCTCAGAATAACTCTTTGCGCCCACCGAGGTCAGACTGCCTTAAAATCTTTACTATATCATGAGCTAATAACAACTTTCAACTTGAGAGAGGAAAAGCCATGCCTGTTTTTTAGCAAACAACTAAATGCATCCCTCTTGTTAACCTGCTGTCCCACCTTTCTGTCTGCCTCTCTGTCTGCCTGACTTGTTGATCCTTTATCTGACTGAGCTTTGTGACAGTTAGAATTGACAAATTGATGGCTCTGTCTGCGGAAAAAGTACAAAGATTTGTAATTTTGTGCTTTTCTCTTTCAGTTCAGCCCTTCTGTCAGTCTTGTCCTGGATCTACTATACTCTCTAAACTACATGCTATAAATATTGAACTTTGCTATACTATACATGCTATACTGTAGTTTATATACTTTCTATAGGGTCATAGAGACACACTGCTGTAACCCTACAATATTTCTATGATCATTCAGTATCATCTGCAGTGCTGAAAATTTACCCCTAGACCAATGGGCATGTGGTTAAGTAACCCTAATCCTTACCATCCCCTCGGGCCATCCCCACTTTTAAACATTAAAAAATCATAAAATTAATGAAATGAAATGAAACTTGTTCCGTGCATTTAACTTATCCTACTGCATTGGTCAAAGAATTGACCTGAAATACATAGTTTTTGATACTGGGGCAAATCCACGCAAGTACAGAGATTATACACAACAGGTGAACTTCACACAGACAGACCCTGCCTCAGCTGGGATATGAAGCCAGGACCTTTCAGTCGTGAGGCCGAACGAGGGTATCTAATTCAGTTTGAACCCTCCAAAACAACATTCAGTTAGTTTGCACTTCTGAGACTTCTTGCATGAATGGAGAGCTCCATAGTAATGTGCATGTAGCAGGTGCGATCAATAACTTTTGTGAGTATGTATTGCAATTTACAGCGCTCAATCATTTTTAGCACCAGAGTTACATTTGTTATTGTGACCACTGGTACATGAAGAGTACAAATAGACTTGACTCGAAAGTATCTAGTTTTACAAGTGTCTACATTTGAGTATTCTTTTAACTCTGTAAAAACCTGTCAGCATCTGAATCCAGTGCAATAAACAACATGAGTCAGACTGAAACAACATGTCACTTCTCAGTGACAGAAGAAACCATAAACTCTTACAAACCACCCCTCAAGTCTGAGGCTGATGAGATTTACACTATTTATCCTCATGACATGACAGTAACATGAAAAACTGGTTCCTTTCGTTTTAACTCCACCAGTGAGATGATTTTTGCCCCCAACTACAATTACACCTGTAGTCTACAAAATCTGTGTATGTGTGTATGTGTGCATGTGTGCGTGTGTGTGTGTGTGTCTGGGATGTGTACTCTAATTGACCGACTGACTGACTGGCTGTTATTTGGCGGGTTAGGACCTGCTGTGCAAATCACTCAGGGCTGCCTAATCATGCATTGTGTGTGCCAGTGATGACTGTGTGAAGGAATGTCGAACCTCAGCTCATGGTCAGCAGAGTCACCACCGGCCTCCAGGATTCAAGCAGGGACAGGCCGCCCAGTCAGGGTCAGGACCATGAGCACCTCCCCTGTACCTCGTCTCAGTCATTGCTGACATTGTTTTTTTTTCCTCTCAGGTGTATTTACATGATGCTTGCCTAAATCATCACAACAAAGACACTAAAGTGATGGAGCCAGGCACCATTACTTTGCAGGGTTATAGATTTGATGAGACCACCAATGTCCTGCACTTGAATCCAGCCTGAAGGCTTTATTCAAGGTCATGGTTGTTCCTGTATCTGCTTTGATCTACAAAATATCTCAAATACATTTCAGTACACTACAATAGCCTTTGGGCTTAAAAACAGTTAACGAGATATTGCACGGTGGACATTTGAATGACTAATACTACGCCAAGAATTTTCATTTTATTAGTTTTTGTTATTACCCAGGTTCCCCCAGCAGTTTTTGTCTAGCTAACATTACTTAAAACACTGTGTCATTTTTAAAACAGAAAATCCATCTAAGACTCGTGGTGCTGTTACTGTTATGTTTAAAAGGTTACTGGTGTACGAAATCAGGACACACTGTCAAGCACACTGGCTGTATGACCTTTCTTCTGGCATCCTCAGGACAAGATCTATAATTTTAGCTCCACTGATGAGAAAGTTTTAAAAATAGGTTAATAATCTACATACAAATTTGAATTACACTCTTAGATAATGTCTGTAATGAACACTGGTGCCTCAAGAGGGTGCTGGCAGGGCTGTAGACTGTCGCAGTCTTCTCATGTTCCTAATTTTATCTAAAACCATCAGACAATAAAAATAATCACCTCATGTTTGGTCTATAAGGATCACAAAACTGAAACTAGTAGGTTTTCTAACTATATTGTTTTTCCTCACCAAAGGGATCTTTTTAACACGCCTTGGAGTAAAACCTCAAAAAAACGTAACTCGTAAAATCATGTGCCTTTAAAAATCTGGACAATCAATTAACAACAGCTGGTCTCCATTTGAGTTGTAGAAACCTCATGTTAAAGTTTGATATGCCTGAGCTAATAAAGTTTCTGAATGCTTGTGTCAGTGTGATATTTCAATTATTCATCCGTCTCTTCCTAATAATTTGCAAAAAAAAAAAAAATCGAAAATCCAGTTTTTACATTGTCACTGTTGGTATTGAGTGTATCTTATTAACTATGTAATGTGAATGTCTATAAACGTGTGAACTTTTAATTGGCTAAAAAAAATAAGTTACATAAATATTCTAAGGTTTATTTAAAGGTGCTGTGGTCTTCCTGTTAATAATTACAAGATGTTTGTGTGATGCTAATACAAATCATTATGAGTAGTAACAACACTGTGAACTGTCCTTAGTAAACTTTTGGCTTTAAACAGCCCATAGACACAAACTCTGAACAACCAGAGAGCAGCACCCTTTCTAATTCCTCATGCATGTAGTGACCTCTGCTGGCAGGAGACAGAAGTGGCACATCAGAGTCTGTCAGCAGATAACCAAAGTCAAAAAATAACTTAGTCAAAAAGAAACATGATGAACTATCTGAGTAAAAAGTAATGAAGTCTTGTTAATAAAGTCATTTTCCCCTCAGCTTCTTACTCAGATAATTCATAACTTTTCATTCTTGATAGTACAAGTTATTTTTTGACTTTGTTCATGTGTTTCTCAACCTGATGATCGACAAACACGCCTGAGGTTTTATTTTTGAGATCATACAGAATCTAAAATATCTCTGAAGTTTGACTAAACTCCTCCATTTAAATGTTGTCTCTTTAGTCCTTGTCTAGAAATGGCAAAGTTTGTCTGTCCATTGGTCCACTGCATTGGTCCACACAAAAACATCTGATTTTTCAACAACATCTCATTTAAATTTTGTACAGATATTCGTGGTTCCTGTGGTTTCCTTACTACTTTAGTGATCCTCTGACTTTTACGAAAATCAACAGGTTAACACAGTTAAAGTGAGAGCTGGAGGAGTTAGGTTGAGAAAACAACTGTTTCCATCAGTGACTCACCTGCATGGACACATCACACTGACTGCGTCAGACTGCTTTGGCGCCGTGACTCGTTCATCCATGCAGATTTGACAGACTGGTTCTGATAGCAGCGGGTCCTCCTCATCCAGCATCATGCCAGTATTTTCATGTCCTCAAGGACACGGTTCATAACTGTGCTGGCCAGTAATGACAAAATAAACATATGACCATGAATCAGCCTACAACATAAACACAGTTATTTTACACAGCTACTGCTGACATGAGCTCAAGTAATTTAAGGTATTTTATTTATGTCAATGTAGAGATACTTTGTTAGAAAGCAGAGTTACTTTCACATGTGACTTCAAACTGTTCTGCTTATTTCTCCAGTACTTTTGATGTTTGTAGGCACTTTTTTTGTGTAAAATGCACAAGAAGTAAAAAAATTATAGGAGGTGGGGTAACTGATGTGATAGACTGAGTTGTTTGACTTGCAGCTACTTTGATTAAATACCTCAACAATATGTTTGGTGAATGCAGAGCTGTCATATCAAACTGGAGACATCATTTTGGTGACTTTGGTGACTTGAGTGACTCCAGTCAGAGTGTCCAGTCTCAGTGACTCACATGACCTTTGTAAACTTGAAAATATTTCTGAGCTGCCTTGAGATACAACATAAATACATAAAAAGGAATGTGAGTCTTCTGATTTTACTCTGGGGCTATTTTGATTACTTTTAAGGAGTCGAAGGACTTGAAGGATTTGTCTTTTAAACATTGACATCTCTCCACTGAACCGCGCTGTCAATCTCTAGCCCAGTTATTACTGACTCTGCAGCACTTTAGGCTGTCTTAATATGACCCCAAAAACACATTTAGGGTTGAAGCCGCTAAAATATCCCATTCCCCTGCAGTGACGTCATCAACTCCTACATAGCCTTCACCACCAAACTACATTTATTTTTTACAGAATTATAACCTCAAATATCACTATTTAATTACACCTGTGATCACACATAAAAGAAGCCTTAGCAGTCCTGTCAGAGGCTATTTACGTCCTCACAATCTTATTAAGGGACTAGACTGACCGCAGAGGTGTGTGCGCGTGTGTTTGTGTGCGTATGAAGGTAGGGGTGGTTGAGGTGTGTGAGTCCCGGGAAAACGAGGCAAAGGAAGCCGTGAAAGTCGACCTCAAGCGCGGTGTGTGGTCGCCTGTAGTACCGTGGCGGTATCCCCTCGCACCTACCAGCCTATCTCTCTTTCTTACGTGGGTGTCTACCTGTCTCTCTCTAACTGTCTTTCTCTCGTGTCGAGTCGAGCCGCCATTTCTGCTTTAGAGGACGTCAGATATCGGTGAACGACACCAAAACACCGGAGCAACCATGCTGACTTTGCTGACTTCTATGTATCTGGTGGTGCGGGCGGTTTCCTCGCAGGTGAGTTGAAAGCAGCACAGCTGTTTGATGGCTGGACCACCGCAGGGTCAGACCTAACCGTGCGTCCTTGAACGCAGCATTTGAAACTAACTCTGGAGCTTGACTTGACTGCTGCAGAGCGGCAGGACTCTAATTTTCTTGCAAACGAAGTCATTTAGCGCTAGTATGTTTTATGTGTGTAAATCACCATGGCTTATTTGTCTGCAGTGGTGGGTGACTTGGAGAGGAAACACCCCCTCGCGTTTTTACCAGGGCCTATTCCGTTTACTCCAGGTGTAAAAATGGCTGGTGGAAACCACCTTCATATAGGTTAATGAACTCGGCAGGTTGCGTCTTTTTCTGATCCCGTCATCATTAATTCAGTGAGAGTCGTATTCACTGAGCAGTTTTGGCAAGTTGTGTAGCACCGCAGTTAAGCTAGTCAGAGTAAACAACAAAACATCCGGTCATTGTCTTCAAAATAAATGCCTTTAAATTTAGTCCCTAAATAGATTGTGCCGTTTGAGTAACGTGTATGTTTATTAAAGAAGTGAATTTGCAACTAGAAAAAAGCGTTTAACCGTTACTGTTTGATAGTTTGAAAGACAATTTACCATAGACAAAGAAAGTAATTCTGATAGTGATAAAAAGGCAGATGCTAATGATGTCTTTCGTTCTAAACCAAATTATAAGAAGAAACTCTGAATATTTACTTAGTATCTTAAATCTGTATAAGTAATATCAACTTACTTAAATTTGGCCCTTTGATTCATCTTATAATTGTCTAAATGACTGACACTTTGGACTTTGTATCTGGTTAAATCTCAGATGTATCGCAAAGTGTCTCACAATTTTGACATGAAAGTAAAAATTTGAATATCTCTCAGCTATGGCTTAGTATTTCTTAATTCTGATCAAGTGAGACAAAACCTGACTTACTGTGACTTTTTTTAAAAAAAATTTGCAATTCTTTAACTTTGTGTTTTTTTCTGTTAGTAGAAATAGACTTTTACAAGATAGATTCAGTATTTATGAGAGTGGCATGGGACTTCCTTTGCTTAATAATATTTGTCAGGAACAACACAAAAACAAATATAAATTTATATATATATATAAATAAATAATTGATTTGTTAAGTATTCATTTCCTCTCACAGAAAGAAAATTGACACAACATAATGAAATCAGGATACATTTTTTATGAAATGCATAAGTGGTTCACCGTCATGTTTAACCACATCATTTTTTGCTCCCTATATCACTAATAAGATTCATGTTTAGCTTGTGAAATTAAAGGCTATGAAAAGTAGAAAACTATGTCTATGATAAGCAAAGCAAAACAAAGTTTTGTTTTATTTTGGTTTGCTTTTGTTTTTCGAAATAGCAGCAGTATTTGTGCTTTTATCATGAAGGCTGGATTAGAAGTTCTTCCGGCTGTGCTCCCTGTTTTTGCCGCTGCCTTAATGCAGCAGTCCCCTCTGCAGATTATCAGTACCGCGGTCAGCTCCTTCGTGCCAGGCTGCCGGGAGCAGAACTGCAGCCTGTTTATCTCCGGGCAGCTTTAGAGAAACTGAACCAAGCAAACGGCACACAAACCCAACATGGCTGCCAGTGTCCTTGAAGAATAACTTAGTGGCAACTCAATGAGCTGAAACTGATACCCTCTCTACTCTCTCTGAAAGAACATCCATCTCCCATACTTTAACACTGATCTTTTTTCTTTCATGTAGCAGGTCACTGACTAAATCATGTGGATTCCTAAATGTTTCAGCCACATGGGAAACTAACCAGAAGTTTGGGCGGATTATAGAGTCTCAGGTTCATGCTCATTTATAATTCTGTGCAAAAAACCTTTAGTTGTACAGATACAGGAGTGATTGACAAATCAATGACCTAATGAAGAAGGAGATTAGTTGTACAGCTCTCTTTACATGCACATAAAGTTAAGCTCTTTGAGTGATTAAGCAGAAAGTTTGAAGTGAACAACCTATGTAGTATTTCTGTTTTGGGAGCTGAAAATTAAAAGTAAGCACTATCAGAGAAAATGAACACTGTTGGCCTTTGTGCATTCATCTCACTCTGCCATGTTTGCATTTAATATGCCACTCGTTCGTCATGCTGTCAAAAGAAACACCATCCCCTTGTGATGCCAGCATTTCCATGAGGACATCTTTGAGTGAACTCTTGAGATTTAGGTAGCAGATCACAACATGAGGGCCCAAACTGTCCATTTTTCCAGTGTTTATTCAATATTTTAAATTTACCGCAACAGAACTTCAGCCTTTCAGTATAATCACTCAAAGAGTTGAACTGCGCATGCAAAAGAGCTGCACAACTCATCTCAGTCCCAGACCTCCTTCTAACTGGACAGTTATGGATGTGGACTCTGCTGTAAATAATATAAATGGGAAATTTCAGTTTTCAGATTTATTTGTTTTAGAAAGAGGAAAACTGCTTCCATTTTTTAAAGTGGTAGTGAAAATGGTCGATTTTGAAGAGAAGCTATCAGAGTTTCTTATTGCAGCACCCTAATTTGCCTTTGACCGCCTGACTGTTGTGTGTAATCTTGGTAACGTCTGAACTTTCTTCTGTTCTGCTCTATAAATGTCAGCAGATCAGACAGTTCAGCTCATCTTGGATTTACCTCCCACAGGGTGGCAGATAACAGGCTGAACAGCAACTTAACAGGGTGGCAACTTAACGCAGCCACTTCCTGTAGTCTGTGAAGTTAACTTGACCTCTAGTGACCTTTGTGACTTGGATGTTTAAAAAATTCACAGGTTTTGTGCACAAATCCAGCTGGCTGGCTGCCCATAAAGAGGACTGATGGTTGTTCAGACTGTATTACATTGACTGTTAAATCTATTTTCTCCATGCAGGATGGTCTGTGTCCAAGTCTTCTCCAAACTGCCAGGAATGCTATCCAACTAAGTACAAGCCCAAATCCCTTTAAGATATTTTGATCAGACATTTTCATCTCAGAAGCCTTCAAAAACTAGCAGGTTTAATTTTAACATTTCGACATTATAAAGTGAAACTCCTGCTCAAGCCATTAAAACCTGTAAATTCACAGAAGTATAATAACTTGATCTTGTTGTTGTCAGTGTTTGCAAAAAAAAAAGAAGAAGTCCCTTAATTTCAATATTATGTCATATGGACACATTTTGTTTAATTCTTATGATCAAATTTGAGATGCATGAGTCAAAATGAAGTTTGATTGATGAGAGAATATCCAACAAAAACATGGATAAAACACTCTCTGTTTCAATTAAAGAATCACCAGGTTTTTAGGGTAGGATTAAGGAATCCAGGGTTTTTTGAAGACCAGTTGTGGCAGAAAAATTTAGTATCTCAGTTGAGTAAACTCAGCAGTACAACAAAAAGAAAATATCCAGCTAAGTCATGCAAAGTCTTTCTTATGCAAAGACGCATATGTATTGGCAACAAATTGTACCTAAATGATAAATTAATTATACAATAATAACTCCATTTAATATTTAATATTTATTATTTGAATTGTATTCCTAACCCTTTATTTTCTAAGCAACATCTATATGTTGTCAATGTGACACTAATTTAAATGTTTAAATATTTTAACTGTTGGGTAGTTTCATCCGTAACAATTTTTACTCTATAATCTGATCGCATTTTTGACAAATCTTGATCTGAAAAGTGGTAGTAGATTTTACACAAATGTCATAGACTGAAAATATAAAGTAGTTCAAAATGGAAACACTTGAGTGAAGTACGAGTACTTTTTTTATAATTTTGTTGTAGAAAATACATTTGGACCATTCACCCAACTAATAAAGATGTTGCAGGATCCATCAGCAAGTTCCAGAAGGGTTTTAGATGCTTTTGTTGGGGATCAGAGTGTCCTTGAGGTACTTGTGTTGTTCTTGAGGATCATTGAAGGGGTTGCAAGGACATTTAGGAGATCATTTTTGAGTTCTAAGGATTCATCTGAGAGCTGTAGAACTCAGGTATATTAGAGGCCCTTGAGTAGGTTGCAAGAGTCTTTGAGGAATTTTAAAGGCGTTTTTTTTTGGAAGAGGTTTTGGTAGGATTCAAGTGACCAGTAATGGGTCATAGGTCCTTATGTTATTTAACTCTCAAGGAACTGAGAACTGGCAGAACATAACTGGCTGTCATGATATATTTTGTTTTTCTTAACCTGTTCCAGCAGCCAGCATCAAGTTCTTACATCATTTGATTCAAGAGAACCTTGGGTGTCAGTCTTGTCTGTTATAATGTCCAAATTTTACATTTGCTTTAACCCTGAGCAAGCTTAAGCAAGTTACAATCATTTTTTATAATATTACTCCAGGCAAACAAGACATGACACTGCTGAAAAGCTGTGGAACTGCTGTTTGCATGACTTTTTAAAGCATGTTGATTGCACAAGTGATTTAAAAGTTATTGAGCTTTAAAAATAAGAGGAACTCTTAGCTGCTGCCGGCTGTTTAGGTCTTGGAGGGTTAAGAGTGTTTTGTTGGGGGACCTTTGAGGGATCTCCTCTGGTTCTTAAAGGGGTTCTTTTGACCCATTGAAATTACTGGTAGTTCTCAGGAGGGTCCTGGTATGATTTAAGCACGTCAGTGTTTTCTTAATTGAAGGATCCCTGTGAAATTTTGGTTCCTAAAAATTTGTTCAGAAAGCTCATGTATGGCAGGGAATCTTAGTAGGTCCTATTGGTTCTTGGGAGGCCACTTTAGGCTTTTCAGTGGTCTCTAAGGATTTCTAAGGGCCCTAGTGCCAGTTGTTCTAAGGTTTTCAGAGGGCTACTGTGATTTCAGGATGTAAAAGGGGTTTTAGTTCTGAGGATGTGTCTGGGGTTATGGAGGTTGGGGGTTCCATGGGTTCTTGATGGGTTTCTCAAAGCATTTCCAGGGGATCTTTTGGGGAATTATTTTGGGGTTTATGATTCTTGAGAGGATTCAAATAGGTCTTTGTGAGAGTTAAAAGAGTTCTTATGTGAGGCTCAAAAGATCCAAGGAATCCAGGAGATGTTAACACACACCATTAAAAGCATATCATTAAGTTATTGAGTGGGTTTTGATTAGATATCAGTTATTCTTTGTTCCAGGGGTTATTGAGAGGAGTTGACAGTACACGAACATTTATATCCATTTTTATTTTTTAAATATCAGAAGTAATGACGCACTTAACAATGGATGACACATAAAAAACCATTAATGGTGCAGATCTCTGTCTAAAACCTGTCGATATGCAAGAAATTCCCTGCAGTTCAGCTCTCGGCCACAGCGTGTCGCCAAAGAGCATCGTCTTGGTTTTTAGTTGAAAAGACAGGACTTTTTTTTTAGAAAACCTTCTGCCGTATATGGCATGGGTGGGCGCGGTTTAACTAGTGCGGTGCATCACGGGAAAGTGTGTCTCTTATAGAGTCTTCAGGGTTGAAAAGCTTGCGTTTACTGTTATTGAAAGACTACAAGTCCCGTCGTTGGTGTGCAACGAGACGTTTCAACCGCCTGACTTTACAACAGGATAGAGGTGACCCTACTGTCTAGTCCGACTCTGAGCAGGGAGAACAGGCGCAGCAGACCTCAAGCATCTCCACCCACTAGCAAAAATGGTAAGATGGCTCATTAGCTGCGTGTTCTCTGATTGTAAAGGTGCATACCGCTCAGTAGATCTACTCTAATCAGAGCACTGTTGTCCTTAAAAACAATTCAATGTTGTGCTAAATGATGCAAAGAAGATGACATTGACAAAAGGGCGGAAGTGTCATAATGAAATTTCATTTTAAGCTTAACTTAAATGCTTAAGTTGAGATATTTTGTGCAATGAAGTAATGTAAAACAAGCAAGGGCATAGCTGTCACACGCATTTTTTTATTTATATTTTCAGCGCACTCTCAACACGCAGATTAAAAATGAGCCGGAGATATAAATTGACGTAAGAATTCGCAGTGTAGAGTGTCGATGTGGTTTTGCTGTTTTTTTAACACTTGGTAGTCTGTTGTACTCTCATACATCAGCCTCCATTTTAATGAGCAGACCGTGGCGTGTTAGCAGCGTCAAGTTACATCATCGGCCTATTCTTTGATTCAGTCGTGCAACGTTGACCAATCATAGCAGGAGCCTCATCCGTTTGAATATCCGTTCACAGACCTACTAATTTAACGACTCCGAGCTTGTCAGACAAGTTATAACGAGTTACAATTATTTACAAGCCTACCTCTGAATTAAATGGAGGCATGCTTCGTTTCGGCCTGTATATAAACCACTCTGCGTCACATTTTTTACTTGCATTCTATTGTTATTGTATTGATGTGCCCTCCTCATTCATTGTTTTGCACAATTAAGAGCGTCAGAGAATCGTGTGCTTAACCAAAAAGGTTGATGGTTTTTAAAGTTGATCTACTGCCAGACTGATTATATTCATGCCGAATTAAAGAGTGACAATAGCTACCGAAAGTAAAGGATCAAATTTCACTGAAAGTCATACTTGCCCCAGCCGGTATACAAGATCATTTTACATTGTACAACTTTCTTAATGGAGTTTTGGTATAAGTTATCTCCATACAAAGAGGAGTCACTGAAAAGGCCTTTTGAAGCGGCGACTCGCTGTAAACATCCTATCCGATAAATATAAGCCTTTTAACTTGGACAAAATGTGGAAAGATCCAGTAATTTTCGACAACAATGCATATTACTGCCGGGTCGTTTCCTCCTTCAGTGATTTATCTAGGTCAGTTATTCATGCAATATGAACCAAACCTGATTGTTTCCCGACAGGCTGAACCAATCCGTGTTGTGGTGACCGGCGCTGCTGGCCAGATTGCCTACTCCCTGCTGTACAGCATCGCCAAGGGAGATGTATTCGGGAAGGACCAGGTAAGATTGAGCCTGATCTCTGATTACATAACCTGCATCATCTGCAGAGCCCCCGTCCCCCCGAAGCTGATCACTGCACAGCTGGGTATGCACTGTGTGGAGCTTGACTGTTACATAATGGACTCATCGTGAATAATACATGTTTTAATGTAGGAATGCATTCTACTTATGAAGTCTTGATCAGCAATGAAAGGGGTCATTGGTAAAACAGGAAAAGAGATGATCATATTTCCTTTTTTGTTTTTTTTAAGTCATCACAGCTGTTTGTAATCTTGAATTTTGGTAAAGAAATCATGCAGATTGGCCCACAGCAGGTGCCAATAAAAGGTCTAGGTTCCAAAAATAAGCTGTAAGAATAATTCCGGTTTTATACATATAATGCATGAAAAAAAGGCAGAAACAATAAATTAAACAGTATGAATTTATTTTCCAAACATTAACATCAAATTCAATATGTGTTAAGGTTCTGAAAGTGATATATATTTAGATTGTATTTGAAATAAGACAGTTAGTTGCAGCTTTTTATCTGTAAGAGTTATCTCTTATTTAATTTAAATAAAAGATAAGTATGGAAGGAATTTAAAAATTTCTCAAATTTGAAAGAAAATAAAAGAAATCTGAAAGTTATTCAGTGGTTTGCAAGCTGTGATTTGCTGCTTTTTTTCATACTTTTAATTAAAGCAGTGGCTGTGAATTAAATATTTGACTGCTTTGTTTGGTGGATTTTCAGTTGATTCCTTTTTATTTTCCCTCTTGTTTTTCAGCCAATCATCTTGATCCTACTGGACATCCCCCCCATGCTGCCTGTGCTCGATGGAGTCGTCATGGAGCTGCAGGATTGCGCCCTCCCACTTCTGAGGGGTGAGCCAACAGTGTGTGTGTGTGTGTGTGTTTGATCCAGTTGTTTGACAAGACTTCCCTGGTCTTTTGTCTCTCCAGATGAAAGGGTTTGTGAAGTTTAGGGCATTTTGAAGTCCAGCCATGGTATTTTTAGACTGGGACAAAAAATAATATTCAGTGTGTCCTTCACAGTTCTCTTATCAGAACAGAAATAAATTGTGTTCTTCAAAAGACTCTACAGCACACACACCACTGTAATTGGATGTTTGCACCACGCACCAGATGTGCAGAACAAACAGAAGTAGTCAAAGTTCAAGGTTCAGTATATGTGAAAATATTACAGCTTCTCTGGAGAATTGAGGTGCGTTAATGCTTTAACAGGACAGCTGTGTATCCAATGAGCTAACATCCGTGAGCTTATGATAATGTGTCAGAAGACACATGGAACATAGACAACAAACATGTGTGTCATATACCCAAGGCCCATTTCATCCCCCAAAACTCTTCCACAAAACAAAACTGATGGAAGTTTTTTGTGCCAGAATATTTGTCTCCGTTGGACTTTTCAGTCACAGGGGGGTGGGAAATATTGTGAACTTCAAATAAGAATGAATGCACAAATTTTTATTTATTTATTTATTTATTTTTTAACTAAAATTCCATGTTAGGTGTGTGTAGTCCGGACAAGCATGTGGACAGCTAACTTATAGTTGAAAAAAAAAACATTATGATCCTTTTATGTTGCATTAATCATCTGATCTGTTCGTGTTCCATCTTTAGCACATTTTACTGCAGCACACACAGTCTGTGTGTGCGTGTGCATGTGCATGCATGCGTGCGAGTGTGTGTGTGCGTGCGTGCGTGCGCGCGTGTGTGTGTGTGCATGTGCATGTGCATGGCTGTGGTCGTGACTGTGTGTTATTTGTCCTTGGTAACAACCACTGTCTGCTGCTGTGGCAAGAAGGGAGGAGGGTCTTAAATGAGGCCTCTGGTTGGCCACTGGTTAAGGCACCACAGCAGCCAATCAGAGCAGTGGTGGGATGACAATGAACTGGGGGGAAGTCAACTTTGACTGAAGTCCATTTTGATAGCTGACACTAAACGCATCTTATCGTCTGGATGAGCCAAGTTCATCTGGGAGATGTAAATAAACACTTTTACATCTCAGCTTTCAAAATGATGGATAATGGATATGAAACAACAGCAGAGAAATACAATGAGTGCAGTAATGTGTACAAAGACGGTGAAGGGCCCCAGATGTAAATCATATAATAGTACCTTATTAGTACCAATACATCTCCTTTTTATCTCGTATCGATGTTTTATAGCAGGCCAGTCTGTTATCTGTGCAGAACAGTCATAAGAGTTGTACATGTATGTGTATATAGGAAGTGGGATCAAAAACAAGCCGTACCTTTTGTACATGAGTACAGGGCTGCACAGCAATATGCATGGAGCAGGAGCAAGTAATAACTCTCACAGGAAAAAGTATTTGAAGTTACATCACTTGATCATTATTAGCATCTGAGTTACACACATTTTTGTGACCACTGTTAATGTGCACAGTAGCAATTTTTCTGACCCCAGAGCAGAAGCAGCTCTGCGTCAGAGTCTGTGAGGTTTTCCTTTAAAACACGTGGGAAGACCCAAACACTATGTCAAGGATATTCAGGGGGTCAGCAATCTCTACAGCGGAAAAGCGTGCTGTCTTTAAAACAGAGAAGGATTGTCAGGTCAGTAGTCCAACTAAAAGTGAGCTAATGGGGGTTTTTTTAACATTTGCGGGATTATGTGTCATGAATTTGTCTCCCATGGCCCGACAGCTCAGGCTGTTCATGCTGAATATTTCTGTGACGTTCTGAGGTGTTTGAGGGAGAACATTTGGTGCATCTGACCTAAATTTTGGTGTACTTGAAACTTTACTTGTCAAAAAAAAACCCACCACGCCTGCTCGGAGTACATCAGAAACACAAGTTTATTGCACACAACAACACAGTTGCTGCTCCCTGACACCTACTCGCAAGATTTGGCAATTCTGTAACTTTTGTCTGTTTGCCACAATGAAGTTTGGTCTTTACACCTTACCTGTAAACCCAAGATTCAGGTCCATGGTGAAATTGCAAAAAAAGCATGTTACAGGGATAACCAAAATGCATATGACTCATAGAAACACTAGTAACTCAGATTCTGATGATAATCAAGTTGGAGCACATACTCAAAAAAGTACTTGGCCTCACCAGCTGTTGCCTTTTTTAGAAACCTTTTATTTTTAGGTTTAGTTTGTCCATAAAATATATTCAAAAATAGTAAAATATTTGCAGAAAATATTTTTTTCTACTAGTTGTTCAGTCCATTAACTCTGTCAGCTATTATTAGACATTTGTGATTTTAACTTTACAATTGTGTGTTACTTTTTTTTGTGAATTCTTCATTCATACAGTACTCTGTTTTATGTGTGTCAGTGTTGTTTTGTTTGTCTATTTTTAATGTTGTAAGTCAAAAAACAAAAACACTGCAAAGTTGAACATATTTTATGTTAATTGTATTAATTATATAACACTAACACACTTAAACACCCCCTCTCTCCTCCTCATCCTCTCGCAGAGGTGATCCCCACCGACAAGGTGGAGGTGGGCTTCAAGGACATCGATGCTGCCATCCTGGTTGGTTCCATGCCCAGGAAGGAGGGGATGGAGAGGAAGGACTTGCTGAAGGCCAACGTGGCCATCTTCAAGACTCAGGGAGCCGCCCTGGACAAGTACGCCAAGAAGACTGTAAAGGTGATGTTTCAGTCATCCAGTTCATTAAAACCACTCTCATTGTATTTATCAGGGTCGATCTGTCAGAGGGGAGCCATTGTGCTAGAAGCTTACTTGGTTTAGAGCTTCCTGTGAATTTTTGCTGTACTGTTTTTGTTAGGTATTTGATAGTTAGAAGCCAGTTGACTCAAGCTAATGAACACGAGGAAATGAAAGTGCCTATCCAGCATTGTACCACCACACAGCGCTGACTATTTCTCCTCTATCATGTTAGCTCTTACAGCAGCTCTGTGTTTCTGTAAAGCTCTAATCTGGAAAAGAACAGCAAGTTCCCAAAGCTGAGCGATCAAAGTTCCTCTGCGTGTTTTCAGTCATTCGGAGCACAAACTGATATGTGCAAAGTCCAAAGTATGTAAGTAAGCATGAGGGGCTTAATGACCTTAAGTCCTGCGGCTGAGCATCAGCGTGATGGAGGTCAAGTCTCTGCAGGGGTCAAAGGTCGAAGTGTCACGTGGAGAATCAGTACAGGAAAGAAAACAGTCTAAACTCTGTGAGGCATTTCATTTGCTTTTACAAACTATCAGAGAAATCAGTTTTCACTCACAGATAAAGAGCTTTTTGAGAATATTCTTTGAAAGGGCCAAAACTACATGAAGTCCATTCAGGCACAAACATTTTTGGCAGTAAATTCTAAAATGAATTTTAACATTTTCAAATATTTTTTGCAGAGTCTCTCTCTTTGTTAGTCCATCATCTCTATGTTGATGATTTCTGTCACAGCAGACACTGATTATGTCACATAAAATTCACCTTTAGATCTCTTAGAGAGATTATTGATTGAGTGGAGACACCATCAGTCTAATGGACCCTTTGCATTTTCACACCAGGTTTTGGTCGTGGGAAACCCGGCGAACACCAACTGTCTGATCGCCTCCAAGTCTGCTCCGTCCATCCCAAAAGAGAACTTCTCCTGCCTGACCCGCCTGGACCACAACAGAGCCTGCTCCCAGGTACACACACACACACACACACACACACACACACACACACACACAAAAACACAAAAACACAAAAACACATGTACATACACGAAAGACCACACGACATGTCTAACCTTAACCCTAAAGCCAATATTTGATCCTTCATCCTTTGAAGAAGTGACAACAAAGTAAAATGTCATCATATACAAGTCTTCAGCTCTCACATATGAGAGGTGATATCTATACCTACTCCAGCTGTAAAATTCAGTGTCATTATGGGAGAATTTTTTTTTTCTCTTGACTGAAATCTCAAACCAGATAGCAACATGTTTCATTTTCCACATTTTTGGACCAAATATTGGAGAAAATGGAACAGTGCCTGGATTGTTTTTGTTTATGTAATAAAACAGATGGGTTTGGATTTTTGAACATTTGAACATTGTTGGAAACATTTAGTGTGATGAAAACACACAACTTATAAGTTTATTAAATATGCCAAACTTTCATAGGCATTTTAATGTGGAAACATCACATAACATACATTTACTTTTAATAACACGTCTGTCTGTTCTGTCTGTTCTGTCTGTCCGTCACCTGTAGGTGGCAATGCGCTGCAGCGTCTCCTCTGACAAAGTGAAGAACGTCATCATCTGGGGTAACCACTCCTCCACCCAGTACCCCGATGTCAGCCATGCCAAGGTCAACCTCAGTGGCAGTGAGACAGCCGTCTACGATGCTGTGAAGGACGAGGCCTGGCTCCGAGGAGATTTCATCTCTGTAAGTGCTCGCTGCTTCTTGTTCGACTCAGAATTATAGAGTCAAAGAGATAAAGAGACACAATTCTTAAATGTAGAATGTTTTTCTTGTCATTTTTGCTTTTTTTGGGACAGAAAAGAAGGTTCCCTCAGTTTTTAGTTTCTGTCTTCTGTTCAAACATTCTCCTCTTAATCTTCCTCCTGCAGACAGTGCAGCAGCGTGGTGCCGCCGTCATCAAGGCCAGGAAGCTGTCCAGCGCCATGTCTGCTGCCAAGGCCATCTGCGACCACATGAGGGACATCTGGTTCGGCACCAAGGAGGTCAGTGTGAATAAAAAGGGAAACAGCTCTGAGTGTTTCAGACTGACAGTAATAAAAGCCTAAGTAGGTTTGTGGGGAAAAAAATAACAATTTCTGAAAGAGTTGTAGCATTTTAGCTCAGATCTCCCCACCTTGGAAAGTTCTGCATAAAACAGTTAAGATTTCAAGGACTTCATAACTTATCTGATAAACATGTTACAATGTTCTTTTGGCTGAAAACCTGTGTTCCCTTATTGAATTCCTAGTTTCCTCTAAAGTAGCTTAAAAAGTTTGCAGCTTGTTTTATTAATTTACTAAAAATTTAATATGAAATACACATACACATGAAATACAAGTACTGAATAGAAAATAAGTTTAAGGAGAAAGCTTAGGTGAAAATTGCCACAGTTCACTGGTTATGCTAATAAAGTGCAACGCCATGCATTTGCAGGTGTGTTTGCATTGCTGTTTTATAAATTTGTCATAGCTTTTAAGCATGTAGAAAAAAATATCATAGAAAAGTTTAAGTCGTTTGTTGCATATCTTTTAAATCAAACTTCTGGGGGCGGGAGAAGAGTAAACATGGCAGCAGTCAGGGTAATAATTGTACAAAATGCAAGGTACAGCTATAAATGGCACATTTCCAAAGTATGGAGAAGACAGGTATGTACTAGTGTATGGCGTGATAACCTGTATTTCATACTGTAGCAGCTCGATTAGAACTGAAAAAAGTCCTGGAAAAGGATTTCATGAAAAGAGTGGGAACCTTGTTATAATTAATTTTCACAATTGAGATGATAACAGCTTTGAGAGTCAGGAAGTGTATGATTTAGGTACATTAAAAGGCTTGAATTTTACAGTGGAAAAGCTGAAGGAACCCTGCTTATGACCACGTCAGACTTCTTGTTTGGTTTTCAGGAGCTGTGGTTCAGAAGTAGACATCCATCTGTACAGCTGTGATATTTGTAGTTGCTGCAGAATTCGTTGTTGCTGACACGTCTTTAGTTCACACTGAATGAAACTGTTGGGTTTTCTGCCGACAGGGAGAGTTCATCTCCATGGGTGTGTATGCTGGTGGAAACTCCTACAGCATCCCAGAGGACCTCATCTACTCCTTCCCTGTTGTGATCAAGGTGAGTTCATCCAATCAGCTGCAAGGCACTGGAACATGGGCACTGACATCACATCATGTTTGACAAAGCTGTCCTCGAACAGCTTGTCCTGTGTAGATTTGAATTATAGGTGTGTTCATAACCGGTATAGGCTTTGTTGCTTAACAGGTTTGTCTGGTGAATTCTGATTAATTCTGATGAAATGTAAAAATAAAAATGAATCCTTGAAGTTTCAGACTTTCACTTCACTGCTGCTGCTATTTGTCAGTATTTTCAACCAGATAGGTAACATATAACAACCACCTTTTTGACCACTAGTTCCAATGTAATAAGTAGACATGGTTCCTCCCTGACAGAAAGGACTGGTATCTCCACCATTTTGTGACTTAACATTTAAAATACCTGTATTGGGTCAAATTTAATGAATTATTATGCTGAATAAGTCTAAAATTATCACTAAACAGGCAGCTGACTGGTTTTTTTTTTGTCTGTTTTTTTTTTTATTCTGTGTTTATGGAATGGAAATTTCATTAAACTTTCCTCTAAAAAGTAAATCATTTATGAGATGTTTTTAGAGGGATCTCGCTTAGAAGTCAGTTATTTATAACAGTATTAAGGAGGATGTTTAAGAACACACAGAAACAGACAAAATACCCCCAAAACTAAACCATCGACATCTGACCTTTTCCTCTGTTGCATCCCGCAGAACAAGACCTGGAAAGTGGTTGACGGACTCCCCATCAACGACTTCTCCCGCGCCAAGATGGACGCCACAGCGGCTGAGCTGGTGGAGGAGCGAAACACTGCCGTGGACTTCCTGTCCCAGTGACTATCGCACCCCGATGGCCAACAGCACTTAGGTCCCCTGGAGGCTCACTGCTCGCGGCTCTGAAGAAAAAAACATTTCACTCTTATTAACCGTCCCAGCTGCCGTCTGCGTGTCACCTGTGTGTGTGTGTGAGTGTGTATCTGTGTCATTAGGCCACCTCTTCAGGTTTTCAAAAGCCTGTTTAATGACCATGGCCTGTCCTCTGTCTGTGAGACACTGAGAGAATGTCTCTGTTGGTAGATGATAACACACACTAGCAATCCAGAACTGTAAAGGAACAAGTTAATACCAATAAAAAAAATTATGAAACTGACTGACCAAAATCAAGCATCTTCTACTCTTCTTTTATGTTCACAAGTGTAATTAAATACCATAATACCAAACAGGATCATCACCCGGTCTACCATCAAATCTGTACCTGACAGATTAATAGACTAATGAAGTTGGGGAGGGGTGTTGTTTAATACATCAATCATGATTATGCAACATAGGAGCCTTCAGATATTCTTAGTTATTAAGAAACTCACTCAACTGGTTCATCAGTAAACAAAACATGTTATGACAGAGAAAAGTTTAATGACTGACAGTTAAGATGTTTATTTGTATGCCACATTTCAACAAGGCAATTTAAACTGCCTCAATGAAAAGACAACACAAAAAATCCAAGGAAGAGTGATGTAAAACTACAGCATGAAACAACAACAACAACAAATATAAGTGTGTATGTATAGTCCAGTTCTTATAAGCAAATAGCCTATAACTAAACTTTAAAATAACATTGGCAAGCAACTGCTTTAAGCCTCAGAGATTCAAGTTTTCTGTGTTTGCTCTACATGCAAGCATGTATACTAAGAATTTAATCAACTAAAGATTCTGGAGCAATGTGTTGCGAAGCTTTTAAGAACAACAGCATGAGAGTAATCAATCAACGCTAAACAAGACGTGTAAATCTTAAGATAGATCTTGGGGAGTTTTGATGCTTTCAACAATCATTGCTGCCTTAACAATCTAGAAGGCCTACAAACTTTAGTATGTCTGGTGACGATCTCTATCTGTGAGCATGGAAATCCAAGTTATGAAATTAAACTGGAGAAAATTCTATAATCTAATTAGAAAACCGAGAGTTGTTTCTCAAAGGTCGTATTTCTATCTGTAGCCTTCATTACGCTCTCCTCCAGTGTAGTGCAGTGAGTCAGTATGGCCACATGAGGGTAGCATCGGCTTAAATTTAATGTGTGGGTGCCTAATAAGGTTTGAGTGGGATAAATAATTCGTAGTTACTAAAGGTATTCACTCAAAATCTTGAGGGCTTCGGTTCAGTTCTTCTTCATGTTTGTCTTTTTTAATGTGGCAAAAGTTTTTTAAAAAAAAAAAATAATAATGCACCACAGTAATTTTGTTTGTAAATTTGTATGGTTTACTGTTTACTGTCACGGAGTTTGCGTCAAGTGGACTTCCGGCGGGAAATCTGGCTAACTTCCGTTCTAGCGCTCCCCCGTTTTGAATTGGAAGCGATACAAGCCTGTGGATCCTCTCGAATTTTATGAATGCATAAAATTATGATTTTTTAAAAGGAGTAACGTCGCCTCTTTCAAAATGTAAGTTTATGGCGCATAAATCTCTGTCCCCGGTGCACTTTATGACGTGTTATTACCCGGTTCGGGAACTATATAAAACGGCTTCAACAATCATTTTAAAACCTTTCATGTCTCTGAATATTTTAAAAGAAGTATATTTTCTTGAACGCTGAAGTGAGTAAAAAATAAATAAATAAATAAACGTAACTTTTCTGGCATTTATTTCACATAGAGTTTGTGTACTGCATGTACTTTTGTTGTGACATTTTTGTGTGCGTGTATGTGTGTGTTTGTGTCAATAAAGTTCGTGAAAAAAAGTGTAAAATTGGCTTTAAAGCCAGGTGCACCTTCTGAGGGCTTGCAGCAGCTTGCAGCACTCAAGCTAGGCTGGCTGTCAGTACCTCAAGCTAAAAGCAGGGAAATGGATCACTGAGTCGTCTGGCCGAACTTTCTTGTTCTAAAACCGAGTCATCTGTGCCTTTTCGGTAGTTTGTCTCGGTTTGAGGTTGTCCGTGTTGTTCTTAACAGTATTTTTGAGCCTCTTTCGGTACTTTGACACTGTGTTCAAGTGGGTAAGTCAACAGCTTTGTCATGCAGACATGTGGCTCTTGGTGCACGAAAAGTTTATCAGAACAGATGTTGCTCTCGGTTGTATGTAGGTTTGGGGAATGTAAATGAAGATTCAAAGCACTGAAACATGTCCTCATTGCTGGCATGAGCCTGCTTCTGCATTCAGTTCGTGGGTGTGTATTTACGGTATATATATGTGTGTGTCTGTATGTGGGTGTGGGTGTGTCTGTTCGCCTGGATTTGCCGTTCAAAGACATGTCACCATGAAATTACCACAGAGAAAATACAGTGTTCAACAAAAACAAAAAAAAGAAACTAAACTGAACAAATAAAAAGACACTACTGCGCAAAAGCCTAAGACAAGTTGCACTAACGTTACATGGAAATATTAAAAATAAGGCAATATTTAAAATAAGTCGACGTTGCAAAATGTTCTTCAACAGAGAGATATACAAATTGACTAACGTAAGGGAAACGAAACAGCGTTTGTGAGTTAAAAGGTAAGTTTATTGTATACAGTATCTAGTTTCTGCAATTTATGTAGAGCTATACGTAAGGAAAAAAACTTTTTTACTACAGACAAGAGAGAACTAAGGCAAGGATGAAGAAAATACAACACTAAAAAAATCCAAAGGCCTTTTAAATAATCACATGACCGGGTAGTAACATAGTAGCTTTATAAATATAAAGTGGCCTTAGTGTAACTGTTGGGAAGTATGTCATGTCAGTATGTTATGTCATACTTATACAGTGTGCAACTGTGGTAGTTTGCAGTAAACTAAAGCACATCTCAAATCTATTCCTGCTTTAGCCTCCTAAAGGGCCATCATGGTTTCCCTGACATTGCTTTGACAACTGGAAACACACTTTAAAAGACTCAGAATAAATTATGACCTGGCCTTTATACATGGTGTGTAAATGTCATCATTACAAATTCACTGACGAAGATATTAAACATGTAAGCACCTGACATTAATGACCTTATCACAGATAAACTGCAAAATTATAACTTATAAATTGTAACCTGAGGTGCAAGTAAGCAATAGAAGATAACTTGTACAATTGTAAATTAAGTTAATGT
The DNA here is from genome assembly GCA_029814765.1 of Acanthurus leucopareius. Classification (NCBI taxonomy): domain Eukaryota; kingdom Metazoa; phylum Chordata; class Actinopteri; order Acanthuriformes; family Acanthuridae; genus Acanthurus; species Acanthurus leucopareius. Next base: position 10,180,238 of record JAQMCX010000043.1, on the reverse strand, counting down.
AGTGTTATCTACCAGCTTTTTTTGAGACGTGTATCAAGATGTTCCCAAAAATATAGAAAGAATATTTAAATATACTGATCACATGACTGTACAAAAGATTACACAACACACATGTCAACAGAAAAGCATAAGATGAAAAAGGTTAAAAACTTCCATCAGTGTTTTCAATACAAATTTTTCAATAAAATTAGTCAGTTATTAGAACTACTGTTAGCTAATCTCATTCCTGATAGGTAATAGTTAAAGCCCTCAGGAGTTTGTGGGTGTGATATGAAGTGGGCAGATGAGTCACAGTACACAGCGCGGGATCCCCCCCCCACACACACACACACACCAAGGCTATGTGTGATTGGTGTGTGTGTGTCTGCTGTGGGCAGGCCTTGTGTGAAGTTCAGGGTTGGAGCTACAGATCAGTGTGCTTCCTCTGAGCTGAGGATGAGGAGGACGTCTGCTTTTCTTTGACAGCTGCTGACTTTGGTTGTTTTCTTGGGACCATTTTTTACATTTTAAAAAGCACATGGACTCATCGTGATCTGGCACATCTGCAAACTTAACCCGCCTGCTACTGCTTCCTTCACACAAATCTTATCAATTATTTTACTAATTTCTTGTTTTTAAGCAGACTGTGGTAAAATGTCCCTAACTGTAGCTGGTAAGTTTATATCTAGGTTGTTGTGCCAAATTCTTTTGTGTGTGGTTAGACTTTGTTCCCCAGAGGTTAATGAGTAATTTCCTAGTTTGCACTGATGGCTCGTTTTACATCAACAATATTTAAGAGAACATAATATTTTTGTCTCAATTAATTTATCTTAGACGTTTGTTTTTTTTTCAAAATGCACAATGGCTGATAATATGAAAAATTATTTTTTTGTTGCAGTCTAGATTAAGATTTTAGTGATTAAAAATTTCATCTCCTACATGTTGCGTGAAGTTGTATAATTTATGACTGATCGAGGTTTTTCAGGGTCAACTCAGATATTTTAGACTCAGCAACTACTAATTTTAAAAATTTTGAGCATTTCCATCTTAGAAAATTTGAAAGATTGTGTGTTTTTCTATTGATAATTGATTCTTCATTTTAAACTGAAAGTCTTTGCAAATAGCTGTGAGTCCAAATACTGTGAGTGTAAGTGGAAAGTTAAGTGAAGATCACAGTGCAAAACGCGTTTCTCTTTGAGCTTCTTTATGCAGAGTGTGTGACCTTAAACATGCAGATGAAAGCAAACTTTGGAAAACACTTCTTACCAATTTTTCTCTTAGAAAAAGTAGGACTTAAATGAAGGTTTATCTCGTGTCGGTGTTCACAGACCTGACCAGAGGTGTGATGACAGAGTTCCAGGAGAAGCTCCGTCAGCAGCATGAGGAGTCGATGCACCGTGAGCTGGAGACGCTGCTCAGTACAGCCAGTAAGACTGAAGCAGAGGTGAGGGAAGCTGTCGCTCTGCTACAACTCCAATCGTCCCATAATATCTCCTCAGAAAGTCCCAGTTTACATCGGTAACAGACAGTCACCATCTCGCATATGTGGAGTCAAAACCGTCTGCTTCTTCCAGCATTGTTTTCTGTTTTTATTCACTAAACTGGAAAAGAAAATCTGTGTGAGGCAGCAAGAAAAACACCTTTGTGAGGGATTTGTGAACATACCCATTGTAGTAGTATGGCACACAAGGTAACAGGTGTTATGGTGTAAATGAATCTGTTACATTTATAGAGCAAATATTTGTGAGGGATTGCATACAGAGGGTCCACTAGGTCATCTTATATCACACCACATAGACTGTGGTTAGAGTTTTGGCCTGCTGTTTAAACATGAAGTGAACAACCCTGAGGTCACACACACACACACACACGCATGCACGCACGCACGCACGCACGCACGCACACACACACACATACACACACACACACACAAACACACACACTCATCCACTGCTAACATGATTGAGAATAAATTAGGAAAATGCACTGGCTGACATGTTCCTTCATTACCATTAACACACACACACACACACACACACACACACTCACACACTCACACACTCACACACTCACACACACACTGTTCACTGTCCTGGCCCAAATACTCACTAGAGCACCAAATGGGATTAATCCAAGGCTGAAAATAGTCCCTAACAAATGCACTACATCCTGCTGTTTATCACAATACAGTGTGTAGCTGTTTTATGAAATAACTGCACCTTTTTCTCAAGGTGAAAATTAAAAATTGTCAATTAGTTCGTACAGATTTCAGCCTCTGTAGGAACCAGTGGTCTTGGAGCTGATTTGAAGTCAAAGTAATTAGACTAGAGATAGACTAACATGCTCTTATACACATCTTTTCATGGAATTTGTTGACAGTAAAAAACATGAAATAGCATCATAATTATTAATAATTGTTATTTCTTTGTAGTTCTTCGTCTTTTATTGAGTAATTTAACTTATTGTGTCTTCTGATAAACTTTTGAGATGTGTATTTTCAGTTATGCCAATGTAAAATATTTGTCCAACACTGTTACAAAACATAGCTAAAGTTTGACCTGATTCTTCGTTTTTTTCTCTCTGCAGAAGGTCATGTTTGATTTTGTTCTGTTACAGATCTCCAGAAAAGATTTTGATGGCTTCAAAAAGCTCTTCCACAGATTCCTGCAGGTCAAAGGTCCTGCAGTCGAATGGGCAAAGATCAACCGGCCGCCAGAGGACTCGGTAAGGACATGATACCACTGGTCAGAGTGTAAACCAAAGGCCAGGGTTTTATGTTGCAACTCTGTTATTTAATCTAAGGTCATTGTTCATACGATCAGAAGTCAAAACATCAGGCTGCAGCAGCTCAGTTAAAGAGCCTGCTAATGAAAAGTAAACAAACACATAACTCAGAACAGAAATGCCAGAGTATGTTGCTTCATTTCCTAGCCCAGAGTTGGAGTCTCTCTTTTTATAGTCTCTTTTATGGGGCTGTAAGGTTCTCTTTTTTTTTCTTTTGATGGAGCTAGATTAGTATTTTGTCCCTGCCTGTAGTCCTTAGTTATTGTAAGGGGGATCAACCTTGACTTATAATTGACACAGGAGGTTTGATATTGTGATAAATATTCACGGTATAGGCATTAATTTATCAGGCTTTCACCAGTAATACTAGATGATGCATTATACATGATCGGACTGTGAGTAAACAGCAGTTGAGTTAAAGTAACTGTTAACCATCTGTCATTGAGTTTGTTATACAGACAGACAGTGGGCTGCACACACACTCTTGGAACTGCAGCACCAAAACTTCTAATGTCATTTCACCTTATTTTGTCACTGAGTCCTTGTATTCACATTCATTCACAGAGTTGGGGTGGAGCAATGAGAATAATGTCTGCACAGGTTTTTTCAATAAGACAGGACACCTGAGAGGCTTTCTTTATATTCCCCAATGTTGTCTTCACTGTCCATCATATATACCAGTGGTCCCCACATGGTATGTCTGTTTCCACTGTCACCTGGACATGTAGTTCTATTTTGTAAGTGGATTTCAGCTACGGTGTTACCTTGGAGAATAGACACACACATAGCTACCAATACATAGTTAGCCCTTAGCACAGACGTGTAAATCCAGCTTCACGGTGCAGCTATGGCTCTAAGAGCTGCTGTAGCCTTGATAGTTGACGTGACCCTTCACAGATTGTAAGTAAGTGTTGTGGTTACCTTGGTTATTGAGATATCATGTAGAGCCTGTGATTAGTTAGCTTGTCTCTCCTTCCTGAGGGTTTCTGTTGCCAGGGCAGATTGTTGAAACAACTAAAAGCAAGTTGAAGGACTCACATTATCTGCTCATTTTCAATTACAAACTTATAACAAAAATGTCACAACTGCAAACCTTTGGCGCATTGCAACAGTTTCTCTCCACCAAAATGAATTAAACAGTGTAAATAGTAGTAATTTGAGTAGCATGTTTGTACAGAAAACAGCATAAAATCATGGTAGTCAGAGACAGCAGAAGAATAAAGACTTGGAGTTTAAAGTATGCATTGTTTTATGTGTGTAACTTGAGTGAAACCTGAGCATGTACTCAGCCTGTGTTGACAGCTGTATTGATTTAAATAGGTGTGTATCTCTTCCATCAGAAGTGTGTGAGATGGCTGACTAAAAAACGTGTCTGAGACCCCAAAGCCAACTAAGTAATACAATAATAATAAAATAAATGATACAATATGTCACCCCGCATGCCATGTCAGTGAAGTGTTTTTGGTGTGGACCTCAAGGCCTGAAAAAAATCCTATAGGAAACACTGGCGACAGTCGGTTGATCGCTCTATCCTGAGTTCACAGAGATGAAAATAATTTCCTACAGTCATCTGACTCCCCCCAGACAAGCAAGCAAAATATGGGTCTGTTCCTTTGAACGATCCAGCCACTACAGACTGGAAATGAGCTTCAGGCTTCAGCTTCAGCTCCAAGCTAACGAAACCAGATCCAAGGACGGAGAGCATTCAGGCTAAAGCCAGCTATTTATCAGCATGGTGACATTTCACACACACACTCATACACACGGATGCACACATACTGTTGGTGCCCCAGTGTTCCCAAAATACCCCAGCACAGTGAAGGTTAGGACTAAGAATAGTCTGACCGCTGCAGCATTTTAAAGTCTGGTTTTTGGGCTGTGAGGTCGAGCGGACGCTGACATTTGTCTCCTGTGTGACTCTGAACACTGCAGTGATCCCACTTAGTATCTCTGAGCTCAGACATTGTCAGCAGAATGAGTTCAAATCACTTTCAGACAAGGCTCAAGTTTGAATTTAACCAAATCTGCTTCTTATTTCCCCTTAGAGCACTTTATTGAAAATGTCAAATATTGTCACGTATGCACATAAAAAATTAAATGAATCACAAAGCATTGAATTAAAAAATATATTTTTAGGCAATTTTTGCTTCTGCAAAGACGGGCAGAAGAAGTTTGACAACTTCTAAACAAGCTGATTCAAAGCACTGCTGTAATGCTGATTGCATCACAACACACACAGCGTCCATAAATACACGTGTCCTTTCTGTGTGTCAGGCTGCTGTCATGTGTTGATGGGAAGGTCTTAAAGATCAGAGGTCATCAGTCCCAAACTGTCTCCTATGGACACTTTGTTTATACATTTCTTTTCTTTTCCTCCGTCCTCAGATATGGTTTTGTTCACTTGTTTCTGAAGCTTGAAGCTCATCTCATTCTCTAGTAACTGAATTATTTATACAGTGTCATTTTCTGCTTAGTAATTGATATTTTACATTTTTTACATATATATATATAGCAGTTGTGTAAAAGCTGGCATACTGTCCCTTTAAATGTGTGAATGCACAGATTCAGCCCTATGAAAAGATCAAAGCAAGGGGTCTTCCTGACAACATCACTGCCAGCCTCAACAAGCTGGCTGTGGTCAAACTGAATGGCGGTCTGGGAACCAGCATGGGCTGTAAAGGCCCCAAGAGTCTGATCAGCGTCCGCAACGAGAACACCTTCCTGGATCTGACCGTCCAGCAGATCGAGGTAGAGACGCACAAAGCACTTCAGCAAGCAACTCTGCACCTCTGAGGATCAGGTTAAACTGAACTCTCTCTGTCCTTGTTTATCAGCATCTGAACAAAACCTTTAACGCAGACGTGCCGCTGGTCCTCATGAACTCCTTCAACACTGACGAAGATACAAAGAAGATCCTGCAGAAGTACAAGCACCACCGCGTTAACATCCACACCTTCAACCAGAGCAGGTACAGCACGCACGCACGCACACACACACACACACACACACACACACACACACACACACACACACACACACACACACACACA
>JAQMCX010000043.1:10110853-10174325 GCA_029814765.1 Acanthurus leucopareius | reverse complement strand
TCTTATCTCTCTCCCACCCAGACCATCTCCCCCACTCACACACTCACACACACACACCCACACACCCACACACACACACACACACACACACTAATGAGGATGCATCATCACCACCTACCTACACCATTACCTATCTGAGCCAGCACCTTTACATACCATTGTTTCACACATTTATTACAGAGAAGGGTGGAGCGGGAATTTGTGGCGATGGCGACAGATTCAATAGTGAGAAGAATTAAATTTTTACTCTCTATTAAATAACACTTTCATTTTTACAAACTGTTTTAAATAACATTGTTCATTTGACTGCAATCTTGGCTTCAAGTCATCAGCTGTAACAATATATTAAATTGTTACAACTTTAAAAAAGTTCCTCCTCTGGGTATGAAGACAGCAGCAGACAGTGACAGACAACTGTGACCCTCACCTACAAGAAGAAGAAAAAGAAGAAGAAGAATTAAAATAAGTTAGGGCTGACCCTCCTCTGGGGTCCCCTCTGCTGCATGGGGCCTTGACTGAGCACCGAGCCCCTCCTCATACTGCTGCTGGGTTTTTTCTGTGTAATCACTGGTATTACAGTGGTGACAGTGATTATGGGAGAAACGTTTCTTTCAGCCGTCTCAATTCATCTTATGTCACATCTGTCCTGACCAATCAGTAATCAGTCATTCTCCTCGCAGGTACCCGAGGATCAACAAGGAGTCCCTGCTGCCGATTGCCACAAACATGGGGATGAGCGGTGAGAATGCGGAGGCCTGGTACCCACCGGGTCACGGAGACATCTACGGCAGCTTCTCCAACAGCGGGCTGCTGGACAAACTCATAGCTGAGGGGAAGGAGTACATCTTTGTGTCCAACATCGACAACCTGGGGGCCACTGTGGACCTCTTCATCCTCCACCAACTGATGAGCCAGCCGGCCGACAGACGCTGTGAGTTCATCATGGAAGTTACCGACAAGACCAGAGCTGATGTCAAGGTCAGTGTGGTTCCCTCTAACACACAATTACTCATGTTTTTGTTTATGTGATGGGCTCTCAAGGCTTCCTGTTTCCTCTCTGCAGGGTGGCACACTGATCCAGTACGAGGATCATCTGAGGCTACTGGAAATCGCTCAGGTCCCAAAGGCCCATGTCGACGAGTTCAAGTCTGTCACCAAGTTCAAGATCTTCAACACCAACAACCTGTGGATCTCTCTGCCCGCCATCAAGAGGCTGCATGAGAAAAACACCATGGACCTGGAGATCATTGTTAACCCAAAGGTGACGCACGATTCACTCATGTAATACCTGCTGTGAGGCCTTTGGGCTGTTTACATACGATTCCTCTCACCGCTGAGCAAAGTGGATAATTTACCAATACTCCAAGAAATTGACATTGTGTAGCATGTCAGCTGGACTTTCAAGTGTGTTAAATTTGTCCCTGGTCAATTTGGGGAAAAAAAACTGTTTTCACTGTAATTGTTATCAAATTCCATTGTTCTTTCCACAGAACTACAGGGAAGAGCTGTGGGAAATTTTCTGCAATTTATTTGGAAAATAAATAGTTGAAAAGTTGTTTATTATCTGGTTTTAAACACACTTGACAGAACCATGTGAACAAGTGGTTAAATAATTTAGAATAAGAAAATGAGCTTATGCTGCGGGTTCAGGTTGTAAAGTGACATGTTAAGCCTTATAAATTAAAAAATTTTTAAAAAACAGCCATTGAATCCTAACATGAACCAACAACTTTCCTTGAAAAATCACCTAAAGTAGCATTTTCATCCTCTAACTGAACCCCTGAATATCTCTGCAGACATTGGATGGTGGTTTGAACGTTATCCAGCTGGAGACGGCAGTGGGCTCCGCCATCAAGAGCTTTAACAACGCCATGGGTGTGAACGTCCCTCGTAGCCGCTTCCTGCCGGTGAAGACGTCGTCTGACCTGCTGCTGGTGATGTCAAACCTGTACAGCCTGGACGCCGGCTCGCTCACCATGAGCAAGAAGAGGGAGTTTCCCACCACGCCGCACATCAAGCTGGGCAGCTCCTTCACCAAGGTCAGTGTCAACTGCAACATCCAGAGGATCCACATTTAAACGTTCTGCTCCGTCAAGTTTCCTCTTTTATCAGTGTTTTTAATAGAGAAGCTCAGAGGAGCGACATGAAATTTCATCAGTTTGAGATAAAGTGTTCATTGCCTCAGCTCTGGGGGGAAGAAAGGCAGTTGTTGTTGCTGTTGTTGTTGTTTTAAATAAATATTATGTTCTCTTACTTAATAATTATTTCGTTATGTAAATGTAGCATTGATGGATTAATCTTAATTATTTGCATTTGGCAACGCTTTTCCAAGGAGTTCAGTTTTCAGAATTATTTTATAGTCTAAATGAAGTTAACAAAATTATTTTTTATCACATCATAAAGGGGATGTTCATCTTGAAAAAACAGAAATTTCTCATTGTAACACTATTATTTTTATTATTTACTCTATATGGAGGTAATGGCACTTACATTTCGCAGTCAAGGCCGCTCTAACTTCCAGACATTATTAAGTCATGAATCCTGTTTGGTTGGTTGAGCCTCAACAGCTTTGATTGCTAAATAAATGTATTTAAAAATTCAATCTTTTTTAATTACTCACTGACAGAAAACCAGAGGGAAGAAGAAGTACAACTGTTTTCAACAGTGCTGACGTTGTCCAGTTTGGTGAAAAAAAAGCTTGTTTTTGTTTTCTCTTAAATAAAAAACAAACCTGCAGATATCCACAAGAGGAACTCTTTTCAGAAATGGTGCCGTTGAAACATAACAGACTCAGTTTTCTGAAGCTTGATGTTGTTTGTTTGCTCTGCAGGTTCAGGAGTTTCTGTCCCGGTTCGAGAGCATCCCAGACATGTTGGAGCTCGACCATCTCACTGTGTCCGGAGACGTCACCTTCGGAAAGAATGTCTCACTGAAGGTAAAGAACATCAAGAGCTGCTGACCTCAGACGTTTCACAGCTTATATTAGTGCTGCACTGCTGACTGAAGATCAGTCCACATTCTATAAAAACATTAGCAGGCTGAGTTCTTCACACAGGAGACGTTCTCAGTCCTGACAGATGCATCTTTCCAGCAGCTAGCTGTCTGCAGGGTGTCACACCGGTAGCAATGCTTTCTGCAGCTCCACCCTCTTGTCCAAATATTGTTATTTTTGGCTCCAAATTACAAAGGTGGTGAAATATGAGACTTTAAAAGGGTAACCCACAAACAAATTGGTGACATCACGGTGCTGCTGACCACTATTTAATATACAGTCTATGATCTTAAGTCAGTTCAAAGGGCAGGTTTGCAATATAGGTCAGGTGCAGTCAAAAAAACAAAGTATTTAGTAGCAGAGGCAGGCAGTAACTTAAGTGAATGTTCCAAGTTGTATTGCTTGATCATCATCAGCACCTGAGTTACTTGCTGTCTTGTGACTATTAGTATGTGCGCATTTGGGGTTTTACCATGGATCTGAAACTTGGGCTGCTTTTCTGAGACCAAACCTTAAAAACGGAAAACAGATAGAAGTCTCTGTGTCAGGAAAAGCAAACGCACACATGCAAGTAACTCTTCTGTTGATGATGATTAAGTGATGTAACTTGATATACTATAAAACAGTTATTACTGGCATCTGTTACATGCACATTACTGTGCAGTGTCTTAGAAATTTTTGTGAGCACCTTGAATGAACAGTGAATTAAACAGATTTATAATCATTCCTCCTGTTCATGCTGGACATTAACAGATGCCTTTTTAATATGCTGTCAGTGAAATTCAGAGAGATGGAGGACAAAGCCCTCATATGTCCTTCTGTTCAAAAATATATTCAAACGATTACCTGAAGTTATTGGTATGAGGCTTCAGCAGGCTAATGGATGCCACTAAAATTGACTTTTTCTGGTGTTTTAATTTATTATGTTTTTTTACTCTCAATAGGGAACTGTCATCATTATAGCAAATCACGGTGACCGGATCGATATTCCTGCTGGAGCAATGCTAGAGAATAAGATTGTTTCAGGAAACCTGCGCATCCTCGACCACTGAGGCCTTCTGGGAGAAAACAAAGCACACTAACCAAGCCATATGCACCTTGAGGGGACTCAGAGAGAAAGATTTTTTACTTTCTGCACTGATGAACTATCACAGTTTGTCTATTTTCACCATGTAATTTCAAAGTCTGCAAAGGTCAAAGGTCATTATCCTCCTGTTTCTGATGCACTCTGTAGACACTCAGATCATCATTAAGCTTTTCAGAAAGAAACTCTGTTACTGCAAACAATCACTGGAAAGTCTGAACTGACTGTGATCATCTTCTACTGATGTCTATTAAAGAAGTGCAATATGGATCAGCTGAGTGTGATGTGATTTTTAGGTAATGAGCAAAATTCTGAAAATCTAAATTTTTTAATTATTCCAATGTACCGATGTTTTGTTTTTGAACTCCATATTTTCTTTTAATATTTTTCCCTATATAAATGGTCAAAAGCTCTGAAAAGGAGATGGAGGCACAGCCCCTCACTAAGAAATTGTGGATTTGTTATTTTCTGCTCCGTGTGCACAAACGTTGCCCCACGACCACGAGGCAGTAAAGTGTGAGCTCAGCCCTCAGTTACAGGCTACTTCAGGAAACTAATTCACACTGTTAGGGCAGAGCAGCATGAGAACATCAGAGACAAAACAGAAGAATTTTCTTCATAATATAGGATCCAGATTCACAAAAATCAACGGAAGGTGTACATGTGTAAGACAGAATACCAATAAAAAAATATTTTTTAAGCTGCTTATTCAAGTTGACATGGTTAGAATTAGTTATGTTTCCTTAATGTGGATCATCAGCAAAATCAAAGCCTTTACTAATTTCACTGGAGTATCAACAAAGTATCCAAAGTAAGATTTTAAAAAAAAAAAATGGTTTTGAAGAGTGTTTTGGTGAGTTTTTTGTCATCGTAGTTTCTCCTACAAGCTTAGAAGGCAAATAAGAGCATAGCAAGATTCAGTCAGGTGCCACTAAATCCTACAGACTGGACCTCAGCTGAAACTCTACAACAAAGAAGGAGACTGAAGAAAAACAAGTCGCTCCATCATCCTGTTTTATTCACATCAGGTTTGAAGGATTCAAGACATTTTAGATTCTCAGACATATAGCCCGACTCATCTGAACCCGGCAACGAGTCGACTCATTCTCACACACTCTCTCTCTCACATACAAACATGCATACACACACATACACACAGTGGTATGGTAGGCACACTGTAGTGGAGAGTTCAGATGTGTCGTCTCTGACAGTAGGCACTTCTGAAGCAGACAGTGATGATAGTTGATGCTTTTTGTTCTAAACTGAGTCTCATACAGCAAACTGACAGCTGCAATCACATCACACCTCTATTGTCTGTTCACTTTGACCTAAACTGTGTTTGTGGCTCCCTGCAGCCCCCATACATACAGTTGATTTATTTAATTTATCCCTTTAGATCATATTTAAGTTTCAGATGATCTCAAAATAAAGTTTTTTTCTTATGTTAACAGGTTATTTTCTGGAAAAAAATATTTTCTCAATAATAAACCTGTTGCCTATGAAAACTTTATCTGTTTGATGTAGCAGGACAAAAAAGAGAGGAGAAACATTCTGGTATGATCCAGTATTTCTTCTCTCCTGGTAGTTTGTGGAAGCGGAGTGCTTCCTGTAGTGTTGTTTCAAGTTTCAGACACTGAGGAGACTTGACCTCAGCTGGACAACAGCTGAACTTCACTAAAGAACAGAAAATGCGATGTTTAAAGGAGTGAGTACTCCACATGTGCTTTCTGATATTCTGACTGCGTTAAGGCCCAGAGATGAGAGTTTAGAGGTCTAACATTTGAGCGAGGGAGCTCTCAATCAGCCGTCAGTTTATCAACACCCACACAGTACTGAGAACAGGTCTGATCAGAGGGGGGCACTCTAAAACCACACCATCACAGTGCTGCTTTGGAGCTGGTGGGCCTTGACAGCACCTGAAAGCACCACAAGGACACCACCTGGTTCAGGTAAACATCTAAGGTCATGGCCCCTTGCTGAAATTAGACTGGTTCAAGCCTTGTGATGTCATTACTTGTTACCAGTCACTGTTGAACTCAAACATTGCATCATTACAATTGACATTTTCTGCTTATTTTTTATTCAGAAGAGCAAGTTTGTGTCTGAAGTTTCCTGCTTGGGTTCATGAAGACATCAGAATTTATTTTAAATAAACAGAAAACAATCTTATTTGGATTTGCTGTTTGATTGATCAGTAGTTACTCTGTGCAGGTTTTGCTTTTGAATGCTGATGCTTTAGTTGTTTTTTTTCCTTAACAAAAAACATCAAGAGGAATATCTAATAAAGCTAAAAATGAATCTCATTTTCTGTTCCATTTTGTGTCATTTCAGCCTTGTAGGAAACAAAAAGCTCATGCAGATCAAACAGAAATGAAAAGGTCAACAGTAATTTGAGTTCACAGCTGATTTCCATGCTTTAAGTTTTGCTGCCAAACTGTCATCAACTACACCTAATAAAATTAGCTTGTCTCTGGATGATCAGGATGACAAGGCCTGAATATCACTCAGCCTAAGAAAACTTAATGCATGTTTTTATCATTTAAAGGGGAAAAAGTTTATTTCCCACATGAGAACATTTACTTTGGTAACGACAGGAGAGGTTATGATGCTTTCACAGTTTGGATTACTCTGATTTTGAATTTTTCAGGAAATCAACCTTGCAAAGACACATTTTTTGACAGGTCCTGCTACACTCGGGATCCTCCAGGTCTAAAACTGTATGGACTTCTAGGTTTTGAACACAGGAAGTCTGAAAAACATTCCTGTTTTGAGTATAAAAGAATCACTTGTCATCCCAGAGAATAAAACCAAAATCAGCTGATAAATAGGGTTCAGAAGGGAAGGAATCCTGTTGATTCTTTCAGAGCAGGAAGGAGTAAAATATTCTTTCCAGAGCAAATCTTTTTATCCCCTGAAACCTGAAATCTCAGCTGTGAAGTTTTAGCAAAAGTCTGTGAAACGAGCAACACAAAAGTTCGGTTTCATTGAGCATCAACGATAAAAATCTCTTCAGCCTTGATATCTTGCCCCACTGGAGAAAAAGTCTGCCACAGTATAGAATGTTTTCAAGAAACAGAAAAATAAATTACCCCACCATTTCTTCAACATTATCTACACCCTTCGCTCCCCCTAAAAGTGTCTCTATTAATTTACTAGTATTTCTCTTGAATTGCACACAGTGAGATGAAGTGGCAGCACAATTTTAGGAGGCTCTGTGTGTTACTTGAAGTCTTTTAAGGTGGAGCTGTTCAGAAAGCCCCAACATGTCGCTGCTCTTCTTCTCCCAGGTTTGTAGTTTTGGTCCCTCCGGGCCTCCTCGAACCTCCACCGACGGCCATCGGCCCCCGAGGTCGGCCCCCTGTCGTTGGGTCGGTCGGACATGGACATTACCTGGTCGTCCTCCATCACCTCTTCTGCTCCCAGATCTCTGCCATGTTTAGATCAAGCTGCTCGAGACTCTTCAGCGCCTGGACGTTCTCTGTGTAGAAGGCAACATCCACCACCACAAGCCTGCAAACAACAAGCAGTCAGTCATGTTTCAAACAGGTAAATTCTTTTATCTGTATGTGTGTGTGCGTGTGTGTGTGTGTGTGTGTGTGTGCGTGCGCGTGTGTGTGTAGTTACCCATGCTGAGGTCCTCCATCATTAACGACCCCAAGTCGAGCCAGCTGCCTCTTCAGGTGCATCTTAAAACTGGCATTAATCCTCAGAAATAACATCTGTGCAGGAGAAACATCTGTCTGTGACTGCAGATTCACACACTCAAATAAATCACTTCTTGCAGCCATAAACATGATTAATAAAAGCAGAGTGAGTCGTATTTAGTCTCACCTGCATCTGTTCCTCAGGTAAAAGCTCATAAATGGCTTCGTGCATCTTTGCCATCTGCTTACAGACGTTTCTGAAGCAGGCCGACGGCATCGGAGCCTTCACCTCATACTGAGGAAACAACGACAGCAAGACAACATTCTCGTGATCAAATGACTAGACACATCTGCAGCACAGCCTAACACTCATGGACACTTTCATTGGTGTGACATTTAAGAAGTTTTAGTCTATTTTATGGCACATATCACTTCAAGGGGGAACAGAACTGACAGCTGGTATTTTATTGTCCGGAAACCTTCGATCAATCAGGTCCCGTGACATTAAAGAGACAACTAAATGATTTGATCCCTGACTCCTCCAGCCTGCTTGCCAAGTGTCCTTGGGCAAGATAGTGAACCCAAAATGACTCCTGATGGCTGTTTTATCAGCGTGTAAATGTGTGTGTATGAGTTTCTGATGAGTAAATTAGCACTTTGTAGAGAAGCCAAATGCCGTTAGTGTGTGAATGTAAATCACTTTTGGTGTCCAAAGACTAGAAAAGTGCTTTATAAATGTGATGTATGAAGACTGAGGGGTCTGCCAGGTGTTAACAGATGTGGTTTTGTGATGGCAGAACCTGCATTATAAGCATTTATCAGCCATTTGTGCAATTAGCTGAATAAATGCTATTCCCTTTGATAGTTAGCACCAGACATATAACTCCATTACACTTATTTTTTTCAGTACACACATTTAAATTAGGGGATCATGTTAAATGTTCAAAATGCACAGAGCAAAGTTCTGGACATTTCTTCACCATTTAAAATCCATTTTTTCCTGAAGACTGTGATTAATAGTTTCAGATGACTAAATATGCAACATTCTTTTGGACAATATTTATCCTTATACATGCAATTGGGCATCAGTGGTGACTGTTTACTGAATGTTTGCTTACTGTTTGACAAGTCAACAAGTTCAAACTTCTGTTTACATTAGGAGCATCTCCAGTGTCTGCAGAGTAAACATTCTTTGTAACCAACCGCAAGATAAATGTTATGACACTTAGTTTGATGAAACAGCTTCAACATCAAACTGCTGATCTCACCTTCGATAAAACCTTTTCAAACAGACTGTCCATGATGGCCACCAGCTTAGCAGAGATCTCTGCTATGTGATCATTGTAATCCTGCAAATAAACAAAGAGTTTCATCAACTCAGATTACAACACTTCACCAAAATGACTTACAGCTGGAACAACAAATTTTCTTTAAAGAAATTTAAAATTGGATTTGTTTTTTGAGGTCAGATTTCTCAGTTTCAGTAAAATTTGCATTGTGTTGTTATTGTGTGTCAGTAAAAGTTGCATTGTGTTGTTATTGTGTGATGTGTTTATGCATTCACAGCATCTGTTAAATGACAGCTGTGCGTTACCTTGGTGATGTGGTCGAAATGTCGGAGGGCACTGATCTGTTTGAGCTGCAGTTTGGTCTCAAAATGAGCTCTGATGATGGGAATGTAGTGAACCACCAGCTGCAGGCAGCGGGAAGCTAAAGCTACAAACAAACACACACATACACACACACACACACACACACACTGACATTGGCTTCTTCATTTTCAGGCAAACTGAAGCATTAAGTCTGAAAGATTTCCCTGGATTCTTAACCCAACACATCAGACTGGTGTGTGCAGCTGGTCGTACCGAGGTTTTTGGTGGTGATGGTCTTGAGGCCGACAACCTGCAGAGCTCCGGCCCCCAGAACCAGCTGGCAGCTCCGAGAGTTGAAGTGCTGCAGAAACACAATGAAAGAGCCAGTTCATGACAGTGGTACTGTAAGCTTTGGATGGAAGTGACAGTTTGCAGTTGCACACTAATATCTCCCCAACATATTAGATTTATTTTACAAAGGACCCATTATGACCTAGTGGTGGCGCCATCATCTATGTTACTGTATCACAAAGGTCAAAGCGTTCAAATTTGAGAAAATTCTACAAAGCCACTGTGATTTTGATGAAATCAAAACAAAACATTCTTAAAAACAACAACACATTTATGATGGGTCATTAACATGTAGAATTCAGTTAATCTAGAAAAAAACAAAATGCATTTTTGCAGAGGTGTTTTTTTTTATGAAAGCTGATCACAGAACAGTAACAAAACCAATCAGTGAGGTTTTGGGTTGAACCTAAAAAACTATAGTCTCAATGTTTGTGATGGTTCTGACCTTGAGGAGGTCCGACAGACGGGTCAGCATGTCGGTGGCAATGGACGGGATGTCATTGACACACTGACAGTATTCCAGAAAGATCCTGATCAGCAGCAGAACCGTCCTAAAGAAAAAAGAAATGAGTACAGCACAACATTTAAACAAATCTTTGCATTATTAACAATTTTCTGGATTTTATTCTACTTGATTTCACTCAACGACACAGGTTTGTGTTAGAAATAATCAATTTAAACGAATGTCTGACATTAACAGCAACCATGTGATTAGTTTTACTGACACTTACCCAACAACGGCGTATTTTTGCCCGTTAACAAGCAGAAACTCAGTGGGCCTCCTGTCCTCTGGACCTGCACATAGAAACCAAACATGTTATAATATTAAAAAAAAAAAAATCATTGTATAAACTGTGTCCTGTTTGCTCTGAGAATAAACACAGTTATTCCGGTTTTGAACTACAGCTCATGTTTCCTCTCTTGTATTACTTAAGAAGTAAGTACTCAAGAAGCTTGAGGATTGAGGCTGGTGAAAAAAGCATGTCATTCCTCGTGGAGTACCATGCTAAAACACCCAACTTTAGAGCAGAGACAAACATTTTTAGCTTGTAACAAAACCAAGTTTTTGCTTCTCTATGAATCTTTACATAACTCAATCATTTCGGTCATACTAGGGTTTCAAAATCACGTTAAATTAAGGGTGTGGCGTTTGTGGTGTTGGTGTCTTCCTGAGAATTTCTTCTGCAAATATCATACAAAAACTATGACTAGGTGTGCCATCAACTGTACTAACAGAACACCTGAGGCATCTGTGCTTCACCCATGCTCTGTCACTTTGCCCACTGCTTGATTAGCTGGGAATTTCACAGAGTCCAGACCAAAGACAGTGATGGACAGAGTCACCACACTGAGGTTCCCAATGGCTCTTGAGAAACTTCTGGGTGACATTGCAAAGACTACATCCATGTTTAACACAGTCTGTGGTTTGAATGGACTTGTAAATGATAATGTAATGCAGTGAAAATAAAAACAACCCCGCATTTCATTTCTGTTCATTTATGACATGCTGTCAGTCCCTTCTGTTCACTTAGACAAGGAGTCTTATCAAGTTTACTCAGATGTCAAACTAAAAACATGGAAACTACAAAGTTCATCTTCATATTTTTTTGCAAAAACACCCTGCTTAGCAACACTCCATCGTATAATATAGAAATGTAGCATGATTGTACAAAAATATTTAAAGGTTGATGTGTTTCAATTTTTGTACTCCTGCTAACATAGATGAGATTTCAGCCAATTCCATTAATCACTGTTGTCATAGTCTGTCCTCATTGACAAGTGGTTGGATACTTATAACAGCCAAACCTGAGAGGTTCAGGGAGGTGGTATCTGTAGAGGGTCTGGGGTTTAAGGATACCTGGAATTTTGCGCTCTGGTAGTGTTATTTTGCCATCAGCAATGGAGTTTACCAGATCCTGAAACTCAGCAGGAACTTCTGCCTGCTTCCAGCGCTCATTATCAAGGAGGAGACTGCAGGGGAAACAAAAAAACAAACATCAGGACACACAAAGATGTCTGACACCATCACAGCATTCATGGATGGTCACAACTAGGCAAAATCAAATTACAGAAAATTTAGTTAAAGAAGGCTGCAATTCAACAAATCACCTTTTCACACATAACACACATTTAAAGTTGGCCATAATTTGTTTATGTTTAAAAGCAAATCTGACAATGCTGCCAGCAATGAAGACATCTCAACAGGATAGAGACACGTCATGGTCAAATATTTTAACTGTGAGCATTCTGAATACTGTTGATCCTGTGAATGTTATTTCAGACAACAGCTTTTGATTGATGAGGTGAATTGGAATCACCAAGTGGTGCAGTAGAACAGTAGGACAGTAGGTTCAAAGAGTTTCAAAGAGTCTGACACACCGAAAGCTGTCGCAGAGATGTACATTTGAGCACAAGTCAGCACTGCAAACACTGGTGTACACACTACTGCACTATGTAATTGAGCTGGTGCTGCTGACCTGAGTTTGGTTTTGCGTTCTTCGTGGAAGCGATGGACAAAGCGGTTGGCCTGGCTCTGCAGCGCCCCCCTCAGGGAGACGCTGCGCCTGCCACACAGCTCCTCAGTGTCCCTGACGAACCCTTCCACTGCCTGAGAGAGACACACAAACTCCGCCGAGCTCAGACGCTCCAGAGAGCCGTCCTGTTATAGACAGAGACTAGGTCATTAAATCTTCAGAGGAAACTAAGTTTTAAAGATTTTAATGAAATATGCTAATTAAAAGATCTTCCCAAAACCACAACACAAATACATAAGAATAAAGTACAAATATAAAATATATTTAAAAGGTAGCATCATTTCTATAACAAACATATCATCAAAATTACTATGAAACACAAGTTTATTTGTGGTTGACTTGTTTGAGCATCATACAAAAATCAAAATGACAGACATTTTGGAAGCATGTTGGGCCTTAAATTTCACAGGTAAAAGTTGTATTTCACTGAAAGGCTGTGTGGTAAACATTGCATAAAATGGAATCACAGACTGCTCTAGCTGATAATGATGTCATCAATAATGGCCGCCTTGCACCTTGGCTCTGGCTGTGAGGACTTTGACACAGCGGTCATGGCTGACATCAGAGGCAGAGTACAGCAGCTCCTGGATGTTGTTTAGCACACGGTTTAGCTCCATGTCAGAGGGCATCATGTTCTCACCAGACCTGAAGACAAAAACACGATCGCTGTCTGACTCATTCACACATACCTGAAAACTTTGCCTGAAAACTTCACCTGCAATTTTCAAACAACAGCTCATATGGTTCACAGCAGTGCAACATTTGTGTGAGGTAACGTTGTGAACTCTAAACCATTTCTAATCCAGAAGATGGCAGTATTGCACCTAAAAGCAGTTTGCTGCCAATAAAAACACAAAGAAAAGCAGAAAAAGAACTTCACCACCTGACCTGCTTCTCTTACTCCATGTGCTGTCAAGGAAAAAAAAAATCAAATGTGCACAAACCTCTACGAAAGCAGAAAAATCTAGAGTGACATACATGAAGCTCTGCTCCCTGCTGATGGAGGTCTCTGTGGTCCCAGAGGAGGAGTCACTGCTGGCAGCCTCTGTCCGGCTCTGCTGGAACCTGGAGCCTGCCACAGAGCTCTGATCCTGAGCCACCGCCGCCGCCGTCTGCTGCTGCTGATGCTGCTGCTGCTGCTGCTGCTGCTGCTGCTGCTGTTGCTGTTCCTGGGCTTCATTCAGAGCGTCACTGATGAACAGACCCTCATGGGTGAGGTAGGCCAGCTCTGCCTCCCCCTGCGTGAGTGACGGGCTGTGGGGAGCCTCCTGGATTGAAGCCTCTGAGCCGGACTCCTCCAGGAGCCTTTTCTTCTGATTTGATGCCAGAATCTCCAAAACCACATTTTTGATCACATTTAGAGTGGCCTAATGCACAGACAGACAGCAGGGAAATAAAAGATGCAATTACTCATAATTTGTCTTCTATTTGAGCACAAGATGCCATTTGAGCCATGTGAGACAGTTGTTAGTTGAACAGAATCAAAGACTTTGCCCACCTTGATCCTCTGCAGGAAGAGAAGGAAACTCTCAAAGACGTTTTGTAGTAGCTCAAACCACTGAGGAAACGTCATCACACGCATCTGGTCAGCTAGCCTTGAGACAAACACACAAACAATGCTTTACACAATGTTTTAATCAACAAGTTCAACAAAATTGTTGACACTGTATGTATGTGTTAACCAGAGGTCAGACCGTGTCATTGTTTTTTGAGTCACACATAAACCTTCAAGTCTTTGCACTCAGCTCCCAAGTTGATGGCATCTACCGCTGAAACTTTTTCTTCATAAAAAACACTTTTACTGTCTATCTGGATCTTTGATACAATCTGATACACAAATCACTGCATTATTGAATCCCATGTGTAAATTAGAACGCGGCCTCCTCTAGACTTCCATTATCAAACGCATTATCTTCTTTCTAGTTTACAACTTGAGCGATCCCTTTTCCTAGAATTCAAAGCCTTTCAAAGTTTAAAATGTTAACCTTTAATTTCAGTGTTAAAATTTTTATTCACTGAACCCATCAGAGTCAATATTAATACTTCCTGCGATAACTCACTAAATCTTTAAAGCCATCTACTTGTTCACACTTGCACTTGAGACAGTAACATAGGTAGGTAGGAGTGCAATTATAATCCAAACCACAGTTTTGACACAAGTCATGATATAGTTCATTGTCTTCGGGAGTCAATTTAAAAGGAAGATTACAGTAAAAATGAAAGAACAAGGCTATAAAGTCTGTTTGTTTTTTTGCACACCATCAGGTTTCATACCTGACACATATAGGTCTCACTGATGATGTTTGTTATAAAACTGTCATGCACATCTATTTGTGACAAAGCGCACAATGATTTAACACAACCAGCGTTAGCCCCAGTATGCTGACACAGCACACCATAGTACACCAAATCACCTTAATTATATTTATGTTTCTACTTACTTAGTGAGGACTTCAGTGTCTATTTCTTCTATGTGCAAAACACTTTCAGCTACGCACTGCAAACACAAACAAGTCAAATAAATGAATGAATAATGATCCCTTTTTTGAAATAATTATTAATCATTGATTGATAATTATTTTGCTTATTTTGTGGTTACAAGGTGAGTGTCAGGTGTACCTGAGTGATGGTGGCCTTTGCAGACATAATCATCTCATCGCTGTAAATATCAAGAAAGTCCAGCTTCCTCTGCCGCAGCAGGCCGAACACCAGAGACTCCAGACGCTCCTGAAACACACACAGACACACAAATAAATAAATTAATTAAAAAAACAGAGTCCTCCACAATAAACAGTGTTGTAAATTAACATGTTTTGGCATGTTTAAATAAGTAGTTTAATCACAGGCATCTAATCCATAATCAAAAGGATTCTGAAATAATTCAACGAAATATCACATGATCGGGCTGCACTGATGAAGCTAAAATCCTAAAATTATTTTTAATGCTGACATACAGATCAACTTTTATCGAATTTAAATAAAAAGAAGAAAAACAACTTTAAATCACTTTTAATAACAGTTTTTCACCAAGTTTACTTTAAAATCAAAACAATACATAAAAATATATCATGTGGAATTCCTTACTGGAGTCCATCACCATAATGATTATTATCAGATTAATTTATTCTACTTCATCATGAACCTAAAAGGAAATTTTTGTTCTGTAACTTCAAAATCCTACTTTGTCCCTTAATGATTCAACTGAGAATAAATATTTTCATATTTTGTAATTAAAATAATGTAAAAGTTTTTAAGATTGTTGATCAGAATCAAAACAAAAAAAAGGGAAAAACATTTATTCAAATTCAGACTGTTTTTAACTGGCTTGGATGCCAGATGGATGTATCACACGGGAAAACATTTCTGGAGCCTGACAAGCTACTTGACACGATCCAAATCATTCTGAGGCATTAAACTCCACCCATCTGGCATTCCAAGCACAAAAAACCAAACGCCCCAATTATCATCTCCAGGCATTATGTGATCACTTACTGATCTAAAATTAGCAGCAGCAGCAGGTCTGATTTCATTGATTTGATGAGATTCAATGAGATTTGATGTGATTTGATGTGATTTGAGTGAGTGAGTGAGTGTGTGTGTGTGTGTGTGTGTGTGTGTGTCGCACCTTTTGTGAGGCTGCATGTGATTCATGGACCTGTGATGGGCATAGCATCCCTTTAATTCACATCAGTGACATGAAATGTTTGTGGAGAAATGTGACTTAAAATCTACAGCTGCAGATGTTTTTAACCACATTTTAACCTTCAGACTTGGCAGTAAAGAAACACTGTTAAAAACAGGCTGCTTGAAATTAGGACATCAAACTGAAACATATTTGCCTTTGTAAAGGCATGCAATTTTGTCAACCTTATTCCCAAAACACAGTATCTTTATTTACTAAAATATTATGACGCATATATTGATAAGCTGAGTTCAACTACTGCTGTCCTAAATGCATGTCTCTCTAATCTATTCTCCATTATCTTTATCTCTTCTCCATTTTTCCATCTCCATTTTAAATAATCAGACTTTTGTGCATGAAATGACTCCCCTTGTTTGAATTTTTCTACCCGTGGCTGATCCAAGTTTGTTTGCTTCATTATTAATCTGAGGACAAGCAACAGTTGTATAAACCACATCTGAAGCTGGCTTCAGTAGCTGTTTGAAGAGATTTTTCTTTCATTTTATCGAACACAAAGGTGACAAACACAAACTCCATGTGTGATGGAGGGGTTTGCTCAGACCTTCTCCAGGACCTGCGGCTCATCCTTCGGGCTGCGGTTCAGGTCGCTACGGGCGTACATGCTGAAATCCTCCACCATCATCTTATCGATCAGCTTCTCCAGCTCGCACAGCTGAGAGCCTAGATGTCTGACAAACGGACAGAAATGCAGAGGGACAGACACGTTGACAGTCAGTAGTGTTGCAGCTGCAGTTTGTGTGGTTTCTGAGTGAAAGAACCACCATGACTTCCTGCACTAAGGCTTTAAAGGTCACATAAAACGATTCTATCATCTGTGCTTTAATGTGTGTGACTGTGACCAAATTTGTCCACTGAACTGTTGGTAAATGGTTCTTATCTATGCTCACCTGTCCTCTCTCTTTTTAAGTGTGCATGGACTAAGAATAGAATAAAAGTTCCTTATGGCCTAAAAAGATAAAACCAGTATTAATAACCACAGCTTGTGTCAGCTGAAAAGTGACATTGTCAAACTGATCTGAAGCTCCAGTTATTTCTTATCTTTCTCTGCACTTTGATTTTGTTTCTGTTTCTACTCAGTAATGATGTCAAGTCAAAAAAATCAGGGAAAGTGATTAATTTCCCCACAAGGTAAAACATTTGAGGCATGCATATGTTTCTCTCTGCCCTGAATCTGAACGCACAGTTAGACTGACTCTTAACATCTTTCAGTTAGATTACAGCAATCAGTGGATTCACCAATAAAGGCCAAGTATACTTAATCTCTGAGTTTAACTTGGTGAACTATGAGATAGAAATTGGCACCAATGACAAAGGTATGACTCACATTTAAAGGTGATAAAAGCAATATGTAGATATTTCTGTATATAAAGAATTAAGTGTGTGTTAGAGAGTAAGTAACAACAAATGTCAGCAAAGACAAGCTCAAAATATGTTTTGGGTCACTAAGAAACTATGTTTCCATTACACAGCATGCACACCAGAGAGTGCTGACAACTTTATTTATAAAATGTCATGTTAAGTATGTACTCTGGCTGCTAAAATCCTCTTTGTTTGCCTTTTAATGTTGACTAGTTACTAACCAACCAGCATCATTGAATTTTTGAACTGATGAAAGGTTGCATTCGCTTTTTCAATTCAGGCAAAGACGTGTCCACACTGGTTTAAAATGTTTTAGCTTGAGAAAAACTTTCTAAAAGCTGAGCGCAAGCATCCAAACACTGTGCATATCTGGTATGATGGCTCTTTGTAGAGAGTAAACAGACTTTACTGACTGCGAGGAAGGTTTACTACAATCAGTCTCAGACATTCCCTCTTCCTCACCTGAAGCTGTGTATTCCTTGCAGCTCCTGCTGGAGCACCTCCTTAGTGGTGGAGATAAGCTCCAGCGCCCCGACAAACTCAGACGTGGAAAGCAGCAGCTGCACAGTGGGCTGCGTCTGATGCACTGCCGCCATTAGTTTCAGTTTGTTGTGCAGCTTCACACAGTTGTTCCGGGTCAGGGAAGTGCGGAGGGCCTGTAGAGGCCCTTCACACATGACCCTATCAATGGCAGCTGTCCGGCCCCGCAGAACAGCTACAGCCCGTTGAGTCTCCTGCAACCGGTCTTGCAGCTCATGCTGAGAAGACATTGCATGGAAAAATGCTTCTGAACGCAGAGAGATCTGCCGGGCGATGCTCACCTCCACCACGTCCAGGTAGTGACTCAGCTGGAGAGAGGCACACACACACCGATGAATAAATATTTGCACATTACATGCATTTAACTGCATTATACACCCATATCACATATTCCACTAATCCAAATCTAAAGCGTGTCTGGGATGTTTGTCCTGAAAATTCGGATCCATGAGAAAATACTGTGAGGCGTGATCTGCAGAGTGGACATGTCAGCTCACCTTCTCCTGCAGAAGTTTGGAGGAGGCCACGTCTCTGCTGCTTTTCCCCCCGGCACTGTTAAAGTGCGACCAGGGCAGAACAGCGTTAAAGGTAGCTGGGTCTTCCAGAGCAAATTCAGGCCTCATGAAGATCTGCAAATTCAAAAACACAGACAAACATCTTGAGACACCAAGAAACCCAGGAGTTAAGATATCAATAAACATAAATAAAAACACTATGGAAAGTGTTGTAACCATGGGAATAATGCATGATTCATTCACATCATGAAGTTGACAGATTATCAATGCTTAATATAAATAACACAATCCTGGGCCACACTATTAAATTTGTTGTTGTTTTTCAAAGCTGACTTAGGCTGATTTTTTTGATATGCGTTTTAAATATTTACTGAGCTTTTGCATGAAATTATCCCAAGTGTTTGATGAGCAGAGAACCTCCATGTTAAGATGGACAAAAGCATTAAGAGAATCAATGCAAGTCTTCAAGTGAAGTTTAGTGCAACCCAAGGTTAGTGAAATAAAGAAGAAAGTTTATTCATTAAACGTCAGTCTTACAAAAGTAAGAATAACGTTGAGCAGAAGTGTTACCTTTGGGACCTGTTCCAGCTCAGCTCTGGATTTTTCTGGAAGAAATAGGAGACGCAATGGATGAGTGGCTTATTTAGCTCAATTAATCATTTTTGCTTTAACTTTATTGACATTTTGAGCTGCAGAGATATATATGATGAATACCACTAAAAACTGTTTAAGTAAGAAGTGATTACATTTTTAATTTTATCCAACACAATGTTTTAAATATGAAGTAAGAAAAACACAAAATAACATTACTATCACTGGGAACAATTAGCAAGCAGCAATATGTTATTTGAGTTTATGTGTTCAAATTTCAAATGTCTTCCAGCTGTGGAGGAACTCAGGATTTGTGGTGGTAGTTAGTATATGGACTGTGATTGTGCACAGAATGTGTGTTTTAACGGTCATATTATGGACTGCAGAGGAGACTGCTGGGGAGCGTCCTGCAGCGGCAGAAGCTGTTTAATAATTCATACCGTGGTTGGTAGTGATACTGGAGACGGCGTCCACGTCGTCTTTATTGGGACAGATCGACTTGCAGCGCTCATGGATTCTTTCTCTCTGAAAATAAAACCACAGAAAAACAAAAAGATTTAGGAGTTTGAGTTTAAACTCAACATCTAGGCCACACTGACTCCTTCTGAGGATGCAAAGGCAAGTGTAAAGCTTGACCAGAGGGTGGCGCTAAATTGCAAAACATGTAACATGAACAGCTTCCAGAAGTTACAGTTCCTGTTGCCAAATGAGAATGAAGCGACACACTATAAAAAATAAGGAAGCATCAGAGGAATGTCTGACAGCTGTTCTTTATCTGCCTGTAAGACATTGTTCTCAAACATAAAGGAGGAAGTGAACTCAACCCAACGATAACAAGTCAGAGAAAGGTAGAGAAAGAAGTCAGTCCAGGAACCAAAGTCTACAAAAAGCTGTAAAAGTCTTATACACCTCAACCTGGAATTGACACCACATCCAGCCTATCTGAGATTTTTTTCTGACCAACTTTAAAACGTATTTTGTTCACCAGCTTTGTGGAACTAAATATCAAATTTTGGAAAACCCTGCTGCGCAAGAACATTTATGATTAATCATGCTGACAAAACTTCACATTATATAAATGGGAAGAATGAGAGTAGCAAACCAGAAAACACACCCTGGTAGCTGGTACTGACTGGATTACCTAGTTTTTGTTTCTATTTATAAAGGACCCACCGACCTTGATACTGCAATGAACCTGTGCTTTTTTTTCATTTCCTTTTTAACATAATGTCAAGCATTTCACGCTGCCTATGATGATCCTATATGTTGTTCTTTGGTCTGTCTGTTCTTTTTCCTGTTTTTTTTTTTTTTAAATCAAACTTAAGTTTAAAAAGCAAATTGTGTCCAAAATTCCACAATGTAATACTGAGGGCTTATTTCATTTTTGAAGTTTAACATTTTAAACTGTTCTGTCATGTTATATAACTGGATACAATCAACACATTTATTGGAGGAAACACAGATGTTTCGTTTTTTGCGGGTTCTTCTCCACATGTTACTGCGGGCACAAGTGCAATATTTACCACAATACATACATCTCTGGTGCACCTCTACAGTTTCACAACACCCACAAATATGGTATGCTGTTATGGCAACAAAACTGCATAACTGATAGTAGAGATAGCACTTTGATCAGACAGACTGTGCTTGCTTGTTGAGGTGCAGCAGAGCGATGCAACATGCATGCTAGTTATCCAAAACAGTAGGAACTTAGATATGTTAGCTGACTCCATGATTCTGCCAGTTTTTAACATGGTCAGCAGTGAGAGCTGCAGCAATGCTGTGACACGCAGCTCAGCTCCCAGAAGTATTTAAATGCACAAAATGTAATTTTTGCCTCTTGAGGTCTATTGGTCAAAACAATGAAAATGAAAGACGTGGTTTGATGAAATCATGAAGTAGTGTGAGTTCATGGAATATGTTTATTTGATTGTTAAAAAGCCATAACTGCAAATGAAAATTATCTGACTGACTCAGGCAGAAAAGTTCCCAGACAAGGTAATGTACTGAAGCTTAATTTAGAGTACGTTTAATCACATTTTGCAAATTTCCCCCTCACTTTTTAACTCGTGTTACCCCTAAAGTTAGCAATAGGACAAATGAAAAGTACTGTTAGTTGGAATAAAACTACACACCTCTCTGAGTTTGAACATTGTTGTAAACTTTTAAGATTAAATAAGTTCACAATTCAACACAATTTTAAACAAAGAAATAGTTGTACCTTTAAAGTACTTAAACAGTTCATACTCAAGTACCTTAATATGTGTCAAAACTGAACTTCTTCTTAGGGACAAAGACATGACTTACATACTTGAAAATTCAGTCTGACGATTACAACAACCCGTCATTTTTCTCCACGTACATACTGGCTTGCGAATATTGTATGAAAATAGACCTGACAAATTCTAAACCACTGAATTCTGATCTTTTAAGGAGATCAAACCAGCTCTCTTCATATCAGTCTGCAGCCCAGACAGATATGTCACCTGTGGCTCATATCATCAACAATCCACACTCACAAAATCTGGCTTATCTATTTTTAGAAGAATCTTAGACAACATTTTTTCACTATCTGATTATGTGACAGTATGGAGACAAGAAACCCTGCAAGAAAAAGAAAGGGGAAAAAAGTGCTACAGAAGTTTCCTAATCAGGAATACCACAGTCACATGGTTGGTATACACTTAAAAACCACTCAATCACTAGGACAAGACAGAATCCTTTCCATTTCTGCATTTATACTAAATGAGAAAAAGCAGGAAACCGGTAAGCATGTTCTCTTCCACCATTTTTTATACATATTTTAAAATTAGAGATCTGAATATGAGGATAGACTTAATCATCATAGACTTAAACAATTAATCTCTGCCAAAATCTCTATCATTTCAAAATGTTGCTGTATTGAGCTTTTAAAAAGTGTAAGAGTTGAAACTGCCTCAACAGGATTCCTGACACGCCTGATATAAGTTGACTGCTGACTGAATCGGTGTGACTTAGTATGAATATGTCACTCAGAGAAGCTCAGAGTAACGTTGTGTAGGAGTTACCTGAGCCATCTCCTGAAGGTAGGGCCCAAAGTGTTCCCTGGTGATGTTGGGGAGGTAGAAGGAGGGCATCACCTCTGTCTCTGCAAAGTCCAGCCCCCATGTTTTGGTGAAAAAGTCGGACTCCCGTTTGGCTAGCCGTGGGTCATTCAGCGCAGCAGGAAGGTTGACTTTCGAGCTGTACACAGTCCACCTGTCATGCTCCGCCACCACTGATGGGCCGTCACATAGGCCCCGCCCCTCACCTGCAACAATAGAAGAATTCTGATCACAGCTCAGAGATGATGTCCACAAATGCTGAGACATTAAAAACTGCAGCTATTCCCACCAGTGGGCTCCTTAGGACAGACATCGGGTAGAGACCGCATGGGCCGGCAACGAGGAGGGGAAGGTTCACGCTCCTTGTGATGGACCCCATCTCGGCCTCCACGAGGCACTGGGGCGGAGCTGTGGCTGGAGGCCATTGCATTTGGACTTGCCTCCCAGGAGGCTAGCTACAGACAGACAGACAGACAGACAGACAGAGAAACATGTATGCAGAGCTGCAGTGAGATACAAAAATAAAACATCTGAAAGATAATTCTAATTAAATATTTCTGAAGTATTGTGTGTGCAGCTGTGTGATATATCTTCTCGCTCTGTGCCACAGAGCACTACTGCACTACTGCTGTCAAAAAATATTAAAAACACATCAATAAATCACACTTTTGCACTGGCTGACCTGTTCCTTTGTTATCATGAACACACACTCTGTAGTTTGTTTTGTCTCAATCCCACACACTGGCCTGCTCCCCCAAATACTCACAAGAGCACCCAATGTGGATTAATCTGTTGCTGTAAATAGTCACCAACAAAACACTATTATCTATGATTTGTTTGATAAAAACTGTTAACATTTGCTCATATTCTTTATTTCATATCACTGATAAGGGAAATATCGTTGGGGTTTGGACCTATTATTCATCAAAACGAAACCATTCGAAACATCACCTCAGGCTCTGAGAAACTGTGATGAGATACTTTTCAGTTTTTCATTACATTTTAATTCAGTGTCACTGATAAATGAATGTTTAGGGCACAGCCATTAGTTGATGTCAGAACTAAAAAAAAAGAAAGAAGAAGATTATAGAATATTTTGAGCCCTTATTGTGTAAAGCTGAACAGTAAAACATCTGATCCACTCAAACCCAAACTTAAGTCTTCTGTCACTTTTGTCACTGACTGTCTCAGATGTAAAGGAAGTGACAGCTGTCACAGTGAGTTGGTCTTCAGGCAGCTGCAGGGGTACAACCAGAACTGAAAACCGTTTTTGCTCGTTTTGTACTTCTGTGCAGCAGTTTCAATTTAGAGGCCCTGACTGATTCAAAGCTCAACTATAGTTACATATCGGTATCATCTGCATCACCCAGCCTCTGTTCATCAAGTACAAACTTCTGAGAACTTAAGCGCTGAGTTCTTCCTACAGCTTTTCCTGTCAGCACAGTGAGCAATATGAAGAGACAGAGGCATACAATTAAGATGGATCTAACAATTTGGCAACAATTTTCAACTGAAACTACCTCTGGATTTGCATCCATAGTTTTATACTATTACTGCAGAATTTGACAATGTCAAGTATTGGCCTTAGGAAACAGATAGTACAGGTTATTTAAGAAAATGGTTGTTCATTGCAGCACAAAAATCTAACACAATACCAGCACTCTATCTGTCCTCTCCAAAAAAACATGATTACACGGGAAAAAAAGCTTGTGAAATGAGTTTGTCACGTAGCGTCTGACTGAACAGCACAGGAGGTGAAACAGAGATGTGTTGTTGTGCTGACAGTCAATTCTAATCTGACTGCTCAGTCTGTGGAGGCAAAAGACCCTCTGCTGTTAATCCCATCATACTGAGGAGAGGATTAAAGGAAAAGGTCTGTCACCACCACCACTTTTAAGTTTCCTTCTGTCTACAATAAAAATATCATTGTCTCATCTTCAAAGACAGATTATTGAAAATTTCAAAGTATAAAACTTCAGACCAGCTCCCTCATCCACTTAGCTGCTTGTTTCCACCAACTACAGAGACCCCTCTAAGGTAGAAATAGCCATAGAAATAACTGAGGATTTGTTTTTATCTAATTTAGAGGATTGGGTATTGAGACTAGGACAGTCACTCTCATTATTATTTGCCTAACTTCCTTAAATATTTCCATGAACACTGATTTGGAAAGAGATGATTCCAGCTGCTGATCAAATTGTTGGGCAAAAAAAATTAACAAGCAGCCTATCAGACTACTCGTTTCCAACTAGTTCATTTTGTTTATCAGACAAGAATGATGTTAATATAATAGAAGTGTAATCTGAGAGTCATATGGGGGATAGGATTTGTGGCACAGCATTAGAGTTTTGCTGAAGGGGTCTGTATCCTTGAAGACATGGAGTTCCAAGAGAATCAACCAAGTCAAGATGGTCTTGCTGCTGAGTGTGGAGGGAAAAACTGCAGCATTCTAGCGGGGTTGCTGACAAACTTCCTCTCTAGATAAAACTACAAATACACATCAGTGAAAAAGAGAAGGATCTCTGATATACTGGGGTGGCCAGAACACTCTGGAGTGGTGACCTAGCTCTTCCAAGAGGGCTTAGGAAACAAGAAAGACCTCAGGGTGCTTTTGCAAGACTTAGCAAAATGGCGTCCCCCATAACTGACTGGTGAGTTCAAATCTTGTATGCATGGTATATTGCCAGTGGCTGGGTTGCCCAGAAGCCTCATTAACAGTTCCCTCCAAAAAAAACAACACAGGGCTCTGGATGCAGCTAGAGTATTTAGGGGAAGAGTTAAAGATTTAAGAAGAGTTAAAGGTGACACAGGTGAAGAGAGGTGCTGATGTACAGGAACTCAAGTGACTGTGGATGAGCATAAAAGTGGTGGTGAAGACCAAAAGCGGAGAGCTGAGGATGTTGTGCAGTTGAGCAGGGTCCTGAGCCACAAAGGTCTAGTGTGAGTGGCGACACATGAGAGAGCAGGCTTGGGCTTAAGAAAGGCAGGGAGAATAGTATGCAGAGGTTGATTCAGTAGGAGGTAAGGGCTGCAGTAGAGGAAAGGAGGTCATGCAGAATCCGGTCAGCTGGGGGTCTGGACAAGGTATAGGTAAGTCATGGACAGGTAAGCCACATGAATGATCTCTGGAGGCTGGGCTTCATCGCATCACCTTTCTGATCTGGGCTGTGTACAATGTTTTTTAAGGCCCAGCAAATTTCTTCAGCTGGGGCAGAGCAGAGATTGTCCAGCAAGATGTATGTTGAAGCCTATAATAAGCTTCACATACACCTGGAAAACAGCAGAAACCATCAGCAAGGGATACAGTAGCTGCAGCCAACCATGCGACATTATCGGCACAATTGCTTTCATCAGCAGTCAAGGGTTGGATGCTCTCTGTTTACCTGAAGAAACAGTTGAGATCTTCTCAGTACACTGTCATCACTACCCTGAGGCCAGATATCTTTCCTGGTTTAGGAGAGCATCGAGTACATTTCATCATGGAGCTGACAGTGCTGAGGTAGGACTGCATAGAAAGAAGGCAAAGTATGAACAGCTGGTTATCAACTGTTGCATGCAAGGCTGGGAGGCTTGGTGCATGCGTATTGAGGCAGGCTGCAGAGGTTTAGCTGGACACCTACGCCATAAAGTCTTAAAATGGCAAAAGGCAGGGAAACCTAGAACATCAGCAAAGCAGCTGACCAAACCTCAAAATGGCTTTGAATCCAAAGAGGAACTCCACGGGGGAGAAGGCAAAGTCACTAAAACAAAAGCTGGGTCGCCTGGGTAAGAGTGTCTGACTGTCGTTCAAGGACCCAAAACAACTAAAACCCAACCCAAAACACTAAAAAACTTAACTAAGCTAAAGCCCACTTCATAGAAACACGAAAATGAGGCTATATTGGGTTTCGTTGTTAAGCCTGGAAATACAGATATATGATTTTCGGTCCATATTACACTGGCTAAAGTCGTACTCCTCTTAACTACTCATAGCTCCTCAAATATTTATGCTTAAAAAATATTGAAATTTAGTTTCGACAATCTCTGTCATACAAAAAAAATTCAGGTCTTAAACATTAATTTTTATTTTACAATAAACTGAAATAGACAAAGTTTAGAGTTTCAGTTGAGGTAACATTACTCAATTTAATACCAAATTGTGTATTTTGCTTTATAAAATGTACTGTAACGAATCATCCACAAATGCCATATTAAGCCTACTCAATACATATGAAGAATTTAATGTTACAACTCTAACCGCTTTTGTATTGTAAATGTCAATTCACTGTCCTGCCAGGACAGGCAGCTGTGACAGAAGCTAACCAGTTAGCATTAGCTTAGGTTACGTCGTTCATCACTCTAAATGTTAGCGTTGAATCTACTGCACTGTAAGGGAAGGCAACACTAAATGGTAACACAAAACACACAAAACCAATTTCCCCCTCGATAACAGGGTTGATAAGACGAGCTGTACCAAATGCTAATGCTAAAAAGCTAATGTTGTCAACGAGTCCAGCAGGGGTTACACGTAGACTGGCTAACGCTAGCAGGATAGTTAGACAGCTAGCTTACACTCCAACAGCGAAATGAAATGAGAGACAATTCAGGAGGTTCAATGACTGGCGAACTTCTGCAGCTCACGTACCTGTTGTTTAAAATACAGCAGCCGGTGTTTCTTCTTTTGACCATCACAGGAACACCGGAGGAACCGGGAGCAAAACAACAGAACACACAGCTGCAGTTACAGCCAGTACACCGACCATCATGCACTGCGGGAGGGGAGGCAGCGGCGGTATCGTCTTCTCGTGTCAAAAAAGCTTGCTGCTGCCACCTGCTGACCAGCTTCTACCTGTAGCTGTAAAATTACACATTAACTGTACTTTGTCATTGCTTGGACTTTGCCTTACCAGTAAATCAAAAACTTTACTTACACATTTAACCGTGATTTATGGGGTTAAAATGTTTATTAAGTAAAATTTAAGTATAAGCATCAAAAAAGTACTTAGAGTACCAGTTATTACACATGCAAAATGGCTCATTTTAGTATTGCATTTATTTTTAAGTATTGCATGATTAGTATTGCATTGATTTTTAAGGATCTTTAATGTTACAGCTGGTATAGGTAAAGCTACTCTATCCATCCTGGCTTACTTGACATATAATAACATATTCAGTAGTGATAAATAACTTAGTACATTAACTCTGGAACTGTTCTTTGAGTAGTTGCATATTTTGCTACTTTACACCAGACACAAGTTAGAGAAAAATATTTTAATTTTTTTCTCAAATATGGCTTTAACTACTAGTAACTTCACATATTTAAACCAAAACAAGATATTGCAATACAATAAAAATCTTCTGCATAATTTGTTAACTTTCTTTAAAAAATGGGAACTTTAACTCTGGATCTGGTTTTGTGTGTCTTTTCAGGGAAGAATAAAAATATAATCATCATGATGGTGTAGGAAACTTAGCCATATGCAGTATCACGAGTGTGTCGTTGTTTGATCAAATCTTTACACTGATACAAACAGACATTAAAATCAGCAGTTTTTTATTATTTGCAAGTGGTACAAAAAACAGTCAATGTACAGAATGACTGCAGAGCTACAAGAGCAACAAACATGAACAAAATTAAGATGATACAGTAGTTAAAAAACACAATCAGTGAAAAGTTCAACAGCTATTTTGATGCTTTCAGTCCCAAAAAAGTACATTTACCCTGCTTCAGATCTGCGGATTCTCTCTGATGCATCTGTAGTTACTTTCACAGAGAGCAGCTAAGGTGTTACTTGTTTGGCTGAGGAAATGTTCTCCTCAAAATTCAAAAATTAAATCAAGTTCCTCTAATTTTAGCTTTTAAAATATCTTTCTCTGTTTTCAGAACCAAAAGAAGTCAACAAAAAATGTCAACATGATGATGGTTTTGGTATTTTTAGATTATTACAAGAAAGAACTGAATTTCATACTCTTAGTAAAAGCATGTGATATGTGAAATTGAAGAAAACTTGTTAATCAGTTTTGATATTACTTATATAGAACTATGAATTTGCTTTATATTGGCACTACAGGACAGGTAAGACAGTCACCAACGCACTCTGGTTAGGAATTTCTGAGAGGTCTTCTTTCACACCGAAACACTGATCTTGGATTTGTCATTATCCTATACTTTTTCTTTCATATTATACACTGTATGTAAACATAATTTCACATGTACATGTAACAGTGTTGAAAAGCTTGACTGGATTTTCAATTTGGGATGATATTTTCCTTTAAGAGCACTTTAGCAGAACATGCATCATCTTACAAGACAAATTGCATTGAGTATTTTTTCCACTCCAATGCCCCACTGAGCAACACTAGTTTATTACCAATAATGTAGAATGTGTTTTGTTTAAAAAAATAGACTAAGTCTGGATGTGTGTTTCAAGTGAGACAGTCGCACAAAAAGTTTTCCAAGAAATATATTTTTATGTTATGATACAAAGGTTGTATTAAATAATAAAATATTCAGTGTTCAAAGAGGCAACAGTGGTACAAAGGAAGGTCACTTGATAGCTGAATATTTGTAATGCTTACCTGCTTAAAAATTCTGTTTCCTGAATAAATTAAAAAAAAAAAAAATTCTGGGCCACAGAGAGAGAACAAAACACCAGGCTGAAACCAAACTGAGTATTAAGGCTTCATGTTAATGGCTCTTACAGGCAGGATGAGGCAGTAAACAGCTGTCCCGAAAATCTGGAAAACACTATAGCTGTCCCAGTCTGCATTCTGAATTACAAAAAACATCAGCGGCAAGTTAGAGGATTACATTGATGCTGTTTAATTATTAAAAAAATCATTATCAGGATTATTTAGGTTGATGCTTGGATCAGAATTATTTAATAAGATTCCCTACTGACTTTAAAAACATGAGAAATTTACTGATCTGTAATTTTTTTTTAAAAGTGCATTTCCTCAAACTTAAATTTGAATTAACTGAAGAGCAAATGAAAAATAACAGTCTTATATTAAATTATTTTAAAAATAGAGACTTGTTGGTATTAATTTTTATGTAGTAATGCTGAAATGCTGAAAGTTTCAAGCCTTTCCACTATAACAGCACAGACGTGCATAAAATCCAAGCAGCGGCTGTCTTAAGTTAAATTTGATACAGAACTTGACACAGCCTGCCTGAGAGCAAGTATGGGGCGAAAGTTTATTGCTGTGAAGGAAAAAGGGTGCACTGAATTTCTAACACAAGTTAAAACAAGAGCATAACAATGAAAAGCTCAATAATAGTTCTATCCTCTTAGTCTTTATATCATCACTGGAAAATGAAAAAGAATTTTTTTAAAATCAACGAGCAGAATAAATAAGAAAATTTAAAGCAAATCAACCATCATGATATTGTGTTCAGGGTCGAACTTTCATCACTTTAGAGGAGGAAAGCACAACAGAATAATATCTGATATTCAGAAAAGCACAGAAATCAAACAATAAATGTATCTAAATTGATAGAGTTAAATTAAATTAAGTTATAAAAAATTAAGTTATGAAAATTGCCAACATCAAAGCATACTGGTTTGCTAGCCCTTCTGTTGCTAAGGGCTTGAGAAAAGAAGTCTGACTGGTTTCTAGTCCAGCGGGCTTTGGAAGATGAGTCTGATGCAGCCGGACTCTGCCCTCAGCGGCTGGATGCAGAACGGACAGGCGGCATGAAAGGTGTGTGTTCCATGTGGCAGCGGGATCTGACTCCAATATACCGTCGTCTTCTCTGAGCAGACGTGACCGCACGGGACAAAGGCGTGGGTGGGGGGCTCTGCATCCACGTAGAAGCCTGGCTCACAGCCCAGCCACAGCGGCACATAGGGCCCTCGTGCCCTGCACATGGGACACTCTCTCTCCTGACACTCCGCCTCCACTTCAGGGTTGCGGCGTCCACCCCAGCCGTGATAGCCGTGCACGTGGCCACAGTGCAGGTAGGCCCAGGGCTGCTTCTCATCCAGCACGTCTTTGCGGCGAAGACTGGGGAAAGCCAGTGTGTTAAAGCCTACGGGACACTGTGGCCGCCCGGCGTTCAGCTCCTGCCGCAGAGCCTCCAGGTGTTTGACTGTGGGAGTGTGCGCCAAACCCTCAGCTGTTCGCCACAGCAGGGTAGCACCACACAGGTCGATGAGCGAGCCGTCCACCAGCTCGTTACACTCAGAGTCCACCTGAAGCAGACACAAGCAGAAAAACAACAGGTCATTCAAAACAATCCACACACTGTGGTTGTTAAGTTTTACATGGAAACCCTTCACAAATTCCAGCTATTCCATCGCTTCCTGTTGTACTGCTCTCCCAGTTGACTCAGTACTCAAAACAATTGATTGTTTTTTCAGCCTTTCTGTAAAAACACTGCACAGAGCAGCTGCAAACAATGATAAACTTGTTTACATTTAAGTAAACCACAGTACCCATGAGGGGTTCGGTGGGTCACCTACCTTCTTGCCCCTCTGCTGAGATGACCTGGTCTCCCGCAGTGTGAAGACGCTGCCGCAGACTGAGATTTCTCTCCACAGTCCAGGTTTAGAGTCTTGGCTGAAGCCACTGCGTGGATGCATCACCAGAATGCCGTTGGTGGTCAGTCCATCCATCTGACCGTCCTGCATCCTCCACTTGGCTGCTTTCTCCTGTAAAGACGACAGCAATGCATGTTTAGTTCATACTGGAAAACAATTTATGTAACTACTAATTTAACTAACTACACAGGACACAAGCAGTAAATCATTGTGTCATTCATCTGCAACGGCAGCAGTTAGTGCAGCCCACCCCGAGGAAGATGTTCTTAGAGGAGTCAAAGCCTGCTGCATAGATTCTTGCAGAGTAAGGTGGGTTTCTTTGGCAGATGATGCGGCAGGCAAAGCGGGAGATGGTGCTCTGAACAGTCTGACCATCAGCTTGGCTCTGACCACCGGGCACCGTGTCTGTCACTACAAAGTCAATTGGATTCTCTGTGGAACGACCAATCTGGAAATATACAGACACAAGAAACACAGCACCAAATTTAGTGTTGAAGAGTGTTGAAGAGACACACTGAGAAACTTTGTCCGTGATTTGATTAAGTGGCCTGCAAGTCTTTCCCATATCATGCAAAACAGCTGGTGAGGTTAATAACTTTTGTGGTATTTCTGTTTCAGGTAATTGGAAATTGCATGTCAGCACTGCCTAAAACGATGAGGTCATTGCTGCTGCAGAACTGTTATGTAACTGTTTAAATGTAGTGGGGGACTTTGTTGAAAAAAAAAGTGCTTTATTTTCTAAAACTGCCCCCTTCTACGTCAGGTCATGAACTTCTCTATCAGCTCTCTTAAATCTGCGTATATACAGAGACAGTCAGTGGATGCTGCTCACCTGGAACATGTCTGTGTTGCTGTCGTGGGTGTACTCCACCACCACTGTCTGTGCCCGGGACAGCGTGTATGAAATACTGTGCTGCTCTTTGTTGCTTATAGCCTTTAAAACAGAAAAGATGCAGTGTTATACTACTTTTAAGGTTTAAGGACATACACTACAAGTTTTTGACTTTTAATAAAGGCACGTTTTGTTAATGATGCACCAAGTCTGTAAAGGAGAGTGTGTGAAATGTGGCAAATTCTTCATTGTCCTGAATAATATTCACTTCTCTTCCCTAGTACTATTACAGAAAGAAATAATGTAAGAAAATACTTCACATACATGCAAAATGTTTATTTAAGCTTCATTAAAAAAAGAAATATACAAGAGCCACGGCATATTCTTTTTTTTTTTTTTTTCTTTTTTTTCGGGCTCTTACACCTTTATTGATAGGACAGCTGAGATATCGGACAGGAAACAGGGGGGGAGAGACATGCAGCAAATGGTCGGAGCCGGAGTCAAACTCGCGACCGCTGCGTGGAGGACTGAGCCTTCCGTACATGGGCTGCCCGCGCTCCCGATTGAGCTAAACGGCGGCCCCCACGGCATATTCTTAACTTTATTTTTTTTACCCCTATTCTGCATGTCACTGGCCTGTAGTTTACCTGCTGTGTTGAGCTCTCACCTTGGCAGCCTGAGGCGTGCAGGATGAGTGGACCGTGCTGGGTTTTACACCATTGGCCTTGTTTCTGCGACACAGAGAGAAGCGACTCTTCCGCCTCCCTTTGTCACCGTTGGGCAGAGAGCCATTACACCTGAGCACACGAGACAGGGGATAAGAAAAGGTTGCACTGCAGCAGTGAGAGCATTTATACTGAACATTTCATTAACTATCGCAATATCTGTTGGTTCACACTCTGCAGGATAGTGCAAGACCTGTGAGACTACAATGCATGTGATTTAATTTTTAATTTTAGAGATTAATTATTTAGAGTCAACAGTGGGGATGCACCAATCCCAATTCTTCAGGCCTGAAACATACACTAATGGTCATTACCAAGTGCTGAACACCCATGTTTTAATAATTAACTATAGACTC
The DNA here is from genome assembly GCA_029814765.1 of Acanthurus leucopareius. NCBI lineage: Eukaryota > Metazoa > Chordata > Actinopteri > Acanthuriformes > Acanthuridae > Acanthurus > Acanthurus leucopareius. The sequence continues at coordinate 10,141,902 of JAQMCX010000043.1, read as the reverse complement.
ATCTTTATGAAAGAGATTAGGATCATTGCTTTATGTGTAAGGCAACTTTAGACTTGGCTCAAGCATTTCTTTTTCAAACTTAGTAAAACAAATTTATAACAAATAAACACATAGATATTAATTTAATGAATCCAAATTTAATTTAAAATATGGTATGATACAGGACTTGCATACTGCTCATCCCCAGTCTCCACTGCACTTCACAAAGGTCTGGCTGCAGTCATTATCTCTCTGCTTTAAGGGAAAAAATGGTGCGGCTTGTTTGTTCTGTCGACTGAAACAGGCTTATACCCACAGTCTAGATCCACTGATTCAGATCAGCCGGATTTCTGATGTCAGTATCGATGACTCTAGTCTACAGTCAATTTACTTCCTCTATAATGTCCCAATCCTGGTTTATACTTCAGTGACAAATCTTTGCAACAGTCCAGGCTTCAAGATAGGTTTAATTTTAGTTCTGGATGACAATGACGAAAAAGCTACAGCAGCCAACCTCCCTGAACCACAGGCTCTCTCATATCCACAGTGAATGGCCTTTAGTCAGGAAGACAGCTGCATTCTTTGCTGTGGTAGAGTTTCTCGACACATTAAATGAGTTTAGGCTGAGTTATTCTGCTCCTAAACAATAAACATTATCTACCAGAGGTTGGGCGATGTCATTGTTTGCTAAGTCCAAAAAAGTGTCAAGCCTTGGAAATGAAATCCTAAATCAAGATTAACAAAAACTGTCAAGTCTGAGTCCTTTGGGCAATAAATATGTATCCCTTAGCCAAAACCCAGGCCAGATTGTACACATGGATCCAAGAGAAAGCTGTGGTTTGCTCTTCTGGTGTCTTTGAGTCAGGTAGGAGAGAACAACTTTGAATGTTGTCTCTAAATACCGCAACCAACAAATTATTACTGAGAAGGCTTTCTAGTCAACACTAGGCTACAACATGAACAAACAAAGACATACAACATTTTTTTTCAGATTTTGTGTAACTGTTGCTGTATTTCTGAAGTATTTTTAAACTTAAGTGTCAGGGTAACATATCCAGGATCCATCTGCCTGGTGCAGGTCAGACAAAGCTTTGTGTAGGAGAGAAAGCTGAAAGGCATCAATGATTTCAGTCCAGATTTAAAAGAAGGATTCTGTTTTCACTGGTGTTTATAGTTTATCCACCTGAGCAATCAGGAAGCCTCCTAAACTGAACTTTAATTGAACTACATTCATTTGACAAAATTTATTTGGAGAACATTAAGCTTTCCTGAGGTTTAGTCACTCTGAAAAGAAGTTCTTAGAGCTGAATGTTGTGGGACTTCAATTAAAGTCAGTTTAGCAGGAGGTTATCTCTGGAGCCACACTGCTGCCAGCCGCAGGTCAAGTAAACATTTGAGTTCAGTTAAAAGTGGAGCCATTCTTTTGCTGGATAATGCAAACTTCCTGCATTTCAGATATAGTGAAGTCAACCTCCTTTCTCATACAAGCTCAGACCACCCCAACTTCACTGTGGCTCCACTGAACATAAAGTAACACGACCTCTGTTTTCACAAACCATATGGCTCTTAAAAATTAAACATTATGACCGGTGTAATTGTCAGTTACTGGGTCAGCCAGACTGTTTAATTCCACATGCAGGCAATATCATGCAAAAGCAAACAAAAGGTCTGAAAGCACAGCAGCCATAACTTCCCCAACTTGTCTCGACCTCCCTGAATCACAGGCTCTCTCTTGTGTCCACAGTGAAAGGCCTTCAGTCAGGAAGTCAGCTGCATTCTTTGCTGTGGTGGAGTTTCTAAACACATTTAACCTTACTGAGGCTCCTGAACAAAACCCCACAGATTAAATTTCATACTGCAAATGGAAAAAAAACTACAAGACACACAGAGCTAAAATGATGAGATTTATGTCATCTTATGCTTTGTCCACACCTATTTTATTTTAACAAGTTTTTTCCTCCTTTGTTCTAAAAAAAAAAGTGTCCACGCATACTGCTTTCAAGAGGCCATGTTATACTCACTTTCAGGTGTACTTTAATCTAAGGTGTCTACTATGGTAGGTTTACATGCTGTAATGATAAAAACTCACTGTTTGTGGGGCTCTGCTGCATTAACACATATAAGAGGAAGCAAGTGTTAGCAGTACACTGTTATTGCAAAAGAACCAATTATCCTCTATATTTTCCCTTGTTGGTTACCATTTTAACTTTGGCTGAACTTCCCCCATATGTCACAAAACTATTCTCTTTATGCAATTTTGAAATCCAAATTTTTGCAGCATCTGCTGTTAGCACAATTTAAAAAAGACCCACATCTTCTGTATTTTTAATTTAACAATACAAAAATGTTAACAGAAAAAACAGAGTGGCTAAAAAACTGGATGTGTAGCTCAACTCATTTGTCTGACTCTTCGAATTAGACTGGTGGGGCTGGAACCTTGCTAGACGTGGGTACCCCACATCAGTTATCCCTTTGGTGTTTTAATTAATTTAAGTGCTCTCTGATGTCTCTAATGGAGCATTCATAGAAAAACCACCAAACATTCACGCAATCAACTTCTCTGTTGTTAGAGTCAACTGTCAAACTCCACTAACATGTAAAAAATAAACAAAATCACATACTTTATTGTTCATGTTTGCTGCATGTCTTTTTGGTTTTACATTAACACAATTTTCCCTGTAAATGCAATGCTTTAGCATGCTTTTCTCCAGCTAACTCTACATTACTGGATGTCATAGTATCAAAACAAGCAAGTTGATTGTCACTCTATGAAATGGTCTCATTTCAATTGCCGCCTTGAGAGAAAAAAACCTGATTCAAAAACAGGTTCTTCAGAAAATGAAATGGTCATCAGTTATATTAAGTGCACATGCTGTATAGAAGTATTTAAAGGCCTAAAACAAGCTAAATTTTTTAAAGCTCCGGTTTGATGTTTCATAACTTCCGACTTCAGCTGTATAGCTCCTTAGTGAGAATCTTACCCCAGCACAATGAGCTCTCCATACTTGACTGGTCCTTTGGCTGAGGCAGGGGAGGTGGAGATGTTTTCCTGACCGAGCGAAAACATCTGGGCAGCCTTCTGGGAGAGTAAGGGTGAGGACTTTATCACTGCCACCCTCAGAGTTTCCCCATCAGTGCAGGTGCACACATCCCCTGTGGACACAATCAAAAGAGGTCACTTTTATGGGTTTTTTTAAACAAGCTCTGCTTTTCAGCAAACATTCAGACAGAGAAAACATCCATTTAGATAATTCATTTAAAATTCAAAAAACCTTCCTCAGATATACACACATACACACACAAAAGCTTCAACACAACAGCATTCATAGCTACAATACACCCACACTGTCTTCGCAATGGGGGCTTAGAGAAACAGTGGCAAACAATGTACGTATTCACTCCAGCACACTAAGCAGGGTTGTTAGGTGTAAAAAACAGGACCATTTGCCTCCGTGACAGGGTGACTCACTTAGCAACACACTGGAACTAATGTTATAATCCTTTGTACCATAAAAAGGACCAGCTGACCATTTATTCAGAGGCCCAAATATGATGTCAAATGATCCAAGAGGATAAAATGTCATCATAAATCTACAAGTTACACAACTGACAAATCCTGCGCTGATGTAGATTTTCTTTAAGGTTTTGCAGAGTTCTTTCAAATGACTCACTACACTCAATCTTTAGGTAGTCATAGACAGTGTAGGTCAAGAGAGACTATCACTGTCATATATTCTGCTCTTGCCAAATCCTCGCTCATTAGAACTTAATTATATTCCACACGTACCCAAGATAGAAATTTGTGTTAAAAGGAGGTCCACTGATTGGGTGTCCCACCTTCAAACTTTGAATTCCAGCATCAAATATTTATTTTGGGTTGCCAAAATAAAATGTTGCAGATACAAAGGCTGTAAGTAAGAGCGGGCTAAAGCTCCAAACACCCTAACTTTCATATTTTTTTACAGGTTCCACAGTCTTAAATAAACTAGTTGCTTAACATGTTCATCAAGCAAAAAAAAATAAAAATAAAAACAGGTAGCTAGTTAGCTAGCTAGTAAATGCGCTCATGGACGCCTGTTTATATTTTGCAAACTTATAAAGATATATAATTGGCATTGGGTGTGTGGGTCACACCCAAAAAAGGACAAAAAAAGGTATTTAAAACAAACGCTTTTCATTCCTACACTACTGAACCTCTTGGATCCAGTGAAAAAACATTAACCTGATTAGCCACTAGATTAGTTACACTCAAGGTGCCATGAAAACCAGGCTTTGTGTATGAATGTAAAGACTGTGGCTTTTCATAATTCCAAGTTTCCCAGGATGCAAGAGAAACCATCTAGATCAAGGATAAACAGTGGGTTTCCTGTAGAGTATTACAGTGGAGGCTTGTTGCCCCACCTAAAACAGAAAGGACCTCAATCAGCATGAAAGGAAATTGTTACCAGTGAAGTTCCTGGCCACCAAGTAGCATTATGTAGCATTTCTGTGGTCCCCCTTTTTTCGTTTGGCACCATGCATGCAAAAAGTACATGTGCATCAGGATGTGTTAGCAAATGTGTTTATGTGGTGCAACACAGGGTCAAGTTGAAGTTAATTAAAAACTAAATATTGATCAGCTTAGAAAATCACTGACTGATCTCAGAGGTGCTTTTAAGACAAACAAAAGGCTACATCTCTGCCTCTGCGAAACCACCTGTGGCTATAATCCACCAAACTGCAGTTCAGTAAAGTGATGCTTACTACCTTACCTTGCTAAATTCCTGGGAAAAACCCTGCAGACCCGTTGGACATGTTTACTGAGACATCTGCTGTGATCAGTGGGTGATAGACACTTACAGATAAACATGACATGAAAAGGGCCTCAACCTTCCATCCTGACCAAAGCTCATTTTGGTGACCATGAATAAAGGCAGTGAGCTGCAGGGGGACAGAGACCCATTCACTGCCTGTAACTGAACGCCACATAAAGAGGACAACTTCTAAAGTGACTTCACTCCTCCACAACAAACACTCTTTTGTGTGTCTTTTTCCTCTCGTGACGGAGACCTAGTGTCCCCTTGAGTCTGGCATCGAGGTGACTCACATGTCGCTCTGTTCATGCTGCAGCTCAAAGCTGATTTTATCCCTCACTTGTGACTCAGATGTCATGGTTTCTAATCATCCTGAAAAACACAAAGCCACATGGAGTCAAGGCTCTTTAAACAAAGCATTTTTTTCTTATCCACATCCCTCAAACTAAGAAAAACATAACCAGGATTCCCCAAAAACCTGATTAGGACTCTGTTAGTGCTAACCTTACAGAGAAAGAGCAGTAATCAACTTAATTTTTAATCTACTGTCAAAGCTGTCTGCACTCTCATATACGTCAGTGTGCAACTCTTTTGATAACACACAGCAGCATGAGTTAACAGATATACTGTATGCATTCTCTTATTGCTAGTTCAAAAATCATTTAGTCACTGTTCTGGTTATTGCAATTACAAAATGTTATGTACCATATTTCTGCTTTTGACCTACTTTTTCTTACCATTACTATTTATTAGTAGTTTTTGATAGAAGCTCTTCTCGGGTTTAAAACTAGCACAACTAAGCTGAATTTACAGTATGTAAGTAAAGTTAGCTCAAGGTAAAAGCTAGAATTGTGCTCAAAAAAGAGTCAAGGATAGTCTGTATATGCTGACATAATCTTCATGAGGTCTAACAGCCTAAAATTTAAGATAACTTCTGTAGGTCCACCATGGTTGAGTTAGAGCTATTATCATCTGAAATTTAATTATTATTTGACATGGTTAAACAGAACAGTATGAAATGACGTGGAACAGTAATAAAGTTTGATTATGAGATTATACCAATATAGTATCAAGTTTAGTTTACAGTGATCATTGATGCGTTAAGATAAACAGGCCAATCATTTATTGGTGTGTGCTGCAAACAGACTGTCTCAGCTTCAGTACTCAGTGACAGTTCTCCAACCAGCAAAACACAAACCAGGGCTACACCAGAAGGGTGTTTTCACCTCAGCTCTAAAGAGGAAATACCCCCTGGCCACACACACATACACAATCACACACACAAAAAAAAACTAACCCAGTTCACCATGGCAACAGATGAACAGACAGAGATAAGGACTGTGGCTGTCAAGTGTCAAAGAGCAGCCTGTCAAACACATCAAACTGTCTTCATAACAGGCGGAGAGTGAATGTGTGTTCTGGTTGGAAGGAGGTTATCAAGACATTACCATCAGTGTGCTTTCACATGCCACTAACAACTCAGTTGAGAGCCAATTAAGTACTCAATACTACATACTCATTACTACAGCATTTAAACAAGTTAAACATCTTACATCAAATTACTTTGATAACACATTGAATGAGATTTTAAAAAGTTGTGTTATTCATCAATCTTTAAATTAAATTTAAAAAAAAGCTTGACTCAGTGAAAAAATTGACTGCTGATAAGTATCAAATTTAAATCTTTTAATATAAACTTTAGGAAGCCATTTGTTAATTTTGACCCCATGATACAGACCATATCACCCACCCATAGGTCTAAGATGACAAACATCTTGAACTGTGACCATCTCTTCTGTTCACATTCTGCTTTAATCCAGCCAGACTCAACTTTCTCTGGGTTTTAGGTCAACATTTGCATGTAATGAGGGGTTGACATGTCTATGAGCTTTAAATATAAACTGACAGTTGGACAAAAAAGGTCCAACTTTCAAGTTTGAAATGGGGAACAAAAGCAGCGTCTGCAGGGACAGATGCTCCGGGAGGATGGTGCATGCTAATCAGTTTGTGTGGCCGGAACAAAAGAGGCCAGCTGGGCTACACAGAACTGGACAGACCCGCTTACCACAACCACCACTGAAGCCCCCTGCTTGGGATAAATATACAAAATAAATACACTATGGGAGGTGGAACATATGGATTGAAAGATACTCCATTATAAAGGAGCTAACCTAAAATTCTGAGTTTATTAATACACATACTAAAAGGAATTATTAAAGTATTTAAAGATACAGGAGTATTTTTGGAAAACATACTGCATCTACACTCTAGACTCAAAGTATTTTAAGCTGTATGAAAATTATTCTATGGTGGGTACTTAAACAGTTAACTTAAACATTACATTTCAGTATCACAAACGTTTAAAGGTAAACATTTTAGAAAGACTGTAAGGAGTAGGAGTATTATAAGATCATTTAAGGAGACAAAGAAAAACTTCGAACGATAAATTTGTAGCACTACAGTTTCACTAGGCTAACACTATACATTATATAAAAACATATTAATACTTAAAATATATCTTATTAACGTTAACAATACAGGTATTGTAGGGATGTAAACCATAATTTATCACCAAATACAATAATATCAATCAAAAACACATCTTTATACTTGCCAAAAATGATCACAGACAAGTTTTAATGCACTCGATAACATTCAGGTAAATGTATTTCATAAAAGCACAATTAGTACATCAGTTAGCTAGTTAAGTTAAGCTAGTTCATCTTAAGCTAGGCTAAATGAACTTTGGTCAGCAAAAGTTTAAAGTAGAAGCTTATTCTTTTGCTAACTAGATTACTATAACATTGATGCGGGATATGGGGCAAGCATTTGATGGCTCGTAAAACTTAACATGAATGAAGAGAGAAAAGTTTTTAAACACCGAACTTACCAAAGTTACCGCTCACTCAAACATTTCTGTCTCCTGGATAACTCCGTTTCGGTTATCGACGGCGCCGAGTTCTAACTTAATGTCTGGTATCGTCAATCAAGTAAGGTTTATTCTAGCACGTTGAACTGACCCAAAACCCACTGATCATTGGCTTCGCCTCCACACTGACATAAACTACACTGCGTTCTAAACATGTCTTGTAATGTAAACTGTACTAACTTCCGGTACGCACTTCAAAATAAAACAAACAAGGTTTAAGCCATATTTTTATTGCTTATGTCTTAGCAAAAAAAGAAAAAAAAAAAAAAGGGTTTTCGCGTTTTGTTTGTTTTTTCGTGATTTGTTGTATTATGTAATTGTAGTGTGTTAATAAGGGGGTGCATCACAAGTAACTAAAGTGAAGAAATTCTGGTTGGTGTTAGCTTGCGACATTACAGCTATTAGAGTGACAGGTATTAAAAAACCTAAGCCCTTAGAATTAAAGAGCTAGTCAATTTAACGACAATGTAGTTTTAAAAAAAAATATCCATGCTGATGAGGTCAGCTGACAGATAAGTTTTATCAGGGACTTCTATGGAGCCATATCTGCGATATCACTGTCTGAAACCCGTGAAATATAAGTGCTGATGTATATTTTGTCCAGATGGCTTCCTTCTCTTTTGTTAAAGACTAGTCTTTCTTTAGATCTCTTTTTAATTTTTTACTTTGTCTTTCTCTTAATGGTACCACAGATTGAATGTCTTATTTGATATGCTAATATATCATGTTAACCTCCTTAAAATCAATCACAGAAACATTTAGTTGTTTTTTTTAAGGTAAAAATTTCTCTCTTGGCTGCTTTAGAGGGGTATTAAACATGCCCTCTGGGATATCCTTTCATTGGAGAAAGCACAATGAAGTGCCTAAAGTCTATAGGCTGCCCTGCATGCTGCAAAAGATTTGGAATTGTTACACCATATATCCATCAGGGCTTTGATTGTACCTGCACCACCAATTTGGTTGGGTTGGTAGTTGGTAAGTTTTTAATCTGTTAAAAAAAAAGCCTTGCTCCATTGAAGCCTACATTACTCATTGTCTCTGAGTATGAATTGCTGCTGCTCTTTTTCATTGTTGTTTTTCTAGAAAAGTAACCAGAGTTCAGGCATAACTTAACAGAGTAAGCTAGTTCTAAAGTTTAATATGGACATAGGTTAAAAACTATGCAGTATGTACCACGACTTGGGTATATTACTTCATTGCATGTTTCATGACAATCAAAAGTTTACTCCATACTGTCTTGATATTTGTTGTCAAAAATCAACTTTGGACCATAAATGTGTGTTTTATTGTGAAAGATTAAAACTAGAACTTCCATCCTTTGACCCCGCCCCTCACCTCTCTCTCTCTCTCTCTCTCTCTCTCTCTCTCTCTCTCTCTCTCTCTCTCTTTCTCTCTCTCTCTCTCAGTCTATCTATCTCTCTTTATTGTATTGTTGCATTGTGATCTGACAGTTAAGACAATACAAAGAGGAATTAAACACACAGTAAGAGCAACATGTGTAAATACCTTTTAAAACTGGCATGATATTGTGAAAGAAGAATCAGTTTTAAATGTTGACAACAATGAAAGATTACACACAGTTTGTTTGATATCCTTGTAGGTGCTGGATATATGTCACCCTGACATCCGAGCAGTGAATAATTACAGCGTTGTTTGTTCTTTCTAGGGAGGTTTTTTTTCCCCTTTATTGAAGACTTCACATAGCAATTAGGGAAAAAGCTTGACTCACCTACACAGAAAATTATCAAGAAACAATCACACAGTTGCAATCTGTAAACATATTAATATATGTAAATATATGAATAGCATCAGAAGCTAGAGACTGAAAAGTCTCTGTAAACCCAATCTTTGTCCCTTGAACTATGTGTGGAAAACAGTTTTTGTGTGTTCTGGGTCAAATGATAAAATTTGACCCAGAATTGCTTTGAAATGAAAAGTATGATTGTATGGCAGAAATATATGCAGAGTGAGCGGGATGAAAGTGTGTCATAGAAGGTACAATATGTCTGGCCATCTGCTAAAACTTAGAGCTATTCAACCACTTTTGGTTAAGACCCAAAACGTGTCCCTCTGCTGTCCACTAGAGGGAAAGCCAAACCGTTCAGACTCAAACACTGACATACCTACCAGACGCCAAGCTAACAGACACATGAAACATAATGAAATGATAAACAGCACAAGACATACTCACCAAGTTACTGTACTATTGCTATGCTTAAATTCTTCTTAAATGCTTTTTAAGCCTTTTAAGATGCTATCTGTTTTCACAATTAACCACTATTTCTGTCAAGAGAATCTGCATATCCCTGTGGATCCGGGCCAAGATTGTGCACGACAAGGTCAGTGACTACCAGCATCTGGTGCAGGCTGTACTCCTCCTGAGTCGCCTTTTCCAGTAAGGGTTGGTAGGTGGCGTTGAACTTGGACCACTGGCAGGTGTCCACCACGTGGAAAGGACAACCTTTGGCAGAGACTCTGTTGTTGATCTAACAGCAAATACCTTACTGCCTTCTATTACAGGCCATGCGCTGGGGACTGAGAGCAACAACTGGTCAGTAGATCTAAGAGAATGAGTGGGATGTGAGGGATGAGAAGGTCAGTGATGTAAGATGATGTAAGAGGGGAAGGGCCATTCAAAACTAAGCAGTAAAATTTCAAACTCTCTCTAATAACTACATATAAGCAGTACAATGAGGCAAGCGTGGGGGAACTATGATCATATTTTTCTAGTCCTTATAAGGACACAAGTTGTTGAAAGATTTTAGGGGAAATCTGGCAAATTAACAATTGTAGTAATCAGCTGTCCAGAGTCATAAGTATGAATTACATCCAGATTTCTGACTTCATGGCTTCACTGCAAATTCTGGTAAACTACAGCATCCCAGTTATGGACAGCTAATTTTGTGTGTCATCTGAATAAAAATGAAAGGAGATAATGTAGTTGCAGATAACTTGACCCTAGAGGAATACTGCAGGTTATATCTGAGTATCTGTAGGAGACATGTTCAGTTAAAACAGAGAAAGTTTTGTGGCTCAAGAAAGATTAGAGCAACCCCAGTCACACCTATGTAGCATCCTTATCAGTTATTTATTATTCCATATACTTTCTTAATGTTCAAAATGTATTTTAACAATAGGTGATGCATGGAAACTCAAAAAAGAGGTAAAAGATATCTGATCCAATAGCTGTTGAAACTTTTTAATAAAAAGAAAATCTAAATCTTTTTATGCAGCTGAAAGAAAAGTAAGGAGAGCACCTAAGTGTAGAGGCTTAACACCCTGAGAACCTTGAATGTTCCATGAACAAAATTTCACAGAAATCCATCCAATAGTTGTTTAGAAACTTTCAAAACTGTTCTCTTGATTTGTTCATTTTATCTTTGTTTGTTGTGAAGGCCTGCAGCTGAATGATGAATTGCCCTGAGAATGTTGCTCTTCAGTGTCTTTGCTACTGTAGGCAGAGACAAGAATTCACACAGGTCAAGTTTGTTGAATGTGAAATGGTTTTATTTTTCCCCAGACAGTGTGAGAATACCTAAAAACTTTCTAAAAATATTTGACTTGAGGTTGTGTGGGACAAAAAAAGGCAAACGTTTGGCTTCACCTGGACCAAACAAAGATGCTTTCACGGCATGCTCTTGATCAAAGAAGGTTTTAAATTCCTCATGTTCAAACTTAAATCACTTTATATTGGAAAAGGAGCTCTTCTGCAAACATAAGCACAACACATTTACTTTTTCTGTATATACTCATGTCTATTTCTTCACTCCAACTTCTGCTGCCCCATATTTTCTGTCAGGCTCTTCCCATCTTAGTTGCTAAATGCTTGATACACTAAACCATATGGATAGAACAAGGAAAGCTTTGTGGAAATCCAGGCCAAGGAGGCAGTTGTGCACACCCACACTCACACATAAGCACACATTAACAAAACTGAGGGGGAAAAAAAACAGGGGCAGTCTGAAAATAGGAGATATTTTTCCCCATGTATCACAGTCATCTGAGGATCCTGGTGTTATCTGTCATGTCTGCTGCACCGTTGCTGTGAAATGCAGCAGGTTGGTGAGAAATAGAGAGGTGCAGTGAGTCATGTCTAATGGGTCTTGAAATAGGAGAAACAGAGAGTTGGATAAGAGTGTCAGCAAAACAAAGGGGAGTATAACTTGACTTGGAATAACAAAGTAAAAGAGAGGACGAAGGGCAGAGCATGAGAGATGCTTGAGTTGGAGAAAGGCCAAGTTGAGCAGGGGAAAGGGAGTATTAAAGAGCTGATCATGAGCAGCTGGAGGTGGCGTCCAACAGCCAATCATCCTCCTGTGGACCAAAGTTAAACAGGGACTGGATCTGCCCTACATTCTGAACACAGCTAATTGGCTGCAGACACAACTATGAATGCAGTCACCCAGTAGGTGGCAGCAGTGGTAGATTCCCTCTTCTTTGTACGCTGCCAGACCCCTCCCACCCTGTGAGGTTTAAAACGAGGGGACAACTGAGCCTTGATTCTAGAGAGTTCCATCCTTCCTCAATGAACCTGCTTCATGAGCTTTGAATCAACTCTGACTCCTCGTCCTCTTCACTGCTTACCACTTTGTTCAAAACTCTTAAAAAAAACTTATTTGAAATAGTTTTTTTGGCCCTTTTGGCCTCAAGTGTCAGAGATAGAAGACCAACCATTTTCTTTGTGTTGCCCTCCATCTCTTGGCAGTCTCTGTCACTCCCCAACACTGTGGATAAGTGTTGCATGAATCTTTCTCCTCCTGGACTGAATTTGCCACCTGGCCTGTTCTCTGTCCTGTGAGAAAAGGCTCTGTTCCCTCTTCACATCATCACTAAGAACTGACAAGTACTGTTTACACTAGGTATGTATTCAATGATCGAATATGATGCTCACTTGGGTTTTTTTGTTGCTGCCATGTTATTCAGTTTGTGTAGTTCTTACATACGTTTGCTTAGAAGTGTTTCTTTGTGCACAGGTACAGTCTGTGTGCAATTTCTTGGGGAAAAGCTATTTGAGCTCAAGTTGGGGCACTAAGTGAGAGAGCATGCCTGTCCTAGAAATAGCACTGAGGGGCACTTCTGTAGAGCCAAATAGGCTCTTAATCAAAGTCATCATTCCTGAACACTCTTGTGGTTTATCTTCCTGTGATTCAGCTGCATATCTTTCTTTTTATAATACATTTATATATGTAAAATATGTGTATATTCTTTTTATGTGTTTAAAAACTGAATGATTTTTTTTTGTGTTTATTGGGACTCTAGATATTCACTTTCTTTTTTTACATTTTAATAATATTTAGAGTAACTATACAGGATTGAGCAAAATCAGAACTGTTGTCATCTTTTTTCAGTAAGTACCAAGAGGAAATATAATTATAATTATTATTATAATTATTTGTGTGACATGATAAAACATTACTTTTTTAAATCTTTTAGTCTGACTTTGTCACTGTCACCCTTTATCAGCTCCTGTCAGTTCATTTTTTTCCATTGAAATCATTCCAAATACTCTTCATCAAAGTCATCTTCATCTGTGAGGGCTGACCGACCTAGTCTCACCTCGAGGCTTCTTCATGATAGCACCTTGAGTGAACTAAAACACTGAGGAGCTCTCTCGAAAAGATAAACTTACTTTATTGACAGAGGGATTTACCTTATCCCCTTACCCTATCGTGCACTTGACAGATCCTGTTGTTTGTTGCCTACCCGACCTCTTTGTTTCCATATGTTCTTCTGTTTCTGTAATCCACCACTTGTGACCTCTATAGCAGTGCTCAAGACAGAGTCATGTCTTCTGAACTTGCACACAATGTGACATAGCATAGTTACAAATAAAAACAGAAACTGTAGGTGTAAAAAAGTGAGTGAGAGGCACCCTTATCCCTGTGAAAAACTTTTTCCATAGTCAACTTACACAATTTCACACACCAGTTTCCCCCTTTGAATATTAAAAAAGTTAATTTTACCGCATCTACTATTATAAAATACTGTAGTTATTGCTTTTAAAGTGGTTTTCTAAACCCACAGAAAAGCATTAATTATGCATTTTTAAACCAAGTTCTACCTGCTCTTTGCTGTTGTCTTGTCATGGCTCTTGCTCTGATTGTTGAGCTTCAATAGATAATTTACTTGAAATGATCTAAATCAAGACTGCATCTGTTCCAGTAAAATTATCTTTAAAGTGTTGCAGGGCTTAAAAATCCAAATTAAGACTGAAGAGGGGGGGTTTAACAAAGGGCAGGGCGGAAAGGTTGCAGCCGTTTTTTTCCATGATCTCTTTGTTGGTCCCCCACTTTCTCTGTTAACACACTTGTGGCTGGAGCACAGTGAGGTCACATTTCAGCGGCACTCTGCATCCACCTGAAGTCGTGCAGCCTCACAGTATGTGTCACAGTGCATGTAGATTATGTAGATTATGTAGATTTGTAGCGAAAATAACCAATTAAACTCATTTAATTGCCGCCCGCTAACAGCTGATGCTAACCTCTGTAAACACTCTCCGCATTGCCAAATTGCAAGAGGGGGGCTGAGATGCAGAAGAGGCAGGGGGTAAACACACAGTTGACAGAGGAGTCGGTCTGAACGGAAAAGTACTGAGAGGCAGGAAGATGGAGAGGGGTGGTGTAGGGTGGGGTTATTCGTAGAAAGAGCGTTGTAGTTGTGCCTGTGCCAAGACACACTTCTGCACCTGTATGAAAGAGAATACCACATGGAATATTTAGACAGAGAGAGTACTTATGTCCAAAGATACTGTGCCTGCTTTCTCTCAGCTGAACACAGCCAAAGGTTACATACAGTCCCTGGCAAAGAGCCTTTAAATGTCACTGACTGGCGTCAAACCTGGAGCGTATCTCCTGTCAGCATTAGTTTTAATCAAGCATTGTCGTTCTATAGGAGACCTGCTTATACAGAGTGAGACCCTCCTAAGCATTGGACAGCGTAGTAAGTTTAATTTGAGATTGCCTCATGCACATGTTTAAAAAGTCCCAAAGTATTTCTTTTAACAAAAATGTTTTGCTGATTTAGAGAAACTAATCCAAATTTCTGAATGAATTAGAATCAGTGAAGAAGCAATTTTCAATTGTGGCCATTTAGAAGCTATAGAAGTGGTCTTTATTGCATTACCCATAGGTTTCTGAACAGCGAGAGTGCCATAAGGATGTCAGATGTTTTTTGGCCAATCTCGAAGATAGCATCGTCTTGGTTTCCTGGATAAAGAGACTTTGGGCTTTTTGATTATTGGCTAAAATAGGTTCTGTGACAAACACAAGTTTAGGAGATTAGCATGTTTTGTTCAGCGAGATAACTTTCTCAAATGAGCTGCAGATTTCGGAATTTTCGTATGCATGTGTACAGAGTTTGGCTCATTTTGTAGCCAACTGCAAGTGGACATTTGTGGAACTGCAGTTTCTGGCACCTCAGCGTTGGCTTAATCTTTCAACCCTAGCAGTTGCCACTTCTGACCAATGAATGATTAAGCATGAATCATTATCAGCAAGAACAAATTGCAGATGTTCAATGGATTTTTGACTTGTGAGTCACACAAAAGGTCTAGTAACCTTTCAGTATGCCACTGAATGAGTGCCAGGTTTACTTGCTGATGTCTGCTGTCTGGCTGCCAGCCAAGGTTTCATGCAACCACACAATACACATTATCCTGTAGCACTGTTTGTTTGAAATCAAAGTGAATACACACTTTACTGCTAACTCTACTACATACACCACAGACTTTTCTAGGGCAACCAAACAAATAACCAAAATATATTAGTTGGATTCCCTATTTAGTATGTGAAGAATTTAAACAGGACCCAGAATAAGAGCCAGAATCGTTCAGCACAGTCAGATTGTTTGTATTTGTTTCAATTGATGTTTGATCGACCATCATCATTTTCAGTTTTGAGGAAGCCTCACAAGTAGTATTCGAGGAACCCTCTAAATTAGATAACAATACAGTTTTTTTTTTATAGATTTCATCATCATTTAGAAGATTTAGAGTTCTGCAGCCTATTTCACGGTGTAACAGCCTCTTGGCCATTAGAATAATGAATAAAGGTAGCATTATTGTTCTAACAATCTTGCATTTTACTTGGATACTGTCAACTTTTAAAGGCTTTTTACTGTATTTTGACCCTGTGAAGAGCTTTCAATGGAAGAGTGATAGAAACTTATCTTACATCTGTATTTCGATGTAAGAGGAACATTTTTTCCACGCCTTAACGATATAGTAAAAAGACTTTTGTCTCAGCAAACTATTAGTATTTATGAGACTGATTGTACTGCTGTTTAACAAAGGTGCCATAAGATGCAAGTTAAACATAAATAAGTAGATATAATTAGAAAGAGTCTGGACTGTAGTCACGTTCAAGCCTTGCAGAGAGTTATGGAAAGTTACCAGGTGCTGAGTCAGCAAATTGCTGAGGTGGCATTTACAGAAAAATGACCTACTGCTGATAAGTGTAATTCACTCGTATTTCATAGAATTAAAAGACACACTAGACTTATTTTGGTTGTGCTTGATAATAAAGGAAAATAATAGGTTTCTTTTAAACCTTGTTGCTGGATCAATCGTAACATCTTAGATGGCAGTGGATTAAGTAAACCACATCTGTGGTTTTGAAGGTATTTTTATTCTTTGTGTACGTGCTTGCAGATTCTTACTTACACCCTCATCTTTTGCTTTACTCAGACAGATTATGATACAACCAGATAAATTATAGTTTGGACTTAAAAGGTGATTTAAGTTTGATTTACTTAGCCGCAGTTGCCTCAAAATCAGAGCCCTGACTTGTAACGATTGACTCTAGAGTTTATCTTTAAGCAAGAGAGAAGCTTTAAAGAGTTTAGGAGGTGTAACTCTTATTTGAACTGTAGAATTCAGGTAATCTCGCATATTGCTTGCTTAATTTTCCCACCATGTCATGCAGTTTGTGACAATAAAGCTACTACTTTGATGTCTGCCAATTCATGTATATCATTCAAAAAGTAGTTCTGAAATGTTGTAAAGAAATATGTATAGTTTCTCATCATAAAGACTTTTCTACCACTACATTTTTTCACCTAGTGTTCTTTCTGGTGCCATCAGTTTTAATATGTTACAGACAGAACGCAGGTCTTGGCTGCGTTTAAACTTTTCTTTGACCCACTTGCGCCAGAAAAATCAGCACTATAATCTAACATAAAGATGCAGCTTGGATTCTGTGATGTCTGGTATGTAAACAATATAACAATACACACACACACACATATACAGAATACAGAAAAACATATGGGCGATGTGAGTTAGCTTTTCAGGCTTTTATTGACTTTGGCACAGAGCAGCCCCTCCCAGCCCCTCACCCATTCCTTCCATGGCCCCACATAAACACACACACACACACTAACACACTTACACACTTATCAGTCCATTCCTTTTCACGAGCGTTTCCTTTTTTCCTCTTCCTATTCTCCCAAGTGGATATATATCCTTCTTCCCAGGGTTTTATGATTCAAGCCGAAGCTTATAGCTAAACATATGTTTTCACTTCGTTCAGTGGAGGCCATGTCTTCTTTTTCACCACGACAATAATGACTTTGTTTGTGATAAATCAGTTTCTATCCACAGTGAAAGAAACCATTTTCGAAGAAACTGCCTCACTGTGATATTTTTTGATGGAAAACTTGTCGAGTCCTTTCCTTTTCTTAGACTGCATTTACAATGTTGATTTAATGTTGTCAACATTGGCCATGTTAACATGCAGAAAAGTAGGTGCAAGTAGGTGCAAAGTAGCAGTTAAAGATTCATGCTTTTTTATAGATGGCAAAGTTTTTCTCATCTTTTAATCCTTATTTTCAGAAAATCATCTGTCCAATGCACAGTTACAGTAACCATGCACGTAGACACACATTTGTATGCACTAATGTGGCTCTGAGTTGTGCTCACTTCCCAATGTTTGGGGTCGAAACTTGGGCCGCCCAACCACTGAAGACGGGGGACAACATCTGTCCGCCATCTTTGTCAGTGCTGCCAAGTATTATGGTGAGACCCGTTTCTTCTCTCCGACTTCTGTTCCCTCCATTCCTCACACCTTTACCTTCTTTTGTCCTCCTCCTCCACTCCAGCTCTTCTCCTCACCTCATCTGCTAAGCAAGCAGAGCCAGGTCATACAAGAGCCTCATCCTTTATTCCACTGCAGCCTTTTCTTTTGTCACTTTTCTTTCTTTAAAAAGACATACAGAGGTCCCTTTTTCTTTTCACTCACTCTTCTCTGTTCATTGATTTGAATACATGCGACTGTTTTCTGTTCATTATTGATCATTTGCGCTTAAGAGCTTTCTGCGCATGATGAATGTACAATTTTGTTTGTCAGAATCATCTTTGATGGCACTTAAATTTGTGCAAAAATGCCTTCCCCCACCCTCCTTGTCTGCAGCCCTACAAATATTTTTTCCCACAGAAGTAAATGAGAATAAGTACTGTCATGTGATTTTGTACATTTAAGTTTCAAACAACAACTGCAAATATATAACTTGCATATTTCTTTTTCTAGTCATTTGAAACTGAAATCTTTATCCTTTTCTTTATCCTTTCTCTCAAAGGAAACACATACAGAAGTAGTTCAGGATGGCTCTCAATGTGCCGGGTCTGGTGGTGATGG
Organism: Acanthurus leucopareius; assembly: GCA_029814765.1. Classification (NCBI taxonomy): domain Eukaryota; kingdom Metazoa; phylum Chordata; class Actinopteri; order Acanthuriformes; family Acanthuridae; genus Acanthurus; species Acanthurus leucopareius. The sequence continues at coordinate 10,123,570 of JAQMCX010000043.1, read as the reverse complement.
CAGTGTTCTACCTGCTGATCCTGGGCACGGGCATCTGGGCTTCCATGCGCTCCAAGAGGGAGGAGAAGAAGTGCACAGGCGATGGCATGGAGATAACACTACTGGCCGGACGCAACATCAGCCTGCTTGTCGGCATCTTCACTCTTACTGGTAACGCATTTTCTGTCTGAACACCATCTGATTTCTTTGGAATCTTTGTGAAGTGTTTATAATTGATGTTTAAGGAAAAAAGGCTAGCGATAACTTCTGTGTCTTAAAGAAGTGGTTGTTTGGTATGCATGAAGAAATCAGTGGAATGCACAAGCTACTGAAGTGACTGCGTCATGTCTCTCCTTTTAACATCTTTCTTTCTTTCTGTCTTTCTGTCTTTCTTTTGCAGCTACATGGGTGGGTGGAGGTTTTATCCTCGGTATTGCTGAGGCAACATACAACCCAACACTAGGGGCAGTGTGGGCCCTGATGCCTGTGCCCTACGTCCTGACCTTCTTCTTAGGTTTGTATCACTACTGACCCCCAAGCTACAAACCATGAACTTTAAACCACAACCCCTAATCTGTCTTCATCTTTTTATTTACCTATTTTTCTTTCTATAAAATTCTCTAAAGAAAATTTATGACAGCTGAATGCAATACAATCTGGGCGTTGGAAAATAGACGTGTTAAGTTAAATGCTATTGTTGACAGGTATCTTAACATGATCTGATATGAACACCAGTAACTGCCAGTAAAATTTGTCATTGGAAGGAAGGCACAGGCCGCACAGTCAGCAACATTCACACATTTGAAAACTTTTCTTATATATAGACTTCAGGAGCACCTTGATGGCCGACTTGTCACAACGCACACCACATGGTTGCAACAGTAGCTGGTTTGTTTCCAGCTGGTGACCTTTGTTGCATTTAAACACTCCCTCCACAGTTCCTGTCTGCATCTAAAAAATGTTTAATGTGATATCTGTAAGTTTGTGAAGTCAGGACTCAAGGTTGGAGATGTCACCATTTAGGTGCCTTGCAAAGTGTCCCATGTTTTACATTCAGTAGTTAATGAAAGTCATTAGGAATAACAACATTAGTACTGTTCTAGCAACAATGTAAAATAATGCATTAATAATTTAGTAAAAAGCACATTTGTGGCATGAATACTTTAATCAAACCTTGCATACATTCACCAATTCAGGAATAGTCTAAGATGAAGTTTCCCAAAGTTTCTGGATAAAGTTTATTAAATACAATATAAAAATGAATTTCACTGACTCATGCCTCAAGCTGAAGCACTGTTGACCACTAACACAGATCCTATACCCCATCTGACTCTGTGTACCAATAAAAGTGTCGCTCATGTTAAAAATAGGACATGAGAAATCAGTTCAGGATTGCAACTTGAAGCAACAGGTGCAAAGGGATGAGTTCACCCACAGACTTAAATTTCCCACCCCTGAATTCACCAAACTTACAAACTCAGTGTTCAATGGGTAAACATTTGCAACAGGTGAAATCATCAACTCGGGCCCACAGTGTCACAATAGCCTGCATTGTGTGAGAGTAATGGAAAGTGGAAACACCAAAGTCCCTGATCAGGAAATATAACATTCCCTGTTCTGCTCGTGTCCATTGTTGGCCAAGTGAGCACAAGTTCAGCTAAAGGTGTTTATTGTGTTATCTGGAGGGAACACTTGTTTTATCTTAATGTTCACACGCAGTTGTTCTTTCCCTCTCACCCTCTTCCTCTTCTTCCTTTTCTCTCTCATATGGGTTTTTAAAAGATAGAAAAATAAGCCTTGTTTCAAAATTAATCTCTTTCATCATTTCTGGATAGAGAGTCGGATTTAACGCTAATCCCTTCTCTCCTGTTCCAGGTGGCTTTTTCTTTGCCAAGCCTATGAGAGAGAACAAGTATGTGACGATGATGGATCCCTTCCAACAGAAGTATGGGAATGTTCTGAGCAGCGCACTGATCTTTCCCGCACTTGTTGCCGATGTCCTGTGGGTGGCACGCACACTTGTCAGCCTGGGTAAGTTACTTCACACTATAAAACTGTCTGGCACTACTATATGTACAAACACATACTTCTGCAATTATGCGCACACCCACGATCCTGGGTACACAATGTGCACAAACACTAGAGTAGAAAAACAGCTGGGTATTGATGACTGGATGCTTTGTTGGCACAAACTCAATCATGTGCGGTAGATTGTGGCAAGAAAGGAACACATGCCATATTAAAATCACCACCACAAATTACGGCTTTGTAAATTAAGGCTCTCTGGCAGAGACTAAACTATTTTCATAAACTATTAATGACTGAGCCGCAATATTGGATTGCATTTTATTGTCAGGTGTTTCTGTTAATTTGACCCCACACTTCATTTAGCTGCTGCAGTTCAGTAGGGAAAACACTTACATAACATCCATTACTCATGAGGTAAAAAACTATATATACACTACACTTGATTTGTGAAAATGATACTTTTGATTGTCATATTTCAAACAGGAATCAGGTTTGCAGCCAGGGCACAGCTGAACTGTCAAGCTTTTTTCTACGTACATAGAAGCAGTGTCTGTTTGTTTTATTGCCTCTCCAAAAACAAAAACACAAGTGAAATAGTGCACTAAATGGATTGAGCAGTGTGCTGTAACTTCAGCTGCAATCGTAAACTGTCAGATTAACTGCCACCAACAACAGTGACTGATCATTGCATCTGAAACCAAGCAACATATCGTGACAAACTACATTAGTTGGTGGGGGAACAGGTACTTTCATCAGATTTCTGGGTAAGATTAGCCGCTCTGTTCAGCTCTTTGTTTTGTTTGATCAAGTTTGCACTTACCCCAGCAATGTCACATCTGCTCGAAAAACCGGTCAGTCTCCATCACGAGCCTTTTTGTTATTTTAGACTTTTATATATCTAAAACAAATTGTCTGAACAAGTCTGTGAGCTAGGCATTAACAGGGTTATGTTACAGCAATCAGGCATCTTTATAATGCAATGACTGACTCATTCTAAACTGTAGTATGTGGATAATGATGCCTCTTTACGTCAGGGTCTAAACTATTGAACTTTACCTGTTAGGAATGCCTGGGAAAATCTGCGTAGAAAATCTACGTAGCTATCATGAGGTAGTTAATCTAATCATAGTCATAAAGTAGTTTAGACCCTTTTACAAGATTCCCAGTTTTAAATAAGCAAGGTGGAAACAATAAAAAGACCGAGAAACAGTGCTGGAGCTTGCGTTAGCATAATTAGCAAGCTAGCAACAGCTGATCAAATCTGTCAGCAACATTTGTAATTTTAGCTGACAAAAGTCATTTCAACTGATAAAGAGGGTCACTGACTAAAAATTACTTACTGCCGTAGTGTATTATTTTTGTGATTAGTTGTGTGTGTGCGTGTGTGTGTGAGTGCGTGCTTGTATCATCTGTCTGTCTGTCTGTCTGCTGGTCGGTCTGTCCGCAGCTTCTGTGCACATTTTACGACTGCATGCTCAGGGACCACTCAGCGTTGTGGTGATTTATAATGTTTGAATAACCTGGAAAACTTATTTATGACTGCCCTGTTTTGTAACGCCCAGCTGACTCCTTCTCTTATTTTAAGCAGCCAATAGCATTTGCAAATGAGCTACAGCTTCCTCTTTGGAAATTTGTTTCAAAAAGGGAGAGATCAAGCAAAAGCTATTTAGTCTTTTGCAGGTCACATCTTGGCTGTTGTGGCTCAAAAATGTTGTCCGTAGAGGAGTTTAACCTAATCCTACACTAAAGCAACTGCAGACACACTGCATAGAATATATCGTATGGTGTCTACAACAACAAAATGTTCTTAATAAATAACAATTTTTAAATCGAGAAGTTTTGGATTATTTGTCCCATTTATTGTTTTCTTATTAAGTTCAAAGAAAGGCAAACATAGGACTCTTGGTTTCAATACCATTACTCTATTCTATGCTTTTTAAAGAAAACTGACACTGACTATACAAAACACTTGAGAACTTTGCTTATATCTTTATGAGAAAATTTACACTAGACCTAACAACATTAATCTATAACTTCTCAAATTTCCAGTAGTTACATTTGGCAGGAGTGGCTGCATTGCAGTAGGTGCCTCCTGAGGCTGCACAATTAATAAAAAACAGATTAGAATAGCTATGTGGCTGGGAGCAATATTCAACTGGCAGGAGCAGAACATTTATTTGATAATGTGTCTGAACAAATGTGTACATCATATTGTGTAGGTTGCACCCTTCTGAGTGAACTCTTGGCATTTATGTGGATTACTGCTGCGTAGTGTTGAAACTTGCCTAGATGACAAGATGATCTATACACCTGATGTCATAGGTGCTGATTTTGTAATGCCACTGTTTATATAAAGGCTGCTACACTGACACAACTGTTTTTATATTTGTTTTTCCAATCTGAAAGTGTTAATGTGTTTGTGTTTGTTCGGTTTGATCATGGGTTTGAGTGTGCATGTGCCCTGCAGTGTGTGTGTGTGTGTGTGTGTGTGTGTGTGTGTGTGCGAGAGAAAATGTGCGCGTGTACATAATGTTTTTCTTGTGTGTTTTAACGCTGTTTTCTTTTCCAGTGTTATTTGAGAAAGGGAGTTAAACATCGAGCAGCCTGTTGATTGTGAAAGGTGAACAATTATTTAAACGAGATTTTCCATTGTATGTGCCAAGGCACTGACCGACTGACTAATAACTTAATTTCTGTGTGTAAAAAGATTTTTAGATTCAAAAAACACTTGAGGGGAAACATTGAAATCCATTCACAGCATTTGAGGTCAGGTAGCACTGTACGCTGTGCTGAGGCTCCACTAAAGGTCTGGTAGGGCGACAGGAATGCTTCTGGGCCAACCAAACCTATTAAACTAGTATAGAACAAGGGGATCCCTTACTACCCAGTAAAAGCGCCTGTCGTTGTTTCCTAAGCAGTTATGAATATCTCCCTGATGTGCGCCTGGCAACACATGCGCGCACACACACACACACACACACACGTATACACATATAAACACGATACTCCAGAGAGTGCGCTGAGAACTTGAGCTACAGGAGTGTCGTTGCTGGGAGACTGTTTGTGTGTGTGTATGTGTAGCATAAACTGAACTCCATGGTGTGTGTGGTGGTTCAGTGCCAGAAAAGGAATTAACATTTAAAAACACACTTTCCATGTTCTGTCAGTTAGCTGTATAACATAACACAAAGCCATGGCCAGATTCCTGATGGGAAGGAAAGACGAACAGAAAGGTTGCAAAGGGTGTGTTTGTATGTGTGTGTATGTGTGTGTGCATGCACGCAAATGCACAAGTTTTCAAAGTAGGACAAGGATCTATAAACATCACGGAGGGCCCTTTCCTTCTGTCCATCCTGGCGCTGCCTAGTGAGTCCCAGAGGCCCCCCGGATCTCATTCCATCTTTCCCCTTCCTAAATTTAACACACAGGGGAACAGCACAGCACAGCTCAGCACAGAACAGGGTTATGTCTGGAGAACAGACCAACAAGGAATTATTTACCTTACCGTAATTACGTTGCGTCATGCCCAGCCACAGGAGAAGTTACAGGACAAACAGCAACACAAAGGTCCTGTTTGAACTGGATGTATAACTAGATGTATCCAGATTGAGTCGAAATATAGCTGAGATGGATTTCAGTTCACACATGGCATCAAGATGCATCTCAAAGGACCACCTGATCGCATTGATTACATTCCATAGATTACATGATTACATTTTAGTTAGAACAAACTGTAAATCCACACAAAACATAAAAGAATTGCATACACAGATAAAGCTAAAATGAGAGAAAATTCTAAATAAAAGTGAGTAATATGCCTTAAAAACAGTGTGAGTGTGTGAAAGTGTGAAAGAGATGGTTGTAATGATCTGTGGTTTGTTACGTAAAGTTCACTTTGAGCTTCGCTGTGGTCATTTTCGTCACTAACCACCTTTAAATATATTCTTGCCTATACTTAGCACTAATGTGATGAGATGCATCTTTATGCCAAGTATGAACAGATAGTCAATAAGTGTAGACTCTATCTGTTTTATTAAGTGATAGGCTAGTCTTGCTGTAAGGGTAATGGCACAAAAACAAACTGTTAGATAATATGATAAAGTAGCTGTAAAAATAGGTGAGGAGAGATATCTGGGCCAAAGGGATTAAATTTCAAAAATGTCAAACACATGGGGTGGAGGCTCAAACTGAAATGCCTCGTCAACATGATGCAAAGCTAGTGGGGTAGAGTGAAAGTTGAGACTGGGTGGTTACGGGGTGGTGGGGTCAGTGTGGGGTGTGAGGTTAGCAGGGTGGTGAGTGGCGATCGATGGTGCCGATCTGACACTTCTCTGTTTAAGGACATTGTTGTGGTGTGGCTGCAGGCTGCGGCTGGGGGGACCCTGGCAATGTGGCAGAAGAGACGGTGAAGGTAGTGACGTTTTGCTTGCCTTGTTTGAGTAACAAGATGTCTTTTTTTATTCACTTATTTACATCTACTCATATATGTAGTTTTTTTTATTTTATTTTATTTTATTTTATACACATTTGTTTCACTACTTGAAGACACTTCTCTTTGCCTTCTTTTTTATTTTTATTTTTATATTTAATTAAGAAATAAAGGGTGATAATTCACCTAAGAGGGTGAAAAGGGAATACTTTGGTGTCACAATCAATAGGCTGCTTCTTTTATGTGTTTCTGTACAGTTTTGTTTGTTATAATTTAATAACTATCACTTTTATGTTGGCTTGTTGCTTTATTCTCAAGCTCTCAAATGTTTTTTAAAGGTACAATGTGTAAGATATGGCCAGAATATTTTTATTTTAAAACATTATCAACACAATATATAAAGCACCAACTCAGAGGTTATGTCAAAGACATCTACGTCTGTGGATTGCAGAGACATCAACTGAGCTTACCTTGCTAAATGGCTAGCTTTTCTCATAATAGCACGTCTGTCAAGAGGCAATAATCTGATAGTATAGCCCTCTGTAGTTTCAGCTCAGCAATGTAAGCAAATAGTTTTCCACTTTAGTCTAATAAATAAATGAAATACACCAAGAAAATGTAAAGAGAGGCAATATCATCACATCCATTTTACTTGTGGAACATATGAATATAACCATGCATATAAGTTTCTCATTTAATTGCCTTTTTCTTGTTTATTCAAATAAGACAGCTTATTCATCTTTACACGGTTCCACTAATGACAAACTCGAGTGTGGTCAAGTTAATACCATTTTAACCCTTTGATTAAACTTGCCCTCTCAGAGCTCCACTAATTTTTCCTAGTGTCCAGGGTCACAGTCCTGTCAGAGCTGCTCTACATTTTTTTATACTGTATTCCTTGTCACCAAATTGGCTTTCTCCTGACTTGGACGCTGTTTAGTCCCAGTTCAAACTTACTGATACCACTGCCTGTGTTTTAAACACCAGCACTCCACAGTGGTCCAGGCTATCAGTCCGGGCTGCCAGCTTGTTGTACAGATAAATATGACGTGCTGCCCTCTTTCTGTGAATGTAGACAGACGGAAATATCTTACACATTGTCCCTTTTTAGAGGTTTAAACCAAAGACACCTATGCTTAATGGTAACTTTATTCTTTACTTAAATAACTAGAAGCTGTATGTGATGTTTTATGTTTGTAAAAGTGTTATTTGCTTATCAAAGACTTTTTGAAAACACTGCATTAAAGCATATGAACAGTGTAATAATAAGACAATTATCGAGCTTCTTATTAAATCTTAAGCATAGTACATAAGAGTGGATGCATGTATATGTGTGTCTGTGTGAGAGAGAAAAGATTAAAAAGCAAAAAAGAGACTGAAAACCTAATAAAACATTTAATTAAGCTATCACAGTAAGCAATTGCATGTATCTGTAGCAACCAACTTCTGTACACTAGTCAATTTGCTGTCAGATCTTTTGTCTCTTGTCAGTCCTACAGTGCTCATCGCTCTGCTGTTTTCTTCCAGGTGGAACTATGAGCGTGATCCTGGACCTGTCCTACGTTTACTCTATCATCATCTCCTCAGTGGTGGCCATAATCTACACACTGCTGGGGGGGCTGTACTCTGTGGCCTACACAGATGTCATTCAGCTCATCCTCATCTTTGTCAGTCTGGTGCGTAACATCTATTGACCCGTTCACACAGCGGCCATTTTAAACAATCATTCTTGGAAACTTTAGAGCTCCAGCTCCATTCTTCTATTGACCCATGAACATCATTCATGTGCATCCTATTAGATTACTCAATCAACTACATAGTATAAACAAGTGGATGAAATGACGCAGAGGGATCAAATGAGAGGGGACAGCTTATTAATTATGCTAGATGATCAAATTACCTGCTAAATTAAAGAATTTCATTATATCATTATCTTAATTAACAAAAATATTGTCTATATGAAGTTTACCTGACTTGATTTTCTATCCATTCTTAAAAAAGTTGATAAATCTTGGGAAAATAAGTAGTTCTAGATGCTTGGAGATGCATGAACTACTTGCAGACCTACTTGGTGAAATACTCAAGCAGGCAAGCTAATCGCTAAAACCAGGGGTCACAACAGGTATCGCCTTCATATTTCTGAACAATTTGTTTTTCACTATCTCTGGCATTGCACTCTCAGGATTGTACACTGACATAGTTAAGGGTTGTTTAGAGGGAATGACCAAACACGCTTGCCAACTAGCTTGTTAGTTTGTGAGCTGAGGTAGCTTGTTGGCTTGAGTAGATTAACTGAAAGTGGATAATGCAATGCAGCCAATGAGCTAGAAAGTTCCACCTTAATCTTAAAAACAGCAATGGACAAAATAATCTCCCCTCAAGGTCCACTTAATAGCCTCCTTTGATCCTAATAATCCTCCTCAACAGGAGTCTGCCCGGTTTTCATGGAATTACTGGATATTAATTGACCCCATGGTGAAATTTTTTTGTGGGCTCAATTTCGATAATTCAGGATAATTGAGGTCCATGTTAGGTAATTGCACTGTGGTATTAGAGTGCTGTACACAACTCAGAAAACGGAGCTTTAACTCCAAGTCTGATTTCAGATTCCTAATTTCCAGTGACCGACCGACAACTTTCCCACTGGGCCCATAATCAGATTAGCTGTGTCTATGTGTTTGTGTATACAGTGGGTGTGTGTTCCTTTCCTGTTGACCAACCCTCACTCTGTGGACATCTCACTGACGGCATACAACGAGACCTTCCAGGCTCCCTGGGTCGGCACAGTGGAGCTTGATCAGGCCGGCAAGTGGTTCGACGACTTCATGCTGCTGGTGAGTGGAGTTGTAGAGGTCCTTGCATAGACACACATAGACGGAACTAAATGTAGTGTAATACATACTATGCTGTATTTGCAGTATCAACTATGGGTGTGACTATATAAAATTTACATTTTCATATGTACCTCTGTTTTGTGGCCATTTTTTCAATAAGATAAAAAACCAAAAAAGATTCTTACTCTACCAGCTAATGTACTCAAATACCAGCATATTTTCAGCCACGAAAAAAAACATAACAAAAACAAATAATGCATGAGTCACTGTTGTTTCCTCACTGTGTTTTAAATGTTTCTGGTCCCCTGGGATTTTTTTTAAACAAACAATATTTTATACCTTTAAACTAAAAAATTAACACAAAATGGGTCATACCTTAGCTCTGGCTCATTTGGTGGGTTGAAGGGATAATATAACTGTAACCAGCAAATTTGTCACAGGTTTATTCTGAATAATGAATACAGGATGTGCTGACTGTTGTACTGATGTACTTCACACTGTCTCACAACAGGCACGTTTTGTGCTTGCTCTGTTACTCTACTTACTTACCAGTATGTTGTTCTTTTTGTATTTGTATTTGTTTTGTATTGATTAGAATTTTTGGATAGAATTCTTCAAAGACAAAGGTTGCTCTTTAGCTCCGACCCAGGATAATCTCAAACATAACTTTTCTGAAAAGCAAGAACAATAAATAACAAAAAAAAACTAAAACCAAGTAATCAGCCAAAACGGTAAATAATGTAGCCAACCCCAGTCTCCTCCATTCTTTTATCACAATATACTCACTGTGATGACTTTGTCACTCTGTAGGCAAACTTTACTTGTTAGGGATGATGTGCGTTCACAGCTAGCAGCCAAGAGCATGTCAAGGCACTGAGTGCTAGCAAGTCATGGCCCATTAGAAGAGGAGTAGGCAGAACTGCCTGAACTGATTTTAAGAAAAACAACAACAACATGTCCAGAATGAAAACACGTACCACCAAACTTCTAGTATTTACATAGCACCTAGTGTCACAACCAGGTAATCAAACTGGATTTTTTATCAACCAAGTATAACAACAACAACAAAGTCATGAAATTGTTGTTCCTTCCTGTTCTTGGTGGCTGTCCCAACTGATTCCCATCACCATGTCTAAACTGTGTGTTTGTGCCAGGCTCTGGGCGGCTTGGCCTACCAGGCGTTCTACCAAAGAATCCTGTCTGCCTCATCTTACACCCAGGCTCAAGTGACCTGCTTTGCCTCCTCTGCCTTCTGCCTGGTGCTGGGTATCCCCTCTGTGCTGATCGGTGCTGTTGCTGCATCTACAGGTACGCACCCTGAACTAACATCTCTAGATATTTTTTTATTAATCGAGTTTCCCTAATCAGAATTTATAGATCTGTTCTCATCATATCACTAAAATAAAAGTGTTTGAATTGCACCCTTTTTCTTGCTTGACTTGTTTATTCCTCCCCTCACTTTTCAAACATTCCTCTTAATCAAAATATCCATTTATCCTTCCTTTCAGACTGGAACTCAACCAGCTATGGGTTGCCCACCCCATATGAGCGTGACCAGGCAGGCTCCATCCTCCCCATTGCCCTGCAGTTCCTCACACCCCCCTACATCTCTGTCCTGGGCATTGGAGCTGTAGCTGCTGCGGTTATGTCCTCCATGGACTCAGCTCTTCTGTCCTCTGCTTCACTGTTTTCCTCAAATATCTACAAAAACATCATCAGGAAGCAGGTGAGAAGTTTAGAGAGGGATATTAATGGTGTCTAAACAACAGGCGATTGCAGTTGCAGAGAGCGATAACTACTGAAACAATCGGGTTGATAAAACTGGTTTGAGGTTACGAGACGAAACTGCATAACAAATTCTTTGGGTGTCAGGGCATCAAGCATATCATAACTTTTAGACTGTTGCCACACTCTAACATGTAACTTGGCTTTGTATGACAGTACATTCCTTTGTTAAACCTTCTTATTTTCAAAGCCAAAACTGCAGGAAGCGAAGCTTATCAGGTGGAGTCAAGGGAGTACTGTCGAAACAGTTTCAAAATCTCTTCTGATGGTCCGGGAAATCCATGTTGATTATCACAGTATTGTGTCATTTGACACTGATAGATGAAGTGGTAATGCCATGATAGCCAATATGTTTCAATCCTTGAAGCAAATGTGATAAATTGCTACTTTTTTTTGCAGAGTTTATGTGCGTCGTTTCTGGTAAAGATAACAGAGGCGTACACTGTTGTGCAACACATAGATGCATGTCTAAACACCAGCAGTTTGTGTTTCCCGTAAAAGTCTGGATTTCATGGCTTTTGCTGCTTCTCCTTTTTAAATTTTTTTTCTATTTAATATCCTTCTGTCTTGCATAAAATATCATCATCTCCCTTTAACAGATTTAAATCTGCTTTAATTTGCAAATGCTTGCAGAAAGTAAAATTCCTGTGACCATCATAAAGTCTTTTGCGGTTAGCTGTACAATACTGACGGTCCAGAGACTGTATAAGCATACTGTACTCTCACAGTATAAGCTGTAGGCAGACACAAAGCAGCTATTGACCTTTCAAAACTGTACAATGTGTACAATATAACCTCTGTTTCAAATTGACTCTTGTTAAGATGTTTGCTTTCCTGAAACAATGATGTATTTCATCATTTCACCCCTGAAGAATGTTCCATATTATGTGTCTGTTCACTGCTGGCCTCTCAAAGTGCTGATATTGTGTCTTTGTAAAAGGGACCAGATGATCCTCGGACCCTTACATTGTATCACAAAGGTGTTAACTGAAACTTAACTCTCTTTTTCTATCTTGTTTTCCTTTTCTCCACTTCTTCAGGCGTCAGACAGGGAGATGCAGTGGGTGATCCGTATCTCAGTGGTGGTGGTGGGTCTTGCTGGCACGGGCCTTACCTTCTTGGACAGCAGCGTCCTGGTCTTCTGGCTTGTAGGTGTTGACATGTCCTACACTATCATGTTCCCCCAGCTGGTTTGCATCCTCTTCTTCAAAGTGTCCAATGGCTACGGAGCCACCTTGGGCTTCATCATGGGAATCGTCATGAGGGTCCTGAGCGGTGAGCCACTCATTGGCCTCCCGCCTGCCATCCAGTTCCCCGGCTGCCGGCTGGATGCTGAGGGAAAGCTAACCCAGTTCTTCCCCTTCCGCACCGCCATCATGGTCATCTCGCTTGTATCCATTCTTCTCTTTTCCTGGCTGACGTCCATCATTTTCAACAAGGGTCTGCTGTCCGAGAAGTGGGATGTGTTCAAGATCAAACGCAAGCCCGTATCCTTAGCCAGCGCCACGGGCAACAGGAAGACCAACTATGAAAACGAAGAAGGCTCCGTGGCCAAACAGCTACTCGACACTACCAGTTTCTGAAGACACAAAGACAGAGGAGAAGGGGCACTGGCTGGAAGCAGACATGTTTGTTTGCTCAGCAGGAGTTCACATGTGGGGA
>JAQMCX010000043.1:10077740-10098540 GCA_029814765.1 Acanthurus leucopareius | reverse complement strand
AGAAGGATGAAGAAGGATGAAGAAGGAGAAGAAGGATGAAGAAGGATGAAGAAGGATGAAGAAGGATGAAGAAGGAGAAGAAGGATGAAGAAGGATGAAGAAGGATGAAGAAGGATGAAGAAGGAGGCTGTGGATCTGATTTAACAGTTTCTGGAGATGCAGAACATTTGAGCCTTTTGCTTTGTGTCTCTTTCAGAAATGGGTTTTACCACCGAAAAGTTCAGCTGAAGAAAACAAGCCGAATGTTCCGTCTGTTGAGAGAGAAGCTGAGAAGAATCTGGTAATCTGGTTTCAGAGATGAAGCAACTGGATTAAAACAGATTTAATACGTTTCAACATCATTTCCTGCTTCTTCTTTTTGTTTCGTGCAACATGTTTTCTACTTTATTTGTTCCACATATTTTTCTTCTTCCCTTGTAAAAACACTCTGAAGAGTCTGAGGAAGAAGTGTGTGTGTGTGTGTGTGTGTGCAGACGGTTCCTTTCAGAGGTCACGTCTCAGGCGGGATGCAGCCGGGGAAGACGGTCGTCATTGTCGGCGTCGTTGACTCGCGTCCCGACAGGTAAACACACCTGAGCAGATGTTCCTTCATCAGTCCATCGTCTTCCTCTCTGATTCTCCTTCCTGCCATTTTAATTCTCTTTATGACATCACTTCCTTCAGCTCAAGTGTTCATGTTTACTCCATTACTTTCAGAGAAACTCTTCAGTTACTTTACAGATTTAGATTATTAATTCGTAACATATAATCTCATAAATGAAGATGTATTTTATAAGTATTTTTTTCACGTTAACCAGATTCAGAAACTAATTTATGGAACATTTTACTCCTAAAAACAAGGCAGGTTTTTCTGGTAATAGAGGGATAAAAAGATAAAATCTCCTCCATGAAACCTTTGAATGGAACGCGTCAACAAACTGCAACAAGAGTTTTGAACAACGCAGTCTTATTTAATATTTCAGCCTCATTTGCATATTTAAACATAAAATATCAGCAAGCTTTTAAAAGAATAAAAAACTAGGAAAACTGTCTCAAAGTGAGAAACTGTGGAAGTTTCTCGGTGAGTTTTGTTGTTCGCCTGCAGCGTCTCTTCTCACATTAAACACCTGCGTTCTTCTTCTCTGTCAGTCGCAGCTCAAACAGAAACTCTGTGTTCTCAGACTTCTTGTTCTCAGATTCACGGCTGGTCTTCGTTCTTCTCTCAGGTTCTACGTCGCCCTCACGTGTGGTCGAGGAACCTCCAGGGAGCCTCCACCTGACGTGGCCCTGGAGCTCTGCGTTCGCTTCAGGGACCGTCAAGTCCTACGCAGAGCCTGTGTGTCCGGGTCCTGGGGGGACGCCGACAGAGCCGTCCCCTTCTTCCCCTTCATCAGAGAGCAGCCCTTCAAGGTACCAACATCCGAAAGGGAGGAGGTGGTGGAGATGCCACTGAATCCATCACATGTATCAGACCCTGAGATTCTCCTGTGACGTCCGCTCGTGTCTCGTGTCTTTCTGCTCAGATTGAGATTCGCTGCGAACGAAGTCGCTTTCGTGTGTTTGTCGACGGGCAGCAGCTGTTTGACTTCCACCACAGGGTGACGCCGCTGAGCCTCGTGGACACGTTGTGGATCAAAGGCAGCGTCTCCATCAACAAACTGGCCTGAGGTGAAGGACCTCGCCGCTGAGCTGGTCGCCTTTGGTGGACTCACATCTTCTGAGCATCGTTTCGGTTCCACAGGTTTAATACGGAGAGAAGAGTGTTTCCAGAACTTCAGACACAGCGAGATTTACAAACGTGTTGATCACATGTCTGCTTAAGTCGGCGTTTCCTCCAACACCTTCACTGATGTCTGAACAAGAGATCATCTCCTGCAGCAGCAGAAGCAACCAGCAGGAGACTCACAGCCAAACATCTCACACAGTCTCTCTGCTCGACACCTCCAACCTCACGAGGCCCTCAAACAGGCTTCGAGTGTTTGAAGACCATGAATGCAACACAGGAGCTGAATCAGACCTGAACGTCCTGCAGAGACGCCTGAGCTGCTTCTGATCCACAAAAGAGTCGGACGTGTGTGTGTGTCGTTTCTCTGTGGAGAAAAAATCAGACAGGTTATGATGTTTTTATGCATAAATCTTGTTTTTATCTGCTGATCATGAAACATAAGCTTTCTCTCCGTCAGACTGGGTTTTGATTTTATGAGTTTTTGTGTTTTTCTCAGGATTTTCTTAAGAAAGCAGCTGATGATGACGATGATTTGATTCAAACAGCACTGATTAATCACCGAATCACACTTGATTTCACTTTAATCAGAAGTTCTTCACTGTATGTTTGTGATTTCTGTAAATCAGCTGATGTCTTGACTTTTTAATTTTCCTTTTTTTATTCTAAACTGTCTCATGTTATTAAAGGCATTTGATAACTCAGAGACATTTCGACTGTTTCAAGTAACTCGTTGCCTCGTCAGTCTGATGATTTTTCTTCATGTAAACAGGTTTGTGTTTGTTAAAGGAAGTGAAGTCGTCAACACTCACCAACAAGTATTTCGTACCGTTCAATGATGCAGAGCAGCAGACAGATAACCGACATAAAAGCAGTTTATTTATCATTTATCACATCCTTCTGTTTGAGCAGGTCACTGTTTTTATTTCCTGTGTGTCTGAGTCTCTTTATAACAGCATTTTATTTGTGACCATCACTGAGATATATTGTGGTTTTTTTGTTGTCAGAATATGAAATATGTCTGTTTCCTTCTGGGTGTGTAAATATAAAAGTTGCAGGTTTATGCATCACGACTCAAAATGGTCATTTTTCTATAAATTAATGATAATAATAAAAAAAGTGAAAGTATTTTGGTCTAATGTGTCGTGAGATCCACAGCTATTATTTCCAATATGTAATCTTTTATTAATTTGTATAATTTGACCTATAAAATGTCAAAAGAAATGAAATCTCTCCATCAAACACAAACATATTCAGTTTGTGAGAAAAAAATACAGCAACTTAAAAATATTATTGTTTAATTTCAGTCATAAAATATCCATTTCATCATCTCTTACTGACATTTACAAAATAAAACCACAGGAAACAAAAGAAAACTCCTGTAACGAGACTTTATTGATGAAAGTGACATCATGTTTGATCAGCTGATCTGCTTCATATTCACCCTCCCTGCTCTCTGACATGAAGTGCTTTTTTTTATCTAATATTACTACATTGTTCACTTATTGTTATAATATTATCATATAATAATACACTTATTTTTGTCTTGATGTTTTTAAAAACTGCACAGGATTTTAAAAATGCTTTAGCTCTATTATAAACATTTGCAGATAGACTTCTTATATTTTTACAATATTTTACAAATATTTTGCCAATGTTGTAGTATATTTTACTTTTTTCCCACTAATGTTTTTTAGATATCAAAATGATCATGTATCACTCTTACTTTTAATACAATTTTATTATATATTTTCTTATATTATTTTATAAGGCCAGTATTTTCTGGATATTGTAATAATACGACACTTTTTGATTACTGAGTCTATAAATATGTTTAAATATTTAACTCTTTGATTTCGGATATTTCACAAAGGATACAAAGTTCTTCTGATTTTTAGTTATATTACTCATAATTTCAATCAAAGACATTTGTTTTGTCTGTATCTTTCTAAGGATTGCATGTTGTCAGTTTTCCTGGATATTTTGCTGAAACTTTGTCACCTCATCTTTATTTTTTAAACTTTAATTTCGACAAATGTCACGTTTTTTAATCCAGTTGAAACCTCCGATGTGGTCAGAGTGTTTTTCCGCCGGTGGTTCATGTAATCTGCGCCTGATGTGTAAATCTGCACCTGTTAAACACGGAAAGTTTGTGGAGAAACAGCTCAGCGGAGAGCCAACCTGTCACCGCGGTGCATGCTGGGTGACAC
Organism: Acanthurus leucopareius; assembly: GCA_029814765.1. NCBI lineage: Eukaryota > Metazoa > Chordata > Actinopteri > Acanthuriformes > Acanthuridae > Acanthurus > Acanthurus leucopareius. The sequence goes on along the minus strand of JAQMCX010000043.1, from coordinate 10,094,628 downwards.
TGAGGCAGCAGGTTAGCAGCAGCAGCAGCAGCAGCAGCCGGCTGACTCAACCTTCAGTTTCTGCTTCACTTCCAGCCGCTCGGCTCAGCCCGGCTCGGTCCGACCCCCGATGGGCAGCACCGTCTCTAACTGAGTCATGGGAATCTGCGGACACCCTCTGACGGTCAGCTCCTCTGTTCCTCTAGCTAACTATGACACCTGCTGTCACAGCGAGCTGTACGTTACGGATAAGCTAAGCTAACGCTAGCCGGACGTTCAGGGTAGCTGCTTGTTGTTGTCTGTAGCGTTAGCTAGCTGCGTAGTTAGCTAAGGTAGTTGACTTCTCACTTACTTGTACCTGATGGGGCTGGTTGACTGACTGTTAGCTTAGATACACCTGAGATGATCGATTACTGTTGTTGTTTCACAATATAACACACACGGCAAAGTTTCCGAAAACTAACTGAGTGCTAACATCGCACATAGTAACGCGGCTAATTTAGCGTTGCTTTTGGTTTTATACACAAGCTAACTGAGCTAAGCTAAGTTAGCTCCCCTCAACTTACATTCCATGTCAGCCAAGTGTTTTGGCCTTGTGTTTTGAATAGATGACTTCTTGTTAGAGACATCATATCTGTTAGATTCAGGTCAGATTAATCTTACTTTAGTCTTTATTTGTCCTGTATGAACTCTTTTTATATGTCAGTTTCTGCTGAGCTAACGTTAGCTTTAGGCAGTTTGTTAGCCTGCTCACACAGATTATTACCGATTTAGCCACATTAGCCTCCTCAGCAACGTCAGACAAGTGAGCAAAAAATGCATGAAACTTGGCTAACTCGGGAAATTGCCTAAACCGGTATAACTTGGGTGTGTAGTTTGTGAAGTAAACAGCTGAACAAAGGAGCTAACTTTGCCAGGAAGGTGGCAGCTCGTCTCAGTAGGTGACATATTACGCTTCTCAGAAACGATCCTAGCGGTTATTGGACTTTTTCTCGGGTTAAATGCTGGTTCAAAACAGCTGTTTTCACTTTACAGTCACTTAAATTGTGTCTTATTCGAGCTCGAGCGACTGCAATGACACATCCGTGTTTTCCACGAGGTTCAGTGGGTTCAGCAGGCGGACAAATTAAACGCTTTGAGGCGGATGGACCCGCAGATCCCCGCACAGTTTCCTTGGGAACAAATGTCTCGCAGCTCCGTCGTTAACTCGTCTTTCTGGACCTGCATGTCTGTGGTCCGTGTCAGCGGTGCCTGGGTGCAAACTACCTGCCCTCAGGTGTTATGTGAGATAAGGCCAACAAAGCAAATACACCTGAGGCTCCTGCTGGTGGTTAGGAATGCAAACAGTGTTTTTTCTCTCAGTGAAGTTCAGTTAGAGAGAAACTCCGGTTTGTGCCTTTAAATCTGATCATAATATTCATATCAGAAATGTTTTATAACTCTCTGCTTTTCAGGAGTGTAGATTACAGATCATTCCAATATTTAATCAATTCTAAATCCTAGAAAGGTTTCCTGAAAGAGAAGAGAAGTGTGTTTTGGCTTGAATAGAGTTAATTTGGTGCTTTGGTTCACCTTGAAGGCATAAAGTTCCAAGTATGACTGAAACCATCAAACTGTAAAATAATCTGATGATTATTTCAATAAACTGAACATTTTAATTATAAATATCAGACAGTGATTTAATATAAATGCAGCATTTAAGGACATTGTGGAAAGTGAACTCTTCAACATGTGGAAAGGATGATGATGGGACATTTACTCTGATTTTAAAGTGAGCTGTAATTTTAAGAAAGTTTCTCTATAAACAACGGCTTTTAAACTGTAGAACTAATTAAAGCAACAGAAAAAAGCGTGTTTTTCTATATTTTCTCATTAAATTAGGATGAAATGATGCAGTCGACCATAAAATAATGTTCTTAAATTTACAACCTTATTAAGTCTTTACAAGAAACAGAAACAGCAAATAAATTCCACAGAGAAAACCAGAGAACCGTTGTTGTTGTTGTATGTTTGAAAAGTCCAGATGTTGAGATGTTCTGATGGTATTTTCATCTTTTCCTCTTTTTTTTGTACCAGAATGTGAGTTGAAGTTACTGGAGTCTCTTGCTGTTTGTGTTTGTTGGTAACTTGTGCAGTAAAATATCTGTTTGGTTGCGTTTAGGTGCACAAGACGCTGCCGGGAAGTAGAAAGGTTTCATTTCTAATAAATAACTTATGTAATATCAGATCAGTGCTCGCTGATACCTGATGAACCCTTTCAGGCAGCGCTGAAGGCGTCTGATGCTGGTGTTGTTATCAGCTCTGCAAACATGGATCATCATCAGAACGTGCTTCTTAAATGTGTTAAGATGTTCAAATTTAGAGTCACAGCCTTGGCATCTAAAAAATGGGCTTGTGGAGCAGATTCAGGGGCTTAGCACGAGGAGATGATGGAAATCTTCTTATTACAGTTTTGAAAAAGGCTTTTTGGCTTCAACCATCACGTGAAAAGCCATCGAATGTCCCCCAGCAGGCCGTGTTTTTGCCTTAAAGGTTATTCACTGAGTCAGCGTAAACATCACATGAACTGAAACGTCTATAAGTCAGAGTCCTGATGTGATTCTTCATAGTTTGTCCTCACTAACACAGTTTGTTGCAGCTCTGTCACAGTTAAATATGTCACAGCGCTCGGCTCTAATCACCACTCTATTACTGTCACTTTGACGCCAGTCTGTCCCCTTTTGGTTCCTGAGTAATTCAATTTCTGCTCCGGCTCAAACCACACATTCAGCTAATTGGTCCTGAAGCACCACTGAGAACCGTCCTTATTTACCTCTTGGGTTAGTAAAACCAGAAAGGGGCTTAAACAAATGTGTTTTGTTAATAAATCAACTGTGACCGGATGTTTGTGTCTAATGTCGACCTCTCTCGCTGTCTCAGGTGTAGCCAGGAGGATTTGTTGATTTCCAGAGAACCATGGAGCCAGATGTCATCCGCATGTACTCTTCCTCTCCGCCCCCGATGGAGGACGGTGCAGAGGAGGAGGACAATGAGTTTGGAGACTTCGGCACCTTCTCTGGTGTCCCAAACAGCATCAGCTTCACAGAATTCGACACCCCGACCACCTTCAACCAGACCCAGGCCCTGACGGCCACCTCGCCGCCTGAGCTCATCAGCAACAGGGGGGTGGTGGGATTCAGCCACAGCTCCTCCAACGGCACCCACGGCCCCAATAATGAGCTGTCCAAAGCGAACGGGGTGGTGCCAGCAGGTCACCTGGACAGCAGCTCCTCAGAAAGAACTGAGATGAAAAAGGTCCTCTCCAGCTCCCTGGATTTCCCAGTGAGCGACACAGCCGGCGGCGAGCCCGCTGACTGCAACGGCCGAGGCACGGAGGTGCTAACAAACGGGTTTGCAACCTTTGATGTTCAGGGAAGCCCTTCCTCGCAGAATTCTGTCCACTCTCATTTAAAAGGAACGTCCACTGAGGACACGGGCAGCGACCCTGTCGGCAGCCCGGAGGACGATTTTGCAGACTTTGCTGCTTTTCCCGCTGCTGAAGGACACCTCAGCCAAACGGCAAATGAGGACTTGGACAGCCCCGCGGAGGGAAGCTGGCCGGCCCAGGCTGCCTGCCAGGACGAGCACTGTAATATAGCGCAGGGAACGACTTCAGAGGACATTATCAGGGACACAAACAGAACTGGACCTAACACATCCGGCTCTGACTCCATATCTGTTCCCGCCGAGGCCCCCGACGGCTCGTGCAACACGGACCGGGGCCCTCAAACAGATGCTGACTCTCAACAAAGGGACGTAGCCTTTGCACAGGAGCACTCGGTCTCAGAGGGAGTCTGCACTAATAAACCCCTCACTCTGAACGGGCTGGACGTAGCTGACGGAGACCATCCCAAAGACGCCGCGGGCTGCAGCGAGAATGACCTCTCACCTGACGCAGCTGGAGAAGCTGAGATGGGACAGTCGGACGGGAAGGGCTCCGGTAACGACACTGAGACGGAGACGGAGACGGAGACATCATTCGGCCGGCCGCTGTCCACTGACGCTCTAGAGGAGTACGGTGACATGAGCACCACGGGCTCAGTGCCCTCTCCGCCCCTCCAAGGTGAGACCGCCACGCCCGCCGACCACAGCCAGCTGGCGGAGGATGAAGAGGACGAGGACTTCGGGGACTTCGGGGACGCCGGCTCATTCAGCGGTCAGGGCTTTGCCAATTTTGACCAGCTGGATGTCCAGCAGGAGCAGGACGGGTCGCAGAGCTCCGCACCTGCACAGGAAGCTGCAGGCGCCAAGGATGACGAAGACTTCGGTGACTTTGGCGACTTTAACTCCCCCAAATTTCACACCAGTGGAAACGAAGGGGAGGACGGGGGCAAGTTTGCAGACTTCCCAGTCAGTGACAGTTTTGGGAATTTCAGCTCGGCTGCTGGAGGTGCAGACGGGGAGGTGGATGCAGGGTGGAGTGCCTTCGGGGAGCAGGAGTCGCAGCCACATGCGGAGGGAGAGTCCTGGGCGGCGTTCGGCACGGAGCAGAGTGTCGCTCCTCCTGCAGAGAGGAGAGAGGAGGAGGAGGAGGAGGAGGAGTGGCATGAAAGCGAACCTCCTGCGTTCAGAGAGGAAGCCGGCAGGACGGACAGACAGACGGTAAGAACTGTGGAAATCAACCGTTCAGCCGGGAAACTTCATGAAAACACGTCACTTTTAATGCTGTTTTTATTTGTAACAGTTATGATGAAAACCAGGAAACAGAGTCAGACGTTAAGTTTAAAAACAAAACCTGACCGTCATCACACTCAACACTGACAGTCAAACACACACTCTTCACTGTGACACACACAACCAGACAAGAACCAAAAGAGGAAAGTTCACATTTAAATCAGTTTTTAGTTGTTTGTTCGTGTTCAGAGTCACAGACGTCAAACCAACTTTCAGTGTTTTTCAACCTGAACCCTGATGAGGAAGAGAGACGAACTGCCAACATGGAAACAAAGCTGAAGGTGTGTGTGTGTGTGTGTGTGTATGTGCATGTTCCTGCTGTCTGCTGGCAGATGGATCATTGTGGAGGAACACACACACACACTCACATGATGTGACCCGCTCACACACATTCCTGTCAGATTAACACACAGACTCGTAGTGACGCAGGATTCATTCACAGCTGTTACAGTAACACGAGAACGCAGGAACCTTCTGCTTCATGACGGCGTGCTGACCGACGGCCAGCAAACCGCCGTGACGCAGTCTGAGGCCACCGACCCGTTTCTGATGCATCAGGACCCTTTTTCTCTCCATCCACTTGTTTTTCGATTCCTGAGAAGTTAGTACATTTAAAGAGTAAATGCACATTTGATTTTTTTGGAAAGAGTAGAAATGCAGGTGCACTGGCTTCTGTGGGTTAGAAGGTATTTTACTCTTGAAGCTGTAAAGACACGAAACATCACAGCTGGTGATGAGTGATGAGGAGAGGAAAAGCATCGTTATAATCTGTCAGCTCGGGGTTATTAAACTCAGAGAAGTTTTAGTTTAAAGTGTCTCTTTCTGTTGAAGTGAGGATTTAAAAAACTTAATTTTTCCGAACACTGATGCATCGAGATACTGAGGAGGTGATGGATGTGAGATGTGATGAATGAGCAGAAGCCGAGCAGAGACACATCTGTCTCAGTTTGTCTCCTTCAGGTTTGACCAGCTGAGTCGACGCCACATGTTTCTGTGGATGTTTGGCGTTTCTGCCTGCAGGTTCTCGTCTCTCAGTCTGACCACAGATTTTAAAAAACAGGAACTGACTCAGTCAAAGCAGCTTTGCGTGATCGACCCGGGAATCTGTACGACTTCTGTTAGCATTATAAGTCGAGGTTCCTGCGTGTTTGAGGCCTTCTGGGAATCCCTGAAAGAACTTTTTAGCTGCAGCCTCGGTTCATTCACGAGTCTGTTACAGGAAATGTACAGAGTGATGCTGCGAGTTTAAAAGGCTCTTTGATGGTAACCTGCTGAACAAATACACACCACAAACCCGACACACACTTGAACAGCTGTCTCTTTGAGCAGGTCGCTTCATCAGAGCTCAAATGAACGGCGGCATTAAACAGCTTCGACCTCAAACATCCTGCTGGAAGGTTTCAAAGCCTTTTGTAGGAAGTGATGTGATGAACCAGCTGCTCTGCTCTCTGCAGGCTTCGCTGTCGAGCCGCCTGGAGAAGCTGTTTCAGACCAGCTTCCCTCAGACCGCCGTCGCCTCGGTGGAGGACGAGGTGGCGTCCCTGAAGATCCTCCTGGCACCTCCAGAGGACAAACCACAGCCGGGAGCCGAGGAGGAGAAGGAGGACAGGTCGCCATGCAACAGGTGAGTCTGTGAAACATGAAACAGGTGACAGAACATCTGCTTGTTTTAAGTCTGTCACATGTTTCTTTTATTTTATCTATTTTGCTGTTTGTTGTGGCAAAAAAAGATGTTAAAAAATTTGGTGTGAAGCGTCCAGACGTCAGTCATCCTCCACTTCACTTTGAAACGTCTGATGGCCGTTTTGTTCCTGTGGCGTCACATCTGTCGGTTCCAGCTGTTATCAGCTGATGTCAGCGTCAGTGAGGCTGATCTGTTTAACTGAGCCGAATCAGACGGATCCTGAAGTTCTGAGCAAATGTTTAAACAGTCGTCTCACTCATTCAACACAAACACTCGGCTGATGTGGTGCTTCTGTTTGTTTTATCCAAAACTTGGTTCTTAAAGTGATTTCGTTCCCTAACTTCTCCTCCTCCATGATCCTCTGAGCAGAGAGGAGACAGAAAGTGTTTTAAATCTTCCTGAGTGTCGTGAAACTGTTCTGGTTGTCTCTGTGATCAGCTGTGTGAATGTTCGTCCTCTCTGAGCGTTAAAACCTCCTCTGTGACTCTGCTGTGTGCAGGTCTGTGTGCGGTGGCGTGTGGACGCAGCTTCAGGACATCCACGAGGCGTTCGGCCTCAGATACCAGTGGGGGGGCTCCCACTGCAACAAAGCACTACTCAGCTGCCTGGGCATCGACACCAGAAACATTGTGAGTCCCTGCTGGACGCTGCGGCTCCGAACACCTTCTGTTTCTGCTGGTTGGGGAGGAAAAATATAAAAACATCAACACAGGCTTTGAAAAGATGGTCAGAAGTCATTTACATGATATATGATGTGTTTAAACAGTGAAAACATAAGCAGGACCCTTTTTAACTTTTAGAAAACCTTCTGATCTTTATTGTAAGAGGTGATTTAAAGATTATAGACCTCTGCTGGCGGCTGTTAGGAACTGCAGCATCAAACTAACTTCTCTCTTCACACACGAGCTTGTGAGGCAGAAACATTATTTTGAAGATGAACCTTCAGCAGAGTGTGTGAGCTCTCTAACCTGCTGCTTTGATCCCTGCAGCTGTTCACAGGACAGAAGAAGCAGCCGGTCATCGTGCCCATGTACGCCGCCAGCCTGGTGAGTCGTCTCTTCCAAACGCAGAACTCACCTGGATGTGTTCCCCTGCAGGTCTTCATCATCTCTGTTCTTTTGCAGGGGATGCTGGAACCAACCAAAGAGCCTGTGAAGCCCGTCTCTGCAGCAGAGATGATCGCTTCCATAGCGCAAGCGCCTCCAGTGGCTCCAGAGAAAAGCTCCTGTTCCCCAGACACAGTCCAGGTGGGACCTCAGGGATGCTGAGGTTACCTCTGCTGACATCAGAGGAACAATTTACTGTTCAGACCAGCTGTTTGTCTCAAGTGTAAAGGATCAGGCTTGTGTCACTGTGTTTGTCTTGTGGTTATCAGATCTCATGTAAAAAACCAAAACCAACACGAGAGTTTGTCTTTGGAAACCGTCAGACTTCCTGTCTGTGACTCTCACTGATTCCTCCAGAAAACATCACAAACGTCTTCATTCACATTTAAAAAGGCTCAAACAGCAGCTGGTTGTGAACAGACGGCAGTGACACACACTGACCGGTCACCTCGGTGTTTGGAGCTGCAGGAAGCTCCGAGTTCACTCAGAGTCATGATTCACATCCACTGGTCACTTTTAAAACCAACCAGCAGGGGGCGACACAGCAACACCTCCATGTTTTTGTTTATGTGCTCGAACTGTCGCCTCACTGACTCTCTTCCTCTCTCGCTCCTCCAGCAGGAGGCGCTCCCACCCATCCAGTTCGACTGGAGCAGCAGTGGCCTTACCAACCCTCTGGATGGTGAGTGACCCCCCCTCCCCCCGCTCCCCCCGCCGAGCCGATGCCACGCCGCACCCCCCACTGCATGCTCTCTGTTTTTTCTCACACTTCTTTAACCCTGATTGTGTTTCCTGAAAGTCACCGTCCGTCGACGCTTCGCAGCCAATCAGACGTTAGAAGGAGGAACAGCTGGATGCTGGAAACATCTGCAGCTGCTGCTGTTTCCACATCCTGACTGATCATGTGACCGTCACCTCCTAAACCGTTCAGTAGAACCTTTGAGAGAAACCCAGTAAACACAGTGACACAGGCTGTGATGACTGCAGGTGGAGGTGAAACACGCGGTCGGTGGACCCCACGAGGGGCAGTGAAGTGAGTCCGATGGGTCACGAGAGGAAAGAAAAATTTGATCTTAACTGTTAAGTTGAGGGACAGAAAAAAAAGGAACAACCGCCTTAAAAACTGATTTAAGTTTGGATTTGAGTTTTCGGGCCACAGACGTGTTTCCGTGACGACAGATACACCATGTGACTGAACCTCTGGATGGAAACACGGCCGCTCTGCATGCACACGGTATCATCACAGTCTAACAGTTGTCATGTAGCTGATCACTGACGCTGCTGCATGTCTCTGGTTTCCTCTCTCTCTCTCTCTCTGTCTGTGTCTGTTAACCTCGGTCGCCCCGGCTGTCAGCGAGCGGAGGCTCGTCTCTCTTAAACCTGGATTTCTTTGGTCCTGTGGAGGATTCAGGCTCCACTAGTTCAACCTCCATCCCAGGTGAGCAGCTGCTCACAGCCTCCTGTTCCTCCCCTTTCTCCTCCTTCTCCTCTTCTTGAAATTAACCTCCCATCTCTGCTTCTCACCTGTAACACCTGTAACACCTGTCACACCTGTCACACCTGTCTGTGGGCGTCGACAGGACCGTCAGACGGTTCATGTCCCTGATGACGAGCTGAAGTTTGGGTCAGAAGCAGAATAAACTTTACCTGTCTGAATATTTAACACACTGTCAGAGAGGACACACACACACACACACACACACAGAGACACACAGACACACACACAGACACACACACACACACACACACAGGTTTTCATGTTGCTCCATGTGGGAAGGAAAGTGCCCACTAGCGCCACCTTCAGGTCGGGTTAAGAGAGTTTTTTCATTTATTGTTCGTTAGGTAACATTTCCTCGTTAAAACGTCCAGTGAGTTGTTTGTTCTCACATCAGCCCAGATGTTCCCAACATGTTTAACAATGAAACAATCCCATGATTCCTTGCTACAGCACAACATCATCAAGCTGCTTCTTTTGATGGAGCGCCCTCTAGTGGCAGAATGGCACACAGCAGCTGTGATCCGGCTGGTTTCTTCTGCCGGTTGGCTGCTTCTTGCAGACTGAGTCTGTTTGTTTTCTCTGTATTTGTTTTGTTTTCGTTTGTTTTTCTTCGGCCTCCGTGACTCCTCCTCCTCTCGTTTCCTGCGTAGGCGTCGACCCCGAGCTTTACGAGCTGACCACGGCGAAGCTCGACCCCAGCGGCTCCGGCAGCCGTATGGTAGACGCCTTCGCCCGCCTGATGTCCACGATGGAGAAGACCAGCACCTCCACCAGGTACGAGACATGTGACCTCAGAGACGCCGCTGACATCACTGTTTTTAATTCAGCTCCTTTAAACGAATCAGATTTAAAAATCAATCGTTTTGTTTACTGTCAGCGGCGTCCTGAATGTGATGTTTCTGCTTTAAGGTCACAAATATCAGATGTTTTTCAGTGTTCAGTCTCCGGTTATCAGTTGTTTTGTTTGTGGCGTGTTTCTCTTTCTGTGGCGGTCGGCTGTGTGTTGACCTCTGACGCCTGCCGTCTCTTCCTGTTTGACAGGAAGCAGAAAAAGGAGGAGAATCTGAGCGAGGAGGCGGCCAAAGTCATCGCAGGTCTCCCGGATCTCTCCTTCATGCAGGCCAAAGTGCTGATGTTTCCCGCCACGCTGACGCCGCTCGGCTCTCAGGCCACGCCGGACTGAGGCCCCGCCCCCTGCACTGACATCACCCAGTGACCCCGCCCACCAACTAAGTCCATTTGATATAGTTTCTGGTCTTTTTTTCGGTTCTCTTTCGCTGCAGCTTAGTTCCTCCCTCACTTTCACACATATTTGCTTTTTAAAAGTTGCGCTTTTTTTTTTTCGGCCTCTAATTTTAAAAAATAAAGCGTTTGTCATGACGGGAAACGGCTCGGAGGAGGCGGAGCACTCGGGCGACGACCTGCACATTTAACAGAATAGAGGATCAGATCATTAATTTATAGACATGATTATTTATAGAGGAAGGTGTAGAAGTGTGTCTGTTCATATCTAGAAGAATCATCATGTATATAATCAGGGATTCTACGTTTCTTTTCCTTTTTGTTTTCCTTTTTAATTCTGACTGATTTTCGGAGGATGATTTTACGTCTCTGTTGTGGGAGTGTGTTCGTGTCTGTCTGTGAAGGAAACACTGGCTGAAGCTCTTTGAATCAATCCGAAGTGGAATATATGTATGACAAGTTTAAATTAATACATTAATATACATATATAAAATCTATATATATATAAATATATATATATTTATCGACTTGAAACCACACTGCCTGCAAAATCCAGCTGAATGTTTGTCCCCTCGTCGTGTTTAAAGGCCTTAGTTTTTACCTGCAGTCTGTAGATTTTAACCTGATTTCTTTGTCCTTTCCGTCTTCGTCTTTTTGTAATTTAATGCAGCTTTTTAACATAATTTATGTCCGACCCCCCCCCCACTGCTGCTGCAGTCCGCTCGCCGTCTCTTAAACGCAGGATGACTGTTGATTTTTTTTCACGTGAGTTTGGGAAACGTCCGCCGACCGAACGCCGGCCCGCCTGGTGAGTCGATGTTCTCAGTCGTCGTTCGGAGGTTTTTTTATTTTAGTTCCACGTCGAAGCGTTTTCCAGATGTTCCAGATGTTCCTGCTGTTCTGGCAGGTGGATGAAAACACGTTTCCTTCGTTGTCTGTGTTCGCTCTCATGCTGTTAGTTTTTGTCTTTTTGGGGGTAAAAACGGGACTTTTTGGTTAAAACCACTGAAACTCAAAAGTTTCTCGGCAGTGAAGGTCGACTCACATCAGAAGGGAATTAAGGGACCAATTTCTGCTTCTGTGTTTGTTTTTTTGACACTGTTCTTAATATGAAGTGCTTTTTTTTCTTTTTTCTTTTTGTTCTTGGTTGCGGCTCTTATTTGCGATGTTATTTTGTTTTGCTCATACTACTGTCAGCCCCGTCTCGCAGGAGGATTTTGCACATTGTAAAGATGAAATGGATGTAATCATAGTTCACTGTGGCTTTAGACTGTGTACAGTTAAACTATGGACTGTAAAATGTACGGGAAAATTCCTATGGAAAAAAACTGAATCACTTGAAGAGCCTGTCAAAAGGTTATTGTGCATGCCCAGGTTCTTTTGACTATAAGTGTGTAAATTTTACTTTTAGTGTACACAAGAAATTAAAATAGTTATCTTCTCCGCTCGTCTCTGTTTCTTTCAGACACAAAGTTTCTGTTCAAATTTAACATTTTGATTTGGTTGTTTAAAGAAATTCATCAGCAGAGTCTCTGAACTTCACTGCACATTTTGAAACAGATGAAATAAACTGAAATAAACAGCTGAAGTCAGGTCTCATTTTTAGATGGCATCAAAAACGTCTCGACTTCTGAGATGTTTAATTATTTTTACCTGAAGTGAACAGATCAGAAACCTGTTTTAGAATTTAAAATAACACATTGAGAACTTAAAACAAAACTTAAACTGCAACAGAAGACGAAATGAAGACAGATGAGATGAACAAACGGCTGAGCTCATTTTAATTTATTGTAGAAAATAAAATTACCAAAGTAGAACCTCATCTCACACATTCAAATACATTTCAGGAGAAAAATATGATATTGCATAGGACAAGGCACAAGTTCAAGGTCAAACTCAACGCAACTCATGAAACAACTGAACTATAATTTCATCCTGTTAATGAACAACAAACACATGGAGAGAAAACCTGCAGAGCTGCTACAATAAAAACCGTAAGAAGAACATTTGGTTCAATGAAAAAGTTTCTGTTTACACTCACACACTTTCATTCATTCATTCATTCATTACTTCTCTGGATGGGAAGAAAGGAAGCAAACAAACAAAAAGGCAAAGAAGATAAACAGCTGGAAGCCAGTTTTTTTAAAAATAACTGAACTGGACTGAAGTTTTAAATAAAGTTTTGGTTTCGGATCAATAAATCTTAGTTTTTCCTTTCGTTGAGTTTAAACTAAAAGAGACGAAACCAGGTGAGTTTCCTGATTTTTCTGTGTTTCAGCTGTAAATAATGAAAATAATTGTAAAAGGTAGAATGAAAACAAAAAGCCAAGTATCTGATCTTATTAAATATTCTTCTTCTCAGTGACTGTGAGGTTTAATTGATCGAGTCATTGCAGTTTGAACGACGTCTGTAAATGTTTGTTAAAAAAGTCTCGTATGAAGACTTGAACCATCTGAAAAACTGTTTCATAAACAGACAAACATGCAAAATATATAAAAGGACTTAAACTACAAACTGTGTAAAATCAATATGAAACTGTTTCTTTAAGGTGTGACAACCTGCTCTTACATCATCTGTCCAGCAGGTGGAGACAGAGGGGGTTGATATGTGAAGAGTGCAGATCTGGATTCAGTTAAAATAAAATTTATCTCCATTTACAAAAAAAAAATAAAAACTCTGGGAAGTTTAATGAACAAAACGAAACCAGATACGAATCACATGATCAGACTGAGAGGGACGGAAGGATGGAAACAGTTTGGTCCCGTTTGAAACACAAAACAAAACAAAAGAGTAAAACAAAACTTGTTGCAGTTCAGTTTTTAAAAAAAAACTGGCTCACGCACACGCACACACACACACACACACACACACACACACACGTCAGAGCTGTGGCATAGGTTGAATCGAAGGCGTTTGCATTGCTGAAATCATTAAATATATTACACAGTATCTGATAAATCATTAATTAAACAATAATACGTTTAATGGAAGAAATTCCCACCAAAAATGACCTTTGACCTCAGTTCTGACCTGCTGCAAGAGTTTTTTTCATCTCAGATTCAGATTTTGGTGAGTTTTTTTCATTTACTGCTAAAGTCCGAGTCAGTTTTGGTGGATTTATCCTTAAAAGCAGAATATTAGTGTCCACAGATACAATAAATACACACAAGAACCGAGAGATAATAAATAATCCACGTCATTCTGTGTTTTCTGTCGTTTCTGCTGAAAGGAACTGGAACCGCCGAGTCGTACCTCAGTTATTGCGTTTCAACCTTTTCATTTCCATAAACTGAGCGGAGAATAAACTCAGAGTTAAAGCTGTTTCACTTCAGACGTGAAGGTTTTACTCTCAGTTACAGCGAAGCTCCTTGAACTTTAAACTTTTACTTTGGCGGGAAAAATCTCGTTGGTTGAGTTAAAAAAAGATAAAACTGAGTAAAAACACCAGATGAAGCAGGTAACTCGCGTCGTTTGTTCACTGTGTTATTTTGCTCAAAATAACAGCTAGCATAAAGCTAATGCATGCTAATTAGCTTTGCTAACGTTCACAAGCTAGTTTCTCTGTTATTGGTACCTGAGTTGGTTTCTTCTTCATTGTTCTTCTAAAATAAGTTTTACAGTTTGAAAACACAGATTTCCTCGTTGTTGCATAAAATACAAAATACAAGAAACATGTTTTATTCTTTTCTTATTGCGTTGGGAGTAAAAACTGTGGAGCTGAATGTTACGAGAGAAACCTTGGAAGCTAGCTACGTTTGCTAACTGTGAAGGTTAAAGCTAACTACAGTTACCTGCTAAAAAATGACCCAAAAACTAAAGTTATTAACATTTATATTCTTAATAATATTTTAGCTGCAGTTTCTTGTTTCCTGTTTCATTTCCAGTTAGCTAATTTGCAATTTGGTTTAATCTTCATCAAGATTTGACTCAACCAATGAGACTTTTGGACCATTTAAAGTTAAAAGTTGAGCTTTAAGTGATGAGATAAACTGAACCAACCGAATAATTAAAGTGGTCCAAAGGAAAAGTACAGAGATTTTTGTTTTGCTGTTTTTCTTCCCATCAAATCAAACAAAAAAAAGACAAAAACCAACGAACTGATATCGCTGACTCATGTTTTCTGTGTATTTGAGGTCTTACAGACAAACACTTGGTGGTTTTTTTGTGTTTGATAGAAAATCACAGACTTGTTATTTAAACTTTCATTTAAAAAATCTACAACAAAAAGACAAACAGCTCGACATTTACACTCGATTGCTGATTTTACTTTCACATTCGTTGTGACAGAATAAAATCCGTTCGGCTGGCTGGATCCTCCAGATTTTAAAAAGACGTTACATGATGAATTTTAAGGTTGTGAAGCTGCATTTTGTAATAAAATTTCGGTTCATTTTGCTACGTGAGGAGCAACAGCGGAGCTTTAAAAAGGCACTGAATTGTTTCCATAAATCTGACTGAGATTTGTCTTCTCTCGTATAAAAACATGCACAGACGGTAGAAAAGTCTCCGGAGGTTTCGTCTCTTACAATTCTCGGACAGCTGCAGAAACCAGGACAGTACTTCACACCGCGTCGTCTCACCTGGAGCTCACCTGAGTTCACCTGAAGCCAGAAACGGAGCTGCTGCTTCGTGTTTCAGTTTGAGGAGATTTCCACACATCGGATCCTCGTTAAGCTGCACGGCGTTCCTCCAAAAACCTCGACTCAGTGATTAAAAAAAGCTGTGTGGAGTTTTTAAACATTAACAAATCAGAAGTGACGTCACACACCAAAAGGCCAACAGCGCCCCCTACTTGTTGTTTTCAAGTCAAAAACCCTGTGAAACAGAAACATTAACATCCTAACGATTCGTTGATGTTCAAACTCGACACACAGCAGCTCGAATCCTCCAGAACGAAGCCGGCGTGAAGTCTGTGACTTTCAAACTGTACAAAACCGACAAAAAGGCGTGAAAAGTCTCGTCGTCCCTCCGAGGCGACTCGCTTCCTCCTCTCAGCTGCCCACCAGCACCTCCATGATGTGGTCCAGCTCAGCCAGGTCCATTTTAAAAGGCTGGTTCTGAGCGCCGGACATCGACCGCACGAGGCTGTCGGCTGAAACGACGGGGGCCATCTTGGACGGCGGCGCTCCTGGCGGGGGCGGGCAGGGGCTGAGGTCGTACATGGAGGTGTCGATGTCCGTGAAGAGGACGTCATCGAGGGCAAAGTCAGTCAGAAAGGAGCCCGGAGACGATGATGAAGGGGGGAGAGGAGGTGGAGGGGGTTTCTCCGACTTGCTCTCCACCTCCTGGAAGCTCCGCCCCTCCTCCTTCATGACGACATCAAACAAAACCCGAGCAGGCGACAGCGGGCTGGAGGAGGACGACGAAGGACAGAGCTCCTCGATCTCCTCCAGGGCCGAGGAGAAGCTGTCTTTGGGCGACGGCGAGGAGGGCGGCGGCCTCAGGGAGTGGTGCAGGGGGTGGTGCTGGGTGGAGGGCGAAGGCGGCAGGGTGAAGAACATGGGCAGGTCCTCCTCCAGCAGCGAGGCCGGAGTCAGGCAGGAGTCCAGCGCCGTCAGTCCGGACAGCGATGTGGAGAGGATGCTGAAGGAGGAAGGAGGAGGCGGAGGCTGCCGGTAGCTTTCGTCCTCTTGGGCGGCGGCGGCGATGGGCGGCGCGGCAGAGAAGAAGAGAGTGCTGACGCCTCCTTCCTGCCTGAAGTCGTCATGGATGCGGCGGATGATGTTGTTGATGAGGACTCGGCGGCGCAGGCGGAGGTCGGCGCCCATCCGCGGACCGTACAGCTTCATGAGGGACATGTTGAGGATCGTCTGGCGCTGCAGCGTGTAGGACGCCTGCGACATGTCGCCGACCGCCAGAGGACGTCCATCCTCCTCCAAACCGTCCTCGCCATCATTGAGTTTCCGCTTCACCCCGTTACCCAACATGAATCTGTGGAGGAGAGAGAAGGACGACGTGAAACAGTGAAACGGTGAAACACCACGAGGACGAGAGACGAGAAGAAACACAAACCAGCTTCAAAGGAACAGAAACTGTCAGAAATCAGACGATTTATTTCTGATCATTAGAGATGAAAAGGTTCTTTCTTAACAGAGTCAAACTCCATCAGCTGTCGAACAGAACGGCAGAGAGCTGAGTTACGGTCCGTTTCATTTAAAAAAAACACAAATATCATAAATCACAAATGTACCTCGAGCGGCCGAACGATCGCTGACAGAAAACAGCATCACTTGTTTCTCTGCGGCGTCGATCGAAGCTGGAAAACCTTTCTGTTGTCGCTCGGAGCAAAAGTGAAAATAAAAAACGAGAGAAAAAGTCGGAGGTCACCTAAACATCCCACACAGTCTTGTGATAAGAGAGTGTCTGGTCTGAAAGCCCCCCCCCCCGTCCACAGGGGAAGTCTCGTCTGCCGGGGGAACAGCTGCTCGTCAGGTTTCTGTAAACAAAATCGAAACTAACGAACCGAGTTCAGCCGAGAAACGACGCGCAGAAGACGGACTCGAGCGCTTCGTGACTGAAGACACGTTGATGTGATGGACGAGCCGCAGGTTTCCTGGAAGCTGAGCGACTTCCTCACAAGCTGATGAGAACCGTGTGTGTGTGTGTGTGTGTGTGTGTGTGTGTGTGTGTGTGTGTGTGTGTGTGTGTGTGTGTGTGTGTGTGTG
>JAQMCX010000043.1:10057025-10074525 GCA_029814765.1 Acanthurus leucopareius | reverse complement strand
CCTCCTTCACAGGACTTTTCCCGCTCAGCACGCGTCAGTGTTCAGCCGTCCTGATGGCAGCCAGCAGCATGCCACCGCCGCCATCTTTCTTCTCTGTTTGGTTTCTACAATCAGACTCCTGCAGTGAAGCGCCTGCAGGACGCTGCAGAGGGTTTTCACTGACTCTCACACACACTAATGACCAGCTCCTACGGCGAACATGTGTGTGTGGATCAAATCCAGACAGCAGAAGACCAGTTAGCGGCAGTTAGCAGCAGTTAGCAGCAGTTAGCAGCAGTTAGCAGCAGTTAGCGGCAGTTAGCAGCAGTTAGCAGCAGTTAGCAGCAGTTAGCAGCAGTTAGCGGCAGTTAGCGGCTAACTCGAGGAGGAGCAACGAGCCAGGATGTCTGCAACGTCAGGAGACGACAAGGAGCATCAAACCCTCTGAGCTCCAGAAACGATCCACCGCCACGTTAAAGACACTAAACAATTTTATTTTCAGGGTTATGAACTTGATAAAGCACGGCAGGGTTTCAGACACATTTTGGAGTCTCGCGCTCAGAAACGAGACTCAGTTTGCAGAAAAACAGCCATGAAGATTCAAACACGTCGCTAGTCTCAAAAACCAGAAACATGAAACGAGCAAAAAAGAACAAATTTCTGCTCCACGTGAACAAATTAAAGACACAAAAACACACCTGATTCTCTGAATTCAAACAATGTCGGAAACATTTTGGACGATGAAACTCAACGACGTCATTTCAGAGACAGAAACAGCTGATCTTTGACTTTTAGATCAGATTTAATCATCAAGCTGCACTTTTACTCAAGTAAAGCATCAATAATCTATTCAACATAAAAAAATGCTCAGGGAAACTTTTGTTTTCCTCGAGGAAAACAACAACAACAACAACAACAACAACAGCTGTGGGAAGTGAGAACAACAAACCTGCAGCAGAAAACACTCGTCTGCAGCTTTGAAACAGGATTCAGTCTGTAACTTCAACACACTTTAAAACTGTTTGTCAAACTCCCTGTGTGTGTGTGTGTGTGAGTGTGTGTGTGTGTGTGTGTGTGCGTGTCTGCCCACGCCGCTCAGCCTGACATGCAGGAACATGTTACTGCTGACTGACCTGTTTAATGTGAACGTTTCATTTACAGAGAAAAAGACACAGATCCTCTTTGTGTAAAATTAAAACTCTGCAACAAATCTGACATAAAAAACAAACTTCTTGTTCACAGGAGATGAAATTTTACACACAGAACTTTTTTTTTTGACAAACTTGGTTCTGCTCATCACTTCAAACTGTGAGGGTTTGAAAACGGTGTGTTTTCGCTTCAGACTGGCTGTAAAAGTGGAGGCGAAGCCGCTGATCTGAGCTGAGAGGGAAGCTGAGACTCCAGGAAGTGAAGGTGGACTTTACTCACTGAGAAGAAGTCATGTGTGTTCGCAGCAGCAGCCGCCGCCTCTGCAGGATATTCCCTGCTGAGTGTGTGTGTGTGTGTGTGTGTGTGTGTCACTTCAGCTGACAGATGAAACACAAACTGAACAGTTGCATCTCTTCGCTCTTTGTTTCAAACAAACTGACAGACGCGTCTTTGTCTCTCGGTTTCTTGGCAGAGTCGCCGGCTCGAGTCATCGATGAGTCAGCCGTTCTGTTTTTGTCGCCTGAGTTTCAGTCTGATGTGACAGAAAATATACGAGCGGGAGTTTAAAGGAAACGTCAGGTTTTTCAGGTGAAGCTTATCTGAGCATCATGAGAGAGAATTTCAGCTTTTCAGCCTCAAAAATCACACAGGAAGTGAAGACAGAAGAACAGTCTGTTCATTTGCTGATCAGGAAAATCATTAGAAATGTGACTTTCCTTCCTTCCTTCCTTCCTTCCTTCCGTTCTTCCTTCCTCCCGTCCTTCCTTCCTTCCTTCCTTCTGTCCTTCCTTCCTTCCTTCCTTCCTTCCTTCCTTTAGAGCAAAAGGGTCTAATTTTAAGGTCGAACTTTGTTCTCGGACCAAAAACCCTCAGAACAACAAAAGCAGCATCAGACTGAGCTGACGTCCCGCCTGCCGCCGCCGCCGCGACCTGAGGAGGTTTTTAAGCTAACCGGGTCATCGTGTGAGCGACAGGAAAGAGCGGCAGCGTCACTTTTTAACCGTTTCCCATCACCACCGTTTTTAACAGACGGGTCGCACAGCCGAGTTTTCTGTTCAGAATCCTGAAAACGGTTCGTCTCCTCTCTCATCATGTCATGCTAACATGCTAACAGGCTAAATGACACAGTGAACATTGTAAATATTGTTTATGATAAACAACCATCAGCTCTCTCATGGCGCCGCCTCACAGAGCGGCGAGCGCGGCTGTGGACGATCAGGAAATGATCATCAATAAGGAATCAATGAGCTTCAGTGCAGCTGCTCTTCTTCTTCTTCTTCTTCTCTTGTCTTCGGCGTCTTGTTCTCGACTCTGGGCCTCAGTCGGCTCTTGTGTCAGAGCTGAGTGTAGCTGGCGTCGAGCGGAGTGTGTGTGAGTCCAATGTCGAGGCCTTACGTAACACACACAGAGTGCTGATTGTGCTGCGAGCAGAGCGAACGTCTGTCAGTCGGCTGCAGCTCACGGCGGCTCCGCCTGCTCGCCGCTCAACTGCTGCTCGACCACATTCTTCCCTTTAAACCTCCACTCCACAACAGGAAGCACACGGCAGGCCGACCTTTGACCCCCAGCTGTCGATCGGTGTCACCACAGCCAGAGCAAACACAACTGAGGAACACACACACACACACACACACGCCTGCTGCATGTCACTGCTGCAAATCTGAGCTTTTAACCGTCGACACGCAGCTTTTACACTGTTGACACACGTTTGTGACACATTTAACGCAGCCGAGCCGATCAATTCAACCCGGCTGATATCTGTGATCCAAACCGATCAGTTCAGCAGCAAATTTCACAAGTTAAAATAACATTTTCAGGTCAGACAGATGTTAAACTAAGACACGGCTGTGAACTGTGGCCACTTGAAACAGGCGTTTTTATGAAAAATCACTCAGATTGATAATCAATTAAAAAGGACAACAAACTATTGATCAACAATAGAAAGAATTTAGCCATATATTGATACAGGGCTGATTCAGGTCAATGAATCTTCACAAAACTGAGTCACCAACAAATTTACCACAAACTACCTGCTCACTGTTTTAACCATCACACACCTTTAACACTCAGGTGTGAATTTGCTCTTTGTGTCATTAACTTGATCTGTTTTTCTCAGACTGGCTCTGATCAATACTTAACACACTGATCACTTGCAGCTCCAATCATTCTATAAAAGGCGGAATTATTAAACTTTTCATGCAATTTAACTTAAAAAACGTGAATAAATGTAGAGACGTAATGTGGACAGGTCACAGCAGAAGTTAAGCAGCTAACAAAGTGTGAAAAAATCACAACAATCCTCCATTTTTCTCCTTTTTCACCATTTAAATCAACATTATTGTCATTCTAAAGCCACATTAATCGTTTATCTGCCCGTGTTTTTGCTCGTTTACCGGTCGTTTGTCCTCTGGAGTGTGAATGAGCGCCGGTGACCCGGTGAGCAGCAGCTGCTCTCCAGACCCTCCGGACCTCCAGGCCACCGGCTGCTCCTCGCCACCTGTCCGGCCACCGCGCGCCCGTCCCCGGCCACAGCCTCACCAGAGGTCGGGCAGTAAAAAGCGGCGGCTCTGACTGTGTTCGTGAATAAAAACGGTACTTTTTCCGGTTTGATTAAAAGGCTAAAAGTTGTGGAGGAAGAAGTGAACTATGACACAAAAATGAACGTAGTGAAAGTAACGTTACCGACCAACAACACGGAGCAGATTTCTCCTTCGTTTCCGTTAAGTAACGGGCTCACACGGACCGGCGGCTCCCGGTGAGGCGGCGTGAAGCGCGGACATTAACGGTGTCGGTGCCGGTGTGTCACTCACCACATGAAGCGAGTCCCATCCAGGGTCTCCTCTGCTGCATGGGTGTCGTCGGTGAGGCCGGGAGCGGAGCGGCGGACGGTCCGGAGGAAGGAGCGGGAGGAGCACACCGACACGGCGGAGAGCCGAGCCGTTAGTCCGTCTGTTTGTTTGTTTGTTTGTTTGTTTGCTTGCTTGTTTGTTGTTTGTTTCTGCTCCGCCGCCGTCCCCGGAGCTTCCTCGACCTCGACACTCACCGAGCTCCGCACACAATGGCGAAGCGGAGCGGGGGAGGAGGAGCAGGAGGGGGCGGAGGAGGAGATGTGTCAGCGAGGAGCGCGAGTCAAGGCGGCGGGAAGTACGCTCCACTACACTTCCGGTGCCAGACTTCAAAATAAAGGCTGCTGTCTTACAAGTAAATAAAAATCTTACCTACTAACAAATGATTAATATATAATTCAGATTATATTCTAATTAAAGATTACATTAATTTCCAGTAAACGTATTTCAATTACTGTAATAATAAATCAAATTATTTATGCACATTGTGTCATTCAACTGAAAAATAATTAGTCTTTACAGCAAGAACTAAAGATATATTAATCAGATATTATAGAATACAGTAACACACATAAAACTTATTTGATAAAATAATCATTAGTTAGTTTAATTAATCTGCAGGGTTTACAGAAGTGCCTACATTATACACACACAAACAATCAAACAATATGTAACGTACATATTTTTGTTGTTGTTGTTAAATGATCTCAAATAAGTTGTAGGTAAATATAAATCAACACAAATTAAGTGCAGCTTTGGAGATTTTTCTTAATCACTAAAAGTTTATTTTACAGTTGACTGATCAGATGTTGCTAATAAAGCTCTAAATTAATCACCAAATAGATGATTTATAAAAATTAGCCTTTGAGTGTGCCAAATAATAATGCGATAATGTGCGTTTGTTGTCATTTTTTCCTCAGTCTTATTGAGCTGCGTCACTGCTGACTTTTCAAACTTCTGGCCAGTGACGATGAGTTTAACTGGAGCTCAAACGTTTGAAGCTCAACTATCAGACAAAACAACCTGGTTCATAAAACTCGTCTTCTGCTTGTGGAACTGTGAAAATATACAGCCAGTAAAAATACACTGTTAATATAATATTAGTTTCAGGCAAATTCTTGACATGGGGAAGCTTTTATTTTGAAGGCCACTTGGTAAAGTTAGACATCCTTCTCTCAGTGTGTTGAACTTTATGCAGCTGCTGCTTTGAAGCACTGACAGAATTATGGTTCTCTGCAGAACCTTCATGGAGGAACACTGACACGCTGGAGACATGATGTTCCTGAGAGGTTACAAAGTTCTCATGTCATGTCCCTCAGAGGTTCTGCAGACAGATCTCCACCTCCATGATCACAATCAATCAATCAATCAATCAATCAATGTAACCAAACAACAACAACAACAACAGAGAACTCTTTAATTTTCCTCAGGAAGCTTCCTGAAACTCTCTGAGTGTTTTCCATCTGTCTCCAGTTATGAAAGTGAGTTTTTTTGTTTTGTTTTAAATTGCCGGGAAGCAGAAGAAGTTCTTAGATTGCAGAGTTGGAGTCCAGCGACTGTGGTGGTTTTATTCAAAATCTGTGGGCTCGGAAACTTCACTATCTTCTGGAAAACTGTCCCGAAGATTTCACGCAGGCTTTTCAAACGTCGCAGAAACAGAATGTAAATCAGGTGGGTTTTCCTTCTGCGGCTGCGTCAGGAGGAAGAAACTCAGGACGGATGGAAACTGAGCAGCAAACGTTCCTGCTGCTCAGTTTCTGTTTGGGAATTTCACTCCGGAGCTCAGACAAACAAAAACACGAGACGACGGAGAGGAGAGGAGAGATACTCTGCTACATCCTGCCTCTAAAACCATACTCGAGTAAAACTATAAAGTATCAAAATACACTTAAAGTACCAAAGTAAAAGTGCTCATTACTGAATTAACGTATCAGTCCGTTTCAGAGTAATCTGTATTTTATGATGGGATTATATTCATCAATGTATCAGTGAATTAATCACTTTAATGTTAATGTTGGTAAAAGAAGAGTTCATTTAAATGACTTTACATCATTTATAACCGTAACAAAAATTATATTACTTAATTCTCTGTTTATTGGCTGATTACACAAGTAATTACACAAGTAAGTAAAGATTACATAAGTAATCTGCAAAGTAACTAAAGGTTTTAAATAGATGTAGTGAAGTAAAAGGTAAAATAGTTTCCTCTGAATTGTAGAGTAGAAGTGTAAAGTGGCAGAAGATGGAAATACTCAAGTAAATTATAAGTAACTTACAGCTGTACTTGAGTATGAGGTGTAATTGGTAAGTTTTTGGCTCAACGTAGAAGGAGATTCGCTCCACAGCTCTGATTACTTTCACGAGTAGTTCGACCCTCTGAGCGTTTATGCAGAAAGCTCGAAGCTTTAAAACTTCTGTTTCTGTTTCAGTTGATTGGAAGTTTGAAGTCAGACAGAGAAACGACGCATCAGCATCATGTGACCCTTCGATCAGCCTACTTGAGTAAATGTACTTAGTTACATAATTTTTATTTTGGTGGAATCACATTCCAGGTGTAAATTTATCATCTGGAAGTGAAACTTTTGCATTGAGAAACCTTTGAAGGTCCATCAGAGCGTCTGCAGTTGTGACAGTGGCGGCGGGCAGCAGGCGGCGGGCAGCAGGCGGCGGGCGGCAGGCGGCGGGCGGCGGCTCCGCCTCTCTCACAGTAAACATCCCTCGTACGTGCCGTCAGAGTCGCCTGCAGATCGCAGCACAAACACTCAGAGTCTGAAGCAGCTCAGCTGGGCTCAGCAGCACAAAGCAGCTGCTGTGTTTCCGCCTGAACGTCCGTCTGTTTATCTGACCGACTGTTTTCTTGCTTCTCCTGCTGAGTGAAAAAACCACAACTATGCGAAGCATCCAAGTTATTCAGCGTCGGACATCTCGGTAACATCCAGGCCGAGAGCGAGTTCTGATCGTCAGCTGAGCGTAAAAAGTCTCATCCACTTTCAGCACCGACGTCCAAATTCAATTTATTCTGAAAAGCTTTTAGAACAAAAAAAGGCTTCAGGCTTTTTGCTTTAAATCCTGAATGAAGCTCGAAGCTCTGCAGCCAGTTTGTGTTCAGATTCATCTGAATAAGATGTTTTGTTGTAGCTTTCTGTCGACCTTCTAATCTGTCAGCAAACTTCGTCCTCTGACCGCAAACATGATTCACGTCATCAGCTCGGTCTTCTTGTGTGTTTGATGTGTTCTGTTCTGTTCATGTCCATGTTTTGACTCTGTCAGACTGGTTTCTTCTAATTGTTTGGCTCCATGTTTTTCACAAAAGTTAAGCCGATAATTTGACAGAATAAAAGCTGAAACCTGGTTCGAACAGCAGCACAAAGCAGAAAGTAGTTCAAAAGTCAGAGGACACATTTCTTCATAACTGGGTTTTAACACTCAGAATGATGTCAACTGTTGATTTTCACCTTTTTCTCTCCTCTTTCTAAGAAAAGAACAGACTTGTGTTTGATCAGAGATGTGAATCTGAAACACTGAGTGTTCACTGCAGAAGGTGCACATCTGGTCTCCTGACTGAGCGAAAGGATCCCACAGTGACACATCTGTCTGCAATTCTGCGTCTTTGTTGTGTTTTCATGTGCTGAGATTCAACGAGCGACTGAAGTTTCTCCCTGAACTTTGTGTTCGAGGCCTGAAGAGTTCACACCTTTGCACAGGTGAATCGGTGAGTTTTCAGCTCTGGATGTTGAGTCGCTCAGTAATCTGTTGACTCTCTGACTGATATCTGACTGCAGCCACGTCGGTTTCCTCCTGCAGCTCATCCTGACGTCACCGCTGACTCAGAGCCTGAGGAAAGTCAAACTGGTCAGACTGGTTTGACCAAACAGGCAGCTGTTTTTTTCTCCTTCCACCAGAAACCAACTCTGAGCTTCACTTTGCAGCAAAACTGAGGCTGGAAACGCTCGCAGTGGATGCAGCTCCGTCCTCGGTGGAAAGAGTGATGTGCTGCTGCGGCGGCGGCGCCTCAGGCAGCTGCTCGCTGACGGTGCTGACGGTGCTGCTGGTGAGGCCTGAGCGAGGCGGAGCGTGACACAATTGCAGCCAGATGGCCTGAATGAAAAGCAGCAGCAGCAGCTGATCCCCTTTAAATGAACATGTGAGTAAAGATGTGGGAATCCCATCTGTGACGGCTCGACTCCGAGCTCCATGCCATCAGACAGACGAGCCACAGACGGCGGCCCGGCTCACGGTCAGCAGGTACCGGCTGCTTTCACACCGCGGCCGCAACCGTTCCTCCAAACGTGACTCAGGTCTGTTAAAACCTGCTCAGGTCACGAAGTGGAGGACTAAATCTGGGCGAGAGCGAGCAGAAGGACTCATGGCAGCACGTGAGACCCGCCCACATTTCTGACGGATTACCAAACTTCTGTCCGAGCCGGACTCATGACGCTGTTCCTGCTCCTCTCAGGCTTTAACATCCACCAGATGATGGCGCTAAAGCCATGTTTGTCACCAAACAGGCTGGTTCAGTTCAGTCCAGTTTGCTTCATCTAAGAACAGCTGAGAAAAGGTCAGCGTGTGTGTGTGTGTGTGTGCGCGCGTGTGTGTGTGTGTGTGTGTGTCTCCGGCCTTCATTCATTCATTAAGACTCGTTACAGTCTATTTATTCATTAAACAGCGTGTGTGTTGGACTCTGGGTCTCCACACACACACACACACACACACACACACACACACAGGCTGGTGGCGTCTTCACCGCAACATAAACCACGTCAGCCATCACACTCCATGTTTACTCCGTCGCCATGGAGACGAAAACCTCATCTCTCCAGGAAATAAACCAGCAAAAATCAGGAATGAACTTGTGGATACTTCTGGTCTGCAGAGCCCGACGTCCAAGCAGGAAGTAACAGGACGTGTACTCGATTACTGTGACTACATTTCAGAGATATTACTTCCATCCTGTTACTGCGTGAGGGCCGAGTGCAGCAGTTGTACTTGCCGTGAGGTATTTTCACAGAGTTATCAGATCAGGTTTTGTTTGCAGTGTGCTGCTGGTTTTAATGAGGCCAACAGTGTGTGTGAGAGTGTGTGTGTGTGTGTGTGAGTGTTTGTGTGTGTGTGTGTGTGTGTGTGTGTGTGTGTGTGTGACACTGCAGGTCTGTTTCTCCACGGCGAGACATCAGACTCATCAGCTGGTGAGAAGCAGACTGACTGAAGCTGAACTTCACACATGGACTGTTAATAACCCTCCCCCACCTCCCTCCTCCACCTCCTCCCCCACCTCCCCCCTTCCCCTCCACCTCCTCCCCCACCTCCCCCTCCTCCCCCCCTGCAGCAGCAGCAGTGGGGTGAAAGACTTCGCTCTCTGCAGCTGTCACATACGACCCCCTCCTCCTCAACACCATCACCACCTCCATCACCCAGCAACCGACCACAAACAGACCCGGCCAGCACCCCCAACTCACCCCCACCTCACCCCCACCCCCTCAGCCCCCCGTTCCTTCATGCTGAAACGTCTCCCCCACCTCGGTCAGCTGGGCGCCTCCTCCCTCAGTGTTTTGTTTTGCAGCTGAAAGCAAATTGGGGGGTTCAGCCTCAGAGGAGGGGTGTGTGTGTGTGTGTGTGTGTGTGTGTGTGTGACCTCATACTCCCTGCTTCTCTTTTAGTTTTTACGATGCTCGCTGAGTATAATCAGAGTGTGCTGGTGAGCGAGGGAGGAGGGTGAAGACACACACACACTCTCTAACAGCTGCAGAGCTGCGACTCCGCTGAGCTCAAAGAACCAAACACTGAAATTATTCCAGCAGGTTCAACTTCTGCGTTTAAAACCTGCTTTTGTGTTTGTGGAAAAATATTCTGAAAGCCTCACAAAGAAAAACAAAAGTAGTTTTCTGTCTTTACATCCTGCATGTAGAGACGTCTACGACTGATGTGATCAATAACAATATTTACAAAACGCAGACAAACGTCACGATCTGACTCATTTCCTGCCGCTCGTCTCAGATCCGACTTCAAGGTGATCAAACCACAAGTGCATCTTGTTTCCAGCAACGACAAACACAAAGATCTCACAAAAACAATCGTCATGCGTGTCACATGACCCTCATCAGAGGACAGAGTTCACTCAGTCGTCATGGAGACGGATCAGCTGACGTGTGAGTCCAGAAGCTGCTTTTCTTTCATTCAGGATTCCTCGTTCACGGAGGATTAAAAGCGAAGCGTCGAGGTTCGGTCCTGACGGAGAAAACAGCTGTTTGATGGAGGAAACAACTTCCCATCAGTGCTGGAAAATTACTCAACTACTTGTACTTCAGGTTATTGTCACTAAATGCCGTTTTATACTTGTAATCTGTGACATTTAAAAAGCAAATGTTACAAGAGTCAACTCATGAGTTACTGTTATCGATCCCTGCATTGATAAACGCAGGACATCCATCAGTTTATATGCAGCAAACTAAATGTTCTCCATCTTTAACATCACACTGCTCCACCAGCAGAAGTTCTGTCCTTTCAAACTGAATCCTCACTGACTGAGCTCACGTCAACAGGAACTTCAACAATCCATCTGCAGAAGATGATCGAGTCATGTGACTGACAGCTGACGAGTGTTCGACTGTTTGTTTGTTTGTTGTGTTTCAGTCTTTCTTCAGGCTGCAGAAACCATCAGCTTCATGTTTAATCTGTAATCTGTAATCTGTGAGCATGTTCACAGGTTGGGGATCTTACAAACGCAGCCTCAGCAGGACTGCAGCCATCAGATTAATCTGCATTGCTGCTTTGTTCCATGAGGCCGACGCTGCCCCCTGCTGGATACAGGCTGTAAGTTCATGCAGCACGACTACGACAGCTCAGTGTTGTTGTTGTTGTTTCTCCTCACATGGACCAAACAGATCTTTACCAGCTTTGACTCAGTTCTGAACTTAACTACAATTTTAATTCATCTCATTTATTTAAGAGTTACGTTTTTTTTTAATCGAAGTTTTACAAACAAAACATCTTCGTTATTTAAATATGATCGACGTGATGCAAACAAAACTGTGCACAGATGGATGTTAGCCAGCAGGTCTGATGGTTTCAGGGATTTTATAAAAGAAAACACATTTCTGAGCTTTCAAACGGAGAGTTTTGTGCTTTTGTAAATAGATCTGTCCAGCATTTAAAGGTTACTGACAGTAAAGTCTGTGATATCTTACTTACATTGATAAATTTACCCGTATGGTTACGTATAAATGTCTTCACAGTAAAACGCTCAGCGACACGAACAATAAAACTGATGTGTTTTTGGAGACTTTAAAGATGTAGCAGATCAAGAATCCAACTCTGCGTTAATTGACTTGAATTTACGACCTTGTGCTAAATAAATAAAACCAACTGCTGCTGCGTGAAACCGAGGCCTTCGCTGCAGCCGCAGAAATGTAGGCCAAAGATCATCATTCCTCTCAGCTTATGGTCCGACGGGAGCGTGGCAGGAACAAAGGTGCAACTGAGCGCAGACAACAAGTGTGAAGAAAGTGTGCAGAGGAAAGAAACCCACACGGTCAGAAGCAGCGGTTATCAAAGATCTCCTTCATTGTTTTAATAGTAGACATTGTGCCACAAAAATGTCATGTCCGCAGCCACAAATCACGTGCCAGGATTACTAATTCCAGCTATTTATCATGTCATTCGCTTCACTTGCTTCTCTACACAATTTGCAAATCACTTCTTACATTTATGTATAAATATATACAGTTTATAGATTATTCTCGAGCTGGGATGGTGATTATTTCTCCTGTTGTGGTTGTGCTGTTGGTTGAGAAACATTAGCAGAGAAACACACATGGCTGACGTCACGTCTCCCAATGTAGCACATGCTTATTGTATCATGAACACCAGCAGAGCACACACACAGAGCCAAATACAGATATTTACAGGAATGTTTACTGCTATCATACAAAGGTGGTTCTTTAAGAAGTAACAAGTCACCACTGAGGGCATACGAGGGGAAATATGCCAACAACACGAGAGCACCGAAGGCATAAATGTCATGTAAATCTCCTGCCACAAAGGCACTGGCACATTGTTTTTAGGGGCGACTCTGTGAAGTTGGAGCGGGTGACGTTATCGGAGCGTTTCCTGGGCGTAGTTTAAGCCACTCCCTCAGACTGCCGCAGATCTCATGCAACCCGGGGAGCATGTGACCAGGTCTAACATGCATGGTGCTGGTTTAAGCATGTGCTTCATTTGAAGTGCTTACTAATTTATACATTGGAGGAGATTTGGGCCGAAGTCATGCTGTTATCCACAGCTGGAGAGAAAAAAAAAAACAAAATCTGTGGTTTTTTTTAAGTTTTAGAAAAGTGACTCACTGAAACTGAAGGGGGGGGGGGGTGAATAAGAAAACAAAAAGAAAAAAAAAAGCATACATGTTATCGCTCTTCATTGGTTAACTTCACACACTGTTAAAAATCGTATACATTTTGTTTTTTTTTTCCAGTACGAGTGTGTTTTGGTTAAGTAAGAAAAAAAAAGAGAACGGCCCGGTGTGTTCTGCGGGTTTGGATGGGCTTACCGTCCTATTGCTGACTTTGAAAGGGGGGTGGTGGGAATCTGGTGTTGTAGCTGCACACACAATTACAAACCGGTCCAGTCAAAGTCTTCCTGTCTGTCTGTCTGTCTGTCTGTCTTTCCTTCCCTCCCTCTCTCTCTCTCTCTCCCTCTCTGGTTTTCTTTCCCTGTGGAGCATGGTAACATTGAGACTGGTCGTGGGCTCGGGGGTGGATTCAGGTCGTGGCCGTTTTTCGGGTCTCAGCAGCAGCCTCCGGACGAGGTGTTGACTGGCTTGCTCTGAATCTTGACGTTGGACTTCTCCGAGGCGCCGGCCGTGGCCCCGGGGCCCATCCTCTTCTTGATCTCGGCCGCCATGGTCATAAAGGCCTGCTCCACGTTGGTGGCGCTCTTGGCGCTGGTCTCCAAGAAGGGGATCCCCAAGTTGTCAGCAAATTCCTGGTGAAGGAGGACGAGACAAGGAGTGTTAAATAAATGAAATTCCATGCATTCCTGCTCCAGCAGATGGCCTTTGTGCAGACTATGAGAACTCCATCCACCGAGGAAAACTGTGGGATCGACTTCCAAACTCCACAAAAACTAAGTTGAGCTCATTTTCAAGGACTAGTTTCTGGTTTAATTGCTGAGCAGAAGCATCATGTTTACTGTAGAGGCATAACGGTGGGACGATCTGAACATTTAAATAAACTCGGGTCACTAAACATAAAAACAGATTTAAGCACAAATCACTTTTCTCAGATGAAACAATCACAGCTACAGAACATCTTGGTTGTTGCTTCTTATGAGCAGAAAAGGCAGATGAATCTGTGCACATCTGCTCAGCACCTGGTGTTAGCCTTGTTTTCTTGTAGACCAGAGTGGTTTTTGTCAGGAGAAATTAGCTGAAATGACTGAATGAGCCTTTCAGGAGTGAATACATTAACACAGAAACATTAGCATGAATGTGGGGCTCAAAATGCCTGATGTGACACGGATCACAGTAGCCAACTTCCACACCATTCTCCACACCGTGCTGTCCGACCAGCAGCTGGACGCTCGCTTCATGTTTTCCACACCGACATCTCAGAGCAAACAAGCTCCTCCGACTTCAGAGGTTACGACAGTAAAACTACACAGACTTCTGCTCAGCCAGCTAAAGCTAATTTCATTATCCTGTTGGCCTCAGAGATGTGGACAAACTGAGAACAGCTGCAGGACTGTAAGCACTGTGTCCCCGCGTCGTCCGCTCACCTTAGCTGTGGTGTAATCCACAACCTTCTTCGTTGTGAGGTCACACTTGTTGCCTACTAGCAGCTTGTTGACGTTCTCGCTGGCGTAGCGGTCGATCTCCTGTAGCCACTGTTTGACGTTGTTGAAGGACTCCTGAGGACAAGAAGCAGAAAGACAACAGACATGAATCCTGACCTCTGCTTGTCTTTATTACTTACAAAGAGCACTGACAGGTTCACTTTCACACTACACTACGAAAAGTCACTCTCATAACATATCTTTGTCAAAATTCCTTAAATAATCAGATTTTTAGGAATTTTTTATCAGAATAGTTTGTTTCTTCT
The DNA here is from genome assembly GCA_029814765.1 of Acanthurus leucopareius. Classification (NCBI taxonomy): domain Eukaryota; kingdom Metazoa; phylum Chordata; class Actinopteri; order Acanthuriformes; family Acanthuridae; genus Acanthurus; species Acanthurus leucopareius. The sequence goes on along the minus strand of JAQMCX010000043.1, from coordinate 10,060,460 downwards.
GTTTCAGCTCACAAACGCTGATGTTTCGGTGTCAAAATCCAGCATTTTTCAGATTAAAATATTTATTCACGATACAATTAATACTGAGAAACAGACTATTGTTCATGAAGATGCTGCTTTTTTTATCCATCAGGACTCTTTGATGCGGATCACAGTGTTTAGTTTTGAACAAACTGCACTGCCGGCTGCCTGATTGGCTGATGAGAGATGAATTGTGCTAAATTAAAGTGGCCTCTGGTGTTTTTATGGCACATGGCTTTGTTATTTTTATTCTTTGTAGCTTTTTGTACTTAACGTTCACTCTGCTCTTCATTTTTCATTAATGGTGCAGTTCTTGTGTTTTTCTTAACATGCCTCATTTTCCGTAAATTCAGTTTTTTCACATTTAACACGTCATAATATAATGAGCGTTACCTTGTGACTGTGATAACTGGGTGTTGTCGTATATAAGGACAAAGGAAAACCACGTGTCGACATGAGAGAACCCAACATTACAGAAAACGCTGCACTCACCTGATCCGTCACATCGTAAACTACTATAATGCCGTGAGCTCCTCTGTAGTAACTGGACGTGATGGTGCGGAACCGTTCCTGACCAGCTGTGTCCCACTGAGAAGAAACAGCAGAGCTCGTCAGTAAAAGACTAAAACAAACACAACCACAGTTTATCACCACTTATCTGTTTACAGCCCTGCATACGTATACTCGGTGTGTTCTCCTTACAATCTGAAGCTTTATGGTCTTTCCGTCCAGCTCGATGGTCCTGATCTTGAAGTCCACGCCGATGGTACTAATGTAGCTCTCTGTGTATGTGTCATCCTAACATGAAACACACACATGCACACACACAGATATGATACCTGCAGGGTAATCAACCATCACAGTGCTGACAGGGAAAAACATGAAAGCCTGTTATGTAACGATGGTTTAAAAACAGAAACTTACTGCGAACCGAAGAAGGAGACAAGACTTTCCGACACCAGAATCACCAATCAGGAGCAGTTTGAATAAATAGTCACTATAAAGACAGAGAAGGAAAATATTAGCACAAAAATTATCTTCCTCACACTTAAAAGACACTCCAGGTGTTTAAAAGGAGCCTAATTAGAGAATTAACATTAGATTCCTCATCCTGTTTACTTATTCATTAATCAGCTTTATCTTACATTTTATCTTAAACTCTTTTAGGGTTTATTATTGGATTCAGGGTTTTAAGCAGTTTATATAACTTTATTACAGGAAATATACATATAATGGAGAAAATGTGCCAATGTTATGAAATGTAACTCATAAATATGTAGAAAAATAAATGTCATGATGTCTTTTGGTGCTAAATGAAAGTGTGTCAGTGGCATCGCTGAGAAAAATTCAGAAAAACTCAGTCTAACTTGATAGAAATATGGGCTGCAAATGGTGTTTCTTTGGATCAATTGTTTAATAAAAAGGAGAAAAATGCTAATTTTGCCAGAGTTCCAAGGAGACAATTCATAATGTGTATTTATATCATTTCCAACCGTGTCACTGTTGTGTAATCTAACAACGTGCAGATAAACAGCCAGGTAACATGAATGTAAACATTAAATTAATTAATCGATTCATCAATCAGCGGAAAACATTTTACTACCAATTTTGATAACATGATTCACCATGTGGGTAATTTATTACCCTCAAAGGACAAACAGTCTTTGTCAGGATTTTAAGCTCTTTTTTTCCATGACACATATTCAGTGTCTTTGTGTTTTGGACTGTTAACTTGGACTCAGGAGGGTTTTTTTCATGTATTCCTGGCAATCAATAGAATAAAACGTATTTGTCACAACAACTGATTGACTGAACCATCATGCCAACATTCGTTATTTTCAGCCCTGTGGTGAAGTAACACACAAACTGCCATTACCTAACTAACTCCACATCAGGAGAAAATGTAGTAACTTCCTGTTTGTGGTGGATAAACTTCACTAAAATGACCGCAGTGTCCACCACATAATAGGTACAACAATCCACGAAGCTTCGTGTTTGTTGTCAGAAATGTTTCTTAAACTATCAAATAATTATATGAATTTAACTTAGCAACTATCGCAATAAAAAAAAAAAATCCTCAACAGTGTCAAGTAACGCTAACGTTACGTAGCAACTCGGTTAACGTTAGCCGAAAAGCTGCTAACGCTACTTCCATTTAAGTTGCTACAAGTGCGCTAACAAACACTGGAGACGAAACGTAAATAATAAGTCGATTTCATTGATTTGGCATTGACGAGAAAATGAGGGGAAAGGTGAGTTTTTCGATGAAGATCAACGCTGTCATTAGATAGTGCGCACACCCCACCAAAGCCTCCGGTTGCTAACTTAGCACAGAAGACAAAGCAGCTGACGTTCATTTTGTACACGGGTCTACCGGTCGGTCTGGCTAGCTAACGTTAGCTTAGCTTCCCCAGCTAAGCTGACAGCTCAACCGGACCTGACATTAACGGCATCAAAATCCACACTTACTATTCGGGATTCATCGTTGACTACAGGTTACAAACTGTTGTTATTGTGAATGCAGCTGGATTTCGTCGTTGGTTAACCTTCAAGTCGACCTCGTAGTGAAGAAAAGACACCGTTTTTCTGTCAAAAACTGGCTAAACCGCTTGTCGCAGGCAGAACAGCATAATCGAATCAAATATGGCTGTCAGCAATACCTACCCGGAAATACCAGAGGATATGAGTCATGGGTAGTGTAGTCTTCAGGCAATGGGCGTTTACGCAGCACGGCGATAATAAGCTACAAGCTGTAAGATATATTTAATAAATTTAAGATCTGCGTTTTGGTTGTTTTTTTTTTAAATTTTGTCAGTTTTCTTACTTAGCTCATAATCTATTATATTTTTACTTTCTTATCGAAGTTTTTATGGTCTCTTTTTGAATTTTGTTATTTTATATTTACTGTTTTATTTGTAGTATCCCTTTAATAACCCCACCCTCCACCTCTTGTTTTAACATCCTGCCTATTAGTAATTTATTGTATTTTTTTTTCTTTCACACCTTACATTTCTATCAAGGTTTTATTTCAGTATTATTCATTTTAATTATTAATTAATTTGTATTTATTTATTTATTTATTTATTTATTTATTAATGATCAAATTTGACTCACTATTAAGAATTTATTCATTTTTGCCCTGCCTCTGGTATTTCCTGGTTACAAATTTATGAGATATTAGTTTAGTTGTTTATTGTGTGGGTGTGTGTGTGTGTGTGTGTGTGTGTGTTGTGGAGGTTGTTCAAAGCCATTCTTTTATTTTGTAAAGCACTCAGTGTTGCATTGTGCTGTATGAAATGTCCTACAAATAAGGTCTGAGTGATTGATGATGCATGACCTCATTGGATTCTTGTGACTCCTGCATTCATGTCAAAGCAGGATTTTCCTGTTGGAGTTGGTTGAGGTGGAGCTCAT
>JAQMCX010000043.1:10032290-10052669 GCA_029814765.1 Acanthurus leucopareius | reverse complement strand
GATCAGTGAACACATCCAGACAGATGGAGCACAGAAACTGATCTTCAGTCAGCTGACAGCTGGCAGCAGACATGTCTGTACAGTGAGAAAGAAAGTGAAAGTTTATACAAACATACTTTAGTTGTAGATTTCTTTTTAATTTAAGAAAAAAAAAGTTTTATAAGCTTACGTTGTGCGTTGAAGCCCAAGGTGTTTAAGCATCATGAATAAAATAATCTTTGTATTCATGCTTTCTGCCCGCAACAGAATGAAGCAGCTCAAGGGGGAAAATTTAAACTACATTATATGTGCTAGTTGAAAAAAAAATTATATATATTTATATTCTCTAAATCACACATAGTGGTCTTGTGTCTTGAATGCCATTTTCTGCCATTAAAAAAGTCTCATCCAGAAGCCTGAAGCTTACACACTGTTTCTACATGGAAAATTGTGTCTGATTCTGTTTGTCCAAAAACGGTTTAACTCTTTTAAAGTTCACATCTATTTCAAAGTAAAAATATTAGGACAATTTCTGAGGAAACATTAAAGTTAACTTTCTTATACAAAACAGATGAGAGTTATAATTTTAGTTTAAAAATAATAAAAGAAAATTGGTAAACATAATCACCAGCTCACCAGATGTTCCGCTGAGACTCTGCTGTTGTTGAAACACCCGATGAACTCAGATGAATTTTCTTTTGAGAGAAACAGATGTATCTCGACTGAAGCTCGACTGACACTTACAAACTTTTATATTCGTTTAAGAAACTTTGCCACACCTCTGGGCTGCTTCTTTGGTTGGGTTTTGGTTTCCTTGTTATTAGTTCTGAGTTCATTGATATGCAGGGGTTTCCCCTGGATTTTACACCTGGGGAGGGTTGTACTTCACGCAGGTATGTAAGCCGGAGGGTGGCTGTTCATCTACCGCTTCCTCAGCCACCATCGGTGAGGTTTGTAAACAAACAGCTTTTATTGTGAAGGAATCATGTTTGTTTCCGGTTGTTTCCGTTTGCTTCCGGTGAGCTGTTCGCTTGACGCTAGCTAGTGTGCAGGCAGGAGGAGTCTTCTGCTGGATTTAGGGAACAAAAAATGGACAGTCAGGGTCGAAAAGTCGTGGTTTGTGACAACGGAACCGGGGTAAGTTTCAGAACAGGTCACGCTGTCACATCCGTGTCGCTTTCGGTGCTCCGGCGGTTCAGTTTGAAGAAGACTGGAAACAGGAAGTAACGGGGAGCTAACGGGCTAGCTTGTCTGGGTGTGTTGTGTTAAGAATGTGTCTGTCAGCTGGATTTGTTCATTCATCTGCCACAGAGTTACAGCTGACACTCACTGTGGGTTATTTGCTGTGGTGCATTTACGTGTAACTCAGTGTTTTCACGGTCGTTTTGTCAGAAAGAGTGTTTTTATATCGGTGGCTAACGCTTACTTCTCGTTCTGGACAGGAACTTTGACAGTGCAACGGCATGCACAGTTAGTTAGCTTATCTTTTTGCCCTGTCATTTATTTTCGTGCACTTTATGTTTTGTAAAACACAAGTTTATCTTTATTTTCAAACCTGCAAGAGCAGCAAGCTAATGTCACATACCCATGTAGCGTTAGCTTGCTCCCGTATCCTCAGCTTTATTTAATATTCACTGTTGAAGCAAATTCACCACATGCTAACAGGTAAAAAAAATTAAAACCACAGCTGTGTCTTTTTCAATTGGCCAAAATCACTCTTTTTTTACTTTTTTTATGTTTTCAGTTAATCAGGTTAGCTTAGTAACATAATTAGCCAAACAGCCCCTCCCTCGTTAAAAAGGGAAGCCCTTCCTTTACTCTACTCAGCTAATTTTATTTAATTAATTTTATTTAATTTATATTTGGATTTTTTTGTATATGCATAAGTTAGCCGCCTGGAAAGAAAGATGAAGCCATCAAATCATTCAGGAAAACTGAAGCGAAGCAGTGCGCATGCGCGAGACATTGGTTGCGGAAGTTGACAGTTTTTCCATGTAAGGAAACTTGTCAAATCTGCTGCAGCTCTCATCAGTTTGATCAGACATTTACTCCGCCCGCGTGCTTTATTTAGTCTGAATTAGAGGAAGGTTTTGCTTTTGGTTCAACACAAAGAGAGACTCATTCAGAGGTTTCTGTTTGAATGTTTGATGGGAAAACGATTCTTATTCTCATCTCCTTTTAATTACCGGTTTCAGAAATGCACCCATTTGGTCTGTTTGATTGGTATCAGTCCCGAAACTGGCACTGGTTAGGCATGACTGACTCACATTAAATCAGTTGCTGTTCTGCTTAGCTCTTTTGCTGCTGTTTATTCAAAATAAACACATTTAAAGGCTTTTTTTTAGACGTCACATCTTATTTAAAAACTCCTTACAAGGCAGTTTTCCGTCATTAGAAAATTTTTGCTTAGTACAAGCTAAAATAATCTTGTTTTTATGTCTTTTTTACTTAATTTTAAAGTTGAATTTTTTCACTAAGTGGACAGGTGTTTAATGTTTTTAAAACTTCTTGGAGGAGAATGTTAAGAAAACTCACTCTTCTTCAGTATAACATTTTATGAACAATAAAACTTTCACAACTGAGAGAAAAAGAGTCAGAAAGTTGCATTTGTACTGAGCGTTCATCTACAGTGAATATCAGTGGAATTCTGCTAAAATGACACGGTCATACTGTGTTATTGGTTTACAGAATGCTGTTCTTCAAATTGTTTATCTCAATCAAACTGTGAAAACTAAGATTTTATTAAGATATCATTTTTATGAATTTAAGAATTTTATCTTAATGAAATTTATCTGGATTTCATCAGAAAAATTGATAATATCAGCTCATTTTACTCCGTGAATGTTCTGCACTCGACCATGTTGTTTGAATGACATTAACACACGTTTCCCTCTTTTCTTCTTTCCATTCACCTCTAGTTCGTTAAGTGCGGCTATGCAGGCTCAAACTTCCCCGAACACATTTTCCCGGCGCTGGTTGGACGGCCAATCATCCGATCCACAGCCAAAGTTGGCAACATTGAAATCAAGGTAATTTCCCCTCGATGACTCGGTTTTCATTCAGGTGTGTTTTTTTCATCAGCAGCTAACACTCGATCACTGTAAAGTCATGTAATGTGCAAATTACAACACCTCAAAGATTTCAAAAAAGCTTTAACGGATAAATCGAGCTGATAACTCTGACCGTCATGCAGTGTGATCAAGTGTTTATCTCAGTCTGGTGACATGTTGGACTTGGCAGGACCTGATGGTTGGAGACGAGGCCAGCGAGCTGCGCTCCATGTTGGAGGTGAACTACCCCATGGAGAACGGCATCGTCAGGAACTGGGACGATATGAAGCACCTGTGGGACTACACCTTCGGCCCCGAGAAGCTCAACATCAATTCACGCAACTGCAAAATCCTTCTGACCGAGCCGCCCATGAACCCGACCAAGAACAGAGAGAAGATCATAGAGGTGGGTTCAAGTGGAATCAGATGTGGCATTTCTGGTGTTTAAACTTTGGTCTGAGGAACTGAGGCAGTGTCACATGTCATTAACTGTAGAAACTGTGTTCAACACGGTGCAGAGATGAGAAAACATAAATCTGTGTTGTGCTTTTGTCACTGATTCTTGCTGTGTTTCTTCCTCCAGGTGATGTTTGAAACTTACCAGTTCACAGGAGTTTATATCGCCATCCAGGCCGTCCTCACTCTCTACGCTCAAGGTTTGTTCGTCTCTGTGACACGAATGATCGCTGCTCAACCAGAAAAGCCTGAATTTAAAAAAAAAAAATCCATGCAGGTGTGTCACTTCAGCAAGTTTCACCGCCTGAATGCTTTTATTCGAGTGCAGCTGCATGGTTTGAATAGCATTGTTGTCACTACTTCCTGAATTTGTGTAACAGTTTGTTGGAAACTTTCTCTCTAGTGCCACCATCAGGATAAAGTTTACAGGCTTATAGAATAAAAAGAATATCTAAGAGCGTCTCCTCTGAGGCATGCTGGGAGATGTAGGCGTGTCATGATGTTTAACAGGCTCTGTTGCTGCCTGAACATTCCTCACCCGCCTCCTCCGGACTGTAAGCAGGATGTTGGGCTCAGTGTGTTTACCACACCTGATGAATACACATCATCTTCCTCACCTTCACACATCTGTACATCACATGTGTCAATCACACCATGAATAAAGAGTGAGTCACGTTTCTGCCCCGCTCCGTTTAAGGCCTGCTGACTGGAGTGGTGGTCGACTCCGGCGACGGCGTCACTCACATCTGTCCGGTGTACGAGGGCTTCTCTCTACCTCACCTGACCCGACGCCTCGACATCGCAGGGAGGGATATAACACGCTACCTCATCAAGGTACCAGCAGCACCGCAGAGTGACGGGCTGTCAGTGCTGTCAGTGCTGTCAGTGCTGTCAGTGCTGTCAGTGCTGTCAGTGCTGCTCTTCCTCCTGGATGGAACTTTAAAACACTGTGTGGCCAAAAGTATGTGGACTGTGTCTGACGCTTTCCCAGGAGAGGAAAAGTTGTGGTAGAAGCAGGTTTTTAACAGTGATTTTGTGATAAAATGTTCCACAGTTTAATGGAATAAACACAAACTTTCAGTCATATAAATGATATTAGTGATGCTCTCAAATGTACCAGTCATCAAAGCACAATGATATAACTTTCAATAGTGCTACACTTTAACAGTAAAGCAGTAACCTGATAGGACGCGTCATTCAGCAGAAGGTGTTTACAATAAACAGTGTAAACAGACATGACAGGTTTTTATTAAAACAGAACAACTGTTTGCTAAACAGGTGTGTCTGTGAGTCCTCGAGAGCCTTGAAAACGTCCGAAGGTCTTCATTGTTACCGTGAAGCTGTTTTAAATTCAATTTAAGTCTTTTCAAGTCTTAGAAACATGAGGAAGCTGATGTTCCCTTATGCAGTTTCATTGGTCTGTTGTATCACATCAGCCGTAAATTTGTCTCATCAAGAAACAGCTGATTGTTTCACACATTGTTTCATCACAGCAAAACACAGATTCATGTATTCAAACACTGATGAAAACAGTTAAAGCTGCCCTGTGCCGTCCGTCCACCAGCTGCTGCTGCTGCGAGGCTACGCCTTCAACCACTCGGCCGACTTTGAGACGGTGAGGATGATGAAGGAGAAGCTTTGCTACGTCGGTTACAACATCGAGCAGGAACAGAAGCTGGCGCTGGAGACGACGGTGCTGGTCGAGTCGTACACGGTCAGTCGTCTTCACAAGAGATTCTCTGTCTACGACTTCCACCGAAGCAGAGAGTTCAGTATTTAACAGTATTCAACGTGTGTGTGTGTGTGTGTGTGTGCAGCTCCCGGACGGCAGGGTGATCAAGGTGGGGGGTGAAAGGTTCGAGGCCCCTGAGGCTCTGTTTCAACCTCACCTCATCAACGTGGAGGGGGTGGGCGTGGCCGAGCTGCTCTTCAACACCATCCAGGCGGCAGACATCGACACCAGGTGAGCTGGCAGGTTCACGTTTCCTGTCCGACAAACGTTCAGATTTCTTAAACTTAGAGCTCAAACTGACTTCGACTGAGACGCCAAAGTTTCTTCCAGAATGATTGAAAAGTCCCACAAACACAAACAGCAACACTCACAAGTTCTGACCTGTAAAAAACGGAGCCTCTGATTCAGTTTGAAATGTTTACGAGTTACATGTTCGTCTTGTATTAGTGGAGGAAAGTAACACGAGATCAATGGTATGTGATACGCCGGGTGTTTGTCTGATCAGGGCTGAGTTCTACAAGCACATTGTCCTGTCCGGAGGCTCCACCATGTATCCCGGCCTGCCGTCCCGCCTGGAGCGCGAGCTGAAGCAGCTGTACCTGGAGCGAGTGCTGAAGGGAGACGTCGACAAGCTTTCGGTGAGTTTGAGAGTCTGGAAACTGACAAACCAAGAACACGAGGCGGAGAGCGAGCACATTTTTAACAGATTAATTCATTTATGTGCTAAAATAATAAAATAAAAATTCCTGAAACTCAGCATTTTGTTGCTGATAAGAACTCGTGACCTGTCAGTGTCACCTCGGTCGGACTGAGCAGCAGATGTCTCTTCTTTCCCCTCTGAGCTCTTTTGCTCCTGTGTAAAAACTGTATCAGCCACCAGGGGGCACTAAAGCCACAGTTTGTTTAATGCCTTCAGCACATCAGAAATGACTCTGTGTCATGATGACAAGGTGAAAATAAACTCTGGTTGTTCCTCCACCTCTTCCTGAGCTCTGCTGCGTCTGCAGGGAAATCCTTCAGCCTGTGATTAAAAGACAAAGAGCTCACGGGGCCGCAGCAGTTTCAACATGTCTCTCCCACCATGTCAACACTCTCTGCTTTCTCTCCACTTCATCTCCATTACAGAAATTCAAAATCAGGATAGAGGACCCCCCTCGGCGTAAACACATGGTGTTCCTGGGCGGCGCCGTGCTGGCCGACATCATGAAGGACAAGGACAACTTCTGGATGACACGGGAGGAGTACCAGGAGAAAGGGACGCGGGTGCTGGAGAAGCTGGGAGTCACCGTCAGATAAAACACCAACAAACAAACAAACAAACAAACAAAAACACTCTCCAGTCCCCCCCACCGTCCCTCCATCTGCCCCCCCGTCAGCAAACATCCATACATCACTTGTCCTGATGTGTGTGGACGGTCACACCGAGTCCTCGATTCATTATGAAAGCAAAGAGGGAAGGATGGAAGGAGGGAGGAGGGGAAAGAAGGATGAAGGAGGTGGAGTGTCGCGGTGAGGGGCAAGAAGTTACCTGAGTTCCTGAATATTTGTGCTTTACAAAAAAATAACGACAGTTGGGTTTTGTTCAGATTTCAACAACATTTAACAAGAGTGAGATGATGAGAATGAAACCACTCTGATTTCTGCCTGTTCAGCATGAAGCTGGGTTAGCGTAGCTTAGCTTAGCATAAACAGTGTGAGTACAAGAGAAACAGTTAGCTTGGTTTTGTGCTAAAAAACACAATCTGCCCACCTGAACCTCTTAGTTTCCGTCAGCAGCGACGCAGGTTTCGTCGTCACTGTCACAAAGAGAGTTGATATAAACGTTATAGCTCACTGACGGATTGGGGCGCAGCTTGGATTCATGGGTCTTTTCGTGCCCTGAGTTTTGCCTCTCAGGCTTCATGCACATCGCTGCTGCTCTGGTGGAGGGGCCAACAAAAACCTGCAAATACTGCTCAGGGCTGAAAAACAAGATGTGCACCCTTTATACATTATAAGTTGGGTAATCAGTGATTAGAGTCTTGTAGCCTTTCCTTTTTTTATTTTGTGATATTACCGTTATTATAGAGCGTGCAGGAACCCATTTGTGTACATTTTGGTTAAATGCTACGTCATAATAAATACTAAACTTATCCCCTCGACCTCTGATCAAACAAACCTGATAGAAAATGCTTTAGAGCTGCTGGTACTTGTGGGCAAAGCAAGGCTACCTGTTTCCCCTTGTTTACTGTCTTTATGCTAAGCTAACTGGCTAACTGGCTGTAGTTTTATATTTACTCTGCAGACCTGAGTGGTGTCAATTTTATTATCAAACCCCTGGAAAGAAAGCGAAAATGAAAATATTTCCCAAATATCAAATTATTCTGTTAATGGTAAATTAATCATCAGGTGCATTTAAAAGGCCGTCGTTTCAGTTTCAAACTGTCCTTTAAAGGACCAGGCAACTCTGATTAAATGAAGATAATCTTAAATTCTTTCAGAGCAGCTCATCTGTTTGCCTTTTGCAAGAGGCCAGAATGAGCTGGTGGGCATGTTGATGGTGATTATTATCATTATTATTATTGATATAATTATGATGATTATTATTATTATTACTTTTATTATTACTAATGTTATTAATATCATTATTGTTAGTGATGCTTTAGAGTTCCTTTTCTAAAACGAGACTTCTGCCAGTTCAAAATATGTCGCTTCATCTGTCAATACAGATGCTGGCATTAAAAATAATGACCGTTGTTTGGAGCGTCACAGAGCTGGCATATCTATGGATCAAAGATCATAATAGATCATCACATACTGTGCCCCCCCCCCTCCAAGGAAAGACTCTATACTGTAGCTGCAGCAGGGCGCTTCATCGGACGTTTGCTTGCTGCTTTAGCAGCTTGTTTCCTCCACAGGAGGAGGAATAAATATGAAGATGTGATATAAATATATAAATTCATGAGGGGAAATCTGAAGGAAACTACGTCTTCCTCCTGAATCCCAGAGTTTGATTGTGTGGAATTTTTAATGATTTTGATCTGATTCTGAACCGTTTCCGTTCCTGAACCTTTGCAGAGCATCAAGTCATTCCTCAGTGTCGGTGCAGGACTGCCACACTGCATGTTACCTCCACAAGCTCAGACATTTCAGACATTTCATTTCAATAAATTCAAAGAATGAACTCAACAGACGGTATGAAATCTTCTAATGATCTGTAAGGGGCCAAAAATTGTGTTAAATGGGCGATAAAGTGACCAATTATTTACTTTATCTGAGAGAGTGAAAGTAAAAATGACTGTTGCTGTAGTTTAGCTTCCGGCCACCAGTGGCAGCACTGAGCGATGGTCCCTTTTATGAAAACTGTTAAATCCAGGCATCCAAACTGTCCCTGCAGGACGCCGAAAGTACAAGGCTGCAAAGATTGAAGTATATAAAGTGACAGAAAGAAATTATTAAGTAATTGCCATATTTTGCATTCTTTTATACGTCACGTGTGTTTCTCAGATATTCTTATTTTGTGCTTTTCTTTGTGTTTTGTGTTTGTAAACCTTTAGAGGGGGAGAAAAACATTTTTTCTTGAATCTGGATCGAAGCTGCGTCCTGTTCTCTTGTGAAATTGACAGTTTTTTTTGTGCAAAAGTGACCAAAATCCTTAATTCAAACTGAAACTTCACACACGTTTCAGCAGACTGAAGGAAATCCACTCAGTCTAAAGTGCCAAAAAAATCAAATTTAAAACGGTTTCATCAGGATAAAAACTCAGTCAGAATCAGAGAATTTTCAGAAATTTGACGATATTTTATTTTTTTGTGATTGTGATTTTTTTTTTGTCTCAGAAAAATTCATGTATTGATTTAATGCTTAATGTTTATAACGAGTTTTGCTGAGGCGCAGTGGCTGAACTGTGTTGAGATGAGCAACATGTCGGTCCTGAAACACGCGGTGCGTTCAGGTTCTCTGAGGCTCCATCAGCTTCTCTTTCATTCTTCTTTATGTTCATGAACATTATTGTGCTTTCTGTCTCAGAGACCAGGCTTCCTCTGAGGAACTCTTCTTCTTCTTCTTCTTCTTCTGATTGTGCAGCTGTTTGTTGACCTTTATCATTCCCAGTGTTTCATTGAGGGTCACTTCCTGACCAGAACAGCTGATCTGGGTTCAGTCATTTAAAACTGATCAGCTGGTCTCGTGTCAGCTGTTTGTGATGAAATGAAACATAAAATAATTGTATGTCTTGATCCAGAAGGAGAAATGGAGGAGTCAGACGTTGTGAGTTGATGACACAAATGTTTCTGGAGCCACAAATGATCAAGTGAACGTTTTAACGAATGTGGACTCGTAGACAGAGACATTTAAGAACTTTAGAGAATTCTCTCTGTTTTTTATTTGAGTTTGATTCCAGTGATCATGAATCTTATTGTTAATGATCAAACTTGCTCCTCTGCTCCTCCTCTTCCTCCTCCTCCTCCTCCTCTGGGTCTTGGCTGTGCTGAAGATGAATTTGTGGCTTTGATTCCACAGTAGAAGTTGATTTTTGAGGGTCACTGAAGTATTATTTGTCATATTAATAAGAACCTGGTGTCAGGAAACGGAGGCCGCGTTAAAAACTGGTGTTTGTGGTTTTCTGTCTCGGTTCTTGTGTGAATGTTGGAGGAACTCTGCTCAAACACACGAACATAAATGTATAATTTGACATCACGTGTTTGACATCTTGACATCACGGACATCGAGCGCCGAGTCGACTCATTCCTGTTGGATGTTTTTATGTTTGCTCGTCCTTTTTATGTTTCGTTTACAGCAGAACTGCTAACCGCTGATTTAAATAAAGCAAAGTGATTTTTAGATGCCTGGTGTTGCTGTGTCTTCATGTGTGTATGTGTGTGTGTGTGTGTGTGTGTGTGTGTCATGAGCACACAAACTCGACACATCAGCTGCTTTTAATGTGGGAAAGTTTTCCGAGACGCCAGCAGAGAGATTCCCGCACACTGTGGTCTCCATGGTGACGGGATGCGTCATTAAACGGCATCACATCGCCTCCTGGTGTGCAGGAGGACGCCATCACATTCTGAGCTGATTTTTTTAAAGGATAAATTCTAAAATTATTCTATATGTCATTTTCTTTTTGAACAAATAAAATTAAAGGACTTGAACCAATAATAGCTTTTTTAAGTTTACAGATAGATATCATGTTAATAACGTTAATGTGAATTATTAAAAACCACAGGATGGTGCAGTGAAAAGCTGATATGTCACTTTCAAAATGAAGCAAAACTGCCAAAAAGAAAAGATTCAAGAGAGATCTGATCATCCTTTTCTCCATTAAACATTAAAAAGGATGTTGTTCAACAAGCAGCAGCAGAATGTTACTATTACTTTTACTTGAGTACTGTTTTAACTACAGTTTTCAGGTCCTTGTACATAATGTGAGTATTTCATTTTTATTCTCCTTCAAACCTCTGCAGCACCGATAAGAAGGAAACTTCCTCTTTTCTTCGCTACGTTCATCTGAATACTTTGGTTTCTGGAACTTTATAGATTGTAACTTTAAATTATCACATATAATCACATATATGATCCCATTCTGTGTGAAACACTGTTATCAGATCATGTTTTAGTCTCATAGATGTTTCAGTGAGATGTTTGTTTTATATGTTTCTGTCAAAAACCTGCAATTTTATGCTAATTAGGGCTTTGAAATGATTAAAAATGTATGAAGATATAATAAAGTTAATATTGTTAAAATGTGTCTAGGATCTTCAAACTTAAATTGAGGTTTGGTTTTTACTTTAAGGATAACAAGTCACGTGACCAGAGTTTGATTTGTGGTTGAGAGGGTGAGTGGTGCATTATGGGTCTTTTCAGCTCGTCTCCGTCGTGCCGACATGTTCATCAATGGACTTAAAAAGGACGGTCTTCTGTTGTTTACAGGGATAGAGATAAGAGATAAAGAGATAAAATACATCTTTAAAAGATGTTTGTATGATGTTCAGTCATTATTTCACTGGACCGGTGAAGCTGCAGATGTTCTGATGTGTGAGGTCGCAGAAACAGCTGGTTATTGATCAGAAAACAGCAGCAGAAGCATCAGATCTGAGATCAGATCCAAGTTTAATGACACTGTCCTGAAGGTCAGATCAGTGCATCAGCTCACACACACACACACACACACACATACAAACACACACACACACATAGAGGGACTGTGTTTGAGAGCACGATGGGTGTGTGTGTGGGTGTGTGTGTGTGTGTGTGTGTGTTGGTGGTCTATCACAGTCACATTTGTTTCAGATTTCATCCGAGTAAACAAAGCGAGGCAGGCAGACTCGCTGGGGCCTTGGTAAATCAGGCCCAGACGAGCCGCACGACCCACCGGATTCCTTCCTCACACACTCCGCTCCGCTTGGGAGGCCCCGACACACACACACATACACACACACACACACACACACACACACACACACACACACACACACACACACACAGGCCGCTGCTTTAGTTTCCAGATGATGTATTTGTATTTATACACGTCTCATTGTTTCTTTTCCTGTTAGAAGAGATTTACATCCATCATATTAGAAACAATAAAAAAATAGAACTGAAAATGTACATCATACACTTGATACATATACATATACAGTATATATATATATATATTTATATATATTCTGTTTTTTTTTTACATAGGTAAAAATGTGAATTATATAAAAAAGACAAGCCAATGAATTCAACATTTGCTTTTTTTTTTTTTACACAGGTAATATTTTCTGAAATGTACATCAGGACGTAAATGAGGAGGAGGCTCAGGCACTTTCCTTTGATAGCTGAAGTGGACGCCGGCCGAAGACGCCGCGTCCAACAGACAAACTGCTTTTGGTTCACTTTCCTCGCCACACACAGGAAGTAAACGTGGGAATCGTCTTTACACCGGAGGGCGGTGAAATCATGGAGCTTATTTATCGGGAAACACGACAGACAGACAGGTGGAGAGAGAGGTGAGACAGACAGACAGACAGGTGGACAGGACGACGAGGTTTCATCAGAGGCCTTCACTCCTGAACGCTGCTCTGCTGAGAATCTTTTTAAGCTTTAAGGTGCAACATGAAGATTTAAATTTGAGTGTGAGAGGTTTTATATTTCTGATGAGTCTCTGAGCAGCGAACACGCCAACGTCTTAAAGCAAATAAAGGACTTTTAGAAGTAAACAAATGTTTTCACGACCTGATTGAGTTTATCACCGAGAGATTAAACTCTCTGAAGCAAACTAGAGTTTTCAGTTTTATATCAATGAACGTTGAATCAGGTTGAGAAAAGTGTTTTTTTTCAGAACAATCTGATAAAATTACTCCTGAAAGGCATTTTGTTACGATGTTAAACACAAAAGGATCTGAAGCTCTAAATGTTATTTTTCTCAAATTTAGAATTTTTGTTGCGTTGCGTTTTGCTCTTTTCAGATGAAAAAATCCGACAAATATGAAAGAGTCACATGGTCGTTACGATCCTTTTCAACTCAGCTTTCCTACGTTTTTTCATCCAATCTTCTACACACTTTCTGCATACACACACACACACACACACACATGGCAGTCTGAGCTCACACACAGATTACGATCCCCAGACACACACTCACATGAAACTCAGCATCCAACATTCTGTCACAGATTTACTTTTTGTTCTTTTTATCCAACAGAACACAAACCAGTACAGACGGACCAGTATGACCAGTCCAGCAGACAGCAGGAAACGATTCCAAGAGGTGAAAACATGAAATGAGTGTTTTGTTCGCAGCCTTACTTTAAAAAACATTTTTCCAGATGCTTTCCTCATTAAATTTTTGGGTCATTCAGGACTGGGAACTGCAGTCTTACTGGTCGGCCAAACTGGTTTATCTGTTCATAATTAGCTAGGAGGTTGGCAGAGCAGCTTTCAGACCAGTGAAGTGCCTCTGTGGAGCTGCAGGGAACCGGAGCTGCAGGTTTGGTGCAAAACCTTCAACTTAACAGGAAAGTTAAGTCACAAAAAAAGAGAAAATTTGTTTTCTTGCTGAGAATTTAAAGACAATGGACGACATTCTCGCGCCCGTCGTCTCATCTGACTTACAGAAGCGACTGTTCCCTTTTTCTTCGATGTTAAATGAACCCTTTAAAGTGAAGTTATTTAATCAGTTTAGACTTTTTTTGAAACTGATGTGACGTTAAGGTTGAAATGTTGGGCAGCTGCAGTTCCCTCACGATGATGACAGACATTCATACTGACCTCACAACGCTGAAAAATGACTCGTTCAAGCCTTTAAAATACAAGTGTAAAAATATAAAGTACCCTTACATATATATATACACATATATATGTATTCTATATAGAAATGATCTTTTTTTTTTGTTCTGTCTCTGTGAGAATTGGAAGCCATTTGGTCCCCAAAACCACAAAAGACAAAAAACAAAAAACCTGGGAACTTTTTTCAATCAAAGACAAAGTTCTTCTTCTTCTTCTCCTTCTTGAAATAGAAGATGAGACAAGGACAAAAAAAACCAACATAAAATCACAGCGGCCTCCCTTTTAAAGACTCCTCCCATGAGGCCTTGCTGTCTCTGTGAGGGGGGTGGAGCCTGCGACTCCTCAGCCCACAGCTTTGTGTTTCCCACCGCAGCAACGGCAGGCCACGCCGCAGCGGTAGCACGCCCTGAGGGGGGCGTAGCAGCACATGCAGGGCGCCAGCAGGGACAGGCCCACCAACGCCGTCCAGCGCAGGCAGAAGCGCTCGTCGCTGGTGTCGCAGGAGCATGGGTCAGAGTAATCGCCCTCCGGGTCCGACATGCAGTGATACAGCAGGCTGTCGGCGCACCACATGAAGCTAACCCGCCGGATGCAGGTCTGAATGGGGTCAGGTGCTTCCTGGCAGCGGCCCCGCCCGTTGTCCTCGTGATTGAACATATCCTGACAGTAAACGCAGCGTGAGCGCTCGCCATCCTCCTTCCGCCTCTTGCCTTTGGGCTGCAGGGCTCGCGGCTGCACCGTCACCACCGCCCTGTTGCCGCCGCCCCCGCCGAGCTCCAGGCAGCCCGGTTTGCCATCGCAGCCTCGCTGCACGTCACAGCTCAGCGGGTATGGGTAGGTGTAGTCATGTTTAGGCGGCTCACTTTTGGTGAAGTGCACGTACGCGTCAAGGTTGTCGGGCTGGGTGAGTTTGTCGCGCGTGGAGTTGGTGTGGCGGTAATCCCCGTAGCTGGTGAGCCAGGTGCGCTCGCGGGGGTTAATGCGTACGATCTCCTCCTCCTCCACCTGGAAGCTGACGTGACGAGGGAACATGTGCACTGCCTGCAGACACACGGAGAAGACTGGTTTTAACATCAGCACTTTGTTGGTTAAAGATTCTCTATGATAAGTTGAGTCAAATAAATCTCAGCAAGACTTTATTAAGTCAAAGAGCCCCAAACTGTTAAATGATGAACCAAACTGAAACCAGGAGGCATTGTGGGTCATGGAAGCTAACAGATTCAGAGATCTTATTCATTCCTCTAGAAGTCCTTGTTACAGCACCCTCTATGGACCAACAGGTAACACTGTTTGTGTCCAAGCTGTTTGTAGGTTGGCTAAATGGCCACTTGAGGCTCTAAAAGCAGGTCAGCCCCCCGAAAAGTCCCTTATGTTAAAATGCCCAAATTTACAAGAGAGAAAGAAATAAACTCTGACTGCTGTGTGGGATGAATTTTGATTTAGCTTATTTACTTTATACTAACACTTACAGTTACGCATAATTAAGGGCGTGGCTTATTTGAGTGACAGGGACCATGAGGGACTTCACTTTCGAGAATTAAAAACTGTTGTGATCAAACTGAATGAATTAAACTTTGACATGTTAAATTCCTAAATGAAGCTGCAATCTGACTCGACTCACTTGGTCCAAGAAGTAGTGATCAGAGGGCCGATGCTGCTCGTAGAAATGTCCCAGGATGCAGTGGTGCCGGCGGGCTTCGCAGAAGGTGGGCGGGGCCAGAGTGTGCATCGCTGGCTCCCTCTTCTGGGACGAGTTGGACGAGCTGTCGGTGGCAGTCTGGAGGAAGACGAGAGAGAAGAAGAGAGCGTGAACAACCTGCAGGAGGCCGAAGGGTGGTTCAGCTCCACTGATCTCCAACACTCAGGTGTGTGGCACCTTTGGCCACGCCCCTACAGTGATGTCACAGCAGGTAGTTTGGCTTTGTTTGCTGCCTGTGAAGAAAGCAGTGGCAGATGATAAAATCTTCATTTTCATTAACACTCAAAGTTTTTCTTGTTTTTCTTTAAAGTTAAACATCTTTAATTTTATGACTTCTGGGCGACTCGGCCTCCAGAAGAAGGTCATGTGATCTGATTCAAAGCTCCAGAACAAACTGCTAAACAGACTCTGTGATGATGTTCTTCAACACTTACTGAACTGTTTAAGTCCAGAGCTCTGAAACAACCGAAATGCTAAATGTTAACATCTGCTTCAGAATTGCTGCTTTTATGTTGCATCTTTGAGCTCATGTGACGTTCAGTAAACGTCTCGGTTCTTCTCTGAAACCACCTGAGCTTCACCTCCACATGTTCTGACCCTCCAGCAGCTTCTAAGTGCAATTAGACAAGAACAAGGGGAAAAACAAAAGAGCTGCAGAACCAAAGCAGCGTGGCAGAAACGTCTCTGAAGCCTGTGTGTTTTTACTGGGTCTCTCCTAAATGAATCCCAGCCCGGCCTGGCGGCCTGCGGCCCTGCGAGCACACAGCGCAGCCTGCTGGGTTGCGTCATCTTTGGGCTCGGCACAAGCCGCAGCTTTCATGTGGATCACTGGGATCACACAAGAAGAAGTTCCCCAGCTCCAGAAAGCTGAGGAACTGAGGAACCTTCTGAACCTTCAGTGAACGAAATGAACAAACTGTCGTCTCACATTTCTAGTTTTGTTTTTCTGCAGTTTGTGGGGAAAAACTCTCATTTTAAATGTTTTTCTGTGTGAATTTGTGCAAACTGATGCTGCTAAAGTGAAGCTAAAGCTGCATTTCTGCTTCACATCTTCATTCATTTTTGTTCATAATCTCGGCAAAAGAAATGTCATCTTTCTTTTCACCAGTTCTGTTCTTCCTCTGTGCTCTTTCCTGCAACGAGGCAGCCCCCAAAACTGGCAAAGAGTGCAGCAGTTCTGGAGAAAACAAGACACAAACTGGACAAAAAATCACTGCACATTCTGTTTTCTTCACTCGTATTACCTGAATTGCTGTGTTGAAGTCTGGGGAAATAATTACAGGAGCAACTTACAGGATAATAAATAAATAATGTGGGATATAGGGAGCACACGAACACACCGTTTTTACAGTCACGTGCACTGAAATTAAGCGATCTGGTCAAATTTACAACTGCAGTAGTTTATGTTTAAAGCCAGAAACAATCCACTTCCTGGTAATATTCAAAAAATGTTCTGTGACAGGGAAGAAGATAATGATTTCAGAGGACATGGAAGAAGACAAGTTGTCTTAAATACCGGGGGTGTAAATGTAGTTGGGATGGGGGTGTGTGTACTTATATTTGGTTGTACTTGAATCTGTCTCAGTCTTCATCTTGATTTATTTATAGATAAGTGAGAAAGGGGTAGGGAAATATAAGTTTTACTTTCATCTACTCCTTTTCCGACAAATTATAACTGTATTTCTCAATTCAGTTCAATTCAGAATCCATCGTTACGTGACTCCATCAGTTCATCCACGGCGTTCTTCACTGAGGCCTCCAGAGGAAGCACTTCATCATGACAGGGAGGATGTTGATCTACGTCCTCATCGTCCTCCGAGTCCTCTCAGCGCCTCCGAGTCCAGCTCCTCTTCCTCCTCCTCAGACTTCAGACCTGCAGACAGGACGGAGGGGAGCGAGCTGCAGCCGGGAGGCGTCGCAGCCACGTTCCCCCGGCTCAGTTCCTCTGAACGAGGCCAGCTATGTAAACAGGCAGCTGTGTGACGGATTACTGACAGGTCAGACTCTCTGCACATCCTGCGGAAACCAAACGCCCTTTTCTTTCTTTGAAGCTGCTGGAAACACAGAGAAAGAGAGCAGGACCTGGACCTTCATCGGGCTGAGGATGGAGGTGGAGGAGACGGAGGAGCGTGTTTTAAAGAACTACGTGCAGTTTGTTCGTGGGCTGTTTGTGGTCTCAGCTGACACAGGTGGTCTCATGTGATTCCAGCTGTGCTCCAAGTGATAGACAGTGAATTCTTGAACCTCTCCGGAGTCAGATCAGCTGTTCTCCTGTGCTACACGCTAAGCTAAGCTAAGCTAACCCCAACCTGAGTCCACAACGTCTGACTGAAGGTTCGTCCTCACAATGGAAATAAATAACCTGATGAAAACGATTCCGAAACTGATGAACATATATGAAGTTTGATTTTGAACCTCTGACATCACGTTGTAATAAATATGTCATTAAAAAAAACAAATAAATAAAAGTGAAGCTACAGGAGTGAAAAAGAGACAAAACATCACATTAAACTGGACCGTCGCTGCAATTCAGACGAACAGCTGTTTTTCTCCTGATGACGTCGTTAGCTTGACTCTGACCCTGAGGAGCATGACGCCCAGGTGTGTGTGTGCACACAGAAGTATGTACACACACATGTCTGTGTGTGCGGAGCTGCATGAATGCATGTGTGTGTGTGTGTGTGTGTGTGTGTGTGTGTGTTAGACTGTTGCAGTGATCACACATGTGGGACTTAAATAAATAATCACACCTGCTGATTTACGAGCATCTTGTCCTTCATGTCCCTTTCCATAGTGTGTGTGTGTGTGTGTGTGTGTGTGTGTGTGTGTGTGGGTGGGTGTGTGCGCATGTGTTTGTGTGTGTGTGTGTGTGTTTTTGTGTGTGTGTTGCTCCCATGTTGGTGACAAATCCAGACAAACAGGACGGCGACTTGTGTCTGGTCACAATACCACAGGATACCAAACCCCTCCTGTCCTTCATACTTCCTGTCAAACACCCCCCAAAGCTCAACACACACACACACACAGACACACACACACACTCCCATCACAACAAGCCAAAACTGCAAACAAAGGCAGCATCTCCTGTCCGAGCCCACAATAACAAAAACCAGCTCGTCCCTGTTTTCAGACTTCAAACCTCCGGATGCGACACAGAGAAGCTGGAAAAGGAAAAAACACAGTTTGTCTGCTGGAATCTGCTGCGTCGAGCCGAAGGACGACGGGATGATGTTTCCAAAAAACTGAGGCTCAACATCTTCACTAAGATTCAGGAGAATATCATTCATATGTAAACACACAGATCCTGAGCTCAGACATGAACCTCATCATCAGCGTCTGAACAGCTGAGGAGGAAGAGTTTCTCACCGTGAAGACGTCATCGTCGCCAAGCTCCGCCTCGTTCTGCAGCGTCGACGAGGACGTGGTCGACCCTGGAAGACAGACGGGAGGATCAGCACGACAGGAACCGAGACGACCTCGTGTTTTTTTTTAAATCTCAGCTGCTTTGAAACAGACGAAACATGAAACATGACGATGAAAACTGACATGAAATCTGTGTTTGTGCTCTGAAACACAGCGAGCTGCTGTTGAACCTCCGGTCACTGACAGGTGACACGATGAAGAAACGTGGCCTCTGGTTCCCCTCAAACACAACACATCCAGTCTGAGCTTTGCAACAGGTCGGCCCACTTATGGTGAACTGGTTTGTTTGCTTTCAAACCTCAGCGTTCAGTTTCTAATTCAAACAGGCCGAGTTTAGCACACAGACTGCTGTTAGCCAGCAAGCTAACATGCTAACAGCTAACAAAATGTGCAAAACCAGCACCTTTTTCTTTCATCTCGCATTTTCATGAAGGTTACCAGCAAATCTGCTGTAAGAAAAAAGCTTTTGAGTTCTGATTTTAAAGAAATGTTCACATGTGCAGAGGGAACAGGAAGAGGAAAAAAAACAGGTTTAAGTCGTTTTTAAACACTGAAGTTAAACTCTAGGAGGCTGAAAAGATCTTTATCAGCATTTTAACACAAAACAAACAAGGATTTTTTAATTTAATGAATGTAGATTTGAACTCTGGTGATAAAGGACAGTTTCTTATTTATATTCATGGACGTGAAATTTGGTTTTTGTAAAAATAAATGTTTTAAAGACAGAAGCTTCATGACAGTGAGACATAAATAATTCTGTTGTTCCAGCTGTGAGTGTGTGTGTGTGTGTGTGTGTGTGAGGTGTGTGTGTGTGTGTGTGTGTACCTTCCGTCAGGTCCTCCAAAGCCTTCCTCACGCCGCGGTCGAAGGCTCTGGCGTCAGCTGGACTCTGGAAGGTCAGACCACACTTCCTGTTGTCCACCTTCCAGTGGTGGAAAGTGGGCGTGGCCTTCGTGTAAACCAGGTCCTTCTTTAGGAAACACTCGAGAATCACCTGAAAGACGTCATCGTCATCGTCATCACACACTCACACAGCATCAACACTCACTTTATGCGTCTGAATAAAAGGAAGAAACCTAAAGAAACAGTATTTGAAACTGATTGACAGGTGAATTCTGGGACGTACAGAGCAGAAACATGGTGGCGACGAGCCTCACAGGTGGGAGATGGAATAAAAAACCTGTGATTGTCTCGGCTGACGGAGTTCACCCACCTGCTTGTCTTTGAGCCGCTCTCCGTGGATGAGGAAGGTGTTGCGTCCCAGCAGTTCGGTCGGCAGCAGCCTGCACACGCCCACTCTGCTCAGGCATCCGTCCTGCGCCAACCAGCCGCCGCTCGAGTCGTCTCTGGTCATCACCACCGCTTTGACGCGCACAATGTAGCTGTCACTGCAACACGCCAGAGAGAGCCAGCGTTAGCTGTTAGCGAGGAGGCGATGCAGCTCGGTTTGTTAATCAGAGAAATAAAAACCTCTGAGGAAACTTTGATCCACACGCAGAACGTTTGAACACAAAACGATCAGGAAGAAGAATCCAGAAAGTGACCTGATGCAGAGAGAAGAAGAAACAACAACAGCCACAGGAAGTTCCTCTGACTGTTTCCTGTCTCCTCAAAGCCTCCGAGGTTTGGACCAGAAACCAGCTGATGAGCAGAAACGACTGACAAACACCGAGTTCATATCAGGGATGTCGTCCAATGAGAACGCAGAGCAGATCACACACACACACACACACACACACACACACACACACACACACACACACACACACAAACACACACACACACACACA
>JAQMCX010000043.1:10008042-10019338 GCA_029814765.1 Acanthurus leucopareius | reverse complement strand
AGGACTGGACTGTCAGCAGAAACCTGCAGATATGTCTGTGTGTGTGTGTTTGTGTGTGTGTTTGTGTGTGTGTGTGTGTGTGTGTGTGTGTGTGTGTGTGTGTGTGTGTGTAAAGGCCCAACAGGTTCCACCAATCAGAGCGCTAGTTGAGCCTTGATGCAGACTGAGAGTCACAGAAAATGAACGCAGGTAAAATAAGTCAGAAACAGTGAAGCTGAAGGTAAATCACACTGAGGCTGTGGGGGGGGGGCATAAGTGACCCCCCGCTCCCTGCTCCTCCCTGCAGCCCGGTGCATCATGGGTAAACACTGAGTTGAGCCCATTATCTGGCTGTACGGCTGCACATGAGTCATGTGTTTACCTGCAGGGGCGTGCTCGCCGCCAGGCAGGAAAAGGTTGTCGGCTCCGTCAGGTGACCTGCTGCCTCCACCCAACGCACAGAGCCTGACTCTGCCGGTGCGTTCAAGGCCGTCAGGTTTCTGCAGCTTTTAGCACTTTATAACCAAATCACAAATCATCTGTCAGAAAACGCCAAAGAAAACAAAGCGAAGCCTTCGAGCTCAATCAGACGACAAACACGACAAATTCTGACAAGAGACGATTGAAAAGTTGGTGGCCTGAAGACGAAGGAAGGAGTTTCACGGTTTTCTCTAAATGCACCTGCAGTTTGAGTCATAACGCAGAAAACACAACATCAGCCTTCATGCAGCCAAGAGCTCATGAGAAGATCCATGAGGCGCCGCTGGAGGCGGAGCTTCTTCTTCTTCCAGGTGAGGAAGTGACGGCGACCACGGCACAAAGGCCAATGTCGTCCTCTTCTCTCAGATGGTGCTGACTTGCAGTTTTGAGGTTTCTCCTCCTCCATGATCCATCTGAAGCTTCGCTGTCTTGCAGAAACAGAAGAAATCCAGGAGGCCTGGTGGTGTTCAGCTTCGTGAAGAGTCGTGAGCGAAAGAAAAGTCTTTCTGCTCGTGACGTCACAGAGGATCCGACCTGAACGTCACATGGAGACTCGAGTCATCGTGAACGAGTCGACTCTCGTCTTTTTTTCTTCCTTTTCTTCAAACGATGATGACGACGGAAAACTCTGACGTTCTCACAAAGTGTTTGAACGTCTCAGTTTGATGATTCTGAGGCTTCATGAACCTTCAGTCGCCAACACAAGAAACTTCTCAACACAGACGATGATTCGCTTCTGATGTTTTAACATTATTTTAAAGTTTTTACGACAAGCATGATGTCAGATTAACTTATTTTGAAAAGGTCGAGTGTAACGACAGTGAATGTTCACAGTGTGAGCCGCGAACCAATGACAGGCCGAGTTATTGAAGATGAAAGTGCAACTAAACGAAGAGTCGACTCCACCTGCAGAAGATCTGACTCACTGAACACACCTGAAGTTTCCCTCACAAGAACATCGGAGGTCTTTCAGGGTCAACAGATGATGAAGGCCACATTCAGACCCGACAGCAGCACATTTACATCAAAACCTGCTTCAAAACTAAGAATACAACATTTTTGTGTCAGACATCTGTCAGAGAGCTCCTCTGCTTCCCTCACAGTCCTGAACGAGAAGGATGAGATGATTGTTAGAGTGAAAACTTTGGGCTGTAAAATCTCTCCATCCTCACATTCTTTACATCTCAGAAAACATCAGATTTCAGATCATCGTTCTTCTGCACTTCTCATTTGCATATTTTCACCGTTATGCAACAATCAAGAAAATTCCTTGAATGAAAAAACAACCCTGCTCCTCAAACTTCCTGCATCATGTTTCCTCGTCTCTCTGCTGCCTGAAGCTTCAGATTCCTCCGAGACACTGAACTCATCCTTCGGTTTAACTGGTCACAACCTGTAAACACCCGATGATGAGTCACAACACTGAGAGGATGAGGATCTCTGATCCACACCGAGGAGCAACCTCCTCCTTCCTCCTGCATGGAGGACGACAGGAAAACACGGGACATGAGGGAATGCTGGGATGCTGCATGTCTGCACCTCCTCCGTCTGCTCCGTCAGCTCCTCCATGATGCAAACTGCACCTCCTTCATCTCCTGTCTGCAGGAGGCTGCACACGTTTCTCCTTCCTGAGAAATCTCTCCGACCTCAACCAACCCCTCAACGAGGAGGAGGAGGAGGAGGAGGAGGAGGAGGAGGAGGAGGAGGAGGAGGCCCCTGCACCCCCTCATCACTTGAGCCCACAGCAACATACCAGCAGCAGCAACAATCCGTATCCATGTGATTAAAGCACAAAGCTGAGCGGCGGCGCGCGAGCGAGCAGCCGCTCATAATCATTACAGAATAATAATAAGTTGGGTGGTGGGGTGGGGGGTACTCACTCGTCTGGGCGCGTGTCCTCGCTCATTTTTTTCCGTTTCACCTCCGGTAATAATAAGCTCCCGCCGCGGCTGCACAGCGCGGTGTCTTCATGTTTCCTCGCCCTTCAGCGGCAGCGGCGGCGGCGGCGGCGGCGGCAGAAGCGGCGGCGGATCCGGTTCTCTCCCGCTCTCCGCCCGGTTCTTGAATCCCGATGTGCGAATTATTGGATCTTCGTCTCTCCTCCTCCTCCTCCTCCTTAAACACCTCTCCTTCTTCTTCTCCTTCTCCTTCTCCTTCTTCTTCTTCTTCTTCTTTCAGTCCTCAATTACTGGAGCGCATCGGAGGAGCCGCATCCGATCTCCTCCACCTCCTCCACCTCCTCCTACGCCTTTTCTTCCTCTTCTTCTTCTTCGTCGTCCTCCTCGGCCGCTTCCTCTACCTCCTCCCCCGCCGGGCCTGGCTGGAATGCGGTGACCGAAAATGGTGCGTTGGTGTCGGTGAGGATGGCCCCGGACGAGCCCCATCTCCTCCCTACTCCATGTTGGATTCAGTGCGCGCAGGCAGCGGAGCGACCGAGGAAGAGGAGGAGGGGGAGGGGAGGGGGAGGAGGGGGGCGGATGACGTCAGACCCGAAGGACCGCAGAGTCACGTGCCATTACCATATAATAATATTAGCAATAATAAGAAAAATATAATGTTAGTTTTCGGTTTTAACACTGTGAGTCCGCTGCAGAAGAGAAGTACGCGGCAGTGCTGCGAATCTACTGCTGGTAATAATATTATTATAATGATTATTTGATAATATTTGATAAATTAGCACAAATAAAGTATTACTTTTAAATAATAGCACATTTAGACAGACAGCAGCAGTACTGTAGTAGCAGCGTGTAACTGTAGTGGCCTCTTTGTGGTACTTCTGGCAGTTTTCTCACAGTAAAAGTAGCAGAAATGGTAAAAATAAAATAAAATAAAATAAAATAAAATAAAATAAAATAAAAGGCTGTGATTGGTGGTTTTACTTGAACACGTGGCTGTAAAACAGAAGTGTCAGTGGTAACAGATGAAGTATCGGTTGGAGTAATAATAACAGTAGTGAAGTAGTTTTATCCAAGTAGCAGTTGCAGTATTGATGCAGGAGTATCAGTAGAAGTAGCTCAGCTGTAATCACAGTAATAGTACTTGTATTAGCAGCACAGGTAGAAGTAGAAATACTGTCAAAGCTGTAATAGTAACAGTGCAGCTGTAGTTACATTACTCATAGTTGTAGTATTACCTGAGTACTCTGAGAACCATTTAATGGTGGAGAGGTTTGTAGTTTATCACAAGTTACAGTACATTTATCCAGTAATATAGATAATACTTCAACAGTATAAAAGAGTTACACATGGAAATGAGTATTTGTTGAACTCAGTACTTCCTGCTAATAACACGTCTGCACTTTACTACAGTAAAAGTTGAATACAGGAGTTTTATTTTCAGTTTTTTTTCCAACTGGCAGTAGAAATACTTTTAGTAGTAGTTGGGAACACTGGCAGTAACGCACCTGTAATAGTAACAGTAGTAGTTTACTTAGTTACACCAGTTTTTTTTCTGTGAACATCAAACTTCTGATTTATTTTCTGATAACAACTTCTAATATTTAATGACACTCTGATGTACTTTGTACTCTGATACCTTACTCTGGTACTTTATACTCTACTGCTAACAAGTACCTGCTCTTCAAAATAAAAGCCTCAGTTCATCATCAGTTTGTTCCAGCTGACTGTCACATCAGTAAACCGAGGTTTTGGTGACACCTGGTGGACAAGCGACGCCACTGCAGCTGTTTTAACTACAGTCACCTGCAGTGTTTGGTGATTGTGTGTTTCATACTTTTAGATGTTGTTTTAACTGTGATTCTGAGTTTTTTGTCTTTATTTTCTTCTCATTTTATTTAAATATTTCAGTTCAGAAACTCGACTGACTTTTATTGTGTCAATAAGAAAATAAAACGAGCCTCAGATGATATTTTGCAGAGTCAAAAAACAGCCACTGGGTTTTAACTTCGGAGCAGGTGGTGGTTTTATCATATCAGATTTTAAATAAATTAGCATAATGAAGCAAAATAACAACTTTTTCCAAGTCCAAGTTTTATTTAAAGTCTTTTTTAAGCGGTTGGACTTTTCTCTGCGACTTTAGACCCAATATTTTTAAATCACAGTTCAATTATTCTTGAAACTGTTTACATCAAATGTTAATGAATGAATGAAGATTTTATGGAGCATTTCTAGATATTTGTAGATCGTTTTTTTCTCTTTTCTTTTACTTTTTTAAACCTTTATTCTGAAGTTATTATTGCAGGTGCATCCTTCAGAGGCGGGGCTTCTCTGTGCTCTCTTCTCATTGGATAATTGATAAAGCGTATTCCGCCGTGTGCTTGTACACAGGTTGTCTGTTTTTAGCTTAAAGTGTTTTTTAAATTGACTCAAACTCAGATTTTTTACGGTCATCAGGTTGTTTGCGCCATTCTTGATCTGAAGCTTCTCGCTGGCTGAAAAAACAAACCTGAAGTCTCTGTGTGGAAACTTAGGAGTCAAACACCTGAACCAGGTGAGTGATCTGCTCTCTCTTTGTTTGATAAAACTCCCTGCAGTAGTGTTTCATCAGGAATGATCACAGAAGTTATTCCTTTGTGATTTGGGGCCAATAATAATAATTAAAAACTGAGACTTCCGGCCTTTTGTTGAAAGTTGTGCCGATATAAAAGTCAAATGCGGCTCCACAGTGACACCTACTGGTTTAAAGACCTTACTGCATGTGCAGCAAAATATAAGACAGCCTCAGAAAGAGTGAAACTGCAACACTTTTGTTCGGAGGTTCTACAGTAAATTTA
Organism: Acanthurus leucopareius; assembly: GCA_029814765.1. Taxonomy (NCBI): domain Eukaryota; kingdom Metazoa; phylum Chordata; class Actinopteri; order Acanthuriformes; family Acanthuridae; genus Acanthurus; species Acanthurus leucopareius. Next base: position 10,014,147 of record JAQMCX010000043.1, on the reverse strand, counting down.
GATGCTATTGTTCGACCTTTCAAAATAAAATGATTCGTAAATAATCTGAGCGAAAATCCCTGAAAATACGTGAAAATACTTTTCTTAACTTAAACTGAAGTTTTTAGTATCACTGTGAGCTTTTGTTTTTATCTTCAGGATTAATATTTAATGAGTCCCAGTGTGATGAAACAATTTTCATACATTAGTCGAAGTTATTTTAAGATTTTAAAAAAATTCTGTCTTTCACTTATTTTTTTCTCGTCTATTGTTTTTCTTATTTATTTCAAACTGTGATTTAACAGAGAAACAAGACTCATCCTTTATTATTATTTGTTTTGAAGATGTGGAGGGAAACCTGTCGCTTTTAGATTTGCTGTAATGAACACTGTAGCCTGTAGGTGGCGCTCAGAGAAAACCAGACTCTCTCAGAGGAAACAGACTTTATTTAAACTCAGTGATGTCAAATAAAGGACACAGTTATTTAAAATAAGGTCATTTTACAACCTGCAACACAAAGTTTTTCTATTAATTGAACTAAATTGTCTCTAAAAAATAATGTTGACAACAAAAACTTAAAAAAATAAACTTTTTAAGTCCTTTATCTTTAGTTATGTGCAGTTTAATGAAACCAGCAGAGCTTTTTAATATTCCTGTAATGTAACTGCAGTGTGTTTGTGTACTAAACACTAACTGCACAATAAATGCACCGTGCCAGCTGTTTTGATTTTTTAAACATCAATAATAATCCTGTATAAATTTTAAGAGCCATTTCACCCTAAAAATACATATTTTTAAAAAATCTGAAAGTGATTTTTGTGCTCAGATTTAATGTTTCTGTCTTTGACACATTTTTCTCTTAATCTTTTATCTTTTATTTTATCTCAAACTTTAAATGTCATTTAGATTCTTTTACTTTTCTCAGATTCTGATGTTTATAATCTGGATTATGTAGTTTTTAGCTGCTGTCAGTTACAAACGATGAGTAAATTCTTCATTAAATATCTTTATAAACATTAATACAGGAAGGCTCTGGCTTGTAATGACACTTCTCAAACACTAGATGGTGCTGATGTCCAGCAGGTCAGCCGTCTGCGCTTCACTCCTCTGACGTGTTTCTTTTTAAAAACACTGATCTCTCATCTTTATTACACACGAAACTAATGAGAGAGTAACTAGTTACTCGTTACCGCTGCGTCCTGAAAGAGTAGAGAGGTAGGAGAGTAATTTTATGATGAAATGAGCTAGAAAAGTAGAAGTTATTGCAAAACTTTAGACACAATATCACTTGAATTTTCAGGGAATAATCATCAGTATTGTAATTATTATTAATTATTATGATTATTATTATAATTAAGTTGGTCCCAGTCGTTTGATGATGCTGTCAGACATTAGAAAGTGTTTCCTCCATAACTCGTGCACTTTGTTTTAAAGATATCCAAAGTCCCAAACAGATTCAGACCCAAACAGGTTTGGATTTGATCAGATTTAGGCAGAAGGAGCATCAGACGGAGCGCAGAGGCCCGCGGAGCGCAGAGGGACCCCCGGGCCCTTGGAGCGCAGAGGGACCCCGGGCCCTCCGCGCTCCGTGACGCTGCAGGTGTCCCCTCCTCTCGGCTCAGTTCATAACTTGTGTTTTAATGGCGGACTCAGTGTGAACTGACACATTTGCAGTTAATTAAATTACCGCAGGCTCGTTGGCGGCTCCGGGGCCTCCGCACCGACTCGGCTGGTGATCCGACTTCACCTCGACTCGAACTGTTCTGCGTTTTGAAGAGTTTTATTGGACTGCTGAGTCGAAACGTTGATGCGTTCAAGGACCCGAGAAGTTCCACCTTAAAGTCCAAACTTTATGAACAACAAGCAAGCACAGAGTTAATTTGTATGTTACATTAAATTTTGGATCATTTCTCTCACCGACATTCAGCCACTTTCCCTCCATCCAGTGCACCTCGCGGTGGCGTGCATTTGCTCGTCTGCGGGGACGCGCATCGAGTCTCTGCTCCTTTAAGTGAGAGAAGAAACTATTCGTCCCCCCTCCTCCCCCCCGTCCCTCCCTCCTCTCACACCCGGACGGCCTGCTCTGAGGCAAGAGGAAGCCGCTCCGCCGGAGCTGCGATGGGGATTTGAACGCACCTCCGCGCAGAAGACAGCGCCGCACGGCCCCGGCTCGAGCGCAGCGGGCGGGTCCGCGTCTCTTCAACTCCCCGGTTTGGATGTTCGCTGCTCGGACTCGGCCTGGTACTTGAGCGGTTGGTTGTGTGGTTGTTACTTGGAGCTGGAGGCCGGGAGCAGGACAGCGTCTGCCCGGGCTGCTGCCGCTGCCTGCGGAACGTCGCCGTCGGTCGGTTCCCGTGGAGAGCGGAGTCCGCAGGAACCTGCCGCCGCCGCTCTGTGTGTGTTTGTGCGCTTCCCTCCGCGGCCGGACCCGCTCACAGGCGTCACACACGGGATTAAGTGATTAACGCTCCGGTACGGGGAGTTGGATGTGTGTTTTGCCCCGCAGGAGTCACCTGGAGTTCGGGCGGAGAACCGGGGCCGATGGCGCAACGGGTGCGTAAAAATCCACTTTTATTCGAGCGCAGAGACACGAAGAGTTTGAGGAGACGGTTTGTTTTCAGCTCCGAGTTCAGCGGCACAAGTTTGACCCTCAGAGCAGAAATCAGGTCCGAAACCCGGAGTTTGGGTTTGAGGGAACCGGTGAACCGTTTTTCGAAGCAGATTTTAATAAACTCACAGCTTTTTAGACTCAAACTGTGTTTTAGCAGCATTAACCTTATTTAAATCACATATTTACCATTTTATATTTCATGGATTATTTCTGATCCAAACTTTTTCGGTGCGTAAAAATATTTTAACTTTTCAACAAAAAAATGAAACTAAATTTCACCTTTTGGTGTTTTTTAAAATCATCTTTCCCGTCAGTTTGAATTCACATTAACAGATTTATTTAAAACATTTAAAACATCACTTGTGTGAAAGTTTTGATCCGCTCAGTAAAACCTGAACAGGGTCACTGACGCAGCTTCAGTCACTTTTATTCTCTTTTTATTCTCGTTGAGTAAAAAAACTAAAAGGAAATAAAGTGAAAGTCAGCTGATCTTCTGCTCTAAAACACTTTTGTGAAATTAGTTTTTAAATCTACATAATAAAACTTTTTGAAAATATTTTACCAGTTTAAATTTAGGCCTCAAAGTTGTTTTTTAGTTTGATAAGATTCCGTTTATTTTATAAAAAAATATGAACTAAAAAGATTAAAAGGTGTAAAAACGTTTTTGATCCTCAGGAGGTTTTTGTCTTCAGCTGAAGTCAGAGTCTCTTCTCGCTCTGCAAAGCGGCTGTAAACTCACACAAACTCGTCCTTCGTGTCTCGTTTTAAACTTAAAGTTTTTATTTTTGTGTTTTTGTCAATTAAAACATTTTATTTTTGCTTTTTCACGGCTGATTAAAGTCTGTTGAACCGGACCGCAGCAGCAAAGAAAAGAGCCAGAAATTAAAACAATTTCAATTTTAAAACATTTTCCTCACGCAGGCGGATGTTTGTCAAAGTTTGAACTGCGTTTTATAGATTACTGATAACTGATCAATACAATCAAATAAAAAATGGACACTTAAACGGGAGATTATTTAAAACTTTGAAACTCTTTGCAGCATATAAATGTGTGTTGTTGTTTCGGTGGAAACCTGCAGCTGCTTCTTTACACTGAAGAAAAGAATAAATTAAAAATAAGAAAAACAGCATCAATATTAAATTTAATCAAAGAAAATAATTTAAGAAAATCAGACTCCTGATGTTTGAATAAAAAAATATAAAACTGATGTTGTAGCCTGTTATATTATTGTAGATGAACACGATCTGAGGGGTGAAAGTATTTTTAAAAACAATTATAAACACAACTCGTGTTTTTATGGAAACAGAAATCATGTTTTTGAAATTAAAACTTCGTTTTTGTACATTTTTTTTCTTGTTGCTTAAAATTATTAAATTGATTTTAAATTAGTGTGAGAAAATTTGTCCTTTATTTAATATCAATATTAATATTAAATACAGTAAATTGAATTAATTACGGCTAAAAAACTCTTTTATAGAAGAAATAAAATGAAAAACTGGCTTCAGATAAGTTTTCATACAAATGTTTAATTGAAAAAGTTTAAAATTCTTTACAAAAACACGTCGAACATCATGAAAGAGAACAAACAGATAAATAAAACTAATAATTCAGGCAAAAATATTTTAACAGTATTTCTTTTCTTTCAGAGAGTTTGACTGATTTTCTGCTGAATTTAACCAAAAACAAACTTGTTCTGTTTCCAGAGTTTAATCAGAGTTCAGAAAGTGTAAAAAAGTTTTAAAAAGCAGAATGTTATTGAAACTTAATAATCAGATTAAGAATATTCTGTCTGATTCGTAACGTTTAGTCTCAGTTTACAGCCACTGAAGTCTCCTTTTACCTTGAAGGCACCGTGTTGAAATGTTCACATTATTTTGTCCACCCCCTGTCTGTAACGTAAACAGAAAATTCCTCAGTGGAAACTTTTTTTTCTTTTCACGAGTCGAAATGTTTTAAAGAGTTTTCATGAAGTTTATTCTGTAAAAATTTTATGATTTAATCTAAAAATTAAGTTTTTATTTTTAAATATTTTGATTTCACAAACCGAATGTTTAAATGTTAAAACTTTAACAGGAATCATCATGTGTGTCACAATAAACTGGGTGGACAAAATAATAGGAACACCTGCACAGAGCCGTCCAATAGGAGAGCAGCTAAGAGGTCAAAGTTCAAACGTTTTAATCCACTTTGTGTTGAAAAAAATGAAAAGTATTTTTTGGAAAATTGCCCAAAAATATTTTCTTATTTCAACAAACTAATTTATTTGTTTCATTTGTTTCTGAGACGATAATCTTTAATCCAAAACTCTTCAAAGTGTCACAATAAGATTTTTAGATTGTTTGAATGTTATAAACTTATTTTTTCAACAGTTTTTGTCACTTTAGAGAAAATAAACAGAAGGTGGACAAAATAACAGAAACACCTGAGGCCTTCAAATGCTTTTTGTTCGCAGAGTTTCTGTCAGCAGATTTCATGAAGTTCTCAGGTGTTAAAAGGTGAATTTAATCAGTTAAACTCAGAAAACCAACAGACCTCATTGTTTCTGCGTCTCTTCGTGTTTGGGAACAAAATCGGAAAAGTCAGTTGTTTTTAAAGGATCTTTGTTTTGTCGTCAGTTTGTTGAAACTTTCTCGTCTTTTGCTTGAAACTTCAGTTTAAGTGAAATCTGATAAACGTCCTTCACCTGCTTTCAGACCCTGAACGCTCTGTTTCTGTTTCGTGTCTCATCCGTCGCTCGCAGTCGGAGGCGTTTCGACCTCCGCTGAGGTCAGCGAACAGCTCAGGAGGTCAAAGGTCACACATCTCTTATCTCTGTGTTTCAGTATGAAGACCTGGCTCACTACGGGCTGGAGGGGGTGGGAGGGGTGTATGGAGACCCTCACCACCATCACCACCCCCACGCCGCCGCCGCTGCCCGCTCCCTGCAGGCCGTGCACCTGGCAGCCGCCGCCGCCGCCGCCACTGGGCCATACCCTCCACACCAGTACGCCCAGTCCACCCACAGCAGCAGCATGGCCGCCACAGCTGGGGACGCCGTCAAGAGGGACAAAGACGCCATTTATGGGTATGATGAGTTCACTGACACTGAGAAAAAACAGGACTGATGAGGAAAAAATTACATTTTAGTCAAGTTTTCTTCTTCGTTGGTTAAAAAAAAACAAAAGCAGTTGCATGTTTGTCTGCTCACTTTGTCACCGTTTGGGATGAAGTGATGACCTGTTCCGTTCTGGGCCGAACCAGGTTTACCTGCTGTGTGTGTGTGTGTGTGTGTGTGTGTGTGTGAGTGTGTGTGTGTGATGGATGGAAACCTGCTGCTTTTCACAGAAAGCAGAAACAGAAACAGACGTGTTTTCAGCTCCTTTTGTTAAGAAAAAGTTTTTTAAAAATCAACTCAAGTTACTAAAGTTCCAACACATGCGTGTGAGCTGTGAAATGTACTCTACAATTCTACAATTCTACAATTTCATTTAGCAGACGCTTTTGTCCAAAGCGACGTACAACACAAGCAAGAATC
>JAQMCX010000043.1:9993711-10007832 GCA_029814765.1 Acanthurus leucopareius | reverse complement strand
GACGCTTTTGTCCAAAGCGACGTACAACACAAGCAAGAATCTAGAGGAAGGAAAAACCCGTAGAAGTGCAAAAAGTGTACCCCCCCCTTTACTCAAAGTAAAGTAATGTAATTACTTCTTATGCAGAAAAATTACTCCTGTTAGTGTTACATTGTAATTATAAAAGCAGAAAATCCAGATGATCTTATTTTATATTTTTATATTAACCCATAAAAATGCATTGTACATGTACTTCTTAAGTATAAAGTAACTTAATCAGCAAAGTAACTATAGCTGTGACATAAATGTAATGGAGTACAAAGTACCATATTTCTTTATAAATGTAGTAAATTGAAGTGCAGGGTGTCATTGAAACCAAACTTAGTGTACAAACATTTTTAAATTGTTCTGAAGTGCAGTACTTGAGTAAATGTACTCAGTTACATGTGTCCACAGCTGCTCAAACATCTGCCTTTACTTTTTCTTTCTTATGAAGTTACTTCAGAACAGTTTATCAATTTTCTTCTTACAGAAAAACTGCAGCAACTTTTCTGTGAAAAATGTGGATTAAAGGTCACGAGACGCTTTTTCTTTTTTTATTCCTCCTTTACTCGGATACTTTTCTGTGTTCGATTTCTGTCGTTAAGTTGAACAGAAAACTCTTTTATAAACAAAACTTCAGATTATTTGAATCTAAAAATAAAACTGTCATGTGACCGACTACAGCAACCGTGATTGGTCCACTTGTGCTGAACTCACCGCCCTTTTTCTCAACCGTAAGATTCTATAAAACTTAGCGAACAAATTAAAATTTACTTAAAAGTAGATTTATTTGTGAATAAAATTAAAAAGACAAATAAAAAAGTGTAATTTGTTTGTAAAATTGTTATTTGTTCATCAGCTCTAACGTCGACATGATTCGCTCGGTTTCATTCCTTGTTGTTTTAAAATGCAACTAAACTCAAAACAGCGGCACAGAAACCAAACTGCCATCTAGTGGTGTGGAGGTGTAACTGCAGCGTGAAGCTCGGTGTAGGTTTTCACGGTGTCGACTGGAGATAAAAACAAACAAATATGATGTTAAAGAGCTCATGATGTCAAAGTTTGTCTGAAAACTTAAAAACAGTAAAACAGTGAGACATCATTTTATTTTCCTGTTCTTATAATTTAAGTTTCTGACATAAAGCGTAAACGTCGTCAGACCAAACTACTTTTTTCGTAAATATAACTTTATTTTGTCAAGTCTGCCTTTTTTTAGCTAGTTTTTAACTTGTTCTGTGTCTTGATCTTAATGTAGACGAATTTAACATTAAAGTTTTTTCTCTTTGATTTGTTTTTTTGGGGGAATTTGTTCCATTTTTACGGGGCAATATTATTCTTCCATCATCAGGAGCATCTTTGTGTTTTATCACAGATCTGAGTTCAGCTTCCTGAGTGTTTTCAGTTCATATATTCTCACTTTCCTCCGGTGCAGATAGTTTGGATTTTACTTTTTGTCCAGGTCTGTTTTTGAACTGTTTCTTTCTTCCAGCAGTTCAATAAATACAACGTTTGTTTCTCACAGCATAAACAGTTTGAAGGTTCACGTTAAACAGCAGAAACAGTCTTTTAAAAACTGTTTTCATTGTTTTCTGTTCAGCTTTCTCACTTTCTCTGAATGATGCAACTGAATATTTTCATTTTTAATTTCTGTTTGTTCTGGATTAAAGGATTTTATTTTGTAAATTGTGAAGAAAACTTGTGTTACAGTTTTGCAGCCTGAGCTGATCCCTCCTTTTCTTCCTCCTCCTCCTCCTCCTCTCTCTCTCTCCTGCAGACATCCTTTATTCCCTTTGCTCGCACTGATTTTTGAAAAATGTGAATTGGCGACCTGCACGCCGAGAGAAAGCGGCGTGGCCGGAGGAGACGTCTGCTCCTCGGACTCCTTCAACGAGGACATCGCCGTTTTCTCCAAACAGGTAGAGCAACACGTTCGGTCCACATGTCACGGTTAATGCAGAGCAGATCTGCAGGATCATAAAGAGGCAGATTCGTCCTCTGGGGGGGGGCTGCTGGGCAGAAATGAGCTGTGGGCCCCCGGCTGAACCCGACTCACACAACTCTCTGTGAACAGTTTCTGTCACTTTGTTCAGCTTCTCAAAAGTGCAAAAATAAAGAGTAAAAAAGCTGCAATTCCAGTAAAAGTTCTACACTCAAACATGACTGAAGTAAAAGTGTATTATCAAAAAAATGTACTTAAAGTATAAAAAGTAAAAGTACTCTCTTTGCAGAGTAAATAGTTGGTTTATTGTCTCTGGTACATGTCGGCAGTATTTTAACATCCTTTCAGAGATCAGAAGTTTTTTCTGTTAAAATCAAAATCAAGAAGCTGATGTTTTAAAAGACTTCAGTGAAAAACTGCCCTGAAATGTTGTTGTGTGAAATACCACAAACTAACCTGCTCCTGAACGTCTCACTGACGGAGATGTTTCAGTAATTGTAGTTTTTCTCTTTGTGTTCAGATCCGATCAGAGCGGCCTTTGTTCTCGTCGAACCCGGAGCTCGATAACCTGGTGCGTCACTTTTATTTTTATCAATCTGTTTTATTGTGACACTCCTCTGTTTTACGCTCATTTATTCATTGATTTCTTTCGTAGATGATCCAGTCGATACAAGTTTTGCGTTTCCACCTTCTGGAGCTGGAGAAGGTCAGTGAGAGAACAGTTTGTCTCAGTGACCTTTGACCTTTTAATGAAGTGACGATATCGACTGACAACTTCATAATCCAGTAGTTTTCATTATAGAAGCACTTTGTTCTGATGGTTTTAATAAAATTATGGGGTTTTTTTTGCAGGTTCATGAACTTTGTGATAACTTCTGTCATCGATACATCAGCTGTTTGAAAGGGAAAATGCCGATCGATCTGGTTATTGACGACAGAGACGGAAACAAATCCGACAGCGAGGATTTCATCAGGTCGTCAGGAAACAACATGGATCAGGTGAGTTCGGATGTGTAGTTTGTTAAAAAAACACAGACTTTGTAGTTTTTGTTTTAATGTGTGAGATAAAAACTGGACATATTTTACTCGTCAGACTTGAATGCATCGACAGTTTAGAGTTTGTCTCATTAACAACATTCAGGTTTAATAATATTTTCCATTTTGGTCAATAAATCCTTTTTGATTGACGTGCAGCTTTAAAAAGGCAAATGTTCCTTTAATTTAAAGTAACTTTCAGCATCTGTTGAACTGCATCCTTTCATGTGTAAACTGGTGAGACGATGCAAAGTGATTCACAAGTTACAGTTCACTTTTTATGCAAAAGACACTTTAATATGGAGACTGAAGAAGCTGAACCACCAACATCTGGATGGTGGACACACACACCCAAACAGCAGCGCCACACAACAGATCGAAGGCTCAGGTGTGTGAAGGTTACGGGCAGATTTTAAAGGTATTAAACTGAAAACATGGAAACGCAGAGAAGGTCAGAAACTGCAGACTGCTGTTCGGTTCTCAGGCACAAGCTGAAGTAACTTTCGGAAACCGACTTGATTTAAAAAACCCTGAGATGTGGTTGAAAGCTCTGGGAAGGCGGCGGTGAGAAAACCTTGAGCCGAGATTATTTTGTCAGACTGTATTTATTCCATTTTTGGAGACAAACACAGTTTCTCTGCAGCGTTTATTAAACATGTCTGAAATGTTGAAATCCCCATAAAAGGAAAATGGACTGTGAGCAGATGATTCGATCATCCAGCTGCAGGAGTCACATCTGCTGCTGGAAACGAGTCAGTTTCAAACTGCACACACACACAGACACACACACACACACACACACACACACACACACACACACACACACACACACTCTCTCCATGCACAGATCCTTTTTCTTCTCTTGGACTCGTGAAAACTTCTTTCTTTTCCCAGAGAAGCAGCAATAACGGAGGTGAAAAGTCCGGTTTTGTCTGTTTTCTGATCCAGCTGAGCAGGTTCGCAGTCGCCTCGCAGCAAAACTCCCAGCAGCCACTTGTCAGGGCCTTTAACCCTTTAATCCCCTGGACTCGTGAGGTGGAGCAGCTCAGCGTTGGATGACCTGCAGCTCGTCGGCTCTGGTTTCGTTTTCGAGAGCCTCCTTCTGGTGTGACGACACGCTGATGATCCTGTCCTATTTTTCAGTTTCCATCTTTGTTTCTGGACTGATCACTTGTCAATCAATCAGTGTGGGTGGTGACGCTGTTGAGTCTGAGCCATAAAGAGATCCACTTAAATCAGAATGGAGAAGTTTTTATGCACCTTTTGATCTGTTTGCATGCTTTGGATTGATAAAGTCGTCACTCTCAGTCTTTTTGGAGTCGTCACTTTTCTACAACAAATGATTCACATTCTCATCCTGAATTTAACATGATGACAAAAAGCTTCTGTTCAGTGACTCACAGCAGATCATGAAGAGAACTTCAACAGTTCAGGAGTGAAACCTTGAGATCTGACTGTTACTGAAAGAACATCAAACTTTGGGACGTTTTGTTGCTCAAACACGAGTGTTGTTGATTTGTTTTTGGCCAAAGTCAGAAGAGGACGAGTCATGCAGCTCTCTTTACGTGAACGTGCAGTTCTTTGAGTTTGAGGTCAATAACTCTGGTTGTGTTTCTGTTTTGTGTGTCACTGAAAACTGTCAGTCAGTTCAGTCTGAGAAAATGAACAACATCGGCCTTTGTGCAGCTTCCTGCACCTCAAGGGATCAAGACAGGAGGCCACGAGGCCGTGAAGGCAACACCAGCGGACGCTGAAGGAGCCTCTTCTCACAGCTCAGACATGCAACTTTCAATTACCTGAAATAGAAATTCCAAAGCAGATATCAACTTCCAACTTTCTGAAGAATCATTTGATGAGTTAAACTGCATGAGCCTGAAACGAGAGCTGTGTAACTCATCTCCATCCACCTCAGCACAGAAACTGATCAATCATTCCTTACGGGTAAAACAGTAAACAGTTTTTAACATCAGTCAAGCTGGTTTCTGTTCCCAGATGACACAAACTGGATTCATATGATGTGAAAACCAGCATCTCTTCTGCTCTTCATCCTGAACGAAGCTGTTTTTCTACATTTCATGTCACTGATCTGTATCTCCTGTCATCCTGCAGATTTCATGGAGCCGAGATCACGATGACGCGGGATCGATTCGGTCGGCCGGGACGCCGGGGCCGTCCAGCGGCGGACACACGTCTCACAGCGGCGACAACAGCAGCGAACAAGGTGAGCTCGCCGTCACGGACAGGAACGTGTGTGTCCGTTTCTACATGCTGATGCATCACTGAGCGTTTCTGCAGGAAACACAACGTCAGCCTGTGTGACTGTTTATGTTCTGTATGTTTGACAAATTTATATCAACTCTGCAAACACACATCTCACTGTGTGTGTGAGTGTGTGTGTGTGTGAGAGGGGAGGGTGTGTGTTTGAAAATAAAGGGAGACGGTAAAGAAAAAGGAGCGAAAGAGTTTTGACGGCTGACAGACGACAGGAGCTGCGAGCGAAGCTGGAAGAAAGGAAGCTTTATGTCCCTGAACACACACACAAAGACACACACACACACACACACACACACACACACGGGGAAACAGAAATAACACAGCGTTCATTACACACACACTCACACTGATACACGCAGCAGCAGGATTCATATACATTGATATTTTAAACAGACATAAATACACAAAGACACACACACTTACACAAACAGAGCCAAACCAAACAAACATGCAGAAACGGACACAATGTGTTTTCACACACTTTCACACAAAACTCTGCTTTAAAAACTCATGAAGAGAAACTAATAAATGAGAGAAAAATGCTCAAAATAACTTTATTTCTAACTGGAAAAAACACAGGATGGATGTTTTTTTGTCCTTCGTCAAATTTTTCATGTGCAACTTAAAAAAAATCTGTCAGCAGATAAAAAACATCAGAGATCAGAGAAAAAGTCGCAGTTTAAAGATCTGCACCTTGATTTAAAAAATACATAATCGTTAAATTAAACGTTTTAATTTTGTCTTTTTTTCATCCGTGTGTTTGGGAGACGATGTAAGAAACTTTAAACGAAGCACAAACGTTGTCTGCATTGTTTTAGCAGCAGAGCTGATGGATGAGGATGCAGATTATTATGGGCCTTCAGATTAGCTAAGCAGCTAATTAGCGCTTTAGCCTGTAAACTGATATTAGCAGTTAGCAGTTAGCACTTTCCCTGGTGGATCTTTGTTCAGAGGCTCGTTGACGTGTTGAAGGTCCAGGATGAGACGAAGGTTCGTGTTAGCACGGAAACTAACGTGATTTTCTGCTCAGCCTCCCGTGTTTTTGTCGTAGGCCGCTCGCTGTTAGCGCGTCTTTACTCTTTATGCAAATATGTTTAAAATGAAAGGATTTGATTGGCTGTTTGAAAACAAGTTGAGCTTCTGCAAACAGACAACAAACCACATTTTTTCCTGCTAATTAATGCAAACATGAAGGGAGCCTCAGTTAAACCGTGATTCAGCTGAGACTCAGGAGGCTGAGCAGGTCGTCTGCTGGTCACATGGTCGGCAGTTCGATCCCCTCCTCCCCTCCTCCCCTCCTCCCCTCCTCCATGTGTTGAAGTGTCTCGGTCAAGAAACTGAAGCCCGAATTGCTCTCTGGATGCACAAGCCGGTGCATTCGAGCCCGGATGAATGGGGAAGTTTGTGTCAGGAAGCTGATGCCAAATCAAACATGTGGATCATAAAACCTCATTTCCATACCGGATTGGTTCGGTCCGGGTTTGCTAATGAGATGGAAACTGTGGTGACTGACAGCCGGAAGAAGAAGAAGAAGAAGAAACAGAAGTCCGACACGTGAATATTTGCAGACGACTTTGTTTTCAATGACAGTAACCTGAACATTTCAGGGGTTCGGAGTGTTATTTTAACAAAAGAAAGAATCTTTGGAAAGTTTCTCAACATTTCCTGAATCTTTACGGGTCAGCAGTGAAATTTCTCCGTCGATCTGGAAAACAGTTTACAGATTAATCGATAATGGAAATAATGATTAGTGACAGGCGTACTTTAAATACACTTAAACATGTCCACACACACACAGACTACCACATTACAAAAGGAGCTTTTTAAAACAAAAACACTGTCAGTGCTTTCACACACACACACACACACACACACAACACACACACACACACACACACACACACACACACACAGGTCTGGCTTCGTGCTGCTGCTCTCAGTCCAGCCGGTTCTGTTAGCATTCGTCTGTTAGCGGGCCAACTGAAACAGGCTCTGTTGTTTCTTTATCTGCTGCCCACATTCACAGTTTTACACCGTCGGGGGGGGGCTGGGCAGGGGGCGCCGTCGAGTTCGGTGGGTGTGAGTTTTTTAAACAAACCAAGGAGCAAACGACTGAGTTTGATTTACTAAGAGATTTGTTAATCAAGCAAATAGAATCTCAGCACACATGAACCTTCATGTTGTGATGGACGGTGCGTCAGTCAGACTACATTTCCCAGAAGCCTTTGGTCCAAACCTCAGGACGCTGAGGTCTGCGGTTCAAACTGTGTTTAGACGTTGTTGTCCGTCAGATACTCAGAGAAACACGTTAACCTGTCGGCTCTGACGGGAACGTTGGTCCGCTGCTTTAATCCAGATTAAATTATCTCAATGTGACAGATTGAGATCACAGTCATGTGACTGTGGTGTAGTTTGTTTTTAGTCAAACGTTAGATTTTAACTGCTGCAGATTATTTTTTTTCTTCAAAAATCACTAAGTGGTGTTTATTTGTGAAGATTTTCTCACTGAACAAAAGTTTCCTGAACTTCTGTTTGTCATAAAGTTTATTTTTTGCAATAATCCAAAACCTGAGAAGAAAAATCTCATCAGCTGTTTGTCGAGTGAACGAGGTGATGCTGACTTCCTGGTCGCAGCCTGTTGAAACCTCCTGGAGTCTGACTTCGGTTTCTGGTTGTTTGGAAGTTTGTTCAAAGTTTCGTTTTATGTGAAACGACTTGGAAGTGAAAATCTGAACTCATTCTGACCAAAGCTCCGACTGTTAGCATCGATCAGATCTCACAGAGGAGCTGCAGCCTGTTTACAGGTGAATACATGCAGGTATGTGGAGCTGTGAGAGCGATGACAGTGAGATGAAACTCTGAGGAGGAGGAGGAGGAAGAGGAGGAGGAGGAGGAGGAGTTGACCAGCGAGTTCGACCTCTGCATGTTTTCTGCTGGGCTGAAGACAAACTGTGTCACACGTCCGTTTGGACACGAATCTGCTTCATCAGGCCGTTGCTTCTGGCCGGACGCGTCAGCATCCAGACCTCCAGCTGCTTCCTCTCTCTCCTCACTGGCTGGTGGAGTTTTTGAACATCACTCACACACAGTGAGCCGCCTTGTTCCCCTCGTTCGCCTCGTTCCCCTCGTTCTCCTCACACACGGAGATTTGTGTGACGTCGCTGTGAAACCTCAGTTCAGCAGGACTTCAGATGACGTCTGCAGCTCTGCATCAGTCTGCATCCTGCAGGACGGAGATGGACAGACGTCCTCAGCATGTGACGCTGTCACTGTGAACGGGCGTTTTTTCAGCCTCACATGCAAAGAAAAGAGAGAAATGAGCTTTTGCTTGTATGAGAGAATCAGAATCAGTCTGATGTCTGTGTGAAGCTCAGAAAACTGAAAACTGTCACCGTTTCAGCCTGAAACTCTGCATGAAGAGGTCAAAGTTAAACTCGTCTCTCTGAGACAGACGAGCTTGTTTTTTTACTTTGAACTGAAGCTGATTTGATTTTGTCCTCTTTGGTTTCAGTCTTCATGCAGAGTTTGGTGAATCAGCTTCCAGTTGCAGTTTTTGATGCAGAGACGCTGATGATCTAAGAACAAACATCCTGCGTCCTGACGTCTCGTTTAAAGGCGACTTTCTCATCGTGTCACTCTGATGTTGTTGCAAAAATGTCGATATGATTCATATCAAACATTTAAATCCATTTCTAACAGGAATATAAAACATCACTTCCTCTTCCTGGTGACTGCTGCACCACATCGATGTTCTTGTTTAATCGAGCCGAGTCTGAACATCTGCTGCAGACGCTGAAACCGGAGGACGCAGCGACGTCACATGTGGCTGCAATCATCCGGCGTCCACATACTTTTGACCACATGGTGCGTTTAAAACCACTGCAGGTTTTTCTTTCTCGTCTGTGTCTCTCGTTGGTCTCGGTGTTTTTATTCCAGGAGTGACCTCAGCGGCGAGGTCGCCTTTATTAGAGCGTTGGATTGGCTTTCATTCATCTAAGCTCCTCCCACCGTCGCCAGCAGAGAGGAGAAATGGTCCGTAGTGGAAAAGTGGTGGAGAATAAAGACCTTCTCCCTCTCTCCCTCTCCAGTGAGCGTTCTTCCAACAGAACATGGATAATAAAGTTTTGTACAAACAGTTCTTAAAAAGCGCAGCGATGGCGGCACGTGCGGACGGCTGCATGTGTTTTTGTTTCATCTGCTGTCGAGCAGAAAGAGATTCATCCTGGGCGCAGAAGTCAAGGCCTGCTGGAGGAACACTTGATGTTTCTCTGGCAGCTTTCTGACACTTTTCTTCTTCCAGGAGAGTTTAATGTGAGAGTTTGGGAGGAATCACATGATGTTTCTGAGTTACAGAAAGTCTTTTTACTGGAGTTTCTGTTCAGTTTTTTTGATTTACAACTCAGACGCTCACACGTGAAGCTGCAGCTGCGTTTTCTGACCGTGGAAATGTTCCCGTTCGCCAGTCAGACGGTCGTTTCAGACTCTGACGGCTTCACACAGTCGATCGACAGGCCGGCAGTGTTCATCAGTTAAAGGCAGAAAGCAGAAACTGGAAAATCTGACATCTTTCTAAACACTTTCTGTTGGGAGTTTAAATATTGCTTTTGCCTCCGAAAAACATCTTAATTATATTTAAATCAACCTTTTTTTTGTCTTTTTGCACATTTTACATGTTTCTCCTTCATTTTTAACTTTGTTGAAGCTGCTGCAGTTTAACTGAGTGCATAACATCAATACTTCATGTTCTCTTAAATACATTTATTTTCACATTCAGATAGTTGATGCACTTTGATGCAAATTCACGTTTCACGTTGCAGAAACTCTAGCTCTAACCCTCTGCAGGACTGTCGGCTGGTTGTGTAAACGATGGAGATTCTTCTTCTTCTCTTGTTGGTCTGCTGCTCGTCGTCACGTCTCTGAAGTTTCTGCAGCTTCTCTGTTTTTTGCAGCTGCGATCACAGAATGAATCCTCGTCTCCGTCGGCCCACAGGTTGTTGTCGGGTTGAGTTGTCACAAACCATTAGCAGGTTTGGTTGGACTTCTCTCTCCTCAGCTCTCTGAGGAGAGGGAGGATACAGGCAGCGAGGGTGGAGGGGTGTTAATCAGCCTCGGGGAGCTTGTGGTTCGGCCTAATGAGGCTGAGAGCTTGTTTATGGAGTTCCGCATCATTTTTATGATTATTTCCACCTTTTCGGGCTGCGCAGCAGAATCCCGCCTCTGTTCAGGCTCAGCGAGGCCTGCTGGCTGTGGGCAGGACCGGGCTCGCAGCTCCTGCTGCAGGCCGCCGGCGGCTGTCGGCCGTCTAACCTCGCCGGCCCGGCGCTGTTAAAAACACTGAGGAGAAAATGAGGCTCATTAAACAGGCAAAGAAAGAGCAGTAAAAACTCAGGGAGCAGCAGCTTTTAGTGGCTTTCAGTTGAAATGCTGCATTATGTGCTATGATCCAAAACCAGCGGGGGGATGGTGGGGGAGGGGGGCACTGGGGGGGTTAAGGCATGACTGCAGGGTCACCAGTTTGAATCCACTCATCAACTGGGAAAACTTGTGCAGGGAAACTCTGTGAGTGAAGGCGTGTGTTTTCTGGACATTTTAATGAGCAGAACGGAGCTGAGAGGCCTCGTGTTCTCGCTCCAACGTGCTAACGTCATGCTAACATCATGCTAACGTCATGCTAACATCATACTAACATCATACTAACATCATACTAACATCATGCTAACATCATGCTAACGTCTTGCTAACGTCATGCTAACATCATGCTAACGTCATGCTAACATCATGCTGACATCATGCTAACACCATGCTGACATCATGCTAAAATCATGCTAACACCAAGCTGACATCATGCTAACATCATGCTAACACCAAGCTGACATCATGCTAAAATCATGCTAGCATCAGCCTGCTGCTGGTTTTCGGCCAACATGCTCCCCGTGACGACTTGATTCCCTGTTTTCCTTCTGTGTTTGTGTGCATGAAGTGAAACTTCCATTTAAAGGTTTTTTTAAACACACAGCAGCATCTCGGCCCTTCGCCACAGGAAATGAAGTGAGTGTTTGTTTTGAAGGGGGGTGTGTTCGGCCTAAAACGGGCTGCTGAATTGCTCTTTAAAGGCCAGTTTTCAACCATAAGATGTAGGTCTGCAGGAAACCACCTTCAGAAAATCATGAAGTTGGTCAGATATGCAGCAACCAGCCTGACATGTTTGGAAAACACGGTTTCTTTCGGAGACTATGACCGAAGACTCTTTCGGAGTGAAGTTCACTTGAGTTCTTTCCTCTTGTGTGTGTGTCGATCAGGTGACTGCCTGGATAACGGCCTGGCGTCTCCCAGCACCGGAGACGACGACGACTCGGACAAAGACAGACTGCACAACAAGAAGAGAGGCATCTTCCCCAAAGTGGCCACCAACATCCTGAGAGCCTGGCTCTTCCAGCACCTGACGGTAAGTCCACCAGCCTGAGTCTGAGGTTATCTGTGTGCGGGATGCTAACTGCCATGCTAGCTCTTTAGCATGTGGAAGCGTTTGTCACAACTCGGTCTGAGGTTGTTGGCAGGAAACTCTGACACCTTTGAACTCGTTGAGATTCATGAAAGTTCAGAAAACACAAATGTTTTTGTCATTTTGAAAGAAACACAAGGCGACGTCGTGTTTTATTAGAGCTGATGTGACTGAACGAGACCTGAACCCGAACATCAGGTTTCAGTTTAGTTTGGTTTCACTTGCAGTGAAAATAAAGTGTAGCTGTCATGCTGATAACAAAGACACAGCTGGTTATGTAACAGGTAAAAGATCTGAGGCTCTGATTGGACGACGAGCAGACAGGAAGTTCAGCCTCGCAGGTCTCAAACAAACGTGATGAACTCGAGGTCGAACAGACTGACTGTCGGTTTCAGTTCGGCTCCGTCATGGGCACGTTGTCTCTCTGGGTTCATGACCTTTAACCTTTGCTGCTGTCCAGGTGTTTCACCTGTGGATTGTTCAGGTGCGTCCTGATTGGAGGAGAGAGGAGCTGTGATCCAAACTAGCTCTTTTAATTCAACAGAAATACAACAAAAACTTTTGGCAATAACCAGTTTAGAATCAAATCTTTCCCCTTAATTTTAATTCTTCTGAAATCTGTAAGTTTGAGTTTTAACGCTGTTTGTTCTCATGAGTGAAGTCGACATGTCGTTTACACGTGAACACGTCAATACACGGTTTGTAGAGCTGCATGAAGACGTGTTGGACATGTTGTGTCCAAAGGGTCTGAACGAAGGTTCAACCCTCCAACATCCAACATGAGCCTGTTTGACAGATTCAACAGAAAACTGTGACCGAAAACGTAAATATGCATCAGTGGATTCGTTAGTGAACAAACGAATGAACGGAATGTTAAAAATTTAACAGTTAAATCTGAATAAGTTGTGCTTAGTCAGTAGATTTAGTGGATCATCAGAGATCCAGTGGGTGTGAACAGGTTCAGACACTTTGATGATCATATTTTTCTGTTTATCACAAAAAAAGAATCAGTTTCTGATCATTCGAAGCTTTTTGGATCCTAAAGGGACAAAAAGAGTTTTAACGAGTGTGAAGCTGAAACGGATCCTGCAGTGAAAGTTGGAGTCGACCTGCTCGCTGCTGAAAATCCCAATCGTGACTGACTCATGGGTTTGGCCGACACGAGCAGAACAACCCCCCCTCCCCCTCCCCCGCAGCCCCCCGCCTGCCTCCAAACATGGAGAGGCTAAATCGGTCCCTGCTCGGCGGGCGCCGGGGCTGCTGCCAGGACTCTGAGCCGAACCTGGAGGACAGCGAGTCCTGCAGCAGATGGGAGGCGAAGAGAACGACAGGGGGGGGCGAAGGAAACACTGGTACCTGAGGAGGGAGGGGGGAGGGAGGGGGAGGGAGGGGGGAGGGAAAGGTGGGAGCTGTCGGAGGTCGAGGTTGTGTGAAGGGCAACAGAACATGGAAACACAAAGCCGAGGAAACAGAGAAACAACGTGAAGAACTGAAGCTCCTGCAGCTGCTGATGAGTTTAATTTATTATTATTATTATTATTATTATTATTATTATTATTATTATTATTATTATTGTTATTATTCAGCTCATTTACTCGACTGAAGCGACGTGTCTGCAGATAAACACAGATACTGACAAACATCATAAACACTGACACGATTCAGCTCCCTGCAGGTCTGATGGTGTCAAATCTGACCGTCAATGTAAAGAATCTTTTTCCAGACAGACGAGCCACAATCACATGACGTCATTTATACAAACAGATTTAAATTAATTATCTGTTTAAAGAAAAAACTAACTAGTTCATGTTAAACTTTATAAACAATAAACCATAAAAATATTAAAAGCCAAAACTAAATAGAATCATATTTCCTGATTAATAACTAAAGTAACTAAAATTAAATAAACTTGAACATAATTTTAGTTCAGTTTTAGACTTATTGTTTTGTATAGTTTTGTATTTTTATGCACATTTTTAAATTTTTAATGGACTTTTTCAGCAGCTTCACACATGTGATGGAGGATTTTTGACCAAAACAAGCGAAAACGTTTCAAAAACTAATAAAAAAAACATATAAAAGTAAAACTGAAACTTTAAGAAAGCATAAAATGAAATAAAAATTTTAAAGTGAAATTAAATAAAATTAATTACAAATTTAGAAATGTTTCACTTTGACTTTAACAACAAGAACCAGTTTTTATTTTTATTATTTTGGTGTAGTGAAGCTTTAATGGTTCATTTACTTAATTAGAGAACTAAACACTTATTTATCACACTGTGTGTGTGTGTGTGTGTGTGTGTGTGTGTGTGTGTGTGTGTGTGTGTGTGTGTGTGTGTGTGTGTGTGTG
>JAQMCX010000043.1:9963296-9978296 GCA_029814765.1 Acanthurus leucopareius | reverse complement strand
TGGTGACGCCGCGGTTCAAAAGGTCAGAGGTCGTAGATCAGGTGTGTGAAACGACCTGAAGTTTGCAGAAACACACCACCTTGTTTTAGAGCCTTGAACCGTCAAATATGTTGATGATCTGGCTGCTTTTTGAGTAAATCGAGTCAGTTTGGATGTTAAAGGAAACTTCTTCCTGACGGTTTGGGGCTGGAAAAGGGTCAGAGGTCACCGAATTATTATTATGATCCTCTGGGAAGTTAATCTGTTGAGATCTTTCATGTCGGACAAACCTCGACATCCTCGGGTCTGAACGCTAACAAGAGGACGTGTGATGGCCAGCAGCTGCCAAACCGTCCTCCACCTCTCAGCGAGGATGCGAGAGTGATGTCATCACTGTGGGACAGCAGGCGCCGAGATAATTAAAAAGAGTAATCTCCCTCCGTGTCCCTCCGCAGTGAGCCAGGCAGGACCGTACGGCCCAGATGGTCAGCCAATGGGAGGCTTCGTTATGGACGGACAGACACACATGGGAATCAGACCACCTGGTAAACACACACACACACACACACACTCAGTCCCAGTCCTTGAGTAAGTGTGATGCAGTAATAATGTTTTTTTCCTAGAAAACGAGTAAATTTTAATACTTTTTTATTGAGAAAATGTCTGTAAGGATCATAAACTTCATGAACCAAAGACAAACATTCACAAACTGTCACAGGAGGCTTTTATGTTGATTACAGACCAGAGAAAAGATGTTTGGCTGAATGTGAAGAAAACAGGAAAAACACCTTTCTGCTGACAGATCGTTTGTCCTGAAGGTGGCGCCAGAGCAGACGTCATCGTGTAAATCAAACAGAGTTCATCCTCTGAGGACATGAAAGAGTCGTTTTATCATTTCATCAGTCTGAACTGACTCCGTCACACTCGGCTGGACCTCGTCAGCGATGCTAAAGATGCTAAAGTTAGCGTTAGCCTCAAAACTCACAGACGTGCACGTGAAGAGTCGTGACTGTATAAAAAGCTCGACGACACGTCTTCACTTCCTCCCGCGTTACGAAAAAGAAGCCAAAACATCCTGAGAGAGTCGCCGCCATCGAGTGCAGGCGATGTCATCCGGAGTCAGAGTCGGTATGCGAGAGTTCGAGAAGTCAAACCGTCAATTGTTACGTCTGAACCTTCGTTTTTATTGTCAAATAGTTAATTTACGACAAAATAATCAGATAAATGAAAACCTGAAGAAACATCAGTGTGATCAGAACAAACTGAAGTGAAGGATTTTATGGGAAAATTTACACAATGATGATTTGATTTTTCGGTTCAAATCGACACCAGGTGGCGATATGACAATTTTTGTGGAGATATAACTGCGTCCATCTTTTTTTTAATGGTTTGCACTAAATTTGTTTAGAGACATGTTGAACTAAATTGTTAAACCGAGGGACATTTTGGCCTGTTGGTGGTGCTATAGCACAGGGATCTTTGAGGATTCATCCTCCTGGTGCCCTGAACGCACCACGGCTCACGTCAGTCAGGTTGTTTAACCGCCTGACGTGACAAACCGTAAAGTCAAACCGCTGACGTCCACGTCAAAACACACTGAGAACCACAAAGCAGTTCAGTTTAACAGAAACTGAAACTAAAAACTCAACTTTTCTGGAGCTCAGAGAAGCTGAAGGAGATTCATGTGTGTGTGTGTGTGTGTGTGTGTGTGTGTCTGTGTGTGTGTGTGTGTCTGTGTGTGTGTGTGTGTCCTGCAGGTCCGGTGGGTGGTGTGGGGATGGGGATGGGCGTGGAGGGACAGTGGCACTACATGTAGCACCGCCACCGCCACCCTGCAGCCGGAGGACCCGCCCAGCGTCCCAGGAAACCACTGTGAGTAGCCGGCGTCGTGTTTAAAGGGCCAGTCCGCCCAAATGACCCAGAACTGCCTCAGTTTGATGTGACGCTGCAGAGTTTTCTCACATTTCTCTCACGTTTTCTGAAATCTGTCACCAAATCTCAGCAGTGTGAATGTAACGTAGCTGTGAAACTGTTGGTGGAGTTTAGTTTGAACCTGCTGATGTCGTGATTTGACACCATGTCAACAAAACTGACTGACAACGCAAGATTTCCTCTTTATTTTTCTGAATAATAATCAACAGAACACATGATGAACTGATTTTATCAGCTGTTTCCATCAACATAGTTTTGTAAACCCTCTCAAATATGACATTAAAGTTGATAGAAACAGCAAACTGAAAAAAGAGATGGTCCATCTTTCTTCTTCTGTGTCTTTTTGTCTTTTGAGAAATAAAAATACTCACGATAAAGAAGCTTCTTACACTTTTATGCTTCAATACGAAGTTTCCAGATCGTGTTTTTAGCTGTAAACTCATTCAGCTTTTCACTGTTTCTGTGATTAAAGTGCAGACAGGAACTTTCATCACAATATGTGAGAAAAAAACTTTTCACTTTACAAAAAAACTCACCTGCAAACCAGCTGACCTGAAGATCTGCAGCAGCAGACAAAAGACAAGATGTCCAAACACGTCTCTCATCCGATCAGCGGCTCCTTTCAGCTCCTCCTCACTAATTAAATCCATTTCCATCTGATTTAAAGGTCAATTAATCCTCTGAGATCCTCTCCACATTCTGTCTAATGAACTGATCATTAGCGAGCGACGCACAACGCTCTCATCTCTTTATTTGATTACACCGAGTCCAATTACCTCGTAAGCAGTTTTCATTATTAGAGCAGAGGGAAGGAGTGTGTGTGTGTGTGTGTGAAGATGGGGGGTTGGGATGTTAAGAGGATGTTAACGTGTGGAGAGGAAGTGTGGATGAGTGTGTGTCGGGGGGGTCGAGGCTGAGGATCAGTCAGACGTCGACGTCACCGAAGACAATTAACGAGTTTTTCAGAGGAAGCGTCAGTTTTTTTCTTCGCTGAGCTTTTGGCTCTCGGGAAACAATACACCTGTCAGCTGGGATCTGATGCAACCATGCATGCAGCCGCAAGACGCACACACACACACACGCACACACGACCACTCCACAGCCATTTGGCCTCGTTTTTCCATTTATTTTTGTGTGAAAGTTATTTCAAACGTCTTTTACTTTGAAACATTTGACCCTCAAACAAGTTTGCACCAACATTCAAAACAACTTTATTGACAAACCTGTTACGACAGGTAAAGAGCAAAGAATCCAAAATGGAGGACGTCATCATGGTTTATTGGTTGTGTGTTAACTAAATTCATCTCTTAAAGCAGCTAACAGGGGGGCTGCTCTGCTAGCATGCTAGCGGTTAGCTTGAAGCTAAAGTAGTTCTCTTGTTGGTCCTGCGAGTAGACGTGACCTCGTTCCTGGAAAGACTTACTTTGAAAGGTTTGATTTAATGTTACAGGACCAAAGAGCTCAGAGAGACGAACGAGTGCTGATGTTAGCATGATGCTAGCATGATGCGACAGCACTTTACCATTTGACTGACTTCTTACTGATAAACCAAAGGAAAATTAGACGATAAGAGATTTATTGATTCAAGATTACATTATTAACTCTGCAGATTCGGGTTTCGAGAGAAAAGTTTCTGCTCTTTAACCTTTTACGTTTACTTCCTGTTGACACGTCTCCTCCTGTTTTCTCTGCAGGACTCCCTCAGCTGGTCTGCAGCCCCTCCTGGCAGGCGTGGAGCAGGACCTCACGCCTCCTCGCCCGTCCTCCCCTTAGCTCCGCCCCTCTGGGCATCTACCTGGCACAATAAGTGAACACCTGAGAGTGTGGAGACGGCTGAAAGGAACCATAACAAACTGTGTGTCCTGACTGCTGAGGACTTTTCTGGGCTTGGACACAAACTTCAGGGTGGTGTGTCTGGATTCGACCACTTCCTGTGACGTCAGCAGAGAAAAGTGTCGCCCGACAGATTAAACCTTCCGTTCCTGTCTGGACTAAAACTACAGAAGCCTCAAGTGGACATTTGGACACCAGCGGAGCGTCCGTCCCCTCCTCTCCTCTGCAGCAGTCGAACTCATGAAGCCGTCGTCTGTGTTTCCTTTGGACGTGTTTCTCAGGAGACTGCAGCTCTGAAAAATGGCCGTCGGAGGTCATGTGACTGAGCATTGTTTACTGTGTACTCTCAGAGGACGAGAGACGAGTCGCTGCAAGTCCTCTGCTGCCTGACGAACCGTTTCGAAGGATTTAAACTGTTTCACTCTTCACACTGTGTGTGTTTGTCTCCTTTCATAGACTTCTGTTTCCCCTCGAGTCCACAAACCTTTGAGTTCTGAAATAAAAGTGGAGAAAATTCACTCCTCGTTCTGTGAAAGTGTTTTTCTCCTCGATCGGCGGTCGAACTCCACAGAAATTACAACACGAACACACGACGACAGACACAGAAACTAGTTTACACACATTTTCTAGTTTTTATCAACCAAATTTCAGGGAAGAAGGTTGAAAGTTGGAGTCACTGTTTGTTTTGGAGATTCATATTTTAAATTCAAGTTCACAGAAATTTTACAACGTTATGTTTTGATAAAACTTTCACACTCATTTTCAAATAAAGTTCTTTAGGTATTAATTATTATTTATAATAACTTAATTATTATCTCACTTCATTAAGTGTTCAGTTTATAACGTTAAAAAACACTTCGCTTAGATTTTACTTTGTTTTTAAAAATTATCTTAATGTTCATTTCAGCAAACAAACTAAAGTCGCTGCTTTGCTGCAAAATAAAGGAGTTTTAGAGACGCATGCAGACGTTTCAGTGATGAACAGAGAAGAAGAAAACATAACAAATCAAACTTTGACACGTCACGTCTGCGAGTCAGTCACAGACATTTACATCTGCAACGGAGGCTGTTTAACGGGAAATAAAGAAATCCCATGATTCTACGCTGCTTCATGACGTCATCAAATTACAACTTTTGTTTTCATTATTTTATGGAGACAGAAATTACAAACTGTGTGTTTACAGTCTGAAGAGGTTTTATTTTTTAATTGGAAAAGTAAAAAACAAAGTTTCCAAATGTTGAACTTTTAAAAAGTCCTTGTGGTTTTTCTTTGGAAGTCACTTTGGTTCAGATCCACCAGCAGCAGCTCTGCTCTTCAGTCTGAAACGACCGCAGATCTTCGCTTCATGCAGCGTTCGTGCGGACCTGAGGAAGTCGAGTCCGGCGGAGAAACACACTCTGATGCAACTCTTCCTCTGGAATTTGACTGAGGAGGAAAAAAAAAAGCCGATTTACGTAAATCTGCTCCAAACTCTTAAATGGAGAGATTAGTTCCCCCTCACGCTCCAGTTGGCCCCCTCAATGGATGTGTTCTCCCAATCCGCCGGGAGTCTCCTGGATACACCTCATTTCAAAGCTGGAGGCCACAGAACAGATCATTAATCTTCCTCTTAAAATCAATTTCTAATTTGGAGACGAGGCGAGTGCAAATATTCAGCTGCGTTTCTGGCCGGAGGGTTTTTTTTTCTTTTTTTTAAAACCGGCTGCAGGAAACAGAACTTGTTGGTTGAGTTTAATGTTCCTGGTGACATTTTCTTCAGAGAGTATTTTTGCAGCAGAAAACATGCAAGCTGAAGCAAACACGCTGCGAACTCGCCTCCCTCTGCTTCGCCCCGACTGACTGACAGGCGGCAGCTCCAACTCCCATGTTAGACTGCCCTCTTTAGGGGATAGAGGAAACTGCCTTTATGTCTGTTTTTTAAGGCTGGACGTGTGATCAGCCGTCAGCTCATCAAACATACCGACGTGCTCACTTAAAAATGCAGAGAGACGAGACTGAAGCAGGACGGCGTGATGGGGGGGGGGGCTCCGGGGGCCGCAGCGACAGCAAAACAAACAGGAAACTCAGATTTGAGACGGATTTTTAAATGACTGTTTGGAGCCCTGCTGTGGTGTAATTTCCCACAGATCAGGCAGGCAGTGAATGCAACATGTCCAGGCAGGTTTTTTTTTTTTTTATCACTCTTACGACTATTTATCAAACACACACACACACACACAAAGAAAACAAAACAAGACGTGTGACAAATGTCATAATTTGTAACCCTTCAGTGTCTTTAATGGGGGGTCAAAGGTCATTTCCTGCAGATCTAAAATGAGGGCTTCACTGTGCAGCTCTGGATTATTTAAAAACGGCCATATTTACACTGTTATTAGATCACCACTTAATTTTCTTTGAATGTTAAAAAGTCAGTTGCCGCTGGTGCACGTCGTGCTGCCTTCAGGGACAAACAGGATATCTGACTTCAAATCAGGAGCCTGTTTTTCAGTTTGTGACACTTAAATTAAAATAAACTGCATCACTTCATTTTATTCAGTCAGTTAGTTTTCGACTGTTTTCAAAAGGAAATTGTGCTGTAATTTAAAATACCAGCTGCAGTTTCCAGAGTTTGGGAGTTTGGTTGCCAATAAAATAATTTCTGGTTCCTGAAGGAACTTAAATGAAGGTGGAGTGAAAGAAAAAGACAAAAGGGAGAAACATGAGCAACATCAGAGGCTTTATTAGAAAATACTTTGTGTCTCTGTTATCCAGTAAAAACTGGTATTTGAAATTACAAACCCCATAATTTGTTTTGTCCAAATATATTATTCAAACAGTGTAATTAAAATATTTTAAATAGTCCAAAAATGACTGTGTTCCTTATGAAACATTAAATATGAACATGAAACCTACAGAAGAAATTTAGGAACTCTTTGACAGATTAAATAAAATGTGTTTCAGCTTTAATCAAAAGGTTTTGTTGCCTCATAAACTCAGACGAGACTCTAAATGTTCAGAAATGTTTTGTTTTGTTTGATTAAATGAATGAAATGAAAAAAAATCGAGCTAAAACATCAACAACAAAAAAAAAACACTGGAAAGTTCTGTTATGAGAAACCTGATGGATTTAATTTGTCACTTTTGTTTTTATAATCATAATTATATCTGAAGCAGTTTTGAGGTTTTTACAATCACTGATCTCAGATCTCAGTTTGATCCAAACTGCAGGAGGCTGTGAAACCTCGAGCAGAATCATCTGTTTCTGTCTTTGTTTTCTTTCATCTGATTCATAAAGTGAAAACAAACTGTTAACAGCTGTTTTGTTCGGTGATTTTCATTCAGTCAACGATCAGATTCTGTCCACAGGTTTATTTCTCTGAACTCTTTTCTGATCGAGGTGATAAACAAACTTCAGTTCAGCTTTTAATTATAATTATAATAAAACGACACGACGACAAAATGAAACAAAATAAAGATGAAAGATAACCAACATTAACATTTACACAAGTGTTTGTGAAAAATAAGAGCAGAAATCAGGTGGAAACTGAGTCAGATGTGACGTTTGATGACGTTTCTGCAGCTCAACAGTTTAAATTAGCATCAGTTTTATTTATTATCAAGAACAAATACAGTTTATATTTGTTCTCATGTCGATTTGTTTTCTGTCGTTTGTTCAACATTTAAAGTTTAATTTTCATTATTTTCAAAAGTCTTTAAGCCATTTAATGTCTCTTCAGACCTTTTTGTCTCTTTTTACTTCTATTTTATGTCTATTTTTAGTTTTTTAACCCTCTTTTTTTGTTTTCAACTCCCTTTTTTAGGGGCTTTCATCTTCTTTTTTATATTTTAATGTCTGTTTTTAGTGATTTTTAATTTTACGCCGTGAGTCATCTCTCTTTTTAACAACTGTTTTCAGTGGTTTTCCATCTTCTTTTTAAAGTCATTTCACTTGTTTTTTAAGTAGTTTTACGTTTCTTTCTAGACATTTTGTTTCTCTGTAGTTGTTTAGCTTCTGTCTTTAGTCTTTTAGTGAAATTGAGTTTCTTTTAGTTGCTCAGTTCTTGTGTCGTCTCCTTGTTCTTGCTCGTGTCTCTTCAGCTGTTTGTTTTTACCTTCAGAAAACAGACGTTCAGTCGTTTTGTTCAGAGACTCTCAACATGTATCAGGTAGATATTTAATAATCTTTCCACCGGAGGTTTTTTTAAAACTGAATCCTCGCCGTTTCATCTGTGGCTGTTTGCTCCTGATGCATCGAGGTGAGTCAGTGCTGTTTTTCAGTCGCATGTTTGGTCTCAGTGTCTGTATTCTGTCAGCAGCCAAGAATGCAGCACATCTGTCCGGCTGCAGATGAATGGGAGCGGTGGGCTCTGGTGCCCAGGGGACGACCCCTCTGTGGCTGCAGGCGGCGAGCTCGCAGAGGTAACCAGGTTTATCTAAACAAAGCGACTCCTGATTTCTGCCCGAGAAACGAGCGTCCGCCCGAACAGACCCAAATTCCAGGGAGACATTAATCTGCCTCCTCCAGGTCTGGGCCCGTGACCCGCCGGTCCATCAATACTCATTTTAAAAACAACAGCCGCCATGAGCTCGGCCTCCTCCTGCTGAAACCCGTCTGGACCTGCAGGATCACAGCCGAACACAAAACTGGATAATTTATTGCCTTTAATTAAATGCTTGCTTCAGGAGGGATTAAATGTGTTTCCTCATGTGCGGGGCGAAAGGGGAAAGTATTCAGTGTCGGACAGAGGATCCAGGAACTCGGGGAGGGAGGATCATGGTTACCTTGAGAGAGGAAGTGGAGGAGGTAAGGTGGGGGAGGCGAGGGAGGAAAGAGGGGGTCAGTTTTCTCCAACGGGACTCGTCGACCTGGTGGGCAGGAAGTCGACCTCGTTTATGGAAGACAATCGCCGACTGTTCACCTGAAAGTGCAGGTAAGTTAAAGAGCAAAGGACCTTCGGCTGCAGATTTTCATTTGTGATAATATGAGTTTTAACAGTAGTAGTTTGATAAATAACAGTAAATTTAACAAATAACATAAAAATGTTTAAAACATCTTTATAAAAAAATATAAAAACACAAATAATTATAAACTTAAAGATTAAAAAAGATGAAAATGTCAGAAGCTAAAAAAAAGCTCAACGCGTTCAGCAGCTCCTCTGGAGCTTTCAGCTGCATTACATGGTCTTCACCAGCAGAGGGAGTTTTCCGTTGTTTTCTGAGTCTTTTAAGGTGGTTTTGTATGTGATTTGACGTCATGTGATCCATTCAGGCGACTCTGCATCCTGCAAGTCCAGAACATTCAAAACGAACCTCAACGTTCCTTTTTACTGAGAGCAGTGAACCTGAACATCACACTTAAAGTGACACTTCATGTGTTATGAGCTGATACTGAAATTATGGGGTGAAATGAATAAACCTTCATGTTGGTGATGAAGCGGTTTGATGACACGGCAGATTCAGGCAGCAGGCGACTCTTTGAGGTTGTTGACGTTCTGATTCCAACAATAAATTATTTGAACAGGATGTCAGGACATTTTCTCAGGCGTCTCTGTGGCGACAAAACCAGGTATCTCCAGCTCTAATGATGTTTTCCGAACACTCACCGAGTCATTTCCTTCCTCTCTGAGTGCAGTTACCTGGTTTCAGGTGATGACGAGCTTCAGTGCTGCTGAAATACGACGTCTCATTTCAACATTTTGATTTTTGCTCCAGTTTAACTGAGATGTTTTTATTTTACTGAAGCTAAGCTAACAGCTTCCTGCGTCTGTGCTGACGGCTCAAACACTGCGACGTTTCTCTCCACAGCTGAAACTGATTTAATTTTCTTATCTGACAACAAAAAAAACATTTCACCAGTCGGTCAGTTGTGTTTTAAGTCAACTTGACATTTTTTGATTTAGGAGGTGCGATTAAAAAACAAGCAGGTAAGTTTGGAAATAACAGCTGTGTTGCTGCAGGCAAGAAACTTGTGTGCATGTTGATGAGGAGTGCAGTTGGATTTTGCACCGTTCAGGTCATTTTCAGTGGATCTTCTCCTTTAAAACATCACAGCGGCACAAAGCAGAACAAACACACGATGCTCAACTCAGCAAATGTCACAGAAAACTCCCAGCATGCTCTTCCCCGAACCCCTGATCTGACGCACCTTCTGCAGGTTTAGAAGCTGCCTGTAACTCAGGTGCTGCTGATGATCACGTGATGCAGTTTACTCACAAACGTTGGTCATTGAACGCGCCGTATGCACATCAAGTCTTTGAACGCACCTCGTGCAGGCAGACTCCATCAGTGTGAATCTGATCTACAGAGCAGAATGCAGCCTGGGCTTTTCTTCTGAGGACGAGGGGGATTTCCCAACATGTCAGACTGCTCTGTTAAACACACAGGACGCAACTTAATTAAACCGTAAATGTAGATAAACTGTGTTCATTTAAACCGAGCTGAAAATTACATCTTCAATAAACAGTCCTTCATCTCTCCTCAGAGTCCAAGAAGTTAATTTCCATTAAGGTTTTACTTCCCCCTGTGGCCTCGCATACACCTCCCCTTTTTTCAAATGAGTTTGTCTATAAAAAGTGCAGCTGGATGATCCGGAGGCTTTTCTGAGGCAGAAATTTCACTGAATCGGTTCAAATGTCTCGACTCGAGGCAAAATGAGGCAGAATCATGTCAGGATTTCATTGCAGCGCTGCGATTGCACGCCAGCTCCCCACGGTCCAGTAAAGCTGCTCCATAAATCCAAACAATCTTCACTTTTTTGGAAAGGCGGAGGGGATTTCTCCAGACTGCATGGGCAGCGTCCAGACAGCGAGGGGAGAGGGAGCCCAGAGGAGAGCGCTTTGGCTCCGGGCTCGCCGAGCTGACACAGGCCAAACTGTACTGTCATCCTGGGAAGAATTAAGATCTGAGCTGGTTTCATTCCTCGGCTGCTTGTTCGGATCGTCTGCAGCGCTGCATGCTGACAGCCGGGCCTGCAGCACACACAGGCCGCAAATGAAAGCATTCCTGCGGGTGTTTTAGATTTGGAGAGAAAACAGACCAGCTTGATAAATGTGCAAACGCATTACCCAGAGCAATTAGCTCTTGAAAATATTCTGCCGTTCAGATTCATCGTGTTCAGGCCCTGAAACGTTTGTCTCTGTGCCCACAAAGATGGAGCCAGTTCCTGTGAAACTCAATATCTCACCACAACAAGGTGGTTCGGCGACACAAACGGTGACCTGGAGCAGATTTACAGGCCGAGAGCTTCATGGCACCGCCGGACACGACGGCTTCGGACCGCCGCCTCCTGTTTCTGACGTGTGACGAAGAGGAGAGCGAAGAGTTGGCAGCACCGACCGTCCATCAGCTCTCCTCAAACCGAAGGTCCTGATTAACTTCAGTGACCTGCTGAACTCCCCTCCAGCGCCCCCATGAGGTTGAGAGTTTTTTGTGAACTCAGCAGCTGTTTTATCGATTCTCATGAAATCTAGTTTTGAGATTCATGTTTCCTTTCAGATGAATATTGATCATTTTAATGATCTTCTAATTCAGGGGGGTCAAACTCAAAGCACACTTTAGGTTGTGCGCCGAACAGAATAAACATTTATTGAACATGTTTTTTGAACATAAATATGAATAAAAACAGACAGGAATATTATTCCAGAATAAATAAACTTTAACTCTGAATAACTTTAAATATTTTGCTCTCCATAAAAAGATCTCCTGTCAAAATTATACAAATTAAAAATATGAACATGCTGCAAAAATAACCCCGAAAATATAAATAAAATTTGTGCTTTTCAGCGAAAGTTATAATAACAACAAATCAAAACATTCAGTTTTCTTTGCTCTCATGCCATTTTGATTAAATTCCTTAATTACAGCCACATCAGTTCCACAAATAAGACACACGGGTTCACCTGCAGTGTCAGTGAACATGAACTCAGCCTCCCGTCGGTTCTGAAAGGCTGTTTTCAGAATTAATTCTTCTCTTCACCATTGTTAGCTGCTAGCTTTGACTTTACAACAGGGCTGTTTACAGCAACAGACGCTTGACCTGATTGACCTAGTGTTCGGCGAGGCAGCTGTTGCGCTGCATTATGGGATCTGTAGTTATCAGCGCTTCATATCGCCGGGCCATTAATAACAATAATAATAATAGATCTAAATAAAATGATCTCGTGGGCCGGATATAATTGTACGCAGGGCCGGATGTGGCCCGCGGGCCTTGAGTTGGACACATATCAATCAAAGACGTGCAGTCAGGGGAGGCAGGTGAGGCAGAGCCTGCCATCATGAGAAATAAAGAAAAAATAAAATAAGTATTAATATTTTTTTCCTCTTGCCTGTGCTTTAATGCATTTTCGGTGTGGTTTCGACAAGTTTTGATCATTTTTATCGTCAAAATCGCTGAAATCCTGTATTTCCTGTTCAAACACAACGGAGAGCCGAGAAGTGAGGCAGCGCGTGCCTCCCCCAGGTGGCGCAATCCCTCACAAAGCGGACTGAGCGCGTGCACGTGGCGCGTGCTTGTTGCCATTTCTCTGTGTGTTTCCAACATCCTGCTTGAAGACACTTTTATTATTCGTCTTAGTCACCACAGTGTCGGTGATGTATTTCACGTGTGTGTGTCAAATTTAAGTCTGTTGATAGGCTGCAGTACCTCCGCCTCACAGACGGGGGCGATACTGAGCCTGAAGGTCAAGAGTTTAATACGCGGTTTACTCTTGCTGAAGTTAAAACAACAACAACCAAACAGTCCAATACTCTGTTTTTTAGCTAGCTAGAAGTAGAGGATTTGATTTCGAAGCTGTGATTTTTTTTCAAAACTGGACTTTGAAGCAAAGCAGGAATGAATAAAAAGCGGGAGACGGACGCCGGAGCTCGGAGGTCCGTTCAAACAGCGGGAGAGACTCGCTCTTCAGCCGGAAACATCGGCTTCATGGCGGCGCTGAGAAAAACCGCCTTTTTGTTTTCCCTCCCTTTTGTTCTCCACCTGTGACAATGTTCGGACCAAAACTGGATTCTGGGATTTGAAAAACCTGCCAAGAAGTTTCTTCAAACATGAAGGATCAGCTACTCACATCCAAAGTCAGATTTATTTAAAAACTTTTGGTTCATCAAGGATTGATCTGGATCTGAATGAACAACAGAGACTTGACATCAGCATCCACAATGTTAAGGTAAGGGAAAACAGAGATTTCTAAAGACCTGATAAATGCAACCGGCTTTTTAGCTAAACAGGAGCTGACTTTGAAAGTCTCCCCAACCACAAACCTCACCTCACTGTAATCAATAACATTATCTGATCATCTGTCTCCTCTGGCGCCACCATCAGGTTAATATTTGTATTTGTCCAATATCTGCAAAACATTCCCATCAGCTGTGCTTTATATCCATCCATTAACCCTTTAATTATGCTAATCAGAGGGTTTTATAGATTTGATGAATGTCTTTTTTTTACTTTAAAAGTGAAACAATAACAAAAACAATTTTATGAAGAGAAAATCAGATTTAAATTTAATAACACTTTTGAGAATTAGTAATAAAAGGATAATAGATAATATATTAGATGAAAACATGAAAAACCATAAAGTAAAAATCTTTTATGGGGGGTTAAAAAATTGGATTGTCTCATTTTTATTCATTCACAAAAAAATGCCATCACATTTTTTAAAATTAATTTTATTTAGATATTGCTTTGTTTTCCTCAGTAAAAAAAATAAGAGAATAAATATTTGTCAATAAAACTAGCAATAAAAAGGAGTAAATGTTAGCATGCTAACAGGCTAAACTAAGAGTGAGTACATATTAAACTGGTGAAACATGAGTTTGTTGATATTTTCCAGCTGTTGTCGTTGTTTAGCTCCTTCAGAGAGGTTTATAAGCTCTTACAGTTGTTTCAGAGGCTCTGCTACAGAGGAGGGGTGAGTAGAGAAATATTCAGTTCCATGCAACCTGCAACCTCACCACTAGATGTCTCTAAATCCTGAAGTTGACCAGTAAGAAGCTGGTGGTGGCTTTTGTGAATTTATTGGTTTGTCGATTGTTTTTAAATCTGCAGGTTAATTTGATAAAAGAGAGAATGAGAGAGGAAACAGTGAGATCAGTCTGTCTGTCTGTCTGTCCGTCTGTCCGTCCGTCCGTCCGTCCGTCTGTCTGTCTGTCTGTCTGCGGTCGTTTAGATTTAAGCAGGTCAGGAAGTTTGGGTCGTTTTTCTTAAGCAGGATGAACCTGAACTGGCCTGAAACCTGCATGCTGAAGATGCAGCTCTTCCCTCTGTGCCCCTCAGAAAGCCTCTGCAGCTCTTTGTAGTCCTCACAAAAACAAAACGCCCGGACGCCATCTGACATGCATTACAACGGGCCAGTCAGTGGCAATAAATGCAGCATTAAGTGCAGCCCAAACACATGCACGCTGCAGCCGCACACTGAGGCGGGCACTTTGTGGGCGACGTCTTGGACGGCTTTCAAATGGATGTGACGGAGCCACTTATCGTGGAGTTTATAGCCAGTAATGAAACAGTAACTGGAGTCGTTTGCACGCATTAAAGTGGGTGTTGAAGTGGAAATCTGAAGGGGAGGCTCGTGGAACATTAGACTTGAAGTGCAGCAGGCTGTAAACTGTGTACTCTGGACTCGAGCAGCTCTGGACGGCCGGTCGAAGAGCACGTTGATGGGGATTCCTCTCAGGCTCGTGATGCAGGAAACGTTGAACCATCTCCGTCTGTTCGCCGGCTGCAGCTCAAAGACTTGCGATGACGTCACGTCTGCCTCGCTTTGGTTTTCTGTTCTCAGAGCTCATCCAGTTTCACTGCTTGTCTTCTTGTCAGTGAACCACATCTGCACTGTTTTGAATTAGACGTCCCATCCTGTCCACATCTCTGAGCTCTGATGTCTTTTTAACAACTTTATTTAAGAGAAAACATATTGTATCTATACACATAAATGTCACAAAGAAGATATTTTTCCATTATTGTGGAATTCCAGTTTGGTCAAAGGGAATAAAGCACAGACAGTGAAACACCACGTTTCCACTGTTCTTGCTTCATGTTTGGCTGAATTGTTACCATGTTGTGTCTGAAAGAAACAAACAGGCTGATGAAACTCTAAAAGTTTCTCTGAGATTCAATTGAGAAATTAATCTGAAGAAGATTAAACAGGAGCAGCTTCTCAGAGTCCATCTGCTTCATGGAGGTTCAGAGTTGGTTGAGGTGGAGCCCATTCTCAACTATTCTGTAAAGGACTGACACTAATGATTCTTTTCATTCTGGATGAAGCTGCTGATTCTTTTCTCCA
>JAQMCX010000043.1:9939770-9962361 GCA_029814765.1 Acanthurus leucopareius | reverse complement strand
TGTAAAGGACTGACACTAATGATTCTTTTCATTCTGGATGAAGCTGCTGATTCTTTTCTCCATCAATCCATTGATTGGTTGCTTTGTCCAAACTGTGAAAATAGTGAGAAATGTGCTCACAATGAGCCAAAGAGCCCAAAGTGATGCCTTCACTGTGTTTGTTTGGTCCAAAGCTGCAGATTATTACAAACACACTCACAGGATTCACATCATTCAAAGGAGAAACTGCAGATCTGGGACGCTGCAACCAGGAAGTGATTCTGCAGGAAAAATGACTCAAAATAGTTGATAATTAACTAAATGATCCATTAATTGTTTCAGCTGTGCAAATATAAACTGTTGTGTGGTTTAATTCATACAACTAATCTGCAGTTTAAACTTTTAACAGAATTCATGGCTCTAATCTGCAGAGGGAGCAGATTAAAAAACAGACGGAGGATGAACGAAAAGAAAATGACTGCATAATGAGCTGTTTCACCAGAAGCCGCCATGTGAAGCGATGCTGCTCAAAACCACAACTCCAGACTGGACTTGAAGCATCCACAGGAGCCCCATGAGAGCAGTAACAGGCCAATAAATGAAGGAAGTCGTGTTTATATGCGCCTGAAAGATCTGCTGGATGATGTAAAAGTGCAACACCGAGGATCAGATTCACTGTGAGAGGAAAACTCACTCTGCCGCTGTGAGAGACGGTTCGATGATGACAGTGTTTAAAAGGTCGTT
Source organism: Acanthurus leucopareius (assembly GCA_029814765.1). Taxonomy (NCBI): domain Eukaryota; kingdom Metazoa; phylum Chordata; class Actinopteri; order Acanthuriformes; family Acanthuridae; genus Acanthurus; species Acanthurus leucopareius. Next base: position 9,961,638 of record JAQMCX010000043.1, on the reverse strand, counting down.
CAGGTTCTTTTTTAAATGATGTCTGGTAGTTTTGTACATCAGACTGAAAACACTGTTAAAATATGAGATCTCTTATAATTAAAAATAAGCTCGAGTCAGAATCAGGAGCCTTTGAACCGCTAACACAAAAGATTTAAAACACGATTAAAAGTCTCAAGACAAAAAGGTTCAAAAACGACCGGTTGTGTTTTTAATAAAACATCATATTTTAAATGTTATCATGTGTTCTTTCATGTAAAAATCTTAATCTGCAAAGCAAAGAGTAGCAGTGAGATAAATGTAGAGGAAATATAAAGCAGCAAAACTAAAAACTGTAGAGACAGATTAAAGTCCGGCTCCTGGGTAGATGTCCTGTCCGTTGTTCAGGCCTTCACAGAGGCTCTGATTCAGGTCAGAGTCGGTACTGCATTTTGCACCCTGGAGGCTCTCCGGCACTTCTAAGCAGACAGTGATAGATTGGTGAGATTACAGAGCCGCATATCTGACACTGTTCTCTGATCCGCCGGCCTCAAAGTGCTCAGGCCTTTTCTAACGAGCCTCGGCCAGAGAACCGGATCACATTTCAAAGACGGACCACGTCCACCGGGGGGAAAAGAGCCATTTAGCTCGCTGCCACTGTAATGCAAAAACCAGGTAGCCGCCTCCCTCCTTCCTGACAGATCTGCCACAGATTCCTTCCTCAGTGCATTGCTGTTTTCTTTAGAGCAGCAGGGTTTTCTATTCCGACCCACAGGCCATGAAACACTCCGATGGTGTGTATCTGTGTTTGGCCGCGAGCCAGGCGGAGGGTCTGCTCGGCGGCCTGATGGGACGGTGATGAAACGCTCAGATTTCACCTCAGACCACAGTTGGCGAGCTGGAAACAGAGCTGCACTCTGGAAAACAGTGAACTGAGGATGAATTATTGATTAAACCGTCATATAAACATGTTTTATTAAATATAAGTGATGTAGGCTGCGTGTAAAATGTTTATTTTGTTAAAAACCTTAAGCTTTTTATTGTTTTTTTTAGACTGAACCAACATCACCTCATTATTAAAAAACATGAGAACTCTTTGGTTACAAAAACACTCATTCTGTTAATAAAAAACACAACAATTGTTATTTTCAGGTTATTATACACTAATGAAAACATACTCGAGTATGTTAAAATATATTTCAGTCATATTCTACAAATAAATTCCCCTTAGTTAAAAAACAGCGGACCTTTAATTCAGTAAATCTCTTTTCCAAAATGGCAGCGACAGTCCTTTCCACACTGATCTTGGACATTCAGACCTACTTCATGCAGTGATTCGTTGTGTGAAGGTGTTAAAGTCGGTTAAAGTTTAAGCTTTGATCTCTTTTTCTGTTTTACCTGTAAATGAAGAACCAGCAGTTTGTGTTTTCTTTATTACCATCTTATATTAATATCATCATCTGCTCTTTAAGTTCATCAAATATAATTCTCAGAAATTTAATAATTATAGCAAATTCACAAAGCTTTTTTGTCAATAATGAGCTGCTGTTGGCTCCACAGTAATCTGTCAGAATCCAGTGCTCTCAGTCACTTTGCATGTGTTTTCTCTGAGGAGTCAATGTCTTATTTTGAAGTGAACTTGTTTTTTTAGCAGCAGCATCACTGTGTGTACATCACAGTGTGTATTTACTGTCGGCCCAGCGGGATGCGACGAGCTAATCCGTCCTTTGGGGTGGAGAAGAAGGAGGAGGAGGAGGAGGAGGAGGCGAGCAGCTGCTGACAGCTTCACAAACAACCCCTGCTGCTGCTGCTACTGCCGCGTCTGCCGCTGCTGCCGCGTCCGCCGCTACGGTTGCCGCTGCCGCCGCTGTCGCTCCGCATCTCTGATGTTCAGTCACAGTGATTGTTAAACGCATCATCAGACCACAGCAGATCAATTCAGATTCAGATCAATAAGTGAGCAAAATTACTGATATAAATACTTTTCAAATTATTTTTATTCATCGTAGCAGATGCAGAGCTAATTTACTCACGATTTTTATAGATTGGCTTTAATTTGACCCACAGAACAACAATTAATTATATTTAATAGGATTATTGTATGTTTAAACCCTAATCTGCACAATAACTACAGCTGTCCAAATGTAGTGATGTAAACAGCGTACAGTAACCTATTTACCAGTGAAATGTAGTAGAGTAAAAGTAAACCTGTAAACCAGCAGTTAATTAAATAGTTTGCTCACCGCAACCTGCAACATAAAAGTGAAGTAAACATTAGTGAGCTGTTCATAATAATTCAGTAAATCTAGAGGAAAGTATTTTAAAATTTACCATTTTGCACAGGACTACATTTACTTTAAGTTCATTTAAGTGGGCTGTTGTGATGCTGATAACTTTGTACTTTTACACGAAATCTTAAATGCAGAAATGTAACTTACGTAAACTGTGGAGGGGCTCCCATACTTTGAATGCTACTTTAAGTAAAATATCCGAGTACTTTTAGCACTGCAGCATCTTCAATTTAAAGGATATTAGTCATCTGAGCGGTTTATAAATATTTTACAAATCTTTAAAGATTATATGCGGTTGTCATAGTGATAATAAAAACATAATTTATGAAAATCGTAATGCAATTCTTTGAGCGCAGTGTCCGCGTAACATTGTTGCTCTTGAACGCGCCGTCGAAATGCATTCTGGGAACAACAAGATGGCGGGACGCTCAAAAACTCCGCCGACTCTTGAAATAAACAAGAAAATAAAGTGTAAATAACAAAGTAAAACTCCGCTTTAACTGCGAACTGTCGACCGGCGGACCGACAGCGGATCTCCAGGTAACCACCGACGATGAACCGAGGCTGCGGGACGTTTGACCCCCCGGCTGGTGTGAGAGGCTCCCCGCGGCAGCAGCCGTCAAAACCCAACCGACTGAGCAGGAGCTTCAGGCAGAGTCAGCAGCCGCAGACGGCGAGGGGCGACTCTCCGAAGACCCAGCAGGCTGGTACGTGATTTTATCTGTTTATTTAGCGTCACTTTGGCCTTTTATTTTGAAGTTGTTCTCTGCAGTTGCCCGCCATTCTCCGGTCTGCTGCGCACGAGCCCCGACAGCGTCCCGGTCTGTTCTATGTAGATAAATTATGCCAAACTCCGTTTAAAATCCTTGCAGTTTAAGATGTTCTTATAAATTCACGGACTTTCCTACATGAGAAAACAAGATTAAATGTATTTTTTTACTAAATTTAGTCGAAAACATTCAATTCGGCTCATAACAAAATGACTACAGGGCTATTATTATGGCAAAAAGTAAACTAATATATTGCTTGCACCTTTTTCTTGTGTCATCAACCAGAAGAAGCCTCAAGTAACATAAGAAATCTGTGAAATAATGGGCAGAATTTTTGAGAACAGGATGCTGCTTAGTGCATCATATGAACTGCGATCTCGACTTTAGAAATCCAGTAATAATCTAATCTGTGTACATTTATCAGGTCAATATAGTATAATACACTTTTAGGCTGCATAACAGTGAGAGAACAGAATATTTGAAGTTAAGTATTTCCAGTTTGTTTGTCCCACTGATGATGAAGACACTAACCAGCTTTGAATTTTGACCTCTGACCTCCATGCAGACAAAGAAAGAAGAGGTTGACACTGAGTTAAAAAAGTCTAACAGGCCGAGCAATCACTGTTTTTGTTTGTAAATCTGTTGTTTGTGTTTCTTCTCCTCCAGAGTTCAAGAGTCCGACTCGAATCCCAAGATCCAGAACCAGTGGTGGTTTCAGTGGAGAGTCTCCACACAACGACTCCGACTTTCAGCATGACATCATCTGGGACGCCACTTCTCCTTCGCCAAGCAGGCTGGGTAAACTTCAGCCTTCCTCAGAATGTTTTATTTGGTTCATTATATCAGTTACTGCTAAAGAAATGCTAGAAATTTACCCACAAAACTTAACACCCTCTGTTTTCTGTTTTTGAACTGTTGTTGGTTTTGTGGTGAGGATTCTGTTTGTCTCTTCAGGTAAAAGAGGGAAGAAACAGCGTGTCGGCACTGTGGACATCTCAGAGATCGTCAGCAGGATCGCTCCAAAGGTCAGTGACAAGGCTGGTGGGATGATCTCCTGTAAAACTGTCTGTTTTTGGATCTGCTTTGTGGACATTTATGAGTGTTTTCACTGGTCACAACTGCTCCAAGTCACAGCTCAGATCAGCAGATTCAGAGCCAGTAAACAGAATTTATTTACGCTCTGTGTTGTTGTGCTGTCTCTCTGAAGCACGGCAGGCCGAAGGTTGCAGAGCCGACGTTACAGCAGTGGATCGGAGACAGCGCCTCCATTCCCTGCACGCCAGATGTTCAGGTTCCCAAACCTAAGAAGAAATCTCCGAGGTAGGTTCAACTGACCCGGCAAACGCAGTCCAGGTCTGTTTTTTGTGCCTCTGCTGTGATGTTTTCATCTTCATCCTCTCATATGACGTCTGCAGGTTCAGTGGGGCTGTAAGACTGTGAGGTTGTGAACTTCTGTTCAGACAAAATCCCAGAATCTGTTTCTGAAACTTCAGTGAGTGTGTTTACATGAGCAGGTTTTTTGGAGCGTTCTGGTTACATTTCACACATGATACAGACACTATCTTGGTTTCAGAAAGCTGGATCAGCATCATGTTTGCTGAAACAAAAACAAACAGACACATTTATGTTGAAAGTGCAAATTATGATCCTGATTTTACAGCTGAAAACACTCATACTTGTAATGTAAATGTGTGTGTACATGTGGTATCTTTCATGTCCCAAAGTTTCACACCTCTGCTTTGAAACTGCAGGCAGATGTTCAACAAATCACTTCCTCTTTCTTTGGAAGCTCACTGTCGGTAGAATTTATGCACAAAGTGTGTTTAAACATTCTTACATGATCTGGACAAGCACAGTTCTTTCAGGTTCACAGTCTTTATTTTCTCACACGGAGAAAAGGGTCATTTACAATTATGAAAAATAAAATGATGGAACATGAAGCCAAATGGGCAAAAGAAATTCATATTCACATGACAATGAAAAATAAATAAACCAAAACAATCAAAACTGGAGATTTATAAGTGATGTAAAAAAAAAAATGAATAAAACACCAGAAAATTGAAAATGAAAGAAACAAAGACAGTTATACAAATAAGTTGAATGTTGGAAAGAGTTGCAGTTTTAACAGCTTCTGTGTTGAAAAAAAGATCATTTCATTCATTAAACTCTGATTTCTTGATAGAACTTTTGCTCCAGAATCAAAGAGAAATCCTTTAAACAGACTCTGCTTTTCTCCAACCAGTTCAAATGAAAATGTAATCTTTTTTACCCTTAAAGTGAATGTGAGTCACAGTCGTGTCATGTTTGTCACAGGCCGAACGCTGTGGACGACCTGCTGAAACTGGCCAAACAGTTTGACTTCAACATGTTTTGTCAGGATGAAGAAGTGGAGGAGCTGCACCAGCAGAGCCCGGAGCTCCTGCCAGAGGACGTCTTGGACTTTGAGAACGGTGATCAAAATGTCTTCTTACCTTCTTTTCCTGGAAACGCTGAACCAGCTGTGAAGGCAGCAGCTGGGACAGATGTGCAGGTCAGCGCACATCAGCTCATGGAGGACGATTTGGATTTCCTGTTCGATGGACCGACTCAACACGTGAGCGGAAACTTGAGTCAGGTGACGTCACAAGTGAAACCTGCTTCTGGTACGTCTTCTAAAGAGGTTTCTGGAAAACCGCCTGCTTCCTCACATGGTTCCAGCTGTGGTGTTTCCACGACAACCACCAAATGCACTTTGGCCGTCGATGAGTTTGAGGATGATTGGGAAAACGATGACCTGCTAAATGACTCACTGGTGTTGGAGATGACACAAAATCCACAGAACTTCTCGGCACCGAAGCACTGCTCAACCCAGAAACCTTCCAGTGACACAAAAAATCAAAGTGGAGGTCCAGTTAATGTTTCTGTCAGGGGAGATGTTGGACTCAGCCAATCAGCTGCTTCTAAAGCAGAAAAGGACACAAGAAAAAGAATGACTTTCAGACTTCAGTCTAATCCAAACTTCCCTGCCGGAAGAATCCAGACGGACTCATGGACGAGCCTGAAGGTGGATTACAGCTCAGCAGACACTCAGCAGAGCAGGTTTTCATCCAGTGAGGGAGCTTCAGTCAAAGCAGGATCTCAACAGACCTGGAAAACATCAAACACAGTGAAGTCAGACTCTCAGAAACCACAGTTCCAGCAAAAGACTTCTGTCGCAGGCTCAAGTGCCAAACACAACACGGCTGCTTCCACTGTGTCAGTCACATCAGCCACCAAAACGGCTCAAAGCTTTTCATCTCACCACGAGGCTCCTGCCGTCTGCGACCTCCTGGATGAGGACCTGCACTCGTTCTTCTCATCAGACCCGGTCTGGGACGACCCAGCTGACGACGACCTGCTGTGTGAAATGTGTGAAGATGTGGAGAATCAGATCCAGAATGTGGAGAACGTTTCTGCCAAACAGACTCTTTCTGTGTCGAACCAGAAAACAGTTCTGCAACCGTCCAACAGAATCTGGGACAACAGGACACAACCAGCCAATCAGCGAACTTTTCCCCAAAAACAAGCACCGATGTCTCGTCCCTGTGCTTCGGACAGAGCAGCTGGCAGCTCATTGGCTGCTGGTTTTGTCCCCAACATGACTGCAGGTGCGCCGACGAACACAGTGAGGGATTCATGCAGGTTCACACAAGCAAAAAACACATCAGGATCCACAGACGGTTCGGCCCGTGTTCAGAGCAGCAGCAGCAGAGTCCAGTCAGCCCCGTCAGGAAACACCTGCAAGGAGCAGTTCACCTTCAAGAGGCCAAACAACCCAGTTTCTGCAGTGACCAACAAAGGTAAGAGAACGTCCACCCAGCAGAGCCGCTTCCTCCATCACACACTCTCAGGTTTATCACAGCACATCAGACAGCAGGGACACGAGAGCGAAGCTGCTCACACAGAAAACCAACATAGATGAAATATTCAGGATAAATTAACGCGATGAATTCCAGCCGCATCACTGAGATCCTTGGAAATTTCAGATTCCCCAATTGGAAGATTGCAAATTTATCGCTTAAACAGCTTTCAAACTTAAATTCTAAACCAAGATATTTTATATTTTTGCACTTTCTCTGAGTTTTTGATAGTCAGTGAGGAATGATAAGTGAGCTGCTCACAGAGCTCCAGACTGATTTTATCGTTTTCATCAGTCGTTGTTCTCGTCTGTAACTCCAAACTCACTTAAACCTGTAAACTGCACTCAGCTGAAGTACTTAAGTACTTTTATTTACTCTAAACTTGTTGTGTTGTTACATTAACGTTCACTGTTTAACGCTTCATGTTAGTCTGAACAGAAAATCAGTCCTGCTGTGTGTTTAGCTGTTAACTTCATTAGCTCCGTTAGCCAAACACACGGCAGGACTCTGCTGCACACCAGCTGCTAACAGCTAACAGCTAACAGCTCTGCGTCTGCTGATTTCAGCACAGATTTGTTGTTCGGTGCTGCGTTTTCAGGGAGAATAGACGACATCTCCTGTTGATAGTTTAACGTTTCTGCATCTTTTCTCTTTTCAAGAGAAACATTTTAGATTTTTCGTCTTTTTTTAAACATTTTAACTCACTTGCGAAGTTGGCAGGTGATGCTAACTTTAACAAGAGAAGACGCTCACTGCTGCTGTCGTGCTGCGTTCACTGACACCTATACTAACATACATACATCATCTCTGACGTGTACTGGGGAGGATCTCTGTTGTTTACTATCGTTCCCGTGGCAACGGGGTGCAGTTAGTCTCAGGTCATGTGGTTAGGTGTCGAGCTGCTGGTTCTTCCTTCAAACTGAGTGAACTTCAAACCCTCCTGCAGGCTGTTGAGGTAAGCGGCTCTTTGTACTGTGATGTTTCTGCAGCTTCACTGTGGCTTCACCTCACAGTCTCAGAGGTCCTGCTGTACTAATTATTACTGGTGCTACAGTTTTTTATGTCCAGATTAATTAAAAGGCCCTTTATCGTCTTAAAGAACTGACTTTCCATTCATCCCTCTTTAGCATAACTTAGTTTTTTTTAATTGAAATTAAATTTTGATTTAGTCTGTCGTAGTTTTGGTTCAGTTATTTTTTTATTGATGTTGTTTAATCATCTTTGAGGGATAAAACCCGTTTTTACGTCACAATATTGGTTGTTGTTGACACTCTGCCTCCAGCCTCATGTGTCCGTATCCTCTGTGTTTTCTCTGCAGTTGTGGGTAAATGTTCAGCAGCAGAGATCGAGCTGAAGAAGCAGCAGGCGATGGAGAGACGCCGACAGCGACTGCAGGCCGCCAAAAACCCCACGTGACGACGAACCTCAAACCCTGAGGAGCTGAACGACGTCTCACCTGCCTGAAGATGAAACCAAACAGAAACTGCTGCTGTCAGCTGTTTGTTCTTCGGTGGTCAACATTTCAAATGACTCTCTCTGTGGAAAAGAGTTAAAATCTCTGAATCAGCTCATCCAGCATTTTTCATACAAATATGTTTGTTTAAAATTAAACTGTAAATATTCTGTAAAATGATGTTTGTCATGTTTCTGTTCTGATTTTCCATCAGATTCCTTTTTTTTTTTCAAGTTTTTAAAATCAAACCATGTTTTTGTGTCTATAAAGAAAAAGTCTTAGCATGTTTAACAAATAAGATGCAGCGTGTTGATCAGTGAGCCTCAGAGGTGCTGGCGGCCATATTTATTTACTGTAGACTGAACCAGGCTAGCTGCTTCCCCCTGCTTCCACTCATTATGCTAAGCTAGGCTAACCACATCCTGACTGCAGCTATGTTCTGAACACACACACACACGAGTGGCATCATTCCTCTTATCTCACTTATGAAAAGAAAAAATAAACATATTTCCCATCATTTTAAACTGTTACTTTTAATGTCAGATTAAACTCTGACATTAAAGTAGATTTTTATTTAACTGCCCGTCTGATTTAGAGAGAAAATGATTGTGAGCAGAATCATTTGATCTGAAGGATGAAGGATGAAACAAAGTGAAGTCACCTGTCAGATAGAAAATGTAGCAGCTTTGACTCATAATTTGCACCGTTGTTCCTCTGACGACGTTCTGACTTCACGATCTGATGAAAAGTCAAGTTTATTTCTCTCTTTTTTAAAGTCTTATTTCTGACCCGACTGCCTCTGATGTCAGTTTGTTCACTTTAAAGCACTTTAAATGAAAAGTGTTCGACTAATAAAGATTTTATCATTATTTTCATCGTTTGCTGTGTCTCAGTGTTTGTTGGTGGTGGCAGAAAGTAACTAATACATTTACTCAAGTACTGTTCTTTAGTACATTTTTTTAGGTACTTTGTATGTCAATTTCCTGCCTCTTTTTTCTTCTTCTCTTGTTTGTATTGCCAACATTGAACTTTCCACTCCGTTAATTCCAGTTATTTGAAAAGTTAAGTTCCTTTTTACTCTGCAGATTTAGTTTATTAACATAAAAATATGGATTAACAAACAAATTAAAGCATTATAATCAAATTTTTATTTCCAAAGAAGTGACCAAGTTTAGCATCTTTTTACAGCGTGCTGCTTTTGAGTTCTCCTTCAAATAAAAGGCTTAAATAATAGATTATTATTACAATAAAGAGTTTTTATATTACAATAATGTTTTTTCAGAATTAAAAAGTTAAGATGCTTTCAGATAAAATACAGAAAAAAATAGTTATTTTGTTTCTGACACAATCTGCAAAATGAATAATTTCTTGTTCATTGCAGAAACATTTTTTCACCAAACATCAGTTAGAATTAATAAAGAAAAAACAAATAAACACAAAAACTAAATACAGAAAAATACAGTCTTACTTCAGCAACAGTGCAGTAGTAAATAACCTTAAATTTAATCAGTGATAGAAGAAGTATTTAAAATACTTAAGTAAAAGCAGCAGTACTGTAATGAAAAAATACCCCATTACAAGTAAAAGTCCTGCATTAAAAATCCCACTTGAGTAAAAGTACTGAAGTATTAACATAAATTGTACTTAAAGTATCAAAAGTAATAAATGTCTGTTTTGTGGCAGAATGTTCGAGTCAATGTTCTTTTCCTAACGCTGATTTTTGATAATTTTTTAATTATTATTGCTGATTTTAATGTTGTTTTTGGTGGAGATGAAGATAGTTTATCTACTTCTGAGTTTTTTATGGCAAAGTATCAATTTGGAAACTCAACATAAACTTCTAATGTAAATGTAAATATAAAAAATAACTAGTGGCTCTCAGATTAATGTAGTTAAATAAAAATAACACTTTTTTTCCTCTGAAATATAGTGGAGTAGATGTTTAAAGTAACTGAGAGTAATAAAGAATTACTGAAGGAAAATTCAAATACTTCAAGTTATTATTTAAGTACAGTTTAGTAGTAAAACTATTTGTATTTTAATAAATAAAATAGAAAAAAAAAGGTCTCCACGAACCACAAACATGTAGAACGTTTCTCTATGATTAAAAGAGGAGTTAAATAATCGTGTTTCAGCGCCACCTGGAGGTGAGGCGGAGGGGGTCACCTGTCCCTGCGCGGTCAGGTGGGTCCGCTCGGCCTCGTCAGGTCTCTTCATTAACAGTCTGGCAGCTGTCTGATGGAGCTGATATCGTCCCGGCAGGTAAACCGAGCCCCGTTATCAGCAGACAGGTGTGTAACTGAAGTCCTGCTGCAAATCACAGGCCGCAGATGTAATCAGCCTCGGTTTAATCACGCTGCCTTTGTCCCAAACGTACTCCAGGATTCACTTTACTCCGTTTGTAAAGGAAAAGAAGTTGTATTTTAATTATAAACGAGCCCATTTTGGCAAAGAAAGTCCTGAATGTCACAGTGTTTTATAAAAACACACATCAAAAAGGATTACTGATCTTTTACACACTTATTTTATTTGTTTAGAAATAATCTCATTGATTGAATTCAAGCACAGGTGATGAAGAATTATCTGCTGTGTTCACTATGAGTTTTACAAACTAACTCTGAGTGTGTTTACAGACTGTAGGAGGCTGTTAGTATTAAAGAAAACAACTTTTTTGTGCTGTGAATAATCAAAAACAAGCAGCATTCAGGTTCAAATCAGAGGATTTTTTTTAGATTTTCTGTTAAAAAGAGGAAGAAGTGATACACAGCAGATAGTTTGCAATGATTTCAAACCAAAGGGGAAGTGAAGTCAGCTGAGTATTTATTAGTAGTTAGCCTTTATTTATAGAGCAAATGATGTTTTGTGCGACTCCTCCCTTCACTCTGACACCAACTCCTGCCGCAGGTATAAAACTAAAAACTATGTTATTAAATCAAATGAAATTATAATTTTTAAAATCCCTTGACAGATTCATTGGACAATCTTCTTCTTCTCTCTTTTCCAAAGTGGTGATGATGTTTCAGAGTCTGTCGGTGGTCACAGAACAGAAAGTGATCTGGTTGTCTTTGCCTATGATAATAAACTGTAATACCACTTTGAAACACTGGGGGAGCTGAAGAGTTTCCATCTGAAGAGCCAGTGCTCTTAGTTACACTCCCCCTCTGGTGGCGGTGCGAAGTCACATGACCTCTTCATAAATGTGGGCGTGTACTCTCAGAAATCTAAGTTAGTTTGTGTGAACCAACAGCAGCCAGACGGTCAGAGTCAAAACCAGAACCATGAGGTCAACGAGACGCAGGCAGGCTGTCAGCGCGTCGTTCAGGTCTCCTGCCCCCTGGTGGCCACAGGTTCATTAATGAGGCCTTAATAGAATCAACATTTAAGCTTTCAACTCAAACACATACAGTTTCTCACTGCAAGAAACCAAACATCCACATTTGAGGGTCAAAGCCGGAGCTCATGGTCGACTGTTTACACTAGAGCAAAATGCACACACACACACACACACACAAACACACACATAGAGTGTGTGGGGGTGTGTGTGTGTGTTGGTGACCCGCCGGGCAGCGGAGCGGTTTCATCGTCCCACCTGACGCCTACAACAACACGGCTGAAAGTGTTTAGGGCGGATCTTCTTACCTGCAGGTGAAATGAAGTTACCTGAGAGTTACACTGAACTCTGAATGACCCCCCCCCACCCCCCACCCCCCCACCTCCACTTCACTCTGCCCCATTAATTATTCCCCGGCCAATCAGAGAGGATACTGACAGCTTGGTGTCCGTCCAGCTTTTTCAGACGACATCACAGGTGAAGAGCAGGACAGGTTTCACTTTAAAGACGTTTCCTGACGTCCTCGATTCGTTTACGTCACCTGGCAGGCAAACAGCAGCTACGCCAACGAGTGCAGGGTCATTTAAGTCTCTCTAAAGTCCTACTGATGCCAGTTAGAGGGCAAAATAAGAGCGATTTCAAAATGAAGCACACACTAAAGAGCGTTTTAAAGGCCTCTACATTTCAATTTAAAACTGGGAACTGTTTTTCTGCATCATTTTAAAAAAACATCCCACAAAGTAAATTCTGAGTCAGACATACTTTCTGTTTCCTGTTTTGGATCTGATGAACGATCTGCTCTTTGCGCAGTCAGAGAATGAAGAAATCTTGTTTATATCGTTTTAGCCATTATGGCTCAGATTATTTAGAGAGCCACAGAGACATTTTAGAAACGGCTTCGCAGCCTTTCATGTTGGCTCGTGTGAAAATAAATCTGGAGTCCAAATCACAAACAGATGAGCAGATTCCAGGCGAGGCGGCGGTTTCAGGGGTCCGAGGTTGCAGCTGAGGGAGTATGAATGAGACTTTTAATTGGCAGCGACGGCAACGATTCGCCGCCTCCTCCTGCAGCTCTATTGGACCATTCAGACAAGGGGGGGTGGGTGCAAAACCTTATTTCAGGAACTTATCGTCCTATTGGTTGAACCCATTGTCTATTTTCACATTCAAAGCTTTGATTTAGGTTTTTGAATGAAGCTTTAAATGTCTTCTGTTAAACTTCATGACGTCATCATCCCTTTGAAAAAAAGGACTATTGAACGTGTTTTAGTCCTAAACAGTCAGAAAACATCACATTCACTGTCAGCGAGCGAGCAACCGCGTTGGTGTCTTTGTTTTCAGTTCAGCCTCTGACTGAACGCAGCATTAAGCAAATGCAGTTATTTCCTTCCAGTCTTTCTGTCGCTGAACAAACAGAAGCAGAATCTGGTGCAACTCTTGGTGTTATTCCTGCAGAATCTCCATTTTGGTGTCAAGAAGTCGTTTGTTAGTGTTTTGAACAAAGTGTTAGATTCAGCTCACTCAGCGTAGACGAGTCTTCATGACACCATCCTGTTTGTGCTTCGTGGCAGTTCAGACTACAGACAGTTTATGGATACTTTACATGATTACAAACAGATAACACTTAAAATTTTTATTTGTTGACGAAAGTTGTGAGATGTTTTCTTGTAGCTTTTATTTTTAAGATAAATTGAAAAAAGGATGAGTGAATGAAATGAGTCAGTAACTGTTTAAATGTGTCGCAGGTCAGCAAAGTTCAAATATTTCAGTCTGTTGTTGAATGATGAGCTAATTTCTTCTAAACTTCCTCTGAAAACATAAATAACAGTGAAACAGCTGTAGTCTGACGAACTTGTTCTGGAGTCTTTTCTTTTTCTGCTTCTTTCTACTTTGTTGTAGAAAGTTTCATGAACTCTTGTACTTTTTACTTTATTTACTTCATCTGACAGCTTCAGTTACTAGTTACTTTAAAAATTGAGATTTTAAAGCATAAAAGTTTATAAAATATTTTGTTTTTAATTTATTAAACTACTCAGCAGTTTCTATAATACAGCTGAAACATTTAGTTGATTGACAGAAAATTAACAATGACTTTAATAATTATCATAGCTAATTTTTCAGGTAAAAGTTTTGAACAAAACGTTGTCTGGGCTCTGAGCCATGAAGCCTGACAGGATCAGTAATTTAATCTCCTTTGTGCTGGGAATCAAGAAAAATGACAAATCATTAATGTTTTTGTGTTTTAATTCATTGACTCTCATTTTTATTCTTAAATTTATTTTTTGGCCTGTAACACTGAGGTCCTCTGCTAAAAAATATTATATATTTGTTCCTGATTTATTTTTATACATTAAGTTTGAGGATTGTTTAAATAAATTTTAGCAGAACATTAATTGTTTCTAACAAAACAGACCAAAACATTAAAAACAAGAACATTCAAAAGATTTATATTAAACTTAAAAGATCACAAATTCACAACATTTGATAAATCAGTGAGGAATTTTTCATCCAATTATCCTCCAATAATGTTTGTTAGGGTTTCAAATGACAATCAGTGCTATGAAAACATCATAATTTAACATGGGTTATATGCATGTAGGTATAGATAATTATGAGAACAAAACAATAATGAAAAACACTGATTTGACAGCGATGGGCCTCCATATGTCCTTTCTAATTCTTGTTGGCATATTAAAGAATAATTATTATAGTCTCATAGTGACTTCCTGTCTCCAGTCACCTCATGAAGCTGCTGACGTCGTTACTGACCGAAGTCGAGTCTCTGCATGTAGTTTAACTTGTAGCCTCACACTGACACCTGCTGGCTAAAACAGAGTCGTGCATCTGCAGCAGGTTGGTAATGAGGCTTTTTACTTTTCCGTTAATCAGACGAGTATTTTATTGTTTTGAGCTCCTGGGAAGAAAAGTATTTATACTTCTTAAGTACTGAATACTTTGTTTCTCATGTGCTTCAATGTTTTGTATCTTATCACCTCAAATATACCTGCGTTAGATGATTTACTGCCAGATTCTTCCGGACTCTTTTCCTCAGTCGTTTGTGTGCAGAAAATATCAGCAGGACAGAACTTACAACATGAAAAACATTTTTTCTGAATTATTTTAAAAGAGAAACTGTTTGAAAAGTATTTTTTTATTTCTTTAAATTCACTACAACCAAAGACAGGAATCAAGTTTTCAAGCTCACCATTAAGCATAAGATTTAGTGAAAATGCAAACACAAAAAGTTTACCGTCAAAAATCCTGGAACATTTATAAATGAGTGTAAAGTTCACAGCGTCTGTTACAACTTTCTGTTTATTTCTTATTTTTCCACGTGTGAAGATTCAGTGATGCAGCAGAGATGAAAACAGGAGTAAAAATCTGAGACCGAAACCGTCACAAACAAACCCAAAAGAGACTTTTCAGCACCGACATGAAACTAAACAAGCAGGAAGTTTTGACACCGACTGTTCAACAAAACATCAGTGAACCGAAGGGAAGGAGAAACTAACAGAAACAGACCGATACAGAGTGACTGACAACTTCGAAACTTTATGATTACACTTATTTTCTTTTTTTTTTTTTCAATTATTTCCATGTGAAAACCTTTTATCGTGAACATCTACGTGCTCGAAATGTTCAGGTTTATTTAATCACCATTAAACATGTAAACACGACACGGTCTCACTGGGTTTCATGAAATGAGCCAAAACTCTGAAATGCGAAATGAATTAATTATGAAAAAGATTAAGTTAAGATAAAGTATTCTAACGATGAAATAAATGATCTGATAATAACACGACTCTGACACTTCACCACATTTGTAAAATATGAGTTTTACAGATAAACAACTTTATTTAAGTGTTTAAGTTCTATAGAAAATGGCAATATTATAACTATTTATGCATGCACCAAAGTTTTAACTGTATAAAAACAATGTTCTACTTAACAGAAAATAATGTATTTTAAGTGCCAATGTCAAACCAAACCAGTAATATGATCTCATACTGAACACATGCACAGGTTCATTTTTTTTGCATTTGCAAGATTTTACACTCATTTCATGAAATTCTGAGACCCATCTGGTAAACTCGAGCTTTAAAAAGAGACTGTTAATAAAGCTTTAAAAGAGCTTCAATAAGACCTGATCTACATGCAAACAGCAGCAGGCAGAAGAAGAATTCAGTTCACACGTCATGCAAATACATCACAAGTCGTCCGTTTCAGGTATAAAAGTCTTTTTGCAGCGCGTTCAGTCCGGCAGGTTTCCTGCAGCGTGAACCTGCAGAGTTCAGCAGCTTCGCTTGTTCCCAAACAACGTTGGGCTGTAAAGATGTGGCTGTCTGAAGCAGAGCGGCTGCACATACACAGATTCAGTTTACTACAGAACGTCTGATGTTGGCTCACAAAGTCATTTACAGGCTTGTTTCTGCTCGTTCTGCTGTACCTTTACAGAGGAAGCTAATTCTGTTTTTCCAAACTGTTTTTCTAAATCTGACTTGTATAAAGAAATGCAAAGAACTAATAAGAACTACAAAATGTAAATGCATCTTTCCAACCTGTTGGAGTTCTGCATGTTGTTCCGTGTTTAGTGGCCTTACAGTTTTTTACTTTTTCAACAAGAAAACATTCGTAATACTTATGAGAAATGTCTGTATTTTGCCTAGTTTAATATTCTTTAAATGATCAGAAAATATGAAAACACTGAGTTTTTCTTGGCGGACTGAAGACTGTAGACTGTAAATTAAAAAGTGGTTAAGGTAGCTGTGATGTCATCTGTTGGTTGGTTGAATTTAATTCTGAGGAGGCTGAACGCTGCAGAGTTTCCTGATGGACGGCTTTTCCTGTTGTAGCAGCCGTTAGCTAGTTAGCTCATTAGCTGTGCAGCCAACTTTAGAAGTCCTATTAGCTGACTGACTGACATTTTAATGAGGGGCTGTATGGAGTGACTTGGTTTGGACACAGCCTCAAGTGGCCATTTGAAGAACTGCAGGTTTTGGCACTTCAGCGTCAGCTTTATTTTTCAGCCCTGTCGGTTTCCGTTTGTTATAGTTGCCAAAAACTATGATCTTATCCCACATCTGAGTTTTGTGAGTTTGTTTGGACTCCAAACTCTTCACAGAAGATTTCTGCAGTAAATCAACAAATGTGTATGTGAGGCAGTTTTCATATGTAACTCCAACAGCAGGCACTCCTCACCGACAGCATGCTGCATTCATGTCACGTCAGAGTTACATAATTACCAGTTTCTGACTTGTAAATAATGTTTACTCAAACATGTAAAATGTTATTAGAACTTGGAGCGTCTGACTTGGTGCTTAAAAACACAAAAGTGCCTAAAAAAAGCAAACAAATATGGATGCTGATGCCAAAGAACTTTGTCTGGAAACATGCAGTGCCCAATCTGCCAGTTATTTCTGACCGAATTTAGCCAAACATGACTGTGAAACCAAGATGTTCTTAAAGTCCAAATAATGTTTAACTCCAGTAAGATAAATGCATTAATATTACAGTTACATCTGCATGTCAAAAATTTCTTGTTGGCACTTCATGCTGTTTGTGTTGTTCTGAAATCTACACGCGTCCACTAAGGTTTACTGTCTTTAGGATGGATTCTCTTTGATTCTCCAAAAAATACAAACAATGACACCAAAATAAATATAAAAAACCCACATACCTTGAAAAACCAGTAAAACATACAGTACACATACGCACACACACACACAGACATATACTTACACACACACATACACAAACACACACACTCCAGCTTTCCTCCACCAAACTGAAAGTGTCGCTCTGCGTTAAAAATCCGTCTGTCGGCTTTTCAGAGGCGACGGCGAGTCACTGAGAGTTCCTGTTCACTAACACTTGGTAAAGTTTGACTTCAGAAGGCTCGGGGGGGGACAGGGGGGAGGCGGGGGAGGGTGGAGGCAGCGAGGGAAGAGAGGGGTTGGGGGGGGTCACAGAGCTGGACGACGTCTTCAAGCAGATCTTCGGTGAATGAAAAGCAAAGTTGTCACACGTCCACCACCATCTTTTTGTGAATGTCTAATCCACCAACGACCTGCAGGAGACAAAAGGAAGTGAGGTCACACATTTCAGTTTATTCTCTTTAAGTTTAAATATTCCACCGTTTGCTGTGCTGCATCCCAGAGTTTTTCCTTCTTCAGCTCTGTCTTTTAGCTGTTAGCGCTTTTTTTTCTCGACTCAGCAAACTGGTGACGGAGATTAAAAACGAGACGTGATGAAGCTCGAACGTCAACACTCACAGCACAGAACTCCTCGAAGGATATCCTGCCGTCCCCGTCTTTGTCTGCGTTGATGATGGTTTTATCAACGATCTGCTGAAGCTGGGTGTCCTTCAGGTTGTTGCCCACCATCATCTTGAGGACCTGGAAGAGCTCCCCGTTGGATATGTAGCCGTCTTTGTCCATGTCGTAGATCCTGAAGGCAACTGAGGTCAAAGAGGCAACATGGAGGAATGTTGTTAGTGTTTATTCATGAGGTTACCATCCTGCAAAATCCTTCTATTTCTCAAAATTAACTTTATTGTCACTGTGCTGCAGCGCAAAACAACAAGAGTAGGAAATATTTCATGAGTATACAGGTAACACATCGGAGCTCCAGGCTGCACCATAAAATGAGGAACTGCACAAAAATACAACATGACGTTTCTAAAGTCACAGTCTCAACTCAATCCAGCAAAAAAATAAAAGAATTAATAATAAAAAGAGACATCAGGGGGTGTTGGACACTTACAGCGTAACTTCTGCTCCTTGTCACCTTTGACGCTGAACTGAGAGACGCCTTCGATGAACTCTGTCAGCAGAGACAAAACACATTAAGTTATTAACCTGTTTATGCACAAAAATTATTTTTTTTAACAGATAATAACTTCACATCATCACACAACAAATGGAACAAAACACGGTTTTGACTAATAACTGGATATTTACACCTTTATACATTTTTGCTATAATAAATTTAGAGCTTTTCTACTCTTTGTGCTTAAGATAATGAATGCTTAATAATCTGAACTAAAACTAAACCAAATATACAGAATTTTAACAATGAGGCAGATGACAGGCCTTTTCTGAGCCTGCAGACTATCAGACCACATCTGATGTGGATCATAAAAACTTTCAGAGTCTGTCTGTGAATTAAGTCTAAACTCAACAGAGGACTTATTGTAAAGGATTTTTTTCTTTACCCTTAAAGTCGACTTCGCCGTTTCCGTCAGTGTCGAATATGTCGATCACTCGCTGCACGAGGGGATTCTGTTGGAGCTCCGGTAAAGACATAAACTCCTCCACACTCAGGGACCCGGAGTTATCTAGGTCGAGTTTCTTAAATCTCTTTCCTAGCCTCTTAATCTCATCAGCATCAACTGAAATGAAACAGAGATGAAGAGAGACAGAGTTATTTTCAGACACACACACAAACTTTCTGCTCAACAGGAGATTATTGGGACAAATGCTTCGTCAGTAGGTTTGGGCGACACTTCTGCCTGTGAGGTTCAGGACACGCTGCACCTAAAACACCTGTGGTGGACGCTGTATCTCATTTCCTGCCTGTTCTGCCTGTTCAGACCGTTTATCATCCAACACGACAACAACAACGCGACCAAACTTACCTGGTTTCTTGTTCCTACTGGCCATGGTTGTTCAGAGCTACTGGTCTTTTACTGAACCATTTGGTCTGAACCTTGTGCTACTGGACCTCCTGGTGCAACGCTCTAAGCCCTAACACCGGGTCATGTGACACCTCTTTCAACACTAATCACTCTGCTGATAACCAAGCATGAGTGAGACACAGTGGAGGTGCACTGTGTTGGTAACCTGGTGGAGACACTTTAAATAATCCAAAATCTGAGGAGTAAAATTATCACAAAGCTCAGTTTCAGTCCACATTAACCGTTCTAACATCGCTGAGACAAACTTTTAGACTAAATATTTACCTTGAGACCTGAAACCAGGCATCAAGTTTGATTTAGGGTCTCTGTGGCCACCAGAGGACCCGAAGGCACTTAAAATGTCCTATGACAGATCATTACAAACACACAGTATTATGTTTACGATCTGAAGCTGTTCCTACACGTTGCTTCAGTCAGGTATCACCATGTTACTGCAGGACAAACACTGCATCACGATGCAGACGCAGCCTGTCAGTCAGTCAGTCAGTCAGGTAACAGTCCTGTAAATGGATCATGACGAGCCAATCATGTCGACCCAGCGGGCCATTGTGTCAATAGATGGATCAATCAGAGGATGAATTTGATTGGCACAGGTGATGCAACGAACTGTCCAATCGTGTATTTTGCTCTAAAGTACCATCTGATGGCCAAAAAAAAGAAGAATATGAACGATGGCTGCTCAAGATGCAAGTATTTTACCAGCGATGCCAAAAGAAACGTGAGGAAGAAGAAGACAGAGCGCAGAAATCAAGACGCAGGTTTGTGCCAAATTTACAAGAGACATGACTGAGAATCATAAACGGTTTTAAAAATTTGTCCACTTTCTTTGAACCTGACAGATCATAAAATCCCATGATTCTTTTAAGGGAGTTTGAGTTCTTCTTTCATGCTGTTACTCCATTTGTAAAAAACTCTGATGTCCATTTCACAAAGTTTATAAAGTTTCAAACTGACTCCACAACTCAGAAAACTCAGTGTTTCTCTCTTTCTCCTCTTAAATAACCAACTTCAACATATTCAACCATCACAAACATCTATTTATTTTAGGCATATCTGCTGCAAATGTGTGTTTTTGTGAGTGAATGTTATAAAGGATGATGCAGGAATATTCAAACCACATTCTGGCAGTACTTTATCTATGACTTGTTTCCTAGCGCCCCCTGCTGTCTACAGCCGGTCCTGCTCACAGCTTCTACATGACTCCCTGCAGTTACATCAGGCTTCTGTGTAAACAACTATCTGGTGTTATGACACACAGCAACCACTAGATGGACCACAGCACTGCTGACACTGAGACGAGAGCAGAATACAACAAACAGCCTCAGTTGTTCTCTTTGTTTGGTCTTCAGGAGGAGAAACCTTCTCCTCCATATTCTGTAGTTTCCAAATCCACTCGTTTCAAGAATTTTCTGGAAGTCTCTTTATCTTGAATCTCTTGCTGACAAAAGGGACCACAAGCAAAATAAGTCTCAGAGTCTTGGAGATGTGTGAAATGTCTCTTCTGTTGTGTTAAATAAACTTAAATAAACTCCAGTGACCAAAGCAAAGCTAAGAAACCTTTCAGTTATGCCACATGAAGTTAAGATAAGCAGCATCTTATCAGGAGAAAACTGACACTAACCAACTGAGCTGCAGTAAAAGGCGGAGCAACTCTGGAAGGAGGAGAAGCTCGACGTCACTCTGCAGAAATGAAACTTAAGTTTGTCAGAGAATCGGCCACGCAGCAGTCCGGACAAGTCTCCGTTTGTCTCTAAAAGAAAATCCTTTCTGAGTTCATCGAGTCAACAGCAGAGTTTCTGACAAACACTGGTGAGTAAAACTGATCATATTTACAGATCCAACAACCAGGATGAACACAAAGCTCCGGCTCTACTCAGACCGGAAGATCCTCTTTTCATTTCACACTGACGCATTAACTATGGCTCTTTGTTCACAAACAGATCATTCAGTAAGCAACTTTTATCTGTCTGTGTCACTTCAAAGATCTTAAATATTTGTATATGAATCTCCGGATCAGAGTTTGAGCTTAGCCTCACTCCTATCCTGGATTTATTTTTGTTTACAGATTACTTTTTAACTACCAATTTATATTCAGTTTCCTCTGGCTGTTTCACATTAAAAGGGGTTTTTTAATCAGTAAATCAGGAGGGTTTTAATGTGAAGCAGCTGCAGGAAATGCAATGGTTTTTTTACATCAAGTTAACAGTGAAATGTTTTTCTCTCCTTTCACATCGTGTGAACAGAAATGGCTGCTGCAAACTTTCTGCCCTCTGAAGATCAGTTTCTGTGCTCCATCTGTCTGGATGTGTTCACTGATCCCGTCACCACATCATGTGGACACAACTTCTGCAAAACCTGCATCACTCAGCACTGGGACACTGATGACAAGTACCTGTGTCCCATGTGTAAACACATTTTTACCACAAGACCTGATCTGAAGGTCAACACTTTGCTCTCTCAGATGGCTGCTCAGTTCAGACAGTCAGCTCAG
>JAQMCX010000043.1:9920888-9935799 GCA_029814765.1 Acanthurus leucopareius | reverse complement strand
CTGCATGCTCTGCACTATTTCAGACCACAAGACACATGATGTTGTTCCTCTGAAAGAAGAATATGAAGGAAAGAAGGGCGAGCTGGTGAAGACAGAGGCTGAACTTCAGCAGATGATCCAGAAGAGACAACAGAAGATTGAGGAGATCAAACGCTCAGTTGGCGTCAGTAAGAAAGATGCTAACAGAGAGAAAGCAGAAGGTGTTCAGGTCTTTACTGCTCTGAAGGAGTCTGTTGAGAGAAGCCAGGACGAGTTTATCAAGACAATAGAGGAGAAGCAGAAAACATCAGAGAAACAGGCTGATGTCTTCATCGAAGAGCTGGAACAGGAAATCTGCGAGCTGAAGAAGAGAAGTGCTGAGGTGGAGCAGCTCTCACAGTCTGAAGATCACCTCCACCTCCTGCAAAGCTTCACATCCATAAATGATGCTTCCCGCACCAAGGACTGGATCGAGGTCAGCATCTGTCAATTACATGGAGGGACTGTGGTGAGATCTTTGGCTCAGCTGGAGGAGACACTCAGCAAGGAGATGAAGGAGCTGCTCGCTGAAGCCGAGCTGAAGAAGGTCCAGAGGTATGAAGTGGACGTGACTCTTGATCCTGATACAGCACATCCTGAACTGATCGTGTCTGACGATGGGAAACAGGTGCATCATTCTGACGTGAAGAAGAATCTCCCAAACAACCCAGAGAGGTTTTCAGATCATTTCTGGGTCTTGGGGAAGCAGAAGTTCTCTTCAGACAGATTTTACTTTTAGGTTCAGGTTAAAGGAAAGACTACCTGGAGTTTGGGAGTAGCCAGGGAGTCGGTCTACAGGAAGGGCCAGATCAAACGATGCCCCAAGAAAGGCTACTGGGCAATATGGCAAGCAAATGGAAACGTGTACAAATCTCTTGATGGCCCTGATTATCGTCTCTCTCTGAAGTCTCTGCCTCAGAAGGTGGGGGTGTTTGTGGATTATGGGGACCGTCTGCTCTCCTTTTATGACGTTGATGCTGCAGCTATGATCTGCTCCTTTACTGGCTGCTCCTTCACTGAGAAACTCCACCCTTACTTTGGTCCTGGTTTTAATAATGGTGGCAAAAACTCCGATCCTCTGATCATCTCTCCTGTAAACTCTTCTCACTAAACTTATCACTTTTCTGAGGGTGTTTTCACACTTAGTCTTTTTCAGCCCTACGACCAAATTCAGTCCGATGACTCAGCAGTTTTTGCACACACGTTAATGCTCCAAACACACCGAGACCCCCATGGTGGTCACCTCAGGAGGTGGTCTGAGTACGGTCCGATTCCCAGTCCTTGTTGCAGTTCGTTTGGTCAGTGCATCGTGAACACAAAGCTCTCCAGATTCACTTCGCTCGTTGTCGTTGTGTTATGATCCTCTGGGCTTGCCGTAGTTAAATCGCATGCACTGGGCCGCTCAGTGCTTGAAGAAACACCAACACCTTGACTGCGAGAGGGGTCGCAGGAGAAACATCTGCAGACGAGGAACGAAGAACACATCCAACGCCAACTGTGTGCGAGACGCAGACTCATGGAGGTTTCTGCTTTAATTTTAGGTTAATATGAAAGAGATGAGCTTCATAAAAATAAAAAATGCGTAAAAATAATTTGGCTACACTTTGATAAAATGATAGGAAGTGGAGAATAATGTAAATTATAAAGGACGCATGTGTTTTCCAACAGATAGTGTGATCAGAAAGGGCACTGAGGTCTGAAGTGGACCAGGAGGAGAACTAAGTCCTTGTTAAAAAAAACTGATATATGAACACAAAAGACCTGAGTCTCTTCTCTGTTGGTCCACCTTAAGAAGACTGAGTTCGGTTCTCTTTAAGAGGACTTTGTGTGAAAACACCCGTCTTTGATTTATTTTAATTTGGGAGAACAAAAGTACTTTTTTTTACTCACAATACTCTCTAGTTTACATCTTTTTCCTTCAAAATTTGTTTAATGTAGTGAGTTTTTTACACTTTATTTTGAAATTTTTGTACATTAATTCCATTCCAAAGGTAGTGCATCAGTGTATTACGTTCAACTCTTAAACCTTGCATGACACATTTTATGTTGGGAATATATATTTCAACCTGTCAGACTCAAACACGTTTATTTTCAGTTCCTGGACACTCATTGTCTCTACAAAACACTAAAACTATCGAGCTAAACCTTAAGTTAATTTGCCAAAAAGAAACAAAAACATCTAGATTTTTTGTTTGTCTATTTGATGTTTAGCTGCAGGAAACATTTTGCTGGATATTTCACAGTTATGAAGCTTCATTTCAGAGTAAACATATCACACACCTGCTGTTCACAGTACAGCATGACACTGTTATACTGATCCTAAAAGTTAATGGACAAAGTTAATTAAAAGAAAAGATACTAATGGATTTTTTTGTGCAGGAAAAGTGGTGTATGTGATTGTTAAATAAAAACTGCAAAATAAACCAGTTGTAGAACACTTTGACGGAGCACCGACCCCTTTTTCTGTCCCAGCAACGACATTATGTGAGTAGTGAGTGAACTTCCTGTTTGTATCCCATGAGCCTGCTGTTCTTTCAGTGTTCGTACGTGTTCATACAAGGTGTTTATTATTTTCTTTTTTGTGAATGCATTCAACTTCTGCAGTGTTTAGCTTTTAAGGTTTTAATTCTTCAGATTTCAGTCCTGGTCGATTTGTCGGCTCCTGAGATTTCTGGTTGTAATCGGCAGCTGTGGCTCAGCAGCCGGAGCGAGCGCTTTGGACGGCATCCATACAGACAACTACACAAACGTAAACATTTAGCGCGCTTTAATACAACAGCGAACAGTTGTTGAGCAACTGCTTAGTCACAACTACTGAAGAGCAGCTGCAGCAAAAATAGACTGAGAGCTCAGAAATAGCAGAGCAGGGCAGAGAGTCATGGTGGAGAAG
This sequence comes from Acanthurus leucopareius, assembly GCA_029814765.1. Classification (NCBI taxonomy): domain Eukaryota; kingdom Metazoa; phylum Chordata; class Actinopteri; order Acanthuriformes; family Acanthuridae; genus Acanthurus; species Acanthurus leucopareius. The sequence continues at coordinate 9,932,891 of JAQMCX010000043.1, read as the reverse complement.
CTCATGCATCCAGTGGACTCCGGCTGGAGGAGCAGCAGATTGTTTTAGGAACAAAAAAACACTTCAGGTAAAAAGTGTGAGGGTCCAGATAAGAGTCATCTTTCCTTCAGAAGCGTGTTTTCATCTTAATTTAGCTAACGTTAACAAAGGGGTTTAATTCTTCGTCTTATTCTACATTATTTATCACAACATTTACCTGTTTTTTATTCATTTCTTGTTCTTTCCGTCTTTCTTTCAGTGAAGCACAACGAGCCGCATTTCTTGTATTAAGGTGCTAAACTGATAAATGTTATTATTATCATCATCTTCTTGAGGGGCTAGCTAAAGTAGGTTCATATATTACAATCATTAATTTCTAATTAAGTAGCAGGTTTTTCTCTCTGGAGTTGGGGGGGTCAAGAGCAAGGAGACCCACTAATTAAAACTGGGATATTGCAGTGACTAAATATAAACGAGGTTTTCCCAGCAGCCCTAGCAGTGACCTTTACAGTGAGATGAGGCATTTTTAGCCTCCCAGCGTTGGGAGTCGGGGTCAGACTGACGAAAAGTGCCTGAGGAAGAAGGTGCAACATGTGGTGACGTTCACATCTACCAAAGCCACCATTGTATCCCAGACTCAGGGCAACCAGTCCTGATCCCGTCTCATGATCTCTTATCAATAGTATCAGTACTTTTTTAGCCTCCTTTGACCTCAAGGATACAAAGTGTCATCACTTCATTTTATCTTACTGGATATTTCCATGAAACTTTGTCATAATTAGTGTCTGAATTCTTGAGTTTAGGCCAAAAACGTGTTATGTGGGGTCACAGTGACCTTTGACCACCAAAGTCCGATCAGTTCATCCTTGAATCAAAGTTTGTAATAAATCTGAAGAAGCTGTCCCTTTAGTTTAACCTTGTAAAGCAGCTGAACTGAAATCTCACTGGTCCATCTTGAAAAGCTCCGGCCAGATTCATCTGTGTCCGGTGGACATGACCAGACCGGACGACTCATCGCCCGTTGTGGAGAAAGAAATGGAGCTACAGGAGTGATTTAGTTTGAAATGACAGCAGGAGGCGGCTGCTGAAGAGGTCAGCTGATGGAGGTCAGCTGATGGAGGTCAGGCGTTACAGTGATCACACACAAACAACACAACAACACAACAGGATGCAGGACATTCAGGGGGAGAAGCAGCTGATTCTAACTGAAGTCACTGCCAGTGTTTCATGTAATACTGTGTGCTAATGGATCTTTACTGATACTTACAGTGCGAGCACATGTCCAGGGCGTAACTGGCTTCATTTCCCTGAGAAAGAGAGAAGATGGACAATGAAACAGGAGCTCCACATTCAGGCATCCCATCAAAAACAAGGAAAATCTTTTCTTTTTTACTTAAAAGGGGTAAAATGCTTTGAAAACGTGAGCAGGACTGCTGTCAGCTGAAGAACTGGTTATGTCACGTTGACAGGCTCCAAAAACCATCTGTACATTAAAATGAATCCTTCAGATGTCGGCTGAAAGACTGTAAGTTCTCCATAGAATGGGAGAAATCTTTCGCCCTTTACATTTATGTAAAATCTTGAAGTGCACAGGGAAGATTAACTGAACTATTCAGCGTGCTGTTCTTGGCTAAACGCTGGTGTTTTTCATTATTCATGAGCGACAGAACGATCTGGACTCTGATGAAAACGAGGCCAACGTGTCGCCTCGATTTGCCTCGTCTCATCTCTCGAGGACGTGCAGAAATTAAACTCAGCTGCAGCTTTTCCTCCACAACTCTTCACAGGAGCCACAGCGACTCTGAACCACAGGAACATGTGAGGTTCAAACTACCGTCAGCTTCAGACGTTTAATATCCAAAGTGTCATCTGCAGGGTTTAAAGATGTTTCTGTTAACACTGTGGACTCTATGAATCCTTGTATTTGAGGTTTTGGGCTCCTAAAGCTCATTTTCCAGCTCTGTTGAAGACGTTTTTCAGACTCTGTGAGATGATGAAATATTTTTTCTTCAGCAGATGTTTCTGCTGGATCTCTATTTTCAATAGCTTCTTTGCTGTAAAACATGATTTTTTTGTGAATAAAATAAACAATCCACTGATGATAAGGTTATAGATTTTTGTTCTGTTGGTAGAGATTTATCAATTAATTGGTTTATCTCCATAATCTGATCAAGATAACTTTATAATTGTTATAATATAGAAAAGGACACAGTGAGGTGAAGATCTGAACTCATGACATTTTTTGCAAAATCACAGAAAAATTCAGTCCCAGATTGAATCACTGTGAGCTTGACTGAGGCTGACTGATGGGTATTCAGCTTGTTGCAATCTGCAACCTCACCACTAGATGCCACCAAATCCAACACACTGGTCCTTTAAGTGGACTGAAAGTTAAGGATGGTGGTTCCTTAACTTTTCCTGTCATGCATTCCTTTGGAAACAGAAAATGTGTGCATGCAGATGAGTAGGAGGCGTAAAATACTTCAGTTCAGGATCCACAGCAGGTTTTTTTTTTTTTGCCTCACTTATCGTACAGCCACTACACCCTCATCCTGTCCTCGACGCCTCCGTCTGTGCGTTCAGTGGATGCTCCACCATACTGACATCCATTATATACCAGCAAGTACTGAATTTATGATGCAATAACAACATTAATAAGATTCAGAGTGTTTCTCCAAATGACACATTAAAGCTATTATATGTTTCCATTTCCTCTGTTTCTGATTAAAGGTCAAAAACACACAAACCTGCAGTTTTCACTGGTTTATTTCACAGAGGGAACGATGCAAGGTGCCATGTGAAGGCCTGTACAGAGTGTTTAAGGAGGTGGAACTGAAACATATTAGGTTTTGTCTTTTCTGTGATAAAATTGTTCCTGTCGATTAAGTTAAAACACACTGAAGCCAAATACCTCGAGATTAAAGCAAAGTCATCAGGACCATCGTTCGGCTCAGACTTCATTTACACACCAACCAAGAAGAATTCTCCTCTGAATGTGACCTACAATCAAACATGTGCCTGTATATTTAGGAACGGCTCAGTTTATCTGCCAAGTGACTCGAATCTCTGACATAAATTTGAGTGTCATTTATTTCACAGGAGCCTGAGAGTAAAGCCGCTGGTGCTGCAGCAGCGTCCGAAAGATCTCAAACCGCTGACCGCCCCGCTCTGATGATGACGGGACAAAAAAAGACACATCAACTGTCATATGAAGTTCACAAAAATGCACAGAGTCGAGATTTCTGGTCCCTTGGACTCAGAACGATGACGGACGTCAGGCCACACAGACACTCACAGCCATGCTGATGTGGAAAACGTAACCCAGCTTCTCACTACCTTCATATTAATGTGAGTAAATATCAAAATGCATCTGAAAATGACCTGAGATCCACACTGGTACTTTTAAATCATCTTCATAAAGTGCAAAATGATCACTTAAAGACCTAGAAAACAGGAAAACACTTCATCTGATCTTCCTTCATCTGTTTCAGTGGCAAACAATAATGAAACCGTTGATCAGAACCACCATGTGTTCACTTGAACAGACAGTCTGGTCCTTCTAAATGAGTAAAACAACCTCAAACCATGTTTACATCATGGTTTTACAACAAGTTTAGATTTTCTCAGCCACACTAAAACATTAGACCAGCATTTTCAGATGTGTCGGTGCAGGAGAAGATATGTGAGGAGCTCATTGTTTGAGCAGAAAGAGCAGCAGCTCCGGCTGCATGGAGGGCAGCAGCAGAGAGGAGAGGATGTTTCAGATTCAGCTGGCTCCGTGTGGGCGTACTCCTGCTCGTTGCAGTGCTAAGGTAATCACCGTCCACACAATCCTGAATCCATCGATCCATTTTTAACTCTAAAGGGTAACAGTTACCGGCAGCATATGACCCACGTTAACACACCCGCACCGGGCGTCTTGACTCATCAACATACCACCGTCCTATTCCCGGCATCGTTGCACGCCAACTCGCCAAAGTTATATCTCACTTGCTACCTGGATTCGACTCAACCCAGCTGCTGCACTGCATCTTCACCACTGTGTCCATCTGCAAGATCTGATCAGTGCATCCTTCAGGCATCAGATCATGAAACATGTGTGTTACAGTTTTACAGTAACTTTTATCAGCCTCAACAAAGCAAGAGACCCTTCCAGTTCTGTATTATTAGACAAGATAGTTCTTTTATTTTGTTTTTTTGCCTCTGATAGTTAACAGCGGCTGATCATTTTGGCTTTTATTTTTAGATTAAATCTCACAGTTACATCACTTCGAAGCAAATAAAGAGGACGGTCTGAATGTCACACAGCTGAAACCCTGAAAAATGTTCTAAAAATGCGGTCAAAGGCAGGAGGAGGTTTGATTTAAGCACCAGCAGAGACGTCTGACAGAGCTCAGAGAATCTGCCATTACTCACATAAGAACAATGTAATACTTCCGGTCCACACTTTAAAAATAAAACAGTGAACTGCGGGTAAAAATGTATTGCACCATCACCTTTTCAGATGGGGACAGTATATGTGCCACACAAACAGTGGGCTTCGGAATAGTCATCAATCACATGTGAAATTTATTACAGTAAATACTTTTGGAGCATATGTTAAAAGTTTCCTACTTTTTCCTAACTTACATATTTTAAAAAATGCATACCTTTGAATTTTGGGCAGTAAGATTGGCGAAGTAAAACAGATAAACATTATTACTGCTAAATATTTAACCTATTACCTGACTATAGTTACTGATAAGCACGTAAAGGTGATTTTCTTTCAATTACCAAACCGTTTTAAAGCTTTTATTTTGGTAGCAGTGGCCCGGCATTTCCGTCGTCACTTTGTTGCGCACTTGACGTACCTCCAGCTAGCTAACCTGCTAGCAAAGCTCACAAGCTAGCTTTGACCATGTTTTACAATGTCATGTGTGGATATTACTGCTCTCAGTGATATGTGACAGTGTGCCAGATAAAAGAAACACAAAATACACAACAATCGACGATAAATATCAGAAATTAAATGCCACAAATGCTGCACAATGTTTTTTATGTCAGCGCTGTGCTAACGGCTGCTAACGGCAGCTAACGGCAGCGGAGCGAATTAGCACGGGAAGCTAGTTATGCAGCTAACAGCACAGTCGAAGGGAGAGAAGCTGTTTTTACAAAATGAGGTTTGACAAATGATTTAGAATGTAAGCAACAGATTTTTCTCACCATTTTGCTGTCAGAGAGGTCTTAATCCGCAGGGAGGGTGGCGCAAAACTCCGTTATCGGGTCGATATGATCAGGTAGAGACGATATTTCAGCGAGGTTTATGACTTTTAACGGTCGGACACCGACCACCGGCTGCCTGACTGTACGGTTTGTGACAGCGGGAGGAGGCGGGGGGAGAGTCACTGCAGCGCCGGCAGACAGAGAGGCAGAGGGGGGAGAGAGAGCAGAGAGAGCCGCTGACAGTGTGACGAGAGGTTGAGCTGGTGAGGAGAGTGAAGAGGGAGCGAGGAGGAGGAGGAGGAGGAGGAGGAGTGAAAGGTGCAAAGCAGAGCTCGTCTATGGAGGAGATGAGTCACTCTGTCTGACTAACGGGGGCCCCGGATGCTCCACCTGCGGGTTTGTTTACCGAGCGGGTCTGACAGCGTGCGGTGACACTTCCGTGTGTTTTTAACACTCAGGCTCAGAGTTTCACCACATTTCTGCTGTTTTTTAATCTTTATTCTTAAATAGTTTACACACACTGACGCCGAGTCTGATCCCATGTTTGCTTGTTGGATATTTGTGCTCATTTTTTCTAAATACTTATTGGTCACATGTTTTTTTTATAAACCTTTTCTTGGAAAATGGAGATGCAACCAGCTGCTGCAGGATGTTTGACGGCTGCTTTGGAGAAGCTGCTGCAGCCATAAATAAGACACATGTTGTGCCCTCTATAACGAACCTATTATTCTTCTTTTTTTGCAAAGAGTGATTCATTATCTTAAAAACTCACAATCTTTGGAGAGTATTTTTGCAGCAGATCCACTCTTTACTCTGTGAAGCTTCATCCCTGCAGAGGGGAAACATCAGAGATCACATCCAAAAACAAAAACCAGGTTTCACATTTTAATCTACAACAGAATCCTTAAATTAAATAATATTAACTCCTTTTTTTTCTTTGCACTTTAATTAATTTTAGTCACGTGTCAAAGCCAGTGAGCATTAATTAGATTACACCTTCATTATTTCCTCTTTGCTTGATGTTTGCCTGCAGAACTTTAATGTTCATGTGAGGTCATTTTTAGTCACATATAAGAGGAGAATTAGACTCGTCTGTCTTCAGTGTTTCGAAGCTACACAGCTCAGGTTCTTTATTTAAGTATAAATTTAAGGTTCTTTTCAGGGGAAATCTTTTACTCTTTCCTTGATATTTTATTTGCAAGCTGTAGTTTTATAAGCACTCACACTGAAAACATGAAGATCCTCTAAAACAGGATGAATTCTTATAGATTAAATATTTAAAAAAGTGTTTAAAAATGAAAATTATCTCCAACTTAAAGTAAAACAGTAACATAATACTAAAACACTGATACATCATGTTAATCAAACGATTAACTATGTAATAACGGATCAATCATGATGGTCTTTTTTGAGTAATCTGAGTACTTTCACTTTTAAGACTCAGAGTAGATTTCATTATACTTTCTTTTACTTTTTCTAGTATTTCAATGCAAGATTTCACCTGAAATGACGTATTTTTGTAATGTTGGTGCTTCCTCCGTCACTGCGAACAGACACATTCAAACTCATCATTACTGCATGTTGATGTTGGTTCAGTTCACTTTTATTCACAAAGACACTTCACTTCCTCAGTTCAGTACAGAACAAAACAGTAAAACGTAGGCAATCTTACAAAAAACAAACAGATCAGATTTGGCAAAATGATTTCAGTCATGCACTTCAGGAGCAGACGGAGAGAACATGAGCGGCTGTGGCACAAATGAACACAGAGTGAAGCGCTCGTGGCGTTCGATACTCACTTCCTGTCCAATAAAAGAGAGGAAATCGTCTCCTTTTCCAGGGAAAGACGGAGGTGTTAGGAGCTTAAAGGAGAAATCCGGCGCTGTTTTTAATTTCTCTTAAATTCAACAAACTTTATTGAAACAGCAGAACCAGCAGAGATGGAAGTCAGAGAGTTTTGGGAGACGGACTCACGCTGTTGTTGGTTTGGTGTTTTCGTTGTTTGTTGGATTTGTCACATTTCTACCTGTGAGTCTGTTTCAACATGGCCGCCCCGAAGCTTTTATTTTAACGGCTTCACACCGGAACCTGAATGTTTGCTGATTATTTTAGATTACTGAAAGATTTTCTGGCACAAACGTCGTCTGATGTTGTGATCTGATGGATCTACTGCTACCTGTTAGCTCGAACAGTGTTTATGTGTTAAAATGTGGGGTTTTTTTCCTTAAAATAACACAATAAGCTACATAAGTTAACACATAAGAAAAGCAAAAAGACTATTACAGTGACACAACATCTCTTCTCTCTCACACTCACACTTTTAATAAATAAGGTCAAACATCTCCTCCGTCCGCAGGTGTCTTCCATCCTGGTCTTCAGCTAACGCCGTGCTAGCTTTAGCGTGCGAACCCGTCCCCTTTGTGCTGTGGTGAATCTCAGTGTGGAGTCGTATTGCTCATAACTCGAAGGCTTCTCTTTAGTCCACCTTAAAGGAAAACCTTCAATATTTGTAGGATATCACTTTTTTATTTCTCAGGGTTAGATGAAAAAAATTGGTATCACTTTTCTAAGTCTGCATGGCCAGAGAGAGGTCTGATATTTAGCTTTAGCTTAGCTTTAGCTTAGCTTAGCACAGAGAGTGAAAGCAGGGGAGATATCTTCAAGTAAAGTTTTCTCCATCCTCCCGTCTTTGAGCTAAGCTAAGCTAAGCTAAACACATGCTGCACATCTTTCTGCTGAACGCTGAGGTGAATCTTTCTCTCATCTGTCTGTTCGTAAAACAACATATAAGCTTTTATTTTGTCCTAAAAATGTCTGTTAATCCTGCACATCGCTAATCTAAAGCTACAATCTGCACCTTTCACTCTGAGCCTCTCCTGATGTTTGATCACAAAAAGGAAATCCACTCACACAGTATTTGATGGATTGAAAATTCAAGAGCAAAAACAGACACGTGAGCGCCCCCTGGGGAGGAAACTGCACCTTTAAAGCCTCAAACGTTTTGCCTTTAAAAGCACCTTAAACCAGCAGGTGGCAGACGTGCGTGTGCTGTGTGGGATTTCTGAATATGAGCTCAAACTCTTCCTCTTCACTGACGCATGAAGCTGTAAAAAAGTGCCGTCGCTGAGCAGCTTTGAAACAAAACCCCTTAAAGACCAGCATAGCAAACAGCTGCTTCTCCCCTTTTTTAATATAAAACAACACAAACCGCAGACCCTCGCTGACTCCACGCCTGCCTTTCAGATGAGGCTGTCCTTTAATAGTGATGCTGATGTTCAGAGGTGTCCTGGTACAACTGGAGCGCGGTGGGCGGGTCGGGTCGGGGGCGGGCCGGCTCAGTTGAACGCCTCCTTGTTGATCCACATGAGGGTCCGCGTCTCGTTGGGTTTGCACTCGTACTCGATGCTGCTGAACTTGTTTCCGAACTGGCAGTGCTCCCTCTTGTAGTAGTTGTAGTACTTTGCCTGCCAGACCGTCTCGAACGTTCCTGCCTTGTTAAACTGGACAGAGAGAGACTCGTTGTCACCGGCACGGCGGCACAAAGAATGAATGAACGGGTCAGAGGTCACGGCGACGCCGCTGTCTCACCTCCATGCTGACTTGGACCGGCTGCCTGTCTCCACTCTTGGTGTGCGGGACGCCCTCGGTGTCGTACTGGCCATGATAAACCACCGACTCCTCGTCCCTGGACTGCTGCTCCAGAGGGAAGATGATGCCGCCGATGTTCATGTTGCTGTGAGGAAGAAGAGGATGAAGAAAGATGCTTTATTTAGGCCTTTAAGGTGGAATGACACCTGAACGCACCTGCAGGACCTGAGGAGGTTGAGTCAGGTGGAATCTGAAAGGTTTCTTCTCAGTTTATTATGGATTTACTTCACTTCTGTGTCACCGTGGACAAAAACATCTCCCAGGTGAATGAACATCAGCGTGAGCTTCTGCTTCTCAGACTTCATACTTCTGTTGAGGAGCAACTGGTTCACCAGCTGGGAAAAAGGTGGCACCATGCTGGCTCCCAGTTCTCCCAGTGGCCCCCAAGAGCCACAGATCTGCACAGTGTCACTTGATTTTTGCAAATTAGATCATTTGCACCTTCAAAGTGCAACATCAACCAAACAAGTCTGATATTAATAATCTAATATTGCAGCATTTTTGAGCTTCTGCTGTAAAAATCACATTTCTTTGGTTCATATTTTGCTCATCATGAACGTTTCCCTCAGAGGTCAGAAGGTCAGACACGTTTAGTTTATTCCAACAACGTTCAGTCCTCTGACATGTTCAAACATTTCAACATGACAGCATGAAGGACGTCACACATCAGCTTATTTGTCTCTGAATAAATAAAAACATGTGATCAGAAAAAACTCTGCAGGTTTTATTTTATATGTTTTATTTCTATTTCCTTCATATTTGATTTCATGTTGCATTTATAATGAATCTCAGCCTGTGTTTTGTCTTTAATGATCAGTGTTTTGTGGTTCACCTTCAACTTTCGTGAGCGTTTTGTTGAATGTTTCAGGGGTCGTTTGTCCGTCGGACCCCGCCCTGCTGCACACTAACCCCGCCCTGCTGCTCCCTGACTGCACCTCCACTAATCCAACCACAATAAACTCAACATCCACCGTTTGTTTGCAGATCAGCGGACGGACGACGCTTCCTGTTTCCAGCAGCGACGGTAAACACACACACACACGCACACACACACACACACACACACGATCCACACATGATTTATTCAGGCGGACATCTGACGCCGGAGGCCTGCAGGAGAAGGAGGAGGACCCGGAGCGCCGCTTCGTCTCTCCGTTTATTTTGATCAAGGTGGATGTAAACCCGGAGGAGCTCGAGCCCCGCGCGGCCTCCTGCTGCACAAGAGTGTTTATTATTATATTAATTTAAAATTAATTTCTCCTTACGTGGCCTCGACGTTTCCAGGCTTCATCACCACCTCGATCTTGTATTTGGAGCCCGTGAGCAGCTTGATGGTCCTGCTCTGGCCGAACCGGGTCCCGTCCACCTTAAAGAACACGGGCCCCTCGTTGGGCTGGATCCGCAGGGAGATGGAGATGTTGATGATCGGGGGGACGTCGTCCATTGTGCCGGGGGTTCCGTTTCCAGGGGCCGATACGAGATCCGGTGCTGAGGGAGAGGACGGCGGATGATGCGGTGATGCTGAGGAGGGACCACGGTCAGGCTGGAGAGCGTGCGGGCTTCCTGTTACGTCTTTTCAAAATAAAAGCGAACTTGGTAATGAGTCTTATTTTAGGCCTAAAACTAGAGCGAGTATTTGCTCGAGACACTGTGAATGAATTCAAATGTTTTTAAAAACTCCTGTTTTTTAAAAAAAAATTCAACATCCAAAGTACTTTTAGCTCTGAGACTCTGAGATTTTTGGCTAATTGATCCGTTTTAACTCAGTTTTAGCTGCTCAGAGAAGAGCTGTGATGATTTTTCCTTTAATTCGTCCAAGAAAAATTAGACAGCAACTAATTTTTACTTATATTTTCAAGCAGGTAAATAAGAGTGAGAATTAGACCAAACAACCTACTGATTCATTAAAAGAGCCAGAATAAGACATTTTTAAAAATATCAATTTGTTAAACCACTCGTCATCAATAATTTACCAAAGTACATTTACCGTTAAAGTGTTGGTTCACAAAATGTACAGCTGAGTTTAATAGTTGTGTTTTATATTTCCTCTATTCACCAGAAACAGATGCAGCATCAGTGAAACAGGTCGTCATGACGACACACGTCAACACAATGTGATTTATTGCATCTCAGTCATATTTACATCACTGCAAAGAAACAGCTTCATCGTGATGATTGATTTCAGCCAATAATGATAAGAATTATCTTCTTTCTTGTCTGTTTCTCTACGGTCCTTTTTTTTAAAAAAAGTTTAAAAAAATATGTACAAATGTTTGTGTGTATTTATATAAAACACATCAGCAAAAACAAACAAACAAACAAAATCTGGATTAAAAATCAGACGTTCAGACGTGTTTCAGACGCTGCTTTAAATAAAACGCTCCGTTTGGCGGCGAGCGTCGCCGTCAGTCATCTGTCCAGCTCCGCCTGCAGGATTTCTCCCCACGTCTCGGCGTCCAGCGGCGTCATCTTCCTGCCAATCAGCTCCTCCGCTGACCTCACGGTGCTGTAACGTCCTCTCAGCCAGTCTCTCTTCAAACAGCTGCGAGTGTAGTTCTTCACCAGCGTGACCTGCAGACAGCAAACAGGAAGTAGTCAGATTACAGAGGAACCAGGAAGCTTAAACCTCTCAGTCTCAGTCTTTACACGACTGTGAGTTCATCGATAAGAGCACAACGCCTCCTCTGGCATCTTCTACTCATCTTCTACTCCTCTTCTACTCCTATTCTACTCATCTTCTACTCCTCTTCTACTCATCTTCTACTCCTCTTCTACTCCTCTTCTACTCATCTTCTACTCATCTTCTAATCCTCTTCTACCCATCTTCTACTCATCTTCTACTCATCTTCTACTCCTCTTCTACTCATCTTCTACCCATCTTCTACCCATCTTCTACTCCTATTCTACTCCTCTTCTAATCCTCTTCTACTCATCTTCTACTCATCTTCTTCTCCTCTTCTACTCCTCTTCTACCCATCTTTTACTTCTCTTCTACTCCTCTTCTACCCATCTTCTACTCCTCTTCTTCTCCTCTTCTACTCCTCTTCTACCCATCTTCTACCCATCTTCTACTCATCTTCTACTCATCTTCTACTCATCTTCTACCCATCTTCTACTCCTCTTCTTCTCCTCTTCTACTCCTCTTCTACCCATCTTCTACCCATCTTCTACTCA
>JAQMCX010000043.1:9856767-9894215 GCA_029814765.1 Acanthurus leucopareius | reverse complement strand
TGAAGCTGAATAATACTAGTAAACTAATAATAGCATTGCATTAGCTCAACACTGGCTATCTTCATTCATAGCGTTAGCAGCAGTTAGCTTGTAGCTAACTCATTCCTGTTTTAAGGGGGGCTACAAAATAATGTCTGATATGAAAATAACCTATTTGAACTTATTTTTTTATCCCACCGATAAAACAGCAGAGGAGTTAGCGTAATATAAAGTTATATGAATATTAAACTCACCTCTTCACCACTCACGCCGCTAACACAGAACAGGAAACACAGACTGCTGGCGCCGTCAACCCGCTGCTACTTTACGGAGCTCCGGGCTCTACCGCCCCCAGCAGGCCAGGAGTAAAACTACAGGCCACATGTTGAAGTTGATTTTCTACACAAGGTTTGTTGAAATATTGTAACTGTGTATTTTTCTTGAGTGATAATTAGAAAAAGCAAAAGGTAAAGCTGCCTTCAAACATATAAAACTTCTCTGAACAGGTATCTAAATAATATACTGTGATACAATAGAGAGGTAAGAAGCCAACTCTGTAACTTTCACAGTAAAAATATTGTATTTTTAATTTTTTTGGAGAGATTATGTAAAAGAAAAATGTTATAAACAAATTTTTTAAAAACTGCTCTTCCATTGAAAAAGTATTCATGGTCGGGTACCTCTTGAAATATAAAGACATAAAGCTGAAAGAGATAATTAAAAGATAATTAAAGCAATAATTAAAAGGCGCTGTGCGATTTAAAATAACATTGTAGATGTCACAGTTGTATTCAGTTAAAAATCTCCCTCTCTCCCGATTCTTAATGTATTTATAACATAACTTTTTTTTAAAAAGACATTATATGGTAACAAAACTGTGACTTTTTCCATGTTTTGTTTTATTTTTAGAAAACCTTGATTTTTTCAATGATCAAATAATAGATTCATAATTTGGGGTCAGTTTTCATTCACTAACGCCCAAAATAGTAGCAGATCCTCATATTATAGAAGCTGGAAATAATAAATAATAGGTGGTTTTGCTTAAAATTAAGATTTATTTTCTTTTGAGTAAAAATCCTTTAAAATGTTTGTCTATATTTAATACACAGACTCATTTTTACTCGTTTCCCTCGTTAATAATCTCCCTTTAAAGTCATTAACAGCGGTCAGCGGCTCCTCTGAGCTCTCCAGGCTTCCGTATGATTTCAATGTTTTTATCAGCTGATGTTTCCGTCGCTTCAGACCGGCTAACAGGCTAACAGGCTAACAGGCTGACGGTGACCGCGGAGCTGCGCCGGTTCACCGGGCGCCGGTAACGTCTCTGCTCGTCGCTATCTCGTCTGTAGTTTGACCACTTCGTGTACACAGAGTTTGTTATCTGTGTGACCTTTGCCCTCTTTGTCCCGCTGTGGGTCGGAGTCCCCCCCCCCCTCGGTGTTTCATGCTAGCTGGTTAGCTAGCCGGCTAAGCTAACAGCTGCGGCTCTCCCTGCGCGCGCAGAGGCGGACTCACCGGGCTGCACCGACGGGAGCGGGATGCGCCATGGCGTCGGTCCGGGTCGCGGTCCGGGTCAGGCCCATGAACAGGCGGTGAGTTGGAGACAATAACATGATTTTTAAACGTTTTCCATCATGTTTTTACTTGTTTAAAGTCAAAACGTCCTTATGTTGTGAAGCTAATTGAGGGCACGAGCCTGTGTGCGTGTAGCTGCGGGCTCTGCGGGGCTTTAAATCACATAAAATGAATCAGAAGAGTGATTTTTTTCTTTTAAAGGGTGTGTAATTTCAGAATAATATAACATATAGTGGTTTTAAAAAGCCTCTGGCTCCTGAGTTTCCCTTCAGTCAGGTGTGTGTGTGGTTTCCGTGGCTCGCGTGCACGAACGGCAGATGTTCATTCAGTGATTTTTCTCAGAGACGAACCGCAGATTCTCACCTGTGTGTCCCTGAGAACAGGTGAGGCAGACAGACTGCGGGGTTTCAGGTCTGTCGGGTGTCTCTCCTGTTGTGTCCGTGAACTTTCACCCCACAAACCACCAGATTTCAGCTAAACCACCAAACTATATTATTATTATTATTATTGTATTTTATTTATGGCCCAACAGCTGCCATATTTACCTCATATTTACCGAATCACGAGGCAGCAGTGAGTCACCTGTTACAGCATCAGTTAAACTGTTTTGTAACGTGTCATCAGCTGGACGGATCATTGGAGATCCTTCAGTATCATATTCAAGTTTCTGTTTCAAAATTAAAACCTTTTAAAGTCAGAAACCTTCTGATCAAATCACTTTTTCACAGTCAAGTCTTTTTTTTATAGCAGCACAAACAGTATGGAGGTTTAATATCCTGGATAAGTCACTAAATAACACACACACACACACACACACACACACTCATAACTGAGTGACAGTCTGAAACCCGACACAAACATGTTTTAACTGAACTTGTTAAATATTAATTTACTCATTTATAAATCTATTGATCATTTCCTCTGTCACATGCGTTAGTCGTCCTCACGCTGTGACACTGATCACTGGTCGTCTTTATCTGCAGGTTTTATTAGAGTGTTAAAAGCGGATTGTTAAAGTCTCGTGTGTGTGTTTTAACCTACACACACTCTTACGTAACGTGTTTTTTCAGTCACCGAGTTGCTTTGAGGTAACAGACACATTAAAATCTCGTTAAACGCAGCGGTGATGACTTATAAACCCTGCACACGTCTGGATTTCAAACCTTTAAACTGAAAGCGTCTGACAGACATGAAAGATGTCGCTGAACCTGAGAACAAACTGGGGTGGAGACCGAAGATCACACACGGCTGAACAAACAGACTGAAGCGAGTCCAGTCATGTGGGTTTTATTGATGTCATCCGGGACGTCGACAGTCACTTCACGGCCTCGAGCGAAGCAGCAGAGCCGCTTCAGAAATCAGTTTGAAATCTGTCTGGAGACCAAAATGATCTGTGAGGCTTGTTGTTGAGAGTCAAAGCACACAACTCCTTCACATGTTCCACCTGCTGCAGCTAAAATTAAGTATTATAAATATTGTCCCGGGATTTTTTCCTTTTCTTTAGTTTTAAACGCAGGAGAGAAAATATTCAGATCAGACTTTGTTTCTCACTTTGTTTCTCAGCTTCTGTATAATCCTGTTTCACTGGTTTGATAAAATAATCTTCTCGTGATCTGATCCTGCAGGAGTTTGTTGATTCTGTCTTAATAAAGTCCACAGATGCCAAAGTCTGACTCGTGTTCATATCTTTACGGCTGACAGACGGTTAATCCATAAACATTATTGATCTGCTGCAGGGAGAAGGACTTGGATGCAAAATGCATCATCAAGATGGAAGGAACCAAAACCACCATCGTCAACCTGAAGGTGCTTTTTTAATCTGTCACATAATCTGTAATCCAGGCTGATGCAGCACCTGACTTTGTGTTCTGATTTCCAAAGATCCCTGAAGGCATCGCAGGTGATTCAACGAGGGATCGAACCAAAACGTTTACGTACGACTTCTCCTACGACTCCATGGACTGTAAGAGCTCCACGTTCGTGTCCCAGGAGAAGGTAAAGAAAACAAAAGATCTGCTGAGGAACAAAAGGAGCTGACGGGCAGAAAAACCCGACACGAGTCTCTTTGATCAAGCAAACTTATTTTGGGACGTTCACTGTCTTTGTCTTGTAGTTTCTATGTTCTGTTTGAAACCTGTGAACCTGAAACATAAGTTTTCTATCTTTTTCTCATGATAATGATATAAAATACGTCCTGAACGGGTGAAACCTGTAACGTAAAGTGAAGATAAAAGGTTTTCAGAGGATCATTCTGATAAATAAGTTCTCAGTCCTGCTTTGTGAACGTCCTGTTGGTTTGGATTTGGAGTCAGAGGTTGGAGGACTGATCAGAAGCTCTTGTTCTGGGTCAGACAGACTGTTTGCTGTGCAGCTCGTCCTGAGCTCTGACAGATCACATTACAGCTCTGCAACATCAATACTGAGGCTCACAGTCACATGAGCTCAGATCTGAGCTGGTGAAATGTTTTGCAATCTCATGCTCGAGTTAACAGAGAACGGAGGTCTGAAAGAGAAAAACAAACGCTGTCACTTTTCTTTTATTTGCAGGTTTTCAGAGATTTGGGCTCCGACGTGCTGAAGGCGGCGTTTGAGGGCTACAACGCCTGCGTGTTCGCGTACGGTCAGACGGGCTCGGGGAAGTCCTTCACCATGATGGGAAACCCTGTGAGACGAAACTCTGCACACGTTTAACACTCACACTCCACAGTTTTTAATGCAGAAAGAGGCAGAACGAGTGAAAAGTTTCAGAGTCCAGATTATCAGCGTGTTTCCTCAGCGAATGTTTTCTGTCTGCGGACAAGTCAAAGGTCAGAGGTCACAGGTTATCTGTTCTGAGTCTATCTGGTGAGAGAGGGGAGTTTTTTGCCTCCACATGGAGCCACGTGAGGTTTCCCCTGTGAGGTGGACGAGCAGCTCGACGGTCAGTGAAGCTGCAGAGCTGCTGCTTCCTGCGAGGTGACGCATCAGAAACATGAGCGGAGACGCTTTTTATCACAGAACTGAGGAGGAACTTTGCAGAAGGGAGGAAAGAAACAGAGAAACTAGACGAGATGATGCAAAAAAAACAAGGACACACACGAAAAGAAACAAAACCGAAAGTAAACGCGACTCTGATGCTTTTCAGGGTTAAATATGTTTGAAAGACCAGCGGTCTCTGATTTCATGTTTCTCTCTTTGTGCCGCGTCGACATGAACAATCTGCTGAAATGTGTTTTGGTCCTGATGCTTCAGGGAGACGCAGGTCTGATCCCGAGGTTCTGTGAAGGTCTGTTCAGTCGAATCTCTGAGGCGACTCGATGGGATGAAGCTTCGTTTCGAACGGAAGTCAGGTGAGACACGATTTCAGGCGGCTCAGTTCGAAAATGAAGCAAATGAGAAGTTCAGGATGATGTGACCTGATTTTATTATTTGAGCCGTGTAGTTTCATCTTCAGCATCCTTCATCTGTCTTCTGTCTCTGGAAACGGAAACGAGAAGCAGGCGGCAGCAGATAAAAGTGATCATTGTCGGAACAGGAACCTGAGACTCGGAGCTCTAAACTGAGATTGTTGTCATGTTTGTCCTGTTTTTTTTGCCTTCAGCTACCTGGAGATCTACAACGAGAGGGTGAGGGACCTGCTGAGGAGGAAATCCACTCAGACCTACAACCTGAGGGTCCGAGAGCACCCGAAGGACGGGCCGTATGTAGAAGGTGAGGCTGGGATGAGACTTCTGTGGATACACGCTGGTCTGAGTTGATGCTTTAACGTCCCTCCCTGCTGATCGCAGATCTGTCCAAACACCTGGTGCAGAACTACAGCGACGTGGAGGAGCTGATGGAGGCCGGAAACATCAACCGCACCACCGCCAGCACCGGCATGAACGACGTCAGCAGCCGCTCGCACGCCATCTTCACCATCAACTTCACTCAGGTCAGAAACTGATGCTGTAATATGTCAGAAACACTGTGATTTTGGCTTTAAATGCAAAGAAACATCTTCTTTCTCACCGGAGACCGATGTGGGTTTCAGTTGGTGAATGTTTAGAGATAATTTTAAATATCAAAGACAAGTCGTGTATCGTTCATTATTCACAGATAACGATTAAATATAATGTAGGTTTCAGGATGTGACTTGTGTTTAAGACACAGCAAAGTGTTTTATGTCAGGAGCCACATCATTCAACATTTTAATAAAAAACATTTAATTCTGGCCAATAACTGTTTCTGTTTGGATCTGCTGTCATTTGGAAAACAACAGTTAAACATTTAGGAAAGAAAAAGAAAGATAATTCACTATTTAACTGATAAAGAAAAGAGTCCTGTGCAAACATAACGAACATCAGGATGCGTCGCTGTTTCAGTGCAGAGCTCTGAGCTCTTTTCCATCATCCCAGAGCTCACTAGGGGGCGCTAACATCCTTCCACTCTGACAATGAGGCTGATGTTTCCTCATCATGACTGACTTCCATCCTGAGTCCAGATCCAGATTTCGCTCTGACGGTGACGAGTCGTCGTCTCTCTGTGTCTTTCAGGCCAAGTTCGACGCCGAGATGCCCAGTGAGACGGTCAGTAAGATCCACCTGGTCGATCTGGCCGGCAGCGAGCGAGCCGACGCCACCGGAGCGACGGGCGTCCGGCTGAAAGAGGGAGGAAACATCAACAAGTCTCTGGTCACTCTGGGCAACGTCATCTCCGCTCTGGGTCAGAATCCGAACGTGACGATCTGAACTGTGATCGGTGAGTGTTTTCGTTGGCCTGACGGTTCTGTTTCCTGTTTGTGTCCAGCTGACATGTCGCAGGACGGCGCCAACACCAACCTGAAGAAGAAGTCGGTGTTCGTTCCCTACAGAGACTCTGTGCTGACGTGGCTGCTGAAAGACAGTTTAGGAGGCAACTCCAAGACCATCATGATCGCCAGTGAGAAGCTAACTCTAAAAACACACACACGTTTCAAATTTATCCACAAAGCAGAAGTTAACTCCGTCTCTGGTCGCAGCCGTTTCCCCCGCCGACGTGAACTACGGAGAGACGCTCAGCACGCTGCGATACGCCAACCGAGCCAAGAACATCATCAACAAACCCACCATCAACGAGGACGGCAACGTGCGGCTGATCCGAGAGCTGCGGGCCGAGATCGCCCGGCTGAAGGCTCTGCTGGTTCAGGGCAACCAGGTGAGCAGACGGGAGGACAGGTGGAGGACAGGTGGAGAACAGGTGGAGAACAGGTGGAGGACAGGTGGAGGACAGGTGGAGGACAGGTGGAGTTCAGGTGGAGTTCAGGTGGAGCAGGATCAGCCTCCAGAGCCTCCAGAGTCACACTGCAAACACTCAGTCTGACCGGCTGTGTTTCTCTGACCTCCAGACAAAATATCTACACTTTTATTCCAAAATATGAAACTGAAGCTGATTTTTTTACTTTTTACAAAAAAACACCTTTTTATTCTTTTTTTTCTTTATTTGAAGTGACGTTTTGTTGAGGATCAAAGGGAAGAAAGTAAACCTGAAGAAGAGCTGGTGCAGATAAAGTGAAGAAGAATCTCATTAAATGTGATCGACTAATAATAATAATATCAGGATGTTATATTGGGACAGTGTTTGACTTTTAGTCCTTTTATAAAACATCAGCAGAACAAATAATCGTCACTAATGTTTATAAAATGACTAAATGTGCAAAGATGCCGATTAGAAAAACTGAAACAGTCTGTTAAGTTCATGATTTCATCACTTTACTGTAAAGCCAAAGACACTTAAACCACATTACAGTCTAACAAACTCCAGATTCAGCATCACCTCCTTATTTAGCCTCATATCACCGTGTCGATGTAGAAATCAGACGTTGTTTCAGCCGTTTGAATCTGTTTCCATCTGCAACATGTCGCTAGTTTAAACATTCAGATCATAATACTGAGAAAGTGGAAGTATAAATGTTTCCCAGTTCCTCTTCAGTTTGGTTCTTTACCTGCTTCTGTTTGAGTCTCGTTTCCTCTCGTGGACCAGCCGGCGTTTGTCTCCAGTTTAAAGAGCAGACGTCCGACGCCGTCAAAGTGTTTCTGATCCGTGTGTTTGTGTTTGTGTGTCAGATTGCTCTCCTGGATTCACCCACAGCTCTGAGCATGGAGGAGAAGCTGCACCAGAACGAAGCCAGAGTGAGTCTGATGTCTGATTCTCACACGATTCAAACCGAACTGTTTAAAACTTCTGCACCGACACGTCTGAAGCAGCAGCTCTGGATCCAAGCTGCAGCTTCAGACGAGTCGTTTATCAGATGCTCATGTGAGCTGCAGAGTTTTGTCGTCAGCCGGAGGTTTCTGTTTGGTTTCTGTTTGGTTTCTGTTTGGTTTCTGTTTGGTTTCTGTTTGGTTTCTGTTTGGTTTCTGCTGATCTGGACTCGTTTGTGTCTGCAGGTCCTGGAGCTGACGAAAGAGTGGACCAACAAATGGAACGAGACGCAGAACATTCTCAAAGTAAACCTGAACATTTGTTCATAATGTTCTTCATGTTTACTGTCTGTGGACCGAATTCAGCGGTTTTAGAAAGTTTTACACACTTGGCTCTCTGTAGTTTCACTTCATGTGATCTTCATTTGTGACCTCAAACCTTTTCTCTGATTTGTGTTACTTTTTTGGACTCAAATGGAGTTTAACATCTGGAATATTTTGTCTTTACGCACACATTTTACTGATTTTATGAGAGCTGGAGTTTAAAACGTGTCCATGCGTCTGCAGGAGGAGACTCTGGCTCTGAGGAAAGAGGGCATCGGCGTGGTTTTGGACTCGGAGCTGCCGCACCTCATCGGCATCGACGACGACCTCCTCAGCACCGGCATCATCCTGTACCACCTGAAGGTTAGAGATCACCTGAAACGCTTCACCTGTGTTTTAGAAAGAGATGTTTCATTCTTCAGGCCGTCATCAGAGAATTAAATTTAAAGGAAAAACTTCATGAAACATCAGAAAAACTCTCTGAAACTTTTCTGATTGACACTTCAGAGCAAAGAAAGACGCTGTAAGCAGGAAAAAACATCTGGTGAACGTCACATAATCACAACTATGAGAGCAGAGCTGCTGATCTGAGCAGAGTGAAGCTTCCTTTGTGTGTTTTTGACTGTGAAGCTTCTTTGTGTTTTTCTTCTTCAGGAGGGACGGACGTACGTGGGCAGAGAGGACGCGTCCACGGAGCAGGACATCAGTGAGTCCGTCACATGATTTCATTTTAAAATCAGCAGAAAAGACTGTTTGCACGAAGCAGGTGTGACAGTAACTGAGTTTTCTAAAGGACGCTGCTTGTTGCAGAAGTTTCTTTATTACTGTATTTGTGTCCTTTATAAGCAAATAATTAACGTCCTTCCTGTTTCACTAAAGATGTTTGATCTCTTTACAAGAAGAAGTGTCGAGTTTTTACTTTATTATAACGTGAATCAGAACTCATCTGCCTTAAATCTTCTTCTTCTTCGTCGTCTCTTGTAGTTTCTCTGTCTCTCACACTTCATCTCCTCGTACAGTTGCTCTGTAAGTTCTCATCGTCTCTGCTGTGTCTTTGACCTCCTGCAGTCCTTCACGGTTTGGACCTGGAGAGCGAACACTGTATGTTCGAGAACCAGAACGGTCAGGTGACTCTGGTGCCGCTGTGCGGAGCTCAGTGTTCAGTCAACGGCGTCCAGGTGACGGAGCCGTCGCAGCTCAACCAAGGTGAGACGCCGGCAGCCTCGTCAGTCGTCTCTCAGGTGTGAAAACATGTTCTGTGAGTACGTCGGCACAAATTTCTGGCTCATGTTGTTCTTTGTGGTCCAGGTGCTGTGATTCTGCTCGGCAGGACCAACATGTTTCGCTTCAACCATCCGAAGGAGGCGGCCAAGCTGAGGGAGAAACGAAAGGTGAGGCCGTCTCTCAGTTTGGTCCGATCGCAGCTGATGTCACATGACACGGTTCGCCGCTCTGACCTCTGACCTTTCTGCCCTCAGAGCGGTCTGCTCTCCACGTTCAGCCTCTCCATGACGGATCTGTCCAAGTCCTGTGAAAACCTGTCCACGGTGATGCTCTACAACCCGGGGTGAGTGCACCAACACACAGACTGCGGCTGCATGCCTCCATCAGCTCAGAGCCTGCAGTGCATCTCCCCCCCGCAACCACACCTCCTCCACACCTCCACTTAGTTTATCTGCATTTCCTCAGACGAACACGAAACACTGCAGGAGATTCAGTCAAACACACCACAAAAAGTGACCGTTTGTGACCAGAAAATGAAGAAAGAGAACACACACGTGAATACACACACACACACACACAAATCTTTCATCACAATTACTCAAAAAATGCAGAGAAACTGTTTATTTCACATTTATTGAGCACCAACCATTTTTTATTTCACTCAGTTTGTCAGTTTTCCTGCAGGAATCTGATGTTTTCACAGCTGGTTGTTGACCTTTACTGCCCCCTTCAGGCCGATTCTTCTCCCTCTGAGGAGACAATAAGCTTCCTCCTCTTAGTTTGACATGATAACCTGTAGACAAGTGAACATCTTCAGTGATATGAGCAGATGTGTTTGGTTGTTTGTGCAGAGCAGAAGCGGCTCGCTCTCTGTAAGCAGCAGTGTGTGTTGTTAGACTGTTGAGCACGTCATTTCCTGTCACCTGTACACGCTTCCAGGTTAAAGTCCGCTGAAATTAACTGTGTCAACCCTGTTTGTTGACAGTCTCTTCACTGAGAAAGGCCCCGTCTTCCTCAGGTAGACTCAGCGTCCACTTCCTGTCTAACTGTCCTGTTTTTGACACAAAGACATCTGTCGACTCGTCCAGTCACTCAACCTGAACCCTCACTGTCTGTGTTTTTTTGTTTCGCACTTCACTTTGCTGCTTCTGTCTCCATTTTGACGTCTGAAAGTAACGAATGTTCTGTTGCTTTTTTCCACGTGGCCTTTTGCATTTCATTTGCAGCCTCATTTTGTGTGTCGACTGCTGCTTTCACTGACTGCACGTCATTAGTGGTGGTGTCCAATACTTGTGTGTGTGTGTGTGTGTGTGTGTGTGTGTGTGTTTTGATGAGGGTTAGAAGAAGCTGATGAAGGTGTTTTTGTTTTTACAGGTTGGAGTTTGAGCGACAGCAGCGAGAAGAGCTGGAAAAGCTGGAGCTCAAAAGGTACGAGACTCAAATCAAAGATCTTCTGTCTTTAAAGAAAAAGTTTTGTTTCAGTTGTTTTGTTACATTTTGAATCGTTCAGAAACCGTTAAAATAAAAAAAAGAAATAAAAAAAGAAAAGTAAATGTCCGGTTTTTTAAACACTGGCTGCTGTTTCACACCGACATGTTGTTGTTGTCGTAGGAGGCTGATTAAAGAAATGGAGGCAAAGCACCAGTGTGAGAAGGCAGAGCTGGAGCGCCTGCAGCAGGAGGTGGAGAGTCAGCGCAAGGAGTCCGAGGAGGTGCAGCAGCGGATCCTCCGTCAGGAGGAGAGCCTCCGCCGCCGCAGTCAGGAGATCGAGAGCCGCCTGCGAGACTTCCTGGCCGAGAAGGAGTGCTTTGAGAAGGAGCGATGCTCGGAGATCCAGGGGGCGAACCTTCAGCAGCAGGAGGCTGCGGAGCAGACGGAGATCTACCGCGAGCTGGAGAGGCTGAAGAGGGAGCGCGAGGAGCAGAAGGTCCGTCTGGAGACCGAGCGGCGGCGGCTGGAGGAGCAGGAGCGAGAGCAGCTGAACCTGGTGGGGAGGCTGGAGGAGCAGCTGAGAGAGAAACAAGAGGCAGCCACCATCCTGCTGACCAGGGAGGAGGCTCGCCGTCTGGAGGAGGAGCGCCGAGCTCTGGCTGAGATCAGGGAGGCGCTCCTTCGGGCCAAAGAGGCCGGCGAGCGGCCGGATGTGGAAGATGCCAGCGAGGAGGCGAGATCCGCCCAGGCAAGATACACCCACTTTAAGGAGGCCCAGGTGGAGGAGCTGTCCCAGCTGGAGGAGGGGCTCCATCAGCAGAGGGAGCGCCTGGAGAAGGAGGTGGCTGCTGAGCAAAGTTCACTCCTGCTCCTCGCCTGCAAACTCAAAGAACGACAGCAGCAGCTCAAAGAGGAGAAGGAGAAGGGGGAGCAGGAAGCTACGTCCGTCTGCCAGGAGGAGCAGCTGCTCAAACAGGCGGAGCACAGACTGCAGTTCAAGGAGCGTCAGCTGGCCACCGTGGCCGGCAGCCTCCTGCCTGCGCTGGCTGAGGAGAAGCAGCGAGCCCTGGAGATGCTGGAGCGCAGCGGCGGAGGCAGCAACGGGAACTGCGACAGCCCGCCGGGCCTCGACAACACGCTGTACCAGGTGGAGAAGGAGCTGGAGGACAAGGAGGAGAAACTGAACCTCCACTGGCACAGCGCTCAGCAGCTCCAGCAGCTCCAGGAGACCTACGAGTTCACGGCCAACGTGGCGAGGCAGGAGGAGAAGGTGAGGAGGAAAGAGAAGGAGATCCTGGAGTCGAAGGAGAAGCAGCAGAGGGAGGCGATGGAGCAGGCGGTGGCCCGGCTGGAGAGGAGGCACTCGGCCCTGAGGCGCAGCGTCTCCCTGGAGCCGGACACCGAGGAGCAGAGACACAGGAGCTCCTTCAGCAGGAACCAGAAGACGGGAGCCGACACGGAGCAGCAGAGGTGAGACTTTCAAAATAAAACTCACAAAACATACAGATATCAAAAACAAACTGTGACGGAGATCATTTATATTGATCGATCTGATGAATCATCAGAGGCTGAAATGATCTGATGACGTCTGAAACACTCGGAAACTTTGAGACACAGAAGGTGTTTCAGATTCAGTCCTTCATCACCATTTTAATCTACTTCATAGAAATTAAATAACGTGAACAATAGAAGCAACCACAGGACATAACGACCCTGTAAGGAACTGATAGAAGCTTGAAACAGTTCATTCATTCATGTTTGTTTGGGTTATGAATATTTGGTCTGAGTGACGGTTCTTTCTGCCGTCTGAAGGGTGGAGCGTGAGATCCAGAAGCTGAGGCAGCGAATCAGCGAAGGGGAAGAGAACAGCAGGACTCACTCAGTCAGTAACGAGGAGAAGACGAGTCACAGCAGCTCTCCGGTCAGTCACATCCAGAGTCTGAACACGCTGCTGCCGCTGTCAGACGACAGGTACGCCTCCCACAGCTCACCTGGTCTCCACTCAGGTCGCTCTGGACTCAGAAAGAGACACTTCGGTGTCGCTTTGCCTGAAGTGTGTGAGCGCGTATTCAGTCGCCAAGCGAGCAGCGATGTTTAAAAGCAGCTGGAACACGTTTGCCAACCGCTTTTTTGACAGTTTGTGGCTTTAAAAAAAACTCCAAATTAATATCAAAACTTTTGCAAAGGTATGATTAGTGACACGTGTGGTGACAAAGGATAAAACTGTTTACCTGTTTCCGTCAGACGCTGTCGCTCTTCTTTCTTTAACCTGATAAACTGGAGCGTTTGTCTCTTTGTAAAATACATTGTAATGTTATAAACTGCTGCTCGCTGCAGACACATTCACAGAGCCTGCAAACGTGCAGTTATACCATCATATCGTACTGAATGTTACATGAAATTACAACGTTTGCATCTGTGAAACATCTTTCTTCTTTGAAAGTTCTTCTTTGGTGGCGTCACTGCTCTTGATGATAACTTGGTGGAAATAAACATCACCAACATGATGCATTGTGGGATTTATACTTGAGCTAACACCACTCAGCTGCACAGCTACAGTCTGACTGTAAGAACAGATTAAGTTCAAACTGCTCTGCACACATGAACACACACACACACACACACCACGGGACGAACCCAGTGTCACGGACGGAGCGACGATCCTTCAGACGTTTTGTTTGTCTCTTATTGCAAACGTTAGTTCTTCACTGTCTTCTTTTCTTTCTGTCTTCCAGGATAAACGCGTACATCGAGGAGGAAGTCCAGCGGCGGCTGCGAAAGATGAATCTCCTGAACGGCAGCAACGTGGATCTGTCTCTGTCCTGTGAATCGCTCAGGGTGAGAGCCGACACACACACTCCTTCACGCTCTGTAAGCTGAGAGGTTTCATGGAGGAGCTGCTGTTTGTTTCACACCTCAGCTGGAACATCAGTCTGTAGTTGATCCATCACCAGATGTTTTTATAGTCGATTATTGGTACAAACTGAACTTTTAAAGCAAAAGTGCCGACAAACATTCTGTCGTTTCAGCTTCTCACATGTCAGTTTGCTGTCACTGGCTGGTAAACTCGTCAGTTTGGACTCTGGGGTTTAATTTTCCTGTTTTCTGACCTTTGATGGACCAAAACATCAACTTCATAATTAGCAGATTAATCAGTAAAAAAAAAAAAAGGTTAGCTGCAGCTGATCTGTCAGCATCCTCAACATGTCTGATGTTTTTTTAAATTAAAGACAGAAATAAAGTTAAAATTCTTCGATCAGTGCTGACTTTTGTTTGAGACTGAAGTCTGTCTGAACACAGATTTGTCACCTGATCATTCACAGTAAATCACAGCCTTTCTAACAGCAGCAGTCTTCATCTGGGGTTCGTTTCCACTGTAAAAAGTACATGTGGCTCATGAAAGTGGACAGTGAAGCAGGAAAGTGGCAGATTGAGCGTCTGATCGTCTGTGTGTGTGTGTGTGTGAAACTGATGTCCAGCTCTTTAACCCTGCAGGAGGAGGAGGAAGTTAGCGACTGTAGCTCTGTTAGATTATCAGACGAGGTAAGACCAGGATCCACCTGCTCTGAGACCTTCTCTGCCCCGTAATCTGCATGATCCCCCGAATCCACCCGTGGATCGTCTCCAGCACCTTCTGCCAATCAGTTTGATTACTTGGGTTCCTCCTGCCTGGTTTTTATCTGTCCTGGCTTTATTTTGTTTGTCCCTCTTTCCCGTCAACCTGAAGTTTAATTTGCAGCTTTGGATCATTAATCAGGGAAACTGTTGTTATTTTTGCAGATTGAAGATTTTCAGTGTGTGTTTGATGTTTAATGATGCTGAGTTTTGTTTTCAGGACGATGAAAAGCAGCAGAACATGAATCCTCGGAGGCTTAAATACGAGGTAAGACCAGAGCGTTCATCGTTTGGTTTGGGTTAATTCAACTGTAACTTTAACAATCAATCGTTGAGAATCTGTAAGTCTGAAAAAAACATTCACAACAGCAGCGGTTTCATGTTTACATCTGTAAATAAATGTTCCTGTCGCGCTCACGTCTGATTAAAAACCACAGAACAAGTTTTAACAAGTTTCCTTGTAAGTTTAGAAATTCAGCGTCATTTAAAAGCTGTGAGGTAGTTTCCTTTTTTAATGCACCAGTTTTGTTATGATTACAAATATCAGTAATTTGATCAGAAAAAGGCTGAAATGGCAAAAAAAGAAATCAGGAATATTACAGTTAGGTTCTGTTCTTTATTCTTGGAAAACTTAAGAAAGGAGTTTATGCCCTTTACCTGGCAGCAAAGTTTGCATGGAAAGCAGAAAAGCAAAAGCAGCTTGAACATAATCTTAAATAATAATCTTTATTTCTAACAACAAAGAATCAAACAGGGAACAAAAGTACTTTGTTTGAAGTTGAAGACGTGTTTCTCTTTGAACGTTTGTCATCCTAATTTGCATGCTGAACCTCTTTAATTTCCAAATCACTTGCAACTCACCTGTGCACCTGGTGATGGACAAACTGTAATTCTCATGGGGTGGATGAAGGACTTCGGTTTGATTCACAGAGCCTTCACGTCTCTCTTGACGATGTAGTCACGGACTCCCCCCTTGTGCACACAGAGAGCCTGTGGGTGGTCGAGCGTCCTGCTCGGCCCGGAGCTCGAGGCTGATTCACCTCCTCACATCCAGGAAAACACGTTGGACCAATCGGAGACCGGCCCCGTGAAGCCTCACGAAGAAGGAAAACTTGAGGTTTTGATTAAAAAAGATGTTGACAAAACCAGCCGGTGGCATCAAGAAGAGAAAACCCGTCCAGGAGACTCGAGTCAGAGCCTTCGTGAACTTGGTTGTTGTGATTTTAGGCAGCAGAAGTTTGGTGTCACGTCGGCAAACGCCACAAACAGACTTCATGCAAACCATCCTGCCTCCTCTGCTCCTGATGATGACGATCGTAAAGATGATGAACATGTTGAGGACGGAGAGAAGAAGCCGCCTGTAAACGGAAGCTCTTATTCTAACTCAAAGGAACAAGTCCGACACGGAGCAGCAGCAGAGACAGAAGATAAAAAAGCTCCCAGTGATCAGTTATCAAGGCTGCTGAACTCCGTCAAAGGCTTCATCACTTCAAAGCAGAAGTCAAAGGAATCTGTTCACGGTCAAATAAAGCAAGAGACAGCCAACGAGGCTGAGGAAGTCGCAGCCAATAGGAGCTACGGTTTGGGATATTTTGCAGGAAAACTGTCTGACGTTTACAAAAACGCAGGCAAGAGGCTTCAGGACACACAGGACGTCATCCAGAATGTTGCAGTGGGAGAAATAAAGGTTGTTCTTCTGCACTACGTGACCATGATGTCCAGAGAGCTGCCGCTGATCCGTCCGAAGCAGCCTGAGCCGGAGCCGGAACCTGCTGCAGAAAACAGAGTCCACGTGGTCGACCTGTCGAAGGACGGCGTCCTCCAACCTTCTCAGAGCAGCAGCACCTTTGTGTTCCCGGGTGTGTCGGGTTGGCCTGAAGGCTCCGTGTCGTCTCTCAGAAAGACGAGTCCTGAGGTGTTTCATCAGAGGCTGGTCCAGCTGCCGCCCGCCCTGTCTCAGCTACAGCCACTCTCACCCCAGGAGATGTTAGAGAAGTTGGAGCTTCTGGCTCCTCAAATGACGGTCAGCAAGCTTTTGAGCATCTTCTGGCTCCAGACGGCCGACCGTCAGCAGCCGACCCCCAAGCCTGGCTGCCTGCTTCTGTCAGAGAGAGACGTAATCGTGCTGTCCAGTAAAAATAACTCAAACACTTTAACTATTTCTCACCATTTCAACCTTCTGGAGATCAAGAAGGTCCAGATTAGTTTGGCCGGGCAGCACGTCCGCCTGACCGGCTGCAGCGAAGAAACGGTCTTGGCAGTTTTTACTCACAGTAAAGAGCTCAGCCAGGAGTTCTGCAGGGCTCTGTTGAAGGCTCTCTCTCCTCAGAGGTTCTCTGAAGGGACTGAAGATCACGTGCTGCTCTCTGGTGACCTCATGGCCCTCTCTCTGGATTGGACGTCGCGTGTTCCCGACATCGTCCTGGACGGCGGCCTTCACGTCACCTCCAGGTTCAAGCGCGTCCTCGCAGACCTGCTGTACATCGTCCACGGGAACATGGACGGTCCCGACAAACCTTCTCTGGCACACGTCTGTCCTCTGCTCTACACCAGCGTCAAGGTCCTGAACTCCACCCGGGTGCGTCAGAGCGACATTTTTCAGTTCCTCCTGACGGACACTCACGTCGCTCTTCTCCGTGAGGACGGGGTCTTTCACCCGGCGCCTCGGGGCTCCAGCCTGGTCCCGGCTCAGCCTCAGTTTCGGGGGCTGGAGCTCCGCAGGCGATCAGAGATCAGATGCCTGCTCGTGAGGCAGAGCGACAGCTGGCTGGTCGTGGACGTCACCTTCAACCCTCACAAACCACAGACTGGAGAGAAGAAGGCGGAGCCGAGACGAGCCTCCATCTCTCACTCCAGTGGACAGGGCGACTCGTGGAAGTTATCCTTTGGTTGCACCTCCGAAGCTGCCGTGTTGATTCATCATCTGACCACCTGAGTCACTCACCTGCTCACCTGAAGGCACCTCCACCTGGCTGTTGTGAAGGAAGAAAGAAAAAGGGAAATCACAGAATTGTTAGTCACTTTTATTTATTTTAGGTTGTGTTGAACAAGTTGTTGCACCTCAGTGGGAAAAGATTTCAGACTCTGAAGAAAAGAAAGTTAAATAAACACACTTAAAGATTTTAGAGATTTTTAGAAATTTTATAAAAACCTGATGTAATTTGTCTTGAGATTAAGAAGCAGCAGCCATGTTGGATTGTATTAATCTGTAATCTCTTGTCATTTCTGTCGTTAATTCGTCGTCTCAGTGAAAGAAGGTGGACAGTTTGTTTATTTATGAATGTTGAGGGATGTTTGACTTAATCTGATTATTTTGTTCTGTTTGTGATTTGATTTTTTTCTGTTTGATGGATTAAAGGGAGATGCTGACGTCACTTATTTCCACAGTTTTGTCCAAAATTTTTGCACTTTAAGAGAAATAATAATATGCAATAATGTGAAGAGAAATGGGAGGTGTTCTGTTCTGTTCTGTGATTTCTAATTAAGTGAATAATGTTTGATGTCCCTGCAGATTATCTGCAGTTAAAACATAAATTGTGCAAACAGGATAATAAAGATTGTGCCTTGTGAAATTCTTTTTGTCTGGTTTTTATGATGAAATCTTAGTTAAACGTTCTCCGTGAAGTTCAGAAATTAATTCATAACAACTATTCTGACTCTCTTTAAGTCAACACTTCACTCTCCTTCTTCTCCTCTTTCCTGTGGTTTGTCTCTTCTTCTGGCGACTTCTCGTGCAGCACCTGGTCTGTCGTTCTCTCGGGACGAACTCTGACGGCCTGCAGGAGCCCGTTAAAATTAGCATTCCCCGTCACGTTCTGCGTGGTCAAGGGAAGGACGAGCACTTTGAGTTCGAGGTGAAGGTGAGTCCACAAAGAGTCTCTGGATACGGAAGATAAGATGATCCCGTTTTATCCTCCACAAGAGAAATTCAGCTGTCAAAGCAGCAGGAAGACAAAAAGTAAATGTGGATAATCAAGTAAATTGTTAGAAGTGTGACAATTAAATAAGAAAACAATAAAATAAAACCTATGCGATGATGAATTAGACTCGAGGGGAGCTTGAGAAGCTTGTGACGAAGGACAGGAGATGAGTTTTACAGCTCACGCTGCAGAGCTGAGACAAGCTTCAGTCACCTGAAACAGAAAAACCACCAAAGTTTTAAACTTCAGTCTTTCTTTCCAGTCTGTTAAAGAACTGCTTAACTCATCTTCTTACTGAGGCCACAAACTTATCAATCAACCTTGTACATCCAGCTGTGTTTTGTGATTATATTGTATTAATAATGTGAATCTGTGTATAATTGTTATAAAGAATCAGGTTTAATCTTTTCCTCCGTCGCCTCATCAGATCACTGTGATGGATGAGAAGTGGACGGTGTTCAGACGGTACAGTCGCTTTCGGGAGATGCACAAGAGCCTCAAATTAAAGTATCCAGAGGTGAGACGCTTTGATCCACTTTTACAAATATTCCCTTTGTGACCGGAGTGTCCGGTGCTGAGACGCCGTTTGCTCTGTACGGTGTTTCTGAGGTTTGTGCGTCTCTGTTTCAGCTGGCAGCTCTCGAGTTCCCTCCGAAGAAGCTGTTTGGAAACAGAGACGAGCGGATGGTCGCCGAGCGCCGGAGTCACTTGGAGGTAAAACATCTTAATCCAGTTTGATTCACACGAAGACAAATCAAACGCTCGTCTCTCTGAGTTCCTGAAAAAATGAAAAGTGTGGCTTCATGCTGCTGTTTTCTCTGCAGCGTTATCTGAGGAACTTGTTCCGGGTGATGCTGTCGTCCTCCGGCTCTCCTCTCAGAGCCGACGCAGACGGCGGTTTCCATCTCACTAAACACGCCATCTGCGAGTTCTTGCCATTCTTCAAGAAGGGCGTCTTCGAGTACAGCAGCCACGGCACCGGCTGACCTGAGCGCAGAGCGTGAGAGCCGGTGTTTGAAAGTTTCTCCAAACCAAAACAGTTAAAAACTGCTCAGTGCCTTTTCTCCGGGCTTCGGCTCAGGAGAATCGCCTCAGAAAGTCAAAGAAGGTGAAGCTTGCAGGCCAGTTTCCTCCTCATCCTCCCGTAATCCTGTGAGACGAAGACCTAAAACCTGTCAGGTGCTTTTCAGCTCCCAGTGGAAACTTTAGCATGAATGTTAAAGTAGGAAATACTCTGCGCTCTGTTCAAAGAGTTTCATTTGTACATAAGAAAACCAGAAACAACGCGACAGTTTTTCATCGCCCACGGTAACGCACATTTATAGGATTTTCACAAACACTGAACATTCGAGTTTTTCCAGTCGCTGATTGAAGCAAACACTTCATTTGAACCATTCTAGCAATAAACAGCCACATATGTAAAATCTATTCACATGCAGCTATGATATTTACAGAGAGCTGTGCAGATGTTAGAGGACGAACACGAACACAAGAAGCAGAATCAGGGTTTTTACTGCCACTCAGACAGTAAATTAAACGGTTTAACGGGACAAAACGAGGCAGAAATGTTGAACAATATTCACAACTATGTTTTCATCAGTGCATAATCAGCTGAAAATGAGAATCATTGTGTTTTCTGACCTTAAAATGAGCCTTTATATCTTCAGAGGCAGCAGCTCCTCTTTCGTGGCGTTCCCCATGTAGCAGCCATGTTTCTACAGGAGCCCAGAAGGGACAAAACAAACACCGGCTCCCGAGAGCCTGTTGTGTGTTTTGAGGTCTTCGTGATCATCATTGGTTCTTCTGAATAATGACAGTCAGTTGGCTGCAATCTGCAACTTCACCACTAGATGCCACTCAATCCAACACAGAACAGAACGTTCGCTCTCAGCTTCCTAAATATCAAGAGATGTTGCTTTTTTCTGCTTTGAACAAAATATATCTTTGAATTTTCTGACAAAAAGACTCATTTGAAAACATCATCTTTGCTTCTTTGTCTGGCAGTTTTTACTAATTTTTAACATTTTGGGAATTAATCAATTTATCAAAACAACCACAACAACAAAAACTATAACAACAGTTGATTGCAGCTGTAGTTTAATCACACAGGAGCCTGAATCTTTATGTCTTTGGTTGGTTAAATGTGGTGGAGATCAACCTCTAACTCACAGAGGCAGATTTCAGAGGCAGATTTCAGAGGAAACAGAACATTTTCACATTTGCATTAATTCACAACAATTGCATTTTTTTGGCTGCATGGCAGAGTTTGAAAAGCTTCTCTGAGTGGGACAACTATGTTCATCTGTGCCCTGATAAGTGATTTCACAAACCTTCTGCACAAATATTTGCAGAAAGATCATCATTATTAAATTATCTGGAAGTTTGGAGTTTAACATTCATAAGAACAAAAAGACTGACTGTCACATGCAAAAACCTCACAAACCTGCAAAATAAAAATAGAGCACAGAGTTGCAGCTCTGGAAGGGGTTTCGTTTTACTTGCTGCGTCAGCACAACTGAAATACATCTTTGACTGAACGAATCTGCAAATTGAAGAAGCTTTTTAGTAATTTTCCTGCTTTGTACTGATACACAGACTTATGGTTCATTCAGCAGCTCAGCAATGAAATTCACTTTTCAGAGCTGATTAATATTTTCCAGCAAACTGTCAGAGACAATAAATCCACCTTGTTCACTGAGCGGCACTGAAGTCTTCCAGGTTGAACAGGAAACAGGTTTTGACTTTACAAGAGTTTCATTGAATTTGCCTCAACATGAACAGCTGACTGTTTTTTTTTTTAATGCCTGTTAATGTTGTAATGTTGGATGTGCAGAATATTTCTATTCAATAAGCCAGTAACGTGATGTAAGCGACTGACACTGAATGTCAGTAAAGGGAATGTACCACAACATCCAGACTGTGTCGACTTTATTTTCCAGGTGAATGATCATAGTTTTGACATTTTGATAAATACTCCTGTTGGCTCTCCTGAAAGTTACGTGAGAAGATCGATACTACTGTCATGTCTGTACGAGCCGGTTCAGCCAGGTGATGCTTAGCTTAGCTTAGCATGATGACTGAAACTGGGAAAATGTGACAGAAAAAAGGTAAAGTAGGTTTTAAAAGCTCCCACAGCATCATACAGAAGTGACATTTACACCACTCAGGTATTTTGACTGAACAAGATTCACGCAGTCGGCTTCACAGAGACACACTGGAGCTTTTGGACTCCAGAGGCGATTGATAAGCTAATATCAATATGATTTCATACTCGCGTTCATACAGTAAATATTGTTAACCATGCTAACCATACTACTCTGTTAGCATGTTAACATGCTTACTTTTGCACTGATTATTTGTTGGTTTATGACCAAAACTGATGTTGCTTTGCAGGAATGTGGTCAAAAACCAAAATTAGCACAAAATTTAAATTATGACTTGGTGATGGCGCTAAGTGAAAAAAATCACTGGAATCATCACAATTAATCCTCAGAGGAACATGAACACCTGAACCACATCTCAGGAAGTTCTATCAAATAGCTGAGAGACATTTCACTAAAGGCCAAATACATCAAACCTCATGGTGGCGCTAGAGGAAAGGTCAGTGCATGACCACACTCAGCAGGATTTGTTGATGATTGGTGCAAGTTCTGCAAAATCCAAAAAAGGAAAAACTATTGATGTTTTGGGCTGAACCAAAGCTGTGGACTGACCCACTTTGCCACCAGAAAAACTGCTAAAGTGGATAAAAATCTAAAGGAAACAACCAGTAACACTTTTTTCTTTTGTGGTGCAAATTATTGCGTTTTCTCTAAAAGAACAAATTAAACTTTAAGAGCCCTGTACAGTAAATAATATATCTACCTTTCTATCTATACGACAAAAACAGCATTAAATACACTAAACTCAGAACATTTGTTTAAAATGAAGATCAAACACAATAAAAATTTCCAAAGAAAAAAGTTAAGATTTAGAAGTTTGAGGAGGAGAGTTCATTTCTTGCCGAATCTCAGGTGAAAGGCTGAAGGCAGAGTCTGAAGGTCCCTCGGGACTCTTGGTCGCTGTTTGTACTCCTGCAGCTTTTCTTCATACTCCTGCAGATCAAGTGTTCATTCCATTACAGAGTTAGCTCTCATATTTCTTCCAATTACATTAATGCATGAAACCCCTGTTGTGTAAATTGTAAACTGACCCGTCGAGCTTGAGCCACATCTTCCTTTAAAGCGTTGAGCATCGCTTCTTTGGACGCAAACAATTCCTAAAGGCAGAGAAACACGTTCAGGTATTTGTTCTTGAAGAAAGCAGACATTTAAAAAATCCAGACAAAGAAAAACATAGCAAGACTAAAGTGTGGCTTGAGATAGAAAATAGCCACAGGGAGAGGAATCAGGAAGGTCCGAGCTGTGGAGCAGGCAAAGCAAGGGCAGTGGATGGCATGGGAAGGAGTAGAGAAGAGGAAGATCTCCTGGCAAGAGCTTTGGGAGATGGAGGCATTCAGGACGAGCTTCACCATCAGGGCTGTATACGATGTCCTACCTTCCCCCCAAACCTAAGTCAGTGGCATGGTGAAGACCCCACTCTGCCCAAGTCCAGCATCACTGAAGCACATCCTGATGGGCTGCAAGACCAGCCTCATTCAAGGTCGGTACACCTGGCGGCACAACCAGGTCTTAAAAACTAGCAGCAGTGCCAGAGAGCAGACGAGACAAGCATGAACGCCCTCCCTCCCCCGTCATCCCACTGGCATGCAACCTCATTTGTCCAGGAGGGCGAGGGTCAAACCAGCCTCAGCACTATAGGGCCAGACGCTGGCCAGCTAGGCGGGGCACGGGATTGGAAGATGCTGGCAGACTTGGGCCAGAAGCTCTGCTTCCCTGCCGAGATTGCATCTACCAACCTGCAACCAGACCTTGTCATGTGGTCAGCCTCCCTCAAGCTTGTTTACATCATTGAGCTCACGGTGCCCTTGGAGAGATCAGTGGAGGAGGCCTTTGAGTGGAAGAGGCTAAGGTACACTGAACTTGCAGCCGATGTGCAGCAACGGGGCTGGAGAGTGAAGGTACGCCTGGTGGAACTAGGCTGCAGAGGATTCGTAGCCACTTCAACATCCAGGCTACTCAGAGAGATGGGAGTGCGAGGGAAGGCCCACCGGCATGCAGTTAAGGACCTCTCCAGATCCGCTGAAAAGGGGAGTCAGTGGCTATGGATGAAGAGGAGGGACTTCGCCTGGGCTCTCGGGTGAGCCGACGGCATCTAGGAGGTGAACCTGGGACGCTGGGATTCACTGCTGAACCCTCTGGAGGTGTCGTGGGCCTCAGCGAAACACCCAAGAAGGAGGGCGCCCACTTGAAAACCCAAAGGATGCCATCGCTCACCTGACCTTCCCACAGAGTCTCATTAGTGCCCCAAACACACATGTAACAGGGATATCAACACCTAGTCTAGGCTGGTAAGTATTCATAGTGTCCACTCTTCTTCCTTGCCTCACCCATGAGAGTGGGGGAGTAGAGGGAGGTAGAGCACAGCCCGGTCCGGCGGGGGAGAGTTTAGCCCCGCAAAAGGCATCTCTCCCTGACTCTACCTTCCTCATTCTAACTGACTGCCACTTTCTGGGTGAAAAAACGGCCTCCTTTAACCGGCCCTCTCAAACAAAACTAGATTAAGAAGCCTGCCTCGGCACAACACTCCAAAACCCAAAGGATAACACCACTCACTTGACCTTCCAACAGACTCTCATTGGTGCCTCAAGCACGCATGCAATAGGGGATATCAACATCTAGTCCTACACAACAGATCTGTGCATGAAGGAGGGCATCATCTACATAAAGTTAGATATTTTAGGTCTGAGATGGAACGATCCTGTTATTTATGTAAACAGTAAATAACCGTTGACCAAGTACAGAACCTTGTGGTACCCCCTTGGTTATACAAAGGAAAGTTGTTCTGATACCATCGGTACATGTACTCTACGTAGCACAAACTAAGGAACAGACGTGTTTCAACTTGTGCAAAAATGGACAAAAGTAGAGAAATATGTGACTTGTACCTCCAGTTTCCTTGAGGCGTTGTCGCGTGCAGCTTCATCGCTGGATAATGTCTGTGCGGCGTAGAGTTTAGCTTCTGTCTTCTCAGTAGTTTCTTTCAACAGTGCCATCTTCCTCTCGAACACAAGGGTCTCTAGGTCACTCTTCCGCTCTATTGCCCGAATGGCCTCCATCTCCTCCTTCTCTCTCTCTTCCTTCTCCTTCTTAGCCTGCCGGGAACCAAAACATCGGTTTGAGCTCCTGTTGGGCTGGATGAAGGTGTAACTTATGATGCTTTACCTTTGCATACGCCAGCTCCAAAGCCACGTTCTTCATCTTCATGTCTCTCACATTCTTTTCCAGGGCCATCTTCCGAGCTCTAGTCACCTGTCAGACACATTATCAGCAGTTTGAACGAAACTCATCACAGTAATAACGCAGATAGAGCAGATACAGTTGTTAGCACTTCAAGATTTGATGAACTATTATTAAGGTAAGTTTAGATTTAAAAAATAACTTTTGGCTTTTTTCATCCTCAAAGTGACAAAAATCAGCTTCATCATCAGAAGCCTGATCAAAGTTGAATTGAAGAGCTGATTATTGAACCTCCATACATTTTGTTCATTTCCTACATAATTATTATTGTACAAACAGAATCTGGCTCGGATGCATCTGATTGCATATTATCTTGAAAATAGCTTATTTTTTATTCTCTATATCTGAGCATGCACAGTGTGTCCTGATGCTTCCTGTGCAGCCATCGTACCCCATACGGTTCCATGGCAGCCCTCTTTTCTTCCAGCTGTTTGCGGCGCTGGGTCACCTTCTCCTTGGTTTCCTGCAGAGCCCTCTTCAGCTTTTCGTTTTTCCTTTTAGCTCCTGCAAGCCTTCTCTTGTCCTGTTTCTCCTTCTCCTTCTCCTCTGCAAGTTTTTTCTGCCGGGCAACAAACACAACAGGTGGCCCATTAAGCAAGCATTTCTCCAAGAAGAATGAATGGTTCTGAGGTTCTGTGGAAACAGTTTGAACTTTGAGTTGTTTGTCTTCTTGGCGTCTTTGCTTCAGTTTGTGTGTTTTCTATGTTTGATGGCATCTCTCACCCTCAGCGACATCTCTTCCTCATGCTGCTTGTCCATTATTGAACTGTATTCCCTCTCAGCTGCTTTGATTGCTCTGTTGTTTTCCTTCCTCACGGTCAAAAGCAGACTCTGCATTTTTTCTTCCAGCTCTGAGTCTTCAGCCACCGTTGAGGTTGCTGCTTCGATTGCTGAACACATTTTCTCTCTATACATCTCCTCGTTTTCTGTTCAATAGCAACAGGAGGAAAAACTGAGTTAAAAGAGCATTTAACTCAGAAATAAGAGTCGGGTTTATTCACCTCTGATTCTCTTCTCATAGCGGTTATCCAGCTCCTTTAAGTCCATCTGGTGTTTCTGTTGAGAATCAGCAGATCCGTTAGAGGAGCTCACTTGTAGAAATGAAGCAGAAACAAAAGTGTAAAAAGAAAACCAGACTCACCAGCTGGAGCTCCTTCATGTAGGCGTCCCTGCAGAGATTCAGCTCTCGGAGGTCGGCCTGCAGATCTTGCTTTTCCTTTAGGAGGCTCAGTTCAGTCTCAGTGTGCTGGTCCTGGATCTGAGAGGTCGAGGTAACGCCGTCCATCTTCATCTCAGAGATGGTGTTGTGATGTTCAGCCAGGGTTTGCTTCAACTTCTTCTTGTACTCCTGGACACCAGCGATCAAATATGGTGTTAACATGTGAAATTCATGCACTGATGAAATGTGATTGGTATTAACAGGAGCTGAGGACCAAAAATATCCTCAAACTGGTTAAATGTGATGTGATGCTGTGATCATGTTCTGTTTTCACATGATGAACTAACATGTAAACATGTTTTTGCTAGTTCTTCTCTTGTTAATCATCTCTAAATCTACTTGTTTTTTGGGATTTTTGTAGCCCTTTGGTGTTTTTTTAGCTTTATTTTTGAACCTCCTCGTATCTGTCATTATATCATCAAAAATCATTTGAAAACTAAAACTTATATATGGAATATTCCAGTCATATGTCTCTGTGAATCAAAACAAAAACAATAATAAACCTCCGAACTCTGTGTGTGTGTGTGTGTGCACGTGCATGCAGCTCACTCTGATTTCCTCTTGGTGGCGCTGCCTTGCCTCGTCTCTCTTCCTCAGCTTGTTCCTCAGCTCAGCCTTTGCCTCCTCCAGCTTCTTCAACGAGATTTCCCAGGAGGCCTGGATCTTATCCTTCTCCATCCTGAAGCATCTCTTCTCCTCCCGCACTCTGTCCAGCTCCTCTCGGAGGAGAACGATCTGCTCCATCAGCTGGAAGTTCAGACATTTGGGTCAGTTTGCTGGCTTCATCATGTAAGCTGAACACAGATACATGTTTAACACTGTGTAACATCTCCAGTAAGAGCTGGAAAATCAGTGTTTGTGCCTGTTGTGCTTTTGTTTTCTTGAGTTGAAAAGTCACAGAGTTCAATCAGAAGCAAAAGACTCAAAAAAAACAGTTAACATTTTTTTAATTCTATCAAAACGATAAACATTAATATCGAAACGTATGAAACATTCTTAAAATAATAAAGTCAAGTACTCATTATGCTCACTGGCATAATCCATAGTGGGAATTTAACATTAGACAGACAGTGAAAATTTTAACTACTTAGATATTATTTACTTTGTTTATGTTGTATCTATGTGAGGAATAATCAACGAGTAGGTAATTATGCGTTAAACGGTTTTAAGGTTGGACGCGGAGGCGAGGAACCACGTGACATGAAGCAAAGCATTAATACACGCTGATTATCGAGCTGATGCCACGGTCAAATGTGAAAAATATATGTTCAAATATAAAACAAAAATTTTTTAAAATATATTAAAAATAAATAAATAAAAGCAAAGTTTTAGTGAAAGTCTGGCGCTGAAACCCTATTATTATCATTATTATTATTATTATTATTATTATTTTTTTTTTTTATTCGCTCAGTTAAACAGGAGACAGACTAACAGCTGCTCATTTATCAGTATGTTAATTCATCAGTGTCATTTGTTCCTTTTAATTTTAATCAAACTATAAAAAAATGACAAGTTTTGAAAACCGTTAGCTTTCATGTTGCCATGGTTACAAGGGGCGGAGGTTAAATTTCAAACGGTGATTAAACTTGAGTCGAACTCCTGTCAGCCAATCAGAAAAGAGTATTCACCCAGATAACCAATCGAACAAGGGTTTTCCTGAAGTCAATGATCGAAATAACGGTTAAATATATGTTGTAGAGCAAAACAAACGATGTTTAAGTACA
Source organism: Acanthurus leucopareius (assembly GCA_029814765.1). NCBI lineage: Eukaryota > Metazoa > Chordata > Actinopteri > Acanthuriformes > Acanthuridae > Acanthurus > Acanthurus leucopareius. The sequence continues at coordinate 9,866,672 of JAQMCX010000043.1, read as the reverse complement.
TTAATTGATATGCAGTACCTTCAAAAACTATTATTAAATAAAATAATTCACATAGAGGACAAGAAGCGACTTCCGAAGTAAGTCAGGTAAGCAAACGTACTGTGGCTGTTATTTTTTACTTAGTCTGGAACTAATGCATAAAAAGGGCTGAGCTAAATTTCTTTAATGTAAAAAAAAAAAAGTAATAATATTAAAATAAAAAACTTAAACATTTGAGGCTCTTAGTCGGTTTTTCGCGGAGTGAACTCTGACTGTAGATGTGAATCTAACTGCTAACCGTTAAGCTAAGTTAGCTCTCGCTGATGATATGTGGACACGGTTTAAGCGTTAGCTAGTTAGCTAGCTGTGTTAGCATCGCCCCGCAGCTCTGACCTCATCCTTGAACTTCTCCTCCTCAGCGGAAGGGCCCGATGCCGCCGTGGATGGCTTCTCTTTGTCGGCCTTCTTGGCTTTACTCTTCGGTGGCTGAGAAAGAAAGAAAACACACCGACACTTGATGACTTTCCGTTAACCGACCGTGTTGTCTCCGTTCAGAGCTGTTAGATGCTAAGATGTCACATGCTAACTGAACTCCGCAAGTTTACTGAGAAATAAAGACTGATTAACTAAGATTTTACTCACCATCACGAAATAAAGTCGTCAGTGTGAACAACCAGCAGTAGTTAAACTGTGAAAGCGACAACTTTCGGACTGTAGATTCAGTCTCTGCTGCGTGTAAACAGGACGCGCTGCCATGGCAACGGCGCGAGACCTCCCTGTGTTTATTTCAAATAAAACTTTATTGATGAAATTCTGAACAAAAGTGCAATTCTGAGAGCGGAAATGTGCAAAAATGAGTTTTATAATAGTTATTCATGATAAACTCGGTCATTTAATCGAATTAAAATCTAAAACTCCCACAGAGCTTCATGTTTTATTCTTAATTCACTGTTTCAATCTTAATTATGATTATTTTTTAACTGCTTAATTTGCTTGAATCTCTCTGAATTTATTACAGTTAAGGAATTTATAGGTTTAGGAATATATGAAAATTCATTAACATTTACAAACACAGCCAGGGTTTATAATCTGAGGCCAAATAGAAAATCATTCAGGAATAAATCAATAAATTAATTACATTTGTTTTTCTGCGATTGCACATGTGTTAAGTTTCCTTCCATCACTTTGTAATAAAATAAAAGAGCTGCTGACACACTGAGAAGCGTCATCTCACACTTTTTTATTTGTTTAGACTGAAACACAACAAAGATGCTGAACAGAACAAACTTGTGTCTGGATCTTTGTGTTAATGTTTGTATGAAAAAGACACGAGTGTAAAGTAAATTCTCTTTTAGCTAAAACTCTCAGAGATTCATTTCCACAAATATTTACAGCCACAAAGATATTCATGAAAGCCGTGAAAGGAAAAATCAAACTAAATGGTGAGAAGTATTAGTCAGAAGTATTAAACTCTGAATGAAAACAAGGCAGATGGTTGACATGACATTTGACACAAAAGTTGTCATTTACCATCAGTTGACTCTGATTTCAACAAGAAATACATTAAATTTAGTGACACTTTGTCTGGAACGTCTGCCTCAGAAACCTTTGATGGAGCCTCTGAAAAATAAGCAAATGTGCAATAAAGATACGAACAGATTTTATCCACCAGATGTGTGGAGTCTGCACAGTCTGAGATCATCCAACACTTCCTGTCTGTGGGGGATTCTGGGCGAGGTAGTACACACACTCCCCATCAGTGTGTGCTTTAGCGTTCAGCCTGCTGACGGAGCTGTACAGACCGGTGGAGGAGCTCTGGATCTCACTGATGCTCGTCCAGGAGTACGGACTCTCCACGTCAGACTGACTCCTCAGCTGCTCCTGGGCAGCTTCAATCTCCTCGTAAATCCCCTCAGTTCCTGTTTTGGCCACGTCTGGGTTTGTTTCTCCTCTCTTTTTGGAGCAAAATCTCGAGATAATGAAGCCCAGAAGGACCAAAGCTGCTCCTATGACCACCCCAACAGGTATTTTCCAAAAATATGAGGCTTGTTGGTTCTCTGCATCTTCATCTTCTGCTGCGGCGACTTCGTTCTGATCTGAGCCGAATCCAAAACCCTGTCCATCCTTTCTTGGTGGGTCTGATACATTTCCAGCTTTTGGATTCACCTTGTTGGGATCCGTTGTCACGTCCAGATATATTTGAGTTTCATTACAAAAATACATACCGCTATCTGAGGAAGCAACACTTCTGATTACCAGTGAATTATCTGCCAGGGCGCCACAGCGTCTGTCGCGTTTTTCCTCTTTGTCCTTTTTGATAATGACAAGAATCTCCTTGACACCACCTCTGAAGCGACTCCATGATACATCTCCCCTCTTATATTCACATGGCAGTGTAGCCATCTGGTTCTGCAGCACCGTCACCTTTTTAGGATTGACTGTAAAGCAAAACAGCAGCAATGTGAGATTTTATTTGTCAACTTGTGTGTCACATTTACATGCCTGCAGCTTATTTTGCTTCATAGCATAAACTGTTACGTGGTGGCCTCATTTCTAACACGTTGGCAGGTTAAAAAAGTTAAATCTTTATCATCACATCCATGTTGTCTCCCTCATAAAAATCCTGTATGTAATGTGGTCGGATATGAAACCAGGACTAGTTTCAGTCTCTCTGAGATGTCACAAGTCCTGCTCAATGACTCGTCTCTCTAAAGGAAAACATTCAAAAACATGAACTAACATAATGAACAGCATGTGAAGGAGCAACAGTTTTGACATTTTGTCCAAGAATGCTGCATGCTAACCTGCTAGCCTGCCCGTCTCCAGCTTCATAACTGTTAGCTCATCATAAAACACAGAATCAGAAAAGATTTCTTTGCTTTTCCAGACAACTAAAGTCGTTCTAGTGTTTACATCTTTGCAACGACCCAAACACTGACACCAAATAAATAAATATATATATATTTTAAACATGTAGATGAAAAGTTGACTTCTTACCAGGAAACGTGTAGCAGAGAGCCACAGTGAGGAGAAAGTAGAGGAAACTCAACATCTCTGCAGCCTGTGATGGTGTGAAATGACTTATGACCAAACAACAGTCCTCTTTATATCACAGAGGAAGTTATGACTGAAAATAACATGAGGGTTTGGAAATGAAACTGAGTTAATGCGTGAATTTATTCATGTCCAGAAGCTCAGAACATGTGGAAATGTTTAGATACTGATGAGCAATAATCACTTATATCTTACAAATAAAATCCTCTTATCAGAGTTCACTGTGACTTTTTACAGGTCTGACCTGTGCATGTTACTGCACAGTGCAGGACTGGCTGCACCATTTCCAACGAGTTTGTCTGTAATCGTGAATGTGTCAATAGTTTTATTGTTTATGTAGAAGCTCTAACACAAACATCTATCAGAGAAACCATGTGTGTGTTCAGGTGTCTCCTGAAATATGTTTTCACAGAGGTGTTTTGGTCTGCAGATGTTCTTTTAGCTGCACAGACACTCAGGAGGTTGAGGGTGAAGCATCTGTTCATTTTGCTAACAAAGCTGAAGGTCAAACCACTTTTCTGTTTCACTGTGGCTGTCAGTGTGTGTGTGTGTGTGTGTGTGTGTGTCGCAGCTGTAAAACAGACGTGTGTGTGTTGAAACAGTAGCTCGGGAAAAGAGTTACAGCTGATTTGTCAGCAATGTTGTTCCCGTTTTTGAGTTGAGTTTCCACTGACACAACAAAGCAGACAAGCTGTCTTTCTTGGGCGTGTGAGATTGTGAGAGATTGTCTTCATCTGCCATGAGGGTAAATGAATCAACCTCTATTTTTAAGTTGCCACCCGCCCTCGTTGGCTCTGTTGATCTCTTAAAGTGAATTTCCTGAGAGGAAACAAAATGCTCTTACGACACTGCTTTCTTTGCTCAACTTTATTCCAGAGAATAATAATAATAATAATGACGATAAAGTGCTTAAAATATATTATTTACAATCTGCAGCACGCGGCTGATTATTGGCTCAGAAGCTTCTATGTCTTGTTTGTGTTGGTTGGCTGGCTGATCTTCGACAGATCTCCAAACGACGCCGTGGCTGAGCCTCGCTTCGCCGGTTTGGCCTGACAAAGACAGAAACAACATTTAAACAATCAACTTCGATTTTTCTCGAAAAAAGTCTCCTCTGCTTCTGAATCTGATGGATGAAAACCAGCAGTGATGGTGTCTCACTGATCTGCTAGATGTTCCTGGTTTTCTTGACCAAACAGAAAGTGAAGAACTTGTTATTTGAACATCAGAAGCAACAGGCGGAGAAACTCAGACAGAAAATAATAATCCAGACTGTTTGTTACACAGCTGAACTCTGGGAATCGCAGTCCAGAAACACCATGACAGTCAGTGTACAGAACCAAGAATGAGACATATTTAAAACAAATACAGACCTTGAGGAGCTCTGTGTTAAACCAACAGTGTCTGAACATCTGGTGGTGTTTCTACAGAACATCTGTCTTACCTGTGACTCATGAGGCTTCCAGCCAATCACGTAGAGGATCTCGAAGGTTGCAGGGATGGAGCCGTCCTCGTTACCGTACATCTCTGAAGGGTTTCCAGACAAACAGACATAATGAAGCAAAACAGCAGAGTTTAACTGGAGCTCAAGGAACAGGCCAGTGTTTCAGTAGTTTGTAACTTCTGATAGAGAAGTTGATCATAAAACTGATAAAATGTGACCTTTGAGGCACAGAAACCAAGGTGAAGAAACTCACATTTCTTTATCTCCTTTATCAAATGAACAGAAGACACACCATCCACACTTTGACCGCGATCTGATCCCTTCGCTGTGTGTTTGGCTGCAGCTTGTTACTCAGAAAGAAGATGTTCAAACAGTGACAGAATCCAAAAGAGTCTCTAACAGGCAGCATGGAGGCAGAGTGGTCAGCACTGTCTCCTCACAGCAATGCAGTTCCCAGCCAGAACGGAGGCTTTCTGTGTGGAGTTTGCATGTTCTCCCCATGTCTGTGTGGTCCTCTGAGCTGAATGTGTGACTGAATTTAAATCAGCAAAATATTTGGTTTGGAGTCTCATGTTCTTCCAATGAGAAACTTTTCCAGTGTTTCAGTGAAAAATATGAAATTTTACATCATGGTGGAACATTGCGTCATTACCACATCTCTTTGAAAAAAGCTGGCAGATGATAAATCAACACCTTAAAAGCTGACCAAACTTGCTAAAAATAAAAAAAGTTATATTAATTAGATCTGTGGAAAGTTGTTCAGTGACTTTCGATGCTGATCCTCATTGAGTTTTCATTAATGCAGCTCAGGCGCTGCACTTTCGCTTTATAATGGTCAAGAAAACTTTTTGAGGTTAGAAAATACTGATTTTTTGCAGTTTTTAATGTTTATCAGAGAAGTTGTTGAATGGCTGAATTTGTGGAATGTTTTAGTGATGTTTTAGCGCCCTCCTATGGGAGAACATGGTACAGCAGCGTCCTCATGGATTTGAAATTAACAAATAAATTCTTGAATTGGGCAAAGTGTAATTTTTTCCCCTAAAAGATTCAGGTTTAATGAAATAATATGTCCTCTGAATTTGTTTGAAGAGATTTTAGAATCAATTGACACAGAAATGCCCTGTTTAGCAAACACTGAGGTTATTGCCTCATGCAGGTCAAAGGTCATCACATCCAAACAAGCTCATTTTGGAAGGAGCTGCTGCTCCTGCTGTGCAGGATGGCAAAACCAACAACATCAGTGAAATTACTTCTCTTCTTTTACTTCTCAGCTTCTCAGCAGTCAAGTTTATACAAAGATTATTCAGATTTCCTGTGTCTGACTCAGAGATCTGCTGAAACACTTGCCTAACTATCCAGTTAAATATTTGTCATTTTTAGCAAAAGGTCAAATGTTTTCTGGCTCCAGTTTGTGATTGTTAAGATTTGTTCCCGTTCTCCGTTTGAGTGAGAGCAAACTAAATACATTTATGTTGTGAACAAAAAGAGGAAGAAATTTGAAGATATCATTTTAAGTTTGGGAAAACTATGCTAACCAGCAATTGTGTAGTCAAACTGATAAAACAGACTTATTCATAATGAAAATAATCATAAGAAATAAGTGGTGGACAGAAAACTGATTGCTTCTGTTTTGATAATCGTTTTATTGTTAAAGTTATTTTTTGAGCAAAAATTTTTAGAAGATTTGCTGGTTCCAGCTGCTTAAATGTGAGGATGTGGTGCTTTACTTTGTCACTTTTGATCATAAATAAGAAGTCTTTGTGATTCTGTTCCTGCAGGAAAATGGAAATGGGCTCCACCTTCAGGCCCTCTACTGCAGGGTTGGCTCACGTGAAGGTAGAGTCAGTCTGCAGCTGCTGGAGGCTGGAAGGTGGAGCGCTGAAAAAGGGAACGAAGGGGAAAGTAGGTCGGAGATGCAGAAGCAGTCACACATGAGAACATCATCCTCACCTTCAGCTGAGCTACAAGCAGCGCTGGTGAGCCGGCAGGATGACGCAGAGCATCACACAAATGTGCCTGTTTGGGATTTAATCTGTTTAAGGACTGAAACAATTTGATAATGAATCAAGTTGTAAAAATTCATTTTTTGTATAAAATTTGGGCAAAAAATTGTAATATCATTTTAAATTAAAGTATTTCAAAATGTATCTGGGACTTGCAAGAGACAGATTTCTAACAAATGGTCAAAACTGAAGCAGGACAGACTGGGATATCCTGATTTTCAGACCCTAAAATGCTCCAAAAACACTACACATCAAAAACAATGTGAAAATTATTCGTTGGAAAAGTCTCTGTAAGTATCTGCAAGCGCCAAATACATTTGATGGAGTGAAAAGCAGAATAATTTACTCTAAAATTTTGTGGAGTAAGAGCAAATTAAAATGCTCCAGTAAAAGTACGCCTACATGATACTTTCGTGGAACGCACAATAAGTACACCTTGTATCACTGATTTATTAAGATGCCATAAACGTAGAGCCTCTTGGGAGACCGTAGTTAGTCAGACTGAAGGTTTTTACTGTATTCACCCTATATTACCACCGGTACTTTATTTTTTAGGACTTAACCGGAAGTAAACACTATTTATGTCTCGCTAACAGGAAGCCAGAGTGAGATGCTGCTTCACGAAAAGTTCTCGAGTCATGTATGATCTTTAAATCATGACCCCGGTTCTGTAATGGGATTTAGATGTTTAAATGTCCGTGTGAGGGTCTTCGTACATCGGGCTGGTGTGTTCAGCGACCCGCTCCGGTTTTTAAAGCCACTGTTAGCCTACGGATGCTAACTTTAGCTAGCCTAAAGCTAACTCACCGCAGCTACCAGCCCATCGCACAGCAGCACAAGCCGAGCTGACGGAAGTCCTACTGTTTCTTGGTCGTTTTTGTTTTTCCCCTGAGCGCCACCGGCACCGGGAGGGATGTGGAAGGTAACTTTACAGGCGTTCGGTGTTCTGCTGTTGGCCTGGTTCTTCGGGAACTTTGTCCTGGGCTGGTTTCAACAGAACAACGAGAAAGCCCAAACGCAGCACAGCGAGCACCCGAGAAGAGCCGCCGACAGCCAGGACCAGAGCTGCTTCTGCCATGTAAGTCACCGCCACACGGTGCTTGTGTGACCCTGGGCTCGACAGAGATGTTGCTGTGTGTTTTGTGATCTCATGTGGAGCTTTAAACGTGGCAACACGGGACGAAAACAACCACCATTCAGAAAATCTTCTAGCATTTTCTACTGTCATCTTAATTTGACGTCACCGTGTTGCGTTAACCGGCAGCAGCCATCGATCCGTCTGAGTGTGAAAGTCACATAAATGATTTTATAGTTTTATTTACTCCGTGGCCGATCTGAAGTGATATAAAACCCTTTTATTTAACGCACAGTGTCGGCAGAAAACGATATAACAAGAGTTTTATGTATTTATCCACATAATGAAAGCCGTGATGATTCTTTAAAATTAGACTTTTTGTGAAAGTCAGCCTTTGTACGTCAAAAACATAAAACATTTTTAATACAAGTTTACTAAATATATAATGACAAGAATGACAGTTACGTTGTTCTTTGTAACTTCACACATTTTACTGCGTAACTGCCTGCTTGCGTAACTTAACTAGTAATAAACATTTTTGCACTTTTAAGGGCTCAACGGGAAAAATAGTGGAAAAATGCGAACAAATAAGAACTAATTAATTATTTAAAAAAAACAAAATTACAGGTGTTGAACTCAAACTGCTGTTATTTTCACAACGAAGTACCGAGTAGAAAAGCGTGGTGTCCTGTGATTGGCTGTGGCAGAGCTTCCGCCTCCCGCCCTCTAACGGGAGTTGTAGTCCTATGCGCCACATCCAACGCCTGCTCCCTGCGGCCCAGACCCGGAAAAGAACTACAAACTGGATAGTGCCTCCTGAGGGGGGCGGGGTTTATTTTGACAGCTGGTTGTTTGTGGGCGGGGCCCGGGACGGTGCAGCTGGAGCTCCGTAGTGACAGCTCAGCCCACAGACCGAGCTGCGGCTCCAACATATGGGCGCCAAGTTCACCGAGAAGAAGTTTGAGTTTGAGGCGAGTTGAGACCCAGAAAACGAAGTGGGGACCATCACCGGCATGCTGAGGGGGGTCTTCCTCTGCCTGCCGCTCCTGACGCTCGGTGGGCTGCTGCAGTCAGAGGTCAGCTGAGATTTGGTGTGTGTGGTGTTTTACCAAGCTGAGACTTTCCAGCTGTTTCTGTCTGAGACGGACTGACTGCGACACAAGAAAGTTCACCCCATCGGACTGCTCATATTTGAGTCTAATATTATTTTTGTTGAATAACTATGTTTCAAATTTGTGTTTAAATTTCTTTTCTGTTTTTTAAATGACTTCCTCTGTAGTTTTATGAAAGTAACTTTGTTTTACACTTAATATTCCTGAAATAGGAGCTTTTTTTTGAAAGACACGTTCAATTTGAACCCAACTGAATATAAATTATCTGAGAAGTTTTTACTTGAAACCTGATTCATCACTTTATGTTGTAACCATATGTTGGATCGTATATTTTTTCACACCAGTAATGTGAAGTAAACGCGGCTGAATCAGCGCGTGAACGAATGAAAAAACTCTGTGGTCATTTCATGTTCCACAGGTGAGCCAGTATTCTAAGTGGAGTGTAGCAGCGAATCTGCTCATGCAAATGACAAACGAGCAGCGACACGTAGGACAGCAGAGCTCTGAACAGACTCTGAATCGTTTATCTTTGGTTTCGGACTGACGTCTTATTATGTCAGCGAGGTTGAAGGAAACTGTGATGGCAGTTTTCTTACATTTGTTGAATCGAACAATGAGTACCATTTTTAAAAATATATATGTTTTAATTTATAATGATAGTAATCACAAGCTGGGGCCTTTGTTTAGTTGAGCTCTTTGAAAAACACAAAAGAGCTCAACAGACTCTGTTTTTTCAGCCGTGGATTAAGTCTGCAGGTGATGTTCACCTGCAGCTGCAGCAGGTGGAGTTTAACAATGAGCCCGTTAACCACAACAGCCCCATTTTTAGTGCCGTCCTCTGTTTACTGAGCTCGTTAATGTTCAGACTCGCTGGTTACTGGTAGCAGAGTTGCTTCAGGGCTCCGAATCATCACCGGCCTCCAGGAAAACAACGGAGAGACTTTCAACTGGCGACCGACGGACGAGGCTGCTGAGTTTTCAAAGTCGCTTCATCAGCGAACAAATTTTACTCTCAGACCATTTTGCATTTCAACCAACCTGTCTGTCTGTCTGCCTGTCTGCCCACCTGTCTGTCTGTCTGTCTGTCTGCCTGTCTGTCTGCCTGCCTGCCTGCCTGCCTGCCTGCCTGTCTGCCAGTCTGTCTGTCTGCCTGCCTGCCTGCCTGCCTGCCTGACTGCCTGTCTGGCTGTCTGTCTGTCTGCCTGGCGGGGGGGGGGGGTGGCTGGCTGGGTGGCTGG
>JAQMCX010000043.1:9841568-9856667 GCA_029814765.1 Acanthurus leucopareius | reverse complement strand
CTGTAGGTGACTTTGTTTACACATGTGAAGAAATGTAATACCTACACTCACCTACATGTAATGTATCACACCCCTTTCTGAAACAAATCTGAATAAAAACTTGATCACAAAAAAAACATTAGCTGTATAAGTACAACATCTTAGTGCCATTTCAGTCTGGCTTTAGTCTATTTTCCTGTCAGTCTATCAAGCAAAGCTCTTTTCTGGTTTAATTCTTATCTTCATAGCAGAAAACGAGTGTTCTCCTACAAAGATGTGAATCAGATACTTTAATCCAGCAATGAGGCGTGCCTCAAGGTCCAGCACTTGAATCACTTCTTTTTTCCATTTTTTTGTTAACGACTTTCCCTCTTGCTCTGAAAGTTGTGTTCAGTTTTATGCAGACGATACAGTGATATACACATCTAAAACAAATTTATTACAGATCAAATCACCTTTGCAGTCTCATTTTAATACCCTGCAACACCAGCGCTTATCGAATACATCACTGCTAAATAAAACTAAATCTCAAATCATGATCTTTGGTACTCCTCATGGTATAAAATCCATAACAAGGTCAATATTCACACGGAAACAAAAAAATAACAATAGGGTCCTTGACTTTTGGGCTCAGTCCCTAAAAAGGCTGCAAATGTATTATATCCTGTCGTGATGCTAAGCCACTGCAAAACGTTGAACACATCAAACACCTCGGCCTTTATTTAGACTCTGACTCCTTTAAGTGTCATGTTGATAGTATTGTGAAGGAAATAAACTTTGGTATTAGTGTTCTTTACAGTTCTTTAAAGAGACTGCTTCCCTTTCGCTGTCAGAAAGAAGCAACAGCCTGTTTTACCTGTCCTGGACAAGGCTGACGTTGTGCATCAGGTGGCACCCAATGCTAAACTCCTCCCTCTCAGTGTAACTTAAAACAGACTGTAGATTTGTTCTCAGCTATCCTTTAACAACAACTGGCCTTTGTATGAGAAGCATAATTTACCCTTCCCCCCATGACAAGGCTGCAGCTGGTCTCTCAGAAAAAGGAAGTTCAAACAGTGACAGAATCCAAATGAGTCTATTTCAGGTTGGTCTGCTGTGTCACGGAGGATGATGAAGAATAAAAAGTACCAGATCAGTTTAACAGAGGAAACATCACTGAATGTGGAAAAAACTGAGCGCACAAAAAACAGACGGGTCAGAAGTTTCAGCTGAAGTCGACTGACACCAAAGTAAAGAGTAAAGTTTTTATGAGCTCAAACTTCTGGTTTTGGTCTTTTTGTTGATAATTAACAAAGAGAGAAAATGTTTTTCTTTTCTCTCTCGTGGTTCTGGATTCATGTGTTTGTTTCCTGCTGCAGATGTTGAAGCTGCACCCCATCTAAACTCCTTTGTATCCTGTTAGTTACTTTAGTTACTTTACTTTCATCCACAGTGAAGCATCTGATGGAGCCTGGCTGTCCACTGAGAACCACGCATCTCCAAAAAGGTTTCATGAGCTCAGAAAAACAGAAGGACTGTTTTCAGCTTTGGGACATTTTGCAGCTCAAACAAGAAGCTTTTTATATCTTTCAGTTCATCACAAACATTTAACACCAACACATCTGGTCTTACGAGGTTTGTAATGGACAGGATGTGACAAGTAACTGGTAACTAAAGCTTCCAGACAAAAGAAGAGTATACCTTTAAATTATAAAATGCTAATTTACTCATTTAGAAACTGATATATTATAAACTATCAGTGATATTTTGGTATTTTTAACAAAACTGCTGGAAACAGATCTGATGTTTTCATGATTCAACAGCAGCTGATTTCTCTCCTCTCACCTTTATAAATAGCTGCTGCTGCTAATATGGTGTCTCTGTGCAACAGCGACCTCCGGTTCCACGCACAGTTGCTCTCCCCCATACCTGCAGAGCACGAAACCGCACGAGATAAATTAAGACAAATGCTTGGAGTTTGAAGGAGCACGCTGATCTGAGAAATGAGAGTTGAGACAAAGTCACCAGAGTAAAGAACAGTCATTCAGTTCAGAGCTTCAAAGGGCCGTTTCACGCCTGATATTAACTGTTCAAAGTGAAATATCAGACATGGTTACAGGAGACGTGAGGAAACAGAGCGAGCGGAGCTGCTGGAGTCGGTCAGGAAGGACGTTCACACCAGGTGTGAAGAGCCTGACAGGTTTTCTGCGGCAGGTGAAAGACTTGGAGCAGTTTGTACCTTGTAAGTCGGTCATGAGCTCGATGATTCCTGGATAGTGAACCTGAACTTCATCAATGTCCTGAAACAGAGAGACAGGAAGTGACGGATGAGTTGTTTTTCACGACTTTAAATATGTAAAAAAAAAGTCAATGGATGTTTTCAAAAAGTCTAAAATCTCTTTTTTTTTGACTTGTGGAAGCATTTTTTAAATTCTTTGAAATATTTGAAGTTCAAGTGTCGATGTTAAATTATCTCTATTTTTTGTCTCAAAACTTGTTATTTTTATTAAAGATTTTTCTCTAATAGTTACTTCTGTAATCACGTACTTTGCAGCGTATTTATTGACAACATCAAGTTTTATTTCACTTTCACTCTGCAGTCAGTTAAGCAGTGATGTCTAAGCACTGACTACATGAAGTTGGTTATTAATTCCATGTACTTTTTTGGTGAACTGGGTCCTTGTTTGCATTTTGCAGACCACCAGTTAAGGAAAGTGTTTGAGTGTAAAGCTTTCTTCCATCTTTAACCTCATCAGAAGCTTGAAACAAAAGCAGAAATGACGTGTTCGTGCAGCTGTTTCTCACCACGGTGAGCATGCTGAAGCCGGCCTGACCCAGCAGGTTGCCCAGGTCGGTGACGGCCGTGTAGGGGGAGATGTGGGGGGAGAATCCGCCCTCCCTCTCCGTCTCCGCGAGCTGAAGGGAGCAACGCAGCTCGTACAGGGTTTCCCCGCCCACCATTGCCCCGATGAACACCCCGTCCGGCTTCAGCACCTGGTGGATCTGAGCGGAGGAGGAAACAATCAGCTCATTTCCACAAAACTCTGCGTTTCGTCTCATTTTACAGCAAAGAAAGTCAGAAACATCCTTTCAATGTCTGTTGCTCATTTACAGTTTGAGGTGAACAGAAACTCTGCAGGCGGCAAAGAACAAGAAGGACCTTTTATCATCACAAGTAACCTGACTTCATTTAAAAAAAAAGACAAAACTACGACCTCTAGTGGGAGGGCGTCACACTGCAGACAGTCACAGGTGAAAATCATTTGTATTTTTAAAACTTAAACTTAATTCTGACCTGTTTCAGAGCTCCGGGCAGGTCGTTTATCCAGTGCAGACTGACAGAGGAGAGAAGAAGAAGCAGGATTACATTCACATCATAGACCTGCAGACCTTCAACATGTGAATCAAAAGAAAACCAGTCAAGAAAAATAAAAAGCAAAGCAAGAGGAAATAATGTAGGCAGCGTTATTTTCAGGTTTGAGGAAGAATTAGAATCCGCATGTATTTGGTTTTTACTTTCAGGTTCTTGAGAAAAGAGAATAAAGTCACATGATTCAATAAAAAATGTGCAGTTTCACATCAGTACGAGCTGTCATGTTTGATATCATATCTCTGTATGAAAAACTCAAACAAACTATATTAATTAGATCTGTGGAAAGTTGCTCAGTGAACACAGAGTCACTTGTCAAACGGGGACATCAAAGAATCCACCTGATGCAGAAACTCAACTCTTCTAATGTTTCTAAACCATTTTATGTTCCTTTTATTGAGTCTGTTAACTTTCTCCTTCACTTGTTGGTTTAACAGTTTGTCTGTGAAGGACAAGAACAGACTTAATCAGTTAGTCAGAGTCTGCTCCAAGATTAAAGGAGTCCAGCTGACAGACCTGAGTGTGAAAACGTGTGGTCCAGAAAGCAGAATGCATTATGAAGCAGGGAGACCATGTTTACTCTAACGCCCTCAGGGTGGCGCTGCTGTGCACCCCTGAGGAAGACAAATCGCTACACAAACTCTTTTCTCCCTTCAGTCATCAGGCTGATGAATGCTAATTTTAATGAGCACGTTTGAGCTTGTTGCTTTCATATCCTATTTATTCATTTTCCTTGATTGAAGACTTATTTTTGCATATGAGCCACGTTCAAGATGCTGCTGCTGGGAAACATCAGCTGACCTTATTCGTCAGCCAGTGAATGATGTTGTGTTGTTGTGCTTTTGTGTGAACTGTAAACTGAACTGTCCGTATGAGATAAATAAAGTTTCTGAATCTGAATCTGTGACTTTTGCTGCTGATCCTCATTGAGTTTTCACTGATGCAGCTCAGGTGCTGCACTTTCGCTTTATAATGGTACAAAACATTTTTTTAGGTTAGATAATAATGTTGTTTGATGTTTGTCAGAGAAGTTGTTGAGTGACTGATTTGTAGAACACACTAGTGAAGTCTTAGCGCCCTCTTATGGCAGAACATGGTACAGCAGCGTCCTCATGAATTTGAAATAAATAGATAAATTCTCCCTCAAAAATTCTCCAAAAATGAGGAGAATCCTTTAAGATTGAATAAGTTTTCATGTAAAACACGAGTCACCTCAAGCTGCTCACCACCAGGTCGAAGGTGTTTTCTTTAAACGGCAGAAACTCCTCGTCTGCCAGAACGCAGTGAGACGGGATCTCACACCGCCTTCTCTGTTTCTGCAGGTCGGAGCCGAAAAACAAACACTGATCAGCATCAGCCGACTGTAAGGACTCATTCATCTTTCAGCAAACAGAAACTGACGGCAGCAGAGTCACTGCAAAGATGCTGAGATCACGTCCAGATGTTGTCACCTCTGGACAGAGAACATGCAGATCAACTGCACATGAACAGAGTTTTCAACACTCACCAGAGTTTTCTCCGAGACGTCGGTCAGGAAGAATCTCTCCACCACATCCTGAAACACGAGCAAAGACACAGTTAGCTGTGATCCGCCCACAGTGATCCAGTACTGAATCCATTAAACATCTGGACCGTCAGATCCAGATGTTCAAACTCGGTACCTTGTTTAGATGCTCTGCAATGTGACTTTTTCCGCCGCCAATGTCCAGAGCGAGAGGAAACGTCCTGAGAAGACAAGAGGAGGGAACGATGAGGATGTTTGAGAGAAGAGAAGAAGAAGAAACCTGCGTGTTTAACGAGAATCCAGCTGTGACGTCAGAAACTCACCTGGCGATGTCATAGATCCGATCTGCCACCCGACTGCCGACCTGAAGTCCAACAGACTGTTATCACACACTTCATAATGTCATGATTGAAGAAAAAGATGCTGCTGGATTTCATGAGGCACCTTCCTCTGTGTGTTTACTCTCAAATCTGTTTAACCTCAAAAATTAAACCTTTAAATATTGTAAAAGAACAAATAAGTTTGCCAGCTACAAGATTATTTAGTTACTATCTTCAATTCATCATCATTCAAGGCAGAAATGATCAACAATAATATTTCTGGCATCAAATGGACAAATGGCCTGATAAGAATCTCTCTGATTTGTCTCATGTGGTTTTTGTGGAGCATCAGATCTTTAAGGTCTGTGAAAAGGTGCAGAGCCACATCTTTCAAACAGGGAAAAAGACAAACATATGGGGGGGGAATCAATGGAAAACTCAATAAAATGATAAAATAGCTTTATTATTAACTATTGTTCTAGAAAAAATGTAATTATTTGTTGAGAAATGGCCTCTGAGTCGAGCTGAAACTGGTTTAAAATGTCCCCTGTGGCTGTTATGCTGTTATATATGACATTATTAAATTAATGTGACTCCTTTGTTCATGTCTGAGCAGGATTTTTCTGTCAGTCGGCTGAGCTGAAGCTCATTTTGAACATTTTTAAATAAAACTCTAAAGAAATGAATTATTTCAACGATTAAAAGGAAAATCAGCACGTGTGAAACTGGAACAAAGTGATGTTTTTACTTAAAGAATGACTCGACTGCCAGATTATTTTCTGTCTGTTGACTGATGGACAAACTGTTTCTCTCATTAAGAAACATGGTAATTCATAACCTCTGTGTGTGTGTGTGTGTGTTTGTGTGTGTGTGTGTGTGTGTGTGTGTGTGTGTGTGAAACATGGATGTAAAAGTCGTCCTTTATAAAGAAACTACAGCTGACAGGTAAATGTAAAGTGTGACATTTCCCTCTGAGACAGGAGTAGAAGAAGAAGGTGGCAGGAAATGAGGTGTTAGTGAGGTAAAGGTGGATCAGAGTACTCCAGTAACGTGCTTCAGTATGGGAGTAGTTGTGTAACGTAACGGGCTCTACCTCGTCCCTCAGGTAGTCGTAGTGGTGTCCGTCCTGCAGCGATGCGGCCCAGTTCTTCTGCCTCTTCTTCATCTCTCTGTTGAACACGTTCATGGTCCCTCTGGCCGACGCCGACAGCCCTCTGCGGGGTTCACCGCCCGGCCCGGAGCGCAGCCCGCAGCAGGAGGACGGGATCCGGCCCCGGCTGCCCGGGGAGGCTGCAGGCGCGGCCCCGGCGGTGTGCAGCGCCCGCAGGAGGCTCCGGCTCACCGCGCTGCTCATGGTGCCGCTCACCGGTCTGCTGGGGACGAAGGAAGAGACACTGAAACTCACCAAAACACCGTGAAACCGGCGGACAAACCGGCGGATAAACCGGCTTCCACCTGTCCTCCGCAGGCTCTGACCTCTGAGGGCTGGACGGAAAACATGGAGCTGGATCACACTGGGCTCACTGGAAACGATGGAACCGGATCACACTTAGGAAATGGAATAAAAGACTTCCACTCTATTCAAACCTATCAATTACATAATCACATTTAATAATAATTCTTTAACTGTTTCACCTCCCACTAATAAAAGAATATACTTCAACTACTGATGGTTCACGTGTTATTTTACAGGTTTTGTTGTTTTTAAATGTGCGTTTTAAAGTCAGATTGGACTGGAAGTGTTTTAATTCTTTTAATTTATATCTAAAAAAGCCGAATTACATTTCAGATTTATACGATTTGTGTAGAAACATATTCTCGGTTAATAACAGGCACATAAAGTCGTGATTTGAAAGTTACGCTGTTTAAAAAAGTGTTTCGTAAAACTCGTGCGCGTTTTCCTAATTTTGTCCCACTTCACCCGCCGTACCGAAAAAGGGGCGGGAAGGGAAAAAGGTCATGGGAGAACTGCATGCTGGGAAAACACGTGTAGCAGAAGACCAGAGAGGTATCAGTAAAGTTTGATGGTTGTTGTTTTTTGAATTATTATAAAATGTTTTTAAAAAACAGTTTTAAAACATTCTCACCGGCGCGTGCTCGCTGTTGTCCGTTTTCCCGCCGTTTCCGTTGTTCTTCACCGGTCGGACATCTTGTTTACATGTCGGTGCTGCAGACGGAGCCTCAGTCACGGACACTTCAGGGATGTTAACGGAGCTTTAAACCGACTGTCAAACCCGAAGTGTTGAAAACTGTCAGAGGGTTTTATCTCCGTGTTTAAGACATCTGTGTGTGGATGTTTCCTCCGTGCTGTGGAAGTTATTTACCGGGTTGAGCTCCGGTTCAACCGGGAACCGGAGCTTCGTTAAAAAAGTTATCAACGTTAACCGATTTATTTTTTATCTGTCTTCGGTTAAAGTGGAAAAGACGCTTAAAGTGTTTTTGATAAAACTGAGAAAAACTGCGTTAGAAACTCCTCAGATAACCTTTATTAGTTTTAGCCGTTAGCTGTTTAATGCTATAGGCTACCTAAGCTAGCAGTTTGTTATCGCAATAATAACAATAAATGTATTTTTAGCCTGGAAGCTATATGAGGTTTTTTGGTGTAAAATGTGTCAGTTTGTTCAGTGATGTTTATTAAATTAAACTGAATCATGTTGGAAAATCAGACAAATAGTGTTGCTTCCAGCCACGTTTGTATATCTTCAGATTTAGATAAAATCTCTGTCTTTATCTGCTCTGTCAGCATCTTAAGTCCACAGTATTTGTTTAAAATTACAGTTTTTTAAAAAAAAAAGCATTTTAAGAAGTTAAGAATGCTCCAATGTGAGGGAAACCTCTCACATCGCACACAGTAATTTGATTAGTCGTTGATATGGATCAGTATCAGGTCATTAGAAGAAAGACCTGCTCACGAGAAATGACAGAGAGGCTTTTCCTGTTTTTCTTTGTCAGGTGACACTTCAAGTTTGCCGTCATGGCGTCCAGAAAGAACCAGGATGGCGATGAGCGCTTCCTCCGGGTCCAGAAGGACCCCCGATTCTGGGAAATGCCGGAGAGAGAACGCAAGATCAAGATCGACAAGCGTTTCCAGTCCATGTTTCACGACAAGCGCTTCAAGGTGAAGTACACGGTGGACAAGCGAGGGCGTCCCATCAACCACACCTCCACAGAGGACCTGAAGCGCTTCTACAAAGTGTCCGACTCTGAGGACGAAGACGAAGACGAGGAGGATGTGAAGAGCAGGAAGGCGGCAGATCGCAAGAAAAAGCAGAACCTGAAGGAGAAGCTGGTGGAGGCTGATGGAGGGCTGAGGAGAGGAAAGGCAGAGCCGCCTGGTGGAGGAGTCAGAGTCGCTGATGAAGGTGAGTAGATCTCAGACGTCCGAACTACAGAAAACATCAAACACACTCTTCATCCTGATCAGTTGGTTCATCATCCGACAGAACATTTGTCCCAACTTTTAAAATAATCTGTGAGTTTCTTTCTGAACTGAAAAACGAAACTGACGCTCAGATTCAAAATGGTGGCAGGTGACTCTCTGAGCCTCACTGGACTCTTCTTCATGTTTGTCGGAGCAGAAACCTGAAACACTCTTATTGTTTCCCCCAGATGATGAAGATGAAGAGGAGGAGGAGACTGCAGGGAGGGAGGATGTAGATCTGGGAGACGGAGACACTGACGGCAGTGAGGAGGAGGATGAAGAAGAAGAAGATGATGATGATGATGATGATGTAGAGAGGAGCGATGTGGCGAGCGGCTCAGAGGGGGAGGAGTCAGGTCTGGATTCTGACGAGGACAGTGACAGCGGGCCGGACTTGGCCAGAGGGAAGGGAAACATCGAGACCAGCTCTGACGAAGACGACGAAGACGATGATGACGAGGTGGACGCCATACTGCAGAAGGAGGAAGAGGAGATTGAGCATGACTGGGGAGACCTGTGCAAGGACGCTCCACGCAGCGACGAGGTGAGGTGGTGTCAGAAGGGGGGGTGTGTGTGTGTGTGTGTGTGTGTGTGTGTGTGTGTGTGTGTGTGTGTGTGTGTTCTCCTGAAACCTTTGAGGTTATTCAACTGTGTTTGTGTGTCAGGTTTCTGCCCGACTGGCCGTCTGCAACATGGACTGGGACCGGATGAAGGCCAAAGACCTGCTGGCCCTGTTGAACTCCTTCACACCTAAAGGAGGCGCTGTGCTGTCAGTGAAGGTAAAGCTGCAACCAGGAAATGAATCAACAGGAAACGAGACTTCAGTGATGATCAGCTGCACTTTTGATGGTTAAATTATTCTGAAACCTTTTTATAACATTTTAATATTTTATGTGCAAAAGAAACTAAAGGCGTCATAAATGTAGCTGAATGAAAGAGGCACGAAAAGAAAAGAAATGTGGAGCACATGTTTGTTTTTAGTTTGTTACGTTGCCATCAGCCACTTGTGGACGGACGAATGTTGTCTGTACGTGAGATTAACTGCAGTGCATGCTGGGAATTATCCAGATCTACCCATCAGAGTTTGGGAAGGAGAGGCTGAAGATCGAGGAGACTCAGGGACCGCCGGAGCTGAGAGCTCTGCCCGACGACTCAGAGGACGACACGGAGGAGGAGAGGTAACACACACGCACGCACGCACGCACGCACGCACACACACACACACACACACACACACCAAATCTAAGATCTTATTTTTTGGATCAAACACTTTGTTGTTGATGTTTTTGATGATGAGTTATGTTGAAATGTCTGTTGCTGATTTCTCAAAGTATCAAAACGTTCCAACGAATCACAGAAGCAGCTTGTGTTCGTCCTTGGAGCTGATGAGTGTGTGTGTGTGTGTGTGTGTGTGTGTGTGTGTGTGTGTGTGTTCTCTCAGGGTTTACAGAGAGAAGAAGCGTGACTACCAGTTCAAGCGGCTGAAATATTTCTACGCTGTGGTGGAGTGCGACTCGACCGACACGTCCGCCAAACTCTACGAGGAGTGTGACGGCTACGAGTACGAGAGCAGCTGCTCCGTCCTGGACCTCCGGTGAGCCTGGAAACATCTGGATGATGGCAAACAGCAGCGACGTTTAAACTTCCTTTTTAAAATTTAAACTTTTGTCGAACAGATTTATTCCCGAAGATGTCGAGTTCAACGAGGAGCCCAGAGACGTGGCGACGGACGTGAACCTCTCGGCCTACACGCCCAAACTGTTCACCTCGTCTGCCACGACGACGTCAAAGGTACGGAGAACATCAGCAGGAAGTGGCGGCGAAGGTCTTTGTGATTCATGTAACTGTGACATTAAACGTTCAGTGACTCTTAAATCTTGTAAATTCTGACAAATCCTGACCGAAGCCTCCACGTGAAATAATTCAGGAGAAACATCTTTATACCTGGTTTCCTCCTGTTTTAATGTATCTCAAGCAGAGATGCAAAGTAATCTAGTACTTTTACTCCAGTATTCTACATAAGTACAGGTTTGAGGTACTTGTACTTTACTCGAGTATTTTCACTGCTCCACATTAACCTGACAGCTTCAGGTAACAGCCGGACTGATGTGTCTGTTTGACCAATCAGGTGGAGCTGACGTGGGACGAGACCGACCACGAGCGCGTGACCGCCCTGAACAGGAAGTTCAACAAGGACGAGCTGCTGGACATGGACTTCAACGCATACCTGGCCTCCTCCAGTGAAGAAGAAGAAGAAGAGGTGGATGAAGATGGAAGGATTGAGTTTGGAGAGGAGGGGGGAGAAGACGAAGACAGAACAGCCGGTGAGACAGAACAGACAGAAGCTGTAGAGGTGGAGAAGAAACCGCAGATCAAGGAAAAGAAGAAGAAAAGTGAAGAGCAGATCTCCAAGTACAGAGAGCTGCTGAAAGGCATCCAGGACAAAGAGAAGAAGCTGCAGGAGGACAAAGACATGGAGATGGAGATCACCTGGGTGCCAGGTAGGAGGGTGGTGTTTGTGTGTGAAGCAGGTAGATGAATGTAAAAAAACTTGACTTGCATTCAGACAAAAGGCTGAAAACGTTCCTGTTCTTAAAGGAACCATGTTCATGTGGAGAAGAGCTCAGTTTACTGAACCCAGATGTTTTCTCCTGCAGGACTGAGGGAGACGACGGAGCAGCTGGTGAAGAAGAAGCTGGAGGGGAAGGACAAGCTGACGCCTTGGGAGGAGTTCCTGGAGAAGAAGAAGGACAGAAAGAAGCAGAAGAAGCTGCAGAGAAACCAGGTGAGCAGAGCAGCGCGAGCAGAAAGGTGAAGCAGGTGTGTTTAAGCTTCAGGATATTAGACACAAATTTCAGAATAAAGTTTGGCGTCTTCCTCAACATCTGTGTGATCTTTGCATCGTCATGAGTCACATGACTCAGCAAACTGATCGGAAAACAGTCTGAAAGTTCACTCAGCTGTTCCTGAGCTCACGAAGCTCCGCCTCCTTCACTCACCTGTTCGTTTTCTTCTATCAGGGTGAAAAAGAGGAGGAGCTCAGCGAGGACGAGCTTCCTCCAGATGTTGACCTCAGTGACCCGTTCTTCGCCGAGGAGCTCGCTGCTGCAGGTGATCAATACTGAACATTTATCGATCAGTTATCAAAGCAGGGTTTGTTTTGATTGGCTCTTTCATGATCATCGTGGATCAAACTCACATTAACAGAAGGTTGAACTTTTGTTTGGAGAACAAATGATGCGATTTGTAAGAAAACGTGTTTCAGAAACTTTCTGTGAAACGTTGGAACGAGTGTGTCAACAGCTTTCCTTTTTTTCATCGAATGTAATCAGATTACTTTAACTGAAGTGCATCCAAAAACCAGCTGCTTGTGTTTGTGTGAACGAGCTGCACAGAAACGTGTTTAACAGGTGAAACAGTGACTGACAGGTAAATGTCACAGGAAGCACCTGAACATCAGCAGCACCTGGTTCCTCCTGATTGTGACCATCTGTGATCCACAAGACTGAAGGTGACTTTCATGAACAGGAAGGTGGATGGAGAGTGAGGTGGTCACAAAACACGAGTCAGGAGCTGCTGCTGATGATGATGATGAGCAAGTGATTAAACTTTTAATACCCATGAATGTTAGTGCTCTGACCTGCTGCGAGCACAAGATCCTATGGAGGTTCATTGTGGTCTGATGTCTCTGCAGACATGAAGAAGAAACAGAAGGGGAAGAAGAAGAAGAAGAAGCAGGAGGAGGTGGAGCGGACGGCAGAGGAGGAAGAGGAGCTGGAGAAACAAAAGGTTTGAGCTCCTCATGGTCTCACTGAAACGACCTAACCGGAGGTCAGCTTCATGTGGATCATGTGATGCTGAGTTTGTGTGTGTGTGCAGGCGGAGATGGCTCTGCTGATGGAGGACGACGGAGACGACGCCAAGCACAAACACTTCAACTATGACAGGATCGTGGAGCAGCAGAACCTGAGCAAGAAGAAGAGGAAGAAGCTGCAGAAGAAGGGCGAGGAGCTGCTGGAGGACGACGACTTCCAGGTCAGTTCACTGGTCTCATGTCAGAGAGCTGCAGAAGCTCCTCAGACAGGAACCTCTGAGGAGCTTCTGGATCAGTTAACTCGTTAAACAGCTAAAACACGCAGCTACGTTCATCTACATGCTGTCACGTGTGTGTGTGTGTGTGTGTGTGTGTGTGTGTGTGTGTGTGTGTGTGTGTGTGTCCAGGTGGACGTCAAAGACCCTCGTTTCCAGGCCATGTTCACCTCCCACCTGTTCAACCTGGACCCGTCCCACCCCAGCTACAAGAAGACCAAAGCCACGCAGAGCATCCTGACTGAGAAGCAGCGCAGGCGAGAGGAGGAGCAGCGGCGGATGGAGGACACACTCAGTGCTCAGCAGGCCACGCCCCCACAGGTGGAGACGGCCCCCGGCAAACAGGAAGCGGCGGGACAGAAACGGGGAAGTGACTCTGACTCTGACGCTGCGGCTGCGACCGCGGAGGCCACGGCGAAGAAAGTGATGGAGCCGAGTCTTTCTCTGCTCGTAAAGTCCATCAAAAGCAAAACGGAGCAGTTTCAGGCTCGGAAGAGACAGAAGCTGACGTAGATTTCACTCCACCTGTCCACCAGAGAACAGAAACTCCTGACAGACTGAGAAACAGGAAACAGGAGACAGGAGACAGGAAACAGGAAGTGCACTGCTGTGCTTCTCTATGTGTTTCTACAGGAACAAAAGAACAACAGATGAGGAATCGAACAGTTGGACTGAAACGAGGCTGCTGCTTCAGATCATGTTGACATGTTTTATTTCAGACAGGAAGTCAGGATTGTAAACAGATTCTTCTCAGCTCATTTTACTTTCTCTTTCATTAAACCTGAGGCCTGTTTTTACATGTTTCTACATGTTTTTACATGTTTCAGTGTCTTAATGACTCACAGTTACATTTATTTTGCATTGTTCCAGTTGATCACCTCCAGGGGGAGCTGTGACGCGACTGCAGTGGCTTCAGTGGGATCCTTTGGGGCAACTGTGACTCTGATGAGATCACATCCTCTAAAAAAGCCTGTTTGCTGCTCAGCCGGTCAGAAAACATGAAGAAACAGGACTCAGGTTTAAAAACATGAAATCTCCTTTAGAGGAGACACACTGAACCTCTCACAAGGAGAAAAAAAGATGATTCTGAACAACAGAGTAGATGTTTAATGTGCCTCCTGACTGTGTGTCTGCTGATTCTGCAGTGTGAACTTTATCTTCTGACATTTTTGTAAATTAAAGGTCTGAAAACAGCAGAAGAAGAAGCAGTTTAATGTGTCAGTTTCAGAGATGGAGATCATGAACACGTGATCAGGTACCGTTCTTCAGTCTGAAGCAGCATTTTGAAGCCAGTTAAGAGGTTTAGGAGATGAAGGAGAAAGTCTCTGCAGTTAAAATACATTTGCAAACAGAATGACAGTTTCAGGTTGGTCCTCAGATTTCAGAGCTCAGATCCTCTAACAGGAAGTCGAACTCAGGATCTGAATTTCAGATTAATGGAGCTACAAATCAGAAGAAACAAAGAGGCTGGTCCTGTTGTGAAGACCAGATTTCATTTACAAATCTGTTCTCTTATCAACCTAACAAAGCTGCTTTCATTCAGAGAGAGACTGAACCACCGAGGGTCAGAAACTTTGAGAAGGTCTGCAGAAGCTGAGCGTCAAGGTTCAGCGTGATGACAGCAGGTCCTTGAAATGTTCTCAGACCAGCAACTCGAAGGCACTTAATCACATGAAAGTTACACTGAACCTACAGGAACCAGCAGCTGAAGCTCGGCATAATCAGTCTGGATTCATGTGAAGACTCTTTCAGACCTGGAACCTGGAGAAACCTGCTGTGACTTCGTCTGTTCAGTCTCAGCTCTTTTACTCAAATCAGTGTTTCTCTGCCAGCAGAAGCATTTAAAGGGTTAATTCCTGGTGTTTCTTACCGGCGGCCATGTTGAACGAACATTATGATCGTGTGTGTTTGATTACAGGCGCTAAAGCTGATCCCACCTGAACACCTGGACAGGGTTATTTTAAAGAGGCAGATTAGCAGAATTTTCTCAGATTATTGTCTCATCTGGAGGCTGTTTGATCACAGCAGCAGCGTCTCTACGGTCCGGGGTACTCGAAGACCGCCGCCGCTCCCATGCCCGTCCCGATGCACATGGACACGACGCCGAACGCCCTGAAACACGAGAGGAGACGGGAAGAAAACTTGTTTACAACAAGACGAACCGTCAGAGTGTGTGTGTGTGTGTGTGTGTGTGAGAGACACAAACCTCTTTCCTCGGCGTCTGAGCTCGTTGAGCAGCGTCACCACCTGGCGAGCCCCCGTGCAGCCCAGTGGGTGACCCAGCGCGATGGCGCCCCCGTTAGGATTCACCTTCTCCAGCGGGATTCCCAGCTTCTCCACACAGTAAACAGCCTGAGCAGGACAGACACACACACACACACACACACACACACACACACACACACACACACACACACACACACACACACACACACAC
>JAQMCX010000043.1:9768854-9784368 GCA_029814765.1 Acanthurus leucopareius | reverse complement strand
CACACACACACACACACACACACACACACACACACACACACACACACACACACACACACACACACACACACAGGGGACATCTGACTCACACCACTTACTTTACTCTGATTACTTTAACTACAGTTTACTGAGTTTACTCATGTACTTTTACTGAAGGGATATTTTAAATGCAGCACTCGTACTTGTAAAAAATGTGTTTACTGTGTAGTTTTAGTACTTTTACTGCAGTAAAGTATCTGATTACTTCCTCCATCAGTGCTTTAATCTCTGCTGGAGCCACACAGGGGACATCTGACAGCAGCATGTAAGCAGTAAATGTCAACAGAGAAAAAAAAGGATTAAAAAACTTTATTAGTGTAGTTTTGTATAAAAACATTTTGTGACTCTCCTCTGTGTCACCGGCTTGTTGATTTCTAACCAAAACCTTTTTCACCAACATGGAACCGGTTCCGTTCCGGTTTGCGCGCCTAATTTTTAACAATCTGATGCATTTTGATCAAAGTTGAGCTTGTTTTGAATCCGGAAAGTTGATTCCAAACAAGTTCAAAATGTTTGGGGGTGGGGGGGTGTCTTTAGGAATCAAAGTGGGCGTGTCTTGTTGGGCGACGCCCACTTTGATCACATCGGTTCCGCCCAACACTGATGAGGAGCGCCGAGGTTCCGAAGATCCAGACCGGAACCGGCTCGAGCTGCAGGTTCGTGTGTTGGGGAAACACCCTGAGAGTGTGTGTGTTGTGTGCGTGTGTGTGCGTGTGTGTGTGTGTGTGTGTGTGTGTCGGTCAGCCGCAGCTCCACGTTGCGGCTCTAACTTGATTAAATCCGCAGATGATTCGCGCTGTGACTGCGGCCATGTGCTAATCAGCTGATGCGCCTCAGCCGCCTCTATTTAACTGCTGCTCGGTTCAGACCACATGTTCAGCCTGCTGCTCCCTCCATCACACACACACACACCCCCACCCACACACACACCCATATGTACATACACACACACAGCATGCCTCCGTTAGACAAAACCCAGCCGCAGAACAAACCGTTCAAACAGCGGAAGAGCTTCGGTAAAAGTCCCCAAACACCGAAAATATGGACGCAGCGTCGCGAAGGAAGCTGAAAACATCTGATGAGTGTTTTCTTCTCTCTGCAGCTACACGGAAACAAGAGGTGGCGGGGATCCGGTCCAAGTTCCCCAACAAAATCCCGGTGAGTCCGCGGCAGAAACGGCGCGTCATGACGCGGTGCGCGTGCCTCTGCTCTGTTCTCACCTGTCTGTCGGCTGCTTGCAGGTGATCATCGAGCGCTACGAGAGGGAGAAGTACCTTCCTCCGCTGGATAAAACCAAGTTCCTGGTGCCGCACGAGCTCACCATGACTCAGTTCGTCACCATCATCCGGTAAAGCTCGTTTCTGTCTGTCTGAGTGTTCAGGAGTGAAGAGTTTTAACGCTGAAACGCACGAAGTTACACGAGTTTCTGAGCTGAGAGGAAAGAAAAACCTGAGTTTGATTCATCAGAGCAGATCCTGAAGCTTCGGTGGGTTCAGAAGCAAAATGCTGCAACTGAGGATCTTTTTCATGATTAATGTGCAGATTTTCTGGGTTAATTGTTTCATTTAAAGTTCAGAAATGATGAAAAAAAATCTATCTGAGACCCTTTTGATTGATAATGAAAGGTTTTGGTATTTAAATGAAAACTGATGGTTCTCTAATGCTGACGGATCGTTTGTTTCACTGCAGCTGTTCAGAAATGATCTTAAACTTGTTTTTCCTTCATGTTGTATTTGACACCTTAATGCAGCAGAATGCAGTTTCTGCAGGGAGTTCCTCCTGAAAGCCCCTCAGATGTTTCACACGCTCAGACTCTGAGTTTGGAGAATCGAACCAAACTTCACTCTGAAACTTGTTGGTTCAGTTTTCTTGCTCATGATTACGCAGCAGAAACCGAGTCTGTTCCTGTTTCAGCTGCAAATCCACCGTTTGTCTGAGCCTGTCTGTCTGTCTGAGCCTGTCTGTCCCTCTGTCCGTCCGTCCGTCTGTCTTTCTGTCTGTCTGTCTGTCTGTCCGTCTGTCCGTCCGTCCTTCAGGTCTTCGTCTCGTGGTGATTCGTCGCAGATGGAAACTCGATGCGTCGCTTCAGATTTTCTCCTTTTTATCTGTGAAGAAAACAGTCGAGTCACATTTTCTGCTCCGAGAGAAACATGAGCTCATTAAAGCAGCTTTGAAGACGTCACACTGATTTATAGAAGAAGTTAAACGAGCTGTGTGTGTGTGTGTGTGTGTGTGTGTGTGTGTGTGTGTGTGTGTGTGTGTCTGTGTGTGAAATACATCACTTTAAATTCACTTTAAGGTTTCTCTCTCTCTCTCTCTCGTCTAACTTGCAGATTAAAACGTAGTTTTTTGGATCTCAGAACATTAAAAACAGTAATGTGTAAATGACTCGGCGGTGACTCGTCTTCCTGAAACTGTGACTGTGAAGAATCTGCAGACATGAAGTGAGAAAGTGTTTTCTAGCAGCTGAGGATCACGCAGAGATCTCAGTCTTTCAGTCAGAGACAGAAAGGAACCAGCAGATTTCAGAGTTTGGCTCCGAGACGACGTTGGTTTCCTCTCTTTGTGTGGATCAGCCTTCCTTCTCCATGTGTCCACTGGTTCCTTTTTGTCCGTACAAACGTAGTTTCACTGAGAATCTTTTGGGAAACTCCTGCCAGGACGAACAGATTCAGACTGTTTGCAGCGTCGTGGACAGAAAACAGTTTTTGACCTTTTAGCTGCCAGGTTTTTGTCTCAGATTGTTTTGTCACCTGCTTGGCTGAGTGCAGGTGAGACAGCTGACAGGAACCGTCGCTGTTTCACTGAGGCGTCAGATGTTTCCATCAGTCTCTGTGATCGACTGCACGTTTCAAACAGGAACAGGTCGAACGAGTGGAGTTAAACTACAAGTGCCTTTTTATGAGGTTTCTGATTGGCCAGTGTTGCTTTAAGAGCTTTAAATTAGTGAAAAGTGAGATTCTCATCAACAGCAAAAACAAACTGAAAGAGTCCAGACGGATGTTGTTCATATTCTTCGTCTCTTTTGTTGCTTCTCTGCAGATGTTTTCCTCTTTGTCATGTTCACGCAGCAGAAGCTCGACGTCAGCTCAGTTTCTCCGGATTCACAAACAGGAAACATGGAAAAGCTGCTCTAAAGTCGGTTAAACGTGGAGTTTGTGACATGATGTGATGGCGATTCTGCTGCAGTTACATAAACAGATGACGTGAGAACGCTCAGAAACTTCTTCCGTCCATAATCGATGCTGCACTCTGATCACACGCCGGATGTTCTGCTCAGCCAATCTGCCTTTTTAAAATCCACCGAGTTCACTGAGAATCACCGAATCAAAGTGACATTTAAGTTATAATTACATGAACTGAAGTGGCATCAAAGTCCCTCGATGTGTTTTTCTTCTAGTTGATTCACCGTTTAAAATCAGTTTAAAAGAATCTTACATGTCAGGCTGAGTGTTAAACTTCTGTTGTTTTGGGGTTTTTAGTGACTAAAATGTGTCAAACAGGAAAAAAATCTTAAATATTCGCTCAGATTTCTGATCTTGTAGAGTTTTTAGTTCAGTCAGGTCCTGATTTGAATCCCCTTGTGCATTTTTTAATAGATAATTGTATTTAATTTGGCTGCTTGTGTCTTTTCAGGAGTGAAGAACCTGAGTTTTTGTTAGAAGTAAAGCAGTTAAAAGTCCTCTTGTGTATTTTAAAGTAAATATTCTGACGAGCGGCGGCGACTCAGCCTGACTGAGGAGGAAACTTAGCGTGAACGTCTTTCATTGTGTGACAGAATCTGTGTTCAGCTTGTTTTAAATGGCGGCTTTAAGTCCGATGGGAAGAATTTCCACTCGTCCATAATGTCACAGCTGTGAACAGTAACCTCTTCTTTTTTTTCTTGCAGTGCATTGTGGGACATTGTCTGCGAGGTACAAGCTAACACACATGTCAGCGTTTGTCCGCATACCAACATTTTTGTGCAGAGTTTTGACGTGAACACAATGAATTCTTAAAATGCTCAAATTATGAATGGAGTCTGGTGGCAGCGGAGGTTTGCAGACACAGCAGACGGTCGCAGTCACTCAGCAGAAAACCAACATGGAGGGACGTTGGTGCTGCAGCAGCAGGTCAGTAACGGACGCCTCTGTCTTCTGTCCATCAGGAACCGCATGGCTCTGCTGCCCACTCAGGCCTTCTACCTGCTCATCAACAACAGCGGCCTGGCCAGCATGTCGCTCACCATGGCTCAGGTGTACAAAGACCACCAGGACGAGGACGGCTTCCTCTACATGACCTACGCCTCGCAGGAGATGTTCGGACACTGACCCCGCCATCGCCGCCATCGCTGCCGCCGCCTCCTGCAGATTTTACTCGTGTTAAGGCTGCCGGCCTCCGTGTCCGCTGTAAATAGACAAAAGAAAAGTTGTACATATTGTATTATTTGTTGCACACGTTGATTTGTGTCAAATGGATTTTTAATGAAAGTATGTGGATCCAATAAATCTTAAGTCAGACTCGACACATCAGTGTTTTTATTTAAGTTCCTGCAGACCACAGATGTTGGAAGCTTCTTGATCTTCATGTTGAATGTCTTCACGTTCATGTTTGTTGGTCTGAGAAGGTTTGGCCTCAAACGTCAGTGTGTTCGTGGTGAGAAAAGCTCATGTTTTGGCTTAAAATACTTTAAAAAATATAAATCATGCTGGTTTCATGAGCATGTGACTGGTTCCTGTGGAGACGTTGGTCCAGTCGTCATAATAAAACATTTTTCTCCTTTTTAAACATCACTTTTTTATTTTAAAGAAGCAACAGTTTTCTTTAAATCCATCAGTAAAATAAAAACCTGTTTAAGTGTTTGTTTTAAATGGAAAACCAGGAAATAAAAAGGGTTTTTTGTGATCAGGGACAAAGTTACATGAATCCTTTGGGAAGTTTAAAACTCCATGAGGATTCCTGAGTTGGACTGAAGATAAACTTTAATCTGATCTGAAGGAAACATCATCACTTCAGCAGAGTTTTATTCAAAGTGAGACAGACTGAATCATTTCCACTCAGTTTATTTGTAAAGAAACTCGTTTCATTAGTTCTGTTGAAGCAAAAAGCAGAGAAACACTTTTGATTCATGTGTTCTGTTCTCTGTCGGGACACTAGGGGGCAGCAGAGATCCAGCAAACTGGACACAGTCAACTTCAGCTCTGAGATCTTTGAGTTAAAGTAAAAACATAACATGTAACTGAGTACTTTTACTTATACAAACTAGAGATACTTAGACTTTAAACTTGAAATGATACTTTTTTCTTGTGATGTAACATCTCAGAGGTAACTATACTTTTTACTCCAGTCTGACAGTTTTAGTTACTAGTTACTTTTTTCTCATCCTGTCTATTAAAAACCTCGTATGTCCAGATGTGTTGGTGTTGAATATTTGTGACAAACTGAAAGATGTTTTAAGAAAATTCTCCTCCTTCAGATAAATGAAGGATGTAAAAAGACAAAATGTCCCAAAGCTGAAAACAGTTTTTCTGTTTTTCTGAGCTCATGAAACCTTTTTGGAGATACGTGGTTCTCAGAGGAGTCAGGCTCCATCTGAGGATTCGCTGTGAATAAAAGTAAAGTAACTTAAGTAATTAAAGTAACTAACAGTATATAAAGGAGTTCAGATGAGCTGCAGCTTCAACATCTGCAGCAGGAAACAAACACATGAATCCAGAACCACAAAAACACTGACAGCAACATGTTACTGCTACAGGACCACTGTAATTGATTACTGTAACTACATGTACTGCTACAGGATCATTGTACTCTATTACTTCAACTACACGTACTCTATGCAGCAGGAACATAAATCCAGAAACCCTGAGAAAGAAAAACACTGACAGGGATGAAAGACAAGTTTGTGGAAACTTTTTCTTACAGCAACAGAATAAAAATCCAGTGAATCTGATCCAACTCTTAATTTGTCCACAAGGAGGCGCTCTGTCTGTCTGTCTCTGTCTCTGTCTCTCTGTCTGTCTCTCTCTCTCGTTACTTCCTGTTCTCCCAGATTTCATTACAGAGTCATTAGAGAAGTTTACAGGAAACTTCAGTTGAAGGTTCATTAACTTTGATGGAACCATCAGAAGCTCCACCAGCCGCCTCACTGTAACACAGACTCGTCCATTTCCCATCATGCACCACTCATGGCTGACAGCGTTCCAATCAGACTCCTGATAAAATGTGACCGGCTGATCGTCCATCCTGGTTCTGGAGCGAAGCCTCTGTCTCATAAACTCTCTGTGTCTGAAGTGAAGCAGAAGAACATCAGTTTGGTTTTATGGTTCTTCTGAGTTTCTCTGTTCAGATGCTGTTCAAAGTTTTTCTCTTTAAAAAGAGAGTTTCTGTTTTTTAGCTCAACTAAGCTGATTTTTAACAGCAAAACGTTGGTCTGACTTTGTTCCAGACTGAAACGTTTTGATGATTTGCTGTGAAATCTGAACATTTTGTGCATTTATTTTATATTTTGTATATTACAGCGAAAAGTCTGAGACCTGTGCAATGAAACTCCCCTGACATAACCTGAACTCTTTCTTACAAGCTTTGTCTCTGGATTTCTTGCTTCATACTTTCCTTAAAAAGCCTCCGATGCACGATTAAATACATTTGTTTTATTTTTGACTGCAGGATAAAAGCAGGTCGAACACTGAAGATCTGATGGGAGGAACTTTGTGTGGTGGAGTCGGAGGTTCTCCTTAATGTCCTGCAGCTCTCAGCTGGTGACCGCAGGCCTCTGCAAAGCCAATCGCTGCAGTTAATGAAGCCTGTTGTTGTGCGTCTGTAATGGTCTCGGCTTCGCACAGACTCATTACGCCGTCTCGATCGGCTCTCATTGGGTTTTGTTTGGAAATGAGTTTTGTCTTCCTCATCAATTAGCAGCAGCAGAAGCCTCTGGAGTTCAGAAGGGAAACGTAAACTTTTACATTAGAGGCTTTTATTTTATCACTGCAGCTTCCTAAAGAGAATCCACTTTATTTAACACTTTCTGACACATAATATTAGTTATTTAGTGCCACAGGAGGTCACATGGTGTCACAACAATCAAATCAATGATGCAAAGATAATAAAAAAGGTGAAAAACACAATTATGTTGGCAAAAAGTACATCGTTAGCTTAGCTTAGCATAAACAGTGGAAGCAGGGGGAAACTGTTAGCCTGGCTCACATACAGAGCAGCAGCCAATGAGGCGACAGTGTGCAGCTTCCTGAGGTCATGTGGGGTCAGTGAGGTCATCAGGTGTGGCGCCGTCTCACCTGTGCGGAGGTCCGACCCACACCTGAGCTCACCGACTGCTTTTGTTTGGTTCTGTTGGATCCTGTGAGCTGAAAGTCTTTAACAGGCTGATTCACATTAGAGTCACGTCATCAGCAGCTGACGGAGCCGCTAACAAAGTGTGTGAGGAGCATCTTAATACTGCAGCTGTGTCTCACACACACACACATACACACACACACACACACACATATCACTCTTGAAGACATTAAAATAACCATAAAATAAACCTTAAGCCAAGTCTTCGCCTTTAAATTTCATCATTTATGGTTTGGTTCCTGTTTTGTCCCCGTTAGGAAGTCTGGTCCCCACAATGTCACCGTGTCAACACATCCATGCAGATTTATGTCCCCAGACTGTCAGTAAAACATGTCACACACACAAGGACTCTTATTTTAAAGCTCATTTCAGTCTTTAAAGATAATATTGTTGCCATAAATATGTCTGCAGGTGTTTCTGTGCTGGTTCAACTTGGTTTCTTACTGCTTTTTTTTCAGGACAAAATATTTTTATCAAAACTTTTTAACTCAATTTTTTTACAAACATAATAACAGTTATGTTGACTTAATGTTTTTTTAATATAAAATATATATATTTGATATAATATGAAAAAAGGGATGTTGGAGCATCGTATGTAATTTTCAGTTTGTTTTGCAAAATATTTTAAAGTATTTTTAAATGAGAGAAGACATGCTCGTAAAAAAATAAAGATTTTAACACACGCAGCTCAGTTTTAAATACATGCACATAAAAAAACCTGTTCTGGAGTTGTTGAGTATTTTAATAAAGCTTCAGTTCCTTTTCTCTCCTTCAGGCAACATGACGGCTGTTTGAGGAATAAAACTCTTAATTCATATTTACTGAACTGAGCCCAGAAACAAACACAGTTCAGTTCAGTGAGTTTGTCTGTGATTCTCTGTTCAGTCATGTGGGAGTGAATCCGGTTTGGCATCATCAGGAGGGAAAGTGACTCCGTCCTGATTGATATTCACCCGACACTTAAGCTGCGCTCGATGAGCCGTTTTTACGGACATAAAATGTCCCATTTAACCTGCTGCTCATTAAAAGTTCATGTGTTTCCTTCGCAGCCCTGCAGGAATGAGGTTTAAATATTCATGTGCTCACCGACAGACGACCTCACCTCCACCAGACTCGCCAGACTCACCACGGCGACACGGCGGCCATTATTCCTCCACATCCACTGCTTTGTGTCTCAGTTCAGTCTCAGCATCCACCTGTCTGTCTGTCTGTCTGTCTGTCTGTCTGTTCTGGATTATTAATCTGAATCTGTAAAATAACTTAAACTGTAAAATAAATGTAGTGGAGAAAGAGAGCAAATACGACTCAAGTCAAACACCACAAAATTATTCTTGAGCAGTGTACTGGAGTAAATGTACTTAGTTACTTTTCTCTGCCGGTGACAGCTGGGAGGAAGACTTCCTGCAGTTTGTGTCAGAGCTCAAACCTCAATCTGGTTTCTGCTGAGACGACAGACTGTAGACACACACACACACACACACACACACACGTCTCACACTTTGCTGAACAACATGAACATGTTTTATGAAAAACACGTCAACACACCGAGATGTTTCACTCATGTGAGAACTGATTTATCAGCTGTGTTGTCACAACATTTCCAGGCTGCAGTTTCTGATTCAAACAGCAGAGAAACATGAATCATTTTCACTTTCTGAATGAAGTGATGTCACACACGTTGTTTATCAAATTCTTTGTATCACCAGAGAAAAAGAAAAGTATGAGACAAAATACATACTGCTTTATGTAATAAAGGACACGAAACGAGTAAATATGACATAATAATTCAAATGCTTCATTAGAGTTTTAGGGGTTTTTTTTGCCTTTTTTGATTTAAACACAACAGTCACATTTTTCAAGAACAAATTTCAAATTGTTTGACATAAAAAAGTCTTTCCTTCCCTGCTGAACCTCCTGCAGGCTCGTCTGCAGTTCCTCACTGGCGCTGCAGGGGGCACTGTGGTTCCAGGCAGCAGACTGCCGTCCCGGCCTCCTCTGTGTGTGTGTGTGTGTGTGAGAGGGAAGATGTCTGACATCACAGTTCAGTGGCGTCTCACAGGAACAAACTCTGTTTACACTGAGAGGAAGTGACCTCTGACAGAAACCAGCTTCTCCCGTCACATGTTCGATTTTTCACATCCACTTCACGTCTCAGGTGATTCACTTCACACCTGAGGACGAGTCTGAGCAGCGCCTGAGCTGAACCTCCGAGTATTTTGTTCTGTCCATGTGGTGACTCCTCGCAGGGCTGTAGATGGTGAGCTAACTGCTAACGGGCTAGCCAGCTGAGCTAGCAAAGCTTTCAGTTACTGAAGTTTCGTACGTTCATCTGTTCATTAATGTTCAGATCAAACAAAGTTTTAATTTAATTTGTACGTTTTATAAATGTTGGTTGCGTGTTTTTGAATGTACTGCAGGCTAGCTGTTTCCCTTGACTTCCAGTCTTTATGCTAAGCTAGGCTAACCAGGTCTGAGCTTCAGCTGCTCCTTTAAGGCTTTAAATACAGATAATCATCAGTGTGTCGTTTTTACATCCTGCTGATGAAACTCATCAGCTGTCACAGAACCGGAGGACTCGTGCACGGTTCAGACACGACGGAGTCCAGCGAGCTCTGCAGTCATTCAGCCTCTCACATGTAATTTCATCTCTGATGAGCTCATGAGGGGAAACTCTCAGATGATGGAAGCTTTTGTCCTCCTTTCCTCTGCGTTTCCTGTTTACATGGCCGAGAGCTGACCAGCGCCCAGCGAGAGAGAAGCTGTCATGATGCAATCTGCCCTCCATGACTCTGCCTGCCTGTCTGTCTGCCTGTCTGTCTGCCTGCCTGCCTGTCTGTCTGTCTGTCTGTCTATCTGTCTGCCTGCCTGCCTGCCTGCTGCCTGCCTGCCTGTCTGTCTGCCTGCCTGTCTGTCTGCCTGTCTGTCTGTCTGTGTGTTTTCACATAATTCTACTTCCTGTTTACACTGATTACAACAGCATCAACACAAGAGAGAGCAAAACAAGGAGGTTTCACGTTTTCTGCTTCCTCTTTTACTGCTCATCAGTTTCGTCTCACACACACACACACACACACACACACACACACAAACACACACACACACACACACTCACTCACACTCACTCACACTCACACACACACACAGGAAGTGCAGACGCTGTGCAGCCAGATGTAAATGGAAGTGTTTTGCTGCTGTTGCTGGTTGTAAATCTAATGTGGTTCCTGAGGAATCTGAGCGGGTCGTCCAACATGGCCGCCGCAGAGCGCCGTCATCCGTTAACCAGCTACACGTGTCATCACATTTGTCATCACTTACTTCATCACAGCTGCCTGAGAGGCGCAACTCAGGGCAGGAAACTCCCCACGAACACGACCCTGCTCCGCCAAACTTCACAACAACTGAATGATTCAGATGAACTTTGACTTTTTCAAGAACAGGACCTGAGTTTGAACCTTCTGAGGAAGCTCTGTACTTGGTTCCTCTGGTGCTGTAATCTATTACTCACGGGTCAGGTGTATAATATCAGGACAGACCTGAGTTCGTGCAGCGGCAGCGGCGTGTTTACTCTGAAAGCATCGTCCGGGCGAAGAGGAGAAGAGGCTTCGTCTGTGTTTGATGTCTTTATCTGAGACGTCACGCTGAGCTTTGAAGTTTCCCTCGACTGCAGCCATGTTCGCTTTACAAATGAGAGCTGAGCGTCTTCAGCCTGCAGAGACGGAGCCCTTCTCCTCCTCCGCTTCATGTTTGTCACATTTTCAGTAGAAAGGAAATGTCCTGCTGCCTTTTTCCTGTTTCTAATATTTTATCAACCATATTTAAAGCAGAGTTACATTATTACATCTGAAAACAGTTTCAATACAAACAGAACGCTCAGTCCTCAGAGTAAAATGTCATCCCTGCAAACAGATGACGTGATGTTTGCATGTTTCCTTCTGCTTCTGAAGAGCTTATTTGTTTCTTTGCAACATCACAGTGTTTCTAAGACCCACAAACACAAAGTTCTGACATGAAAAACTAAATGTTCCCCTTTGAAAATGTAGCAGAAGACATGTTGTGTTCAGACGTGTGATGCAGCAGGAGCTTTTATATAATTTATGATTGAATACAGAAGATCTAAAAAGTCCCAGACTAACATGAAGCTGACCTGAGAAAAGCCAGACAGATGCTTTTACATAAGACTTGGACTTAAGCCTCGCAAAGTTTTCATCTTCTACATTTGTTGAATTACACCAGAAATTTCTCCTCACACTTGTCCGAACGTCATCGAAGCCCAGTAACTTTCCTCCACGTCTTGTTTAACCTGAGAGAGGAGCTTCAGCCTGAGGCTGGAGGTCGGACGTCAGCAGGCAGGTAGAGAAGTTCAGACGTCAGCATGTGGAGAGTTTTGGTTGTGGAGCTCTGGAAGAAGTCAGCAGCTGGACTGCAGCTCCCACAGATACACTGTGTTATGATCTGTTTGCTCTCCGGGGAGAGAGACTCACGAACTGGTCCTCGAATGCATCGTTCCAGCTGTTTCTCCACGTCGTGCAGACGGCGGAGGAGAAGCTGATGGAGTGATTTCAGCACACACACCCCTCCTCCACCCTGCTGGACGCCTCCTCTGTTTGTCCCCACAGTTTGATGTGTTGTTAGGTGGAACCTCAGACTTCAGCGTTTCCCTCGATGTGATTTACGAGAAACGATGATTAACTCCGACACCACGGCTTCACATCTGTGGCCTTATTTTGTCTCAACTCCAGTAATCCAATAAAAATAATCAGACTTTATAACAATCTTCTGCTTTTGTTTAAAACTCTTCAAACATTTCTGACAAATGACAAAAAACTTTTTCTACGTGTATGAGAGCTGATTGATAAATCTGAGTCCTGAGGTCGAAGATGTTCAGTTGCACAGCATCTGCGTTCTGCACGTCTGCTGGGCCGAGTGTGAACATGTAAACTGTGTTTAAGTATGCAAAGTTTTTAAAAATAGACTCCTTCTACCTTTGGCCATGAACCTATCAATCACCTCCTCTTTTGTTTTTGCATTGCATCCTATTGCTTCTGTTCTCCTGTTAAAATGTTCACATCCTGCACTTCACATGTAATTCGTCACATTTGGGATTTTGCACATAATTACTGCAAATTTTCATGTTGAACCACTAAATGTATTGTTCAGTTTAAAAAAATACAGCAGTTTTGCAGTATTTACAACTGTAGGGAAAGTGCTTTTCATGTGCATTTTTAGACATTTTGACAAAAAAAGTGTTGTAAATTAAAGATCTTGTCATTTGTGAATTTAAAGCTCATTAGTTTCCTGCTTTGTTGCGGTCGAGCTGCAGTCAGAAACGAGTTCACTGTGGCAGAAATGCTTCACCTGGTTGGTTTCGGTGTCACTTCGTGTTCACATCACGTCATACATACCACACATTACATTCATTCACGGGGAAAAACACGAGTCTTAAATGTAATTACATGCAGGAAGTGGGGTTTCCTGAAAGCTGTCATGTTTCACAAAGTCACATTCATTCAGTCAGATCTGCAGGAAAAGGCCCCGCTGCAGCTCGTTCAGGAAGCATTTTAATTGTTTGAAGATGTTTCTGAAAGTTTGATGCAGTTTTCATTAAATGCATCTTTTACCTGATGAGACATGAACACCAACTCGTGCAAACATTCCTCTTCTGTAAGTCAAACTGACCTTCAGCTTCCAGCTGACACAACGAGCAGCGACGTGGCCGATGTTTTCTTTAAAGACGCCTGCAGCCACGATGAGCTCACATGTCACAAAGCGGAGCTGCACATTTCTGAGCGTGTCGGCGTGTGTGACAGACGGTTTGTGTCGGGAGCTTCAGAGGGAGTCGCCGCGCTGAGTCACTGCCGGTTCAGCCACATTTCACTGTTGGCAAACAAAAGCAGAAGCTGCTGTTTCAACAGCCGAGAGCTTCCTCCCGACGTGCTGTCAGCAGCTCTGGACGGGCATGAGCAGCATGTCTGCAAACAGCAGGGTTAACCCTTCAGCAGCCGAGACGCAGCTGAGACGCAGCTGAGACGCAGCCAAGACGCAGCCGAGACGCAGCCGAGACGCAGCCTCTGCAGGCGGAGAGCAGGTTCAGCTCTGAAGTATCTGTACTCGAGTACTGGCTTTGTACTCCACTACAACTCAGAGGGAAAATATTGTTTTGGTTTCATTTATTATTCTTTATTTTTTTACACAGACGATGTCACTGTTTATCTCACCTGTGTGTGTGTGTGTGTGTGTGTGTGTGTGTGTGTGTGTGTGTGTCAACAGCACAGGCTGCACCTCTTCACTCTGATTAAGTCCTGACTCTCATGATAAAGTTGAATATTGAACAAATTAAACTGCTGAAAAAAGTTTTGGTCAGTTTCATCAGATTCTGTCTTTGGCTGTTGTGAGACTCCGAACACACACAGAAACACACACAGAAACACACACAGAAACACACACAGAAACACACACAGAAACACACGCACGCCGCGTGAACGTTTGAATGTCCAGCTGTTTAACCATCTGAACATCCATCAGATCTGAGTCACACACTCCGTCTCACCCTCTGTGCTCTGTAACACTGATCAAATGTCTCTGAATCAGCAACAAACTCCTGACTTCCTGCACGAAACTCTGAGTCTTTTCTGTCTCTTTTCAGCTCAGCTGGTCTTCAGCAGTCACACTGGACTCGCCGTTCACTCGCCGTTCACTCGCCGTTCACTCGCTTCCATGAAACGCCATTAAGAAGAGTCTCGTCTTATGTCACCGACGTCCCTCGGGACCGTCTGTTCCCTGCCATCCTCCTCCATTAACAGCTGGTTACCACGGCGACAGCTGCAGGCGTCATCCTCTCATCCCCGGGTGCGATGACAGACGCGGCCTGAAGCATCTTTAAATGAAGTCATGTGTATTCAGTCGGTGCGTGGTGGATTATTACAGGATGGTGAAGGGAAACACACAGAGGATCATCAGCATCTCTGCAGCCCCACAGAGACGCTCAGACGCTCGCAGCTCCTCGTCTCATTTCCTGTCAGCCTCAGTTCAGCGTCTCACTGAACCGAACCTGCAAACAGCAGACACACAGTTTGAGACCAGCTGATGATGATGATGATGATGATGATGATGATGATGATGAAGGCAGCAAACGGAGGGATATTTCCCCTGACCAAAAACAGAGAGAGAATTTGGACTTTATGCTCACCAACATGACTCCACTGATCTCCATCAACAAACCACACCAAGCTTCGGGCAGAAGAAGTGTGTTTTAAGCCACAACAAAATGCAAACGTGGGTTATTCTCTGGCTCAGTGTGTGTTTCAGTAAAGTAAAATACAATATCACATGGACGAAAGTGGAAAACTGAAAAATGAAAACTTGTGTTTTTTTCTGGTGTCAGTGCAGAAACACAAAGTTCATCTGTGTGAAAAAATATCCAAACAACTGAGCTTCATTCAGACTCCGACATGGAAGAGGAGGCTCGTCTGAAGCAGGAAGTAGACATGTGTGTGTGTGTGTGTGTGTGTGTGTGTGTGTGTGTGTGTGTTCAGATTAAGATGCTGTAGAGAGGACAGCTCTTTGGCTTGCACAGCCACGATCTCATTGGAATGCAAGTGCATATCTTGCTCTGCAGCTCACTCTGCATGAAATAACCTCCACACACACTCTCTCACACACTCTTCACACGTATACACACTCACACACACACTCACACACACTTCACACGCACACACACTCACACACACTCACACTCACACACACACTTCACACGCACACACACATTCATACACATCCTCCTTCCATTGGGAGTCGGGACAGAAATAGCTCTGCAGATACGAGTTTGTTCTGAGACACAGAAACATCTGTCTCTCTCTCTGTCTCTCTCTCTGTCTGTCTCTCTGTCTGTCTCTCTCCATCTGTCTCTCTCTCAGCAGTGATGATGTAACGTCCTCACAGTGTCACTGAAATGTGTTTCTCTTTGTTGTGCAGCTTTTAGGAAAAAAAAGTTAATTTACTCTTTTAATGGGAAATATCTTTAGAAGAGGAGGAAGATCTCAGGTCAGATGTCCCCTGTGTGTGAGTATGCAGAGTAATCTGTAGTTAGAGTACTGAGAGTACAGTAAGTGGTGTGAGTCAGATGTCCCCTGTGTGTGAGTATACTGAG
>JAQMCX010000043.1:9733402-9746613 GCA_029814765.1 Acanthurus leucopareius | reverse complement strand
ACACACACCCACACACACACACACACACACACACACACACACACACACACACACACACACACACACACACACACACAGAATCCCCATCATGGCTGCAGATGTGGCACATCTGGCTCCAGCAGTGAGTCATTATTCTTGGCTCGCTCTGCTGTTCTGATCCCCTCTCTCTCTCTGCCGCCATGGCAACTGACGAGTGTTTGGCAGGAAGGACTTGGCACGGCGCCGCGGCGAACGAGTTCGAGCTGTGGAGCTCAGGGAGAGAGGTGTGTGTGTGTGTGTGTGTGTGTGGACAGGAGGAACAGATTCAAACTGTGTGTGTGTGACGGAGGTAAAGAGTATAAACAAAAGAGAGCGAGGAGGGACGAGCGAGGCGAGGTGGGCGGGGCTTCGGTCTGGCGACGGTCCAGTCAGATCATAAAGCTGAGTTTGAATCGAGGCCTCTGGCAGAACAAAGCTGTTTGTGACACCGCCGCCGCCACCACCGCCACCGCTTGGCAGCCGCCACATTTTCCCAGCAGCCTTTGCATTGGCAGCTGGCCGACCTTTCCCTGCAGGCCTGCAAAGAGGATTAGAACAGGGGGGGAGGGGGGGCGGCGAGGGGAGGCGAAGGGAAAAAGAGAGCCTTGTTGTTTTTCTCTTGTCTCCTCACTTTGCCCTCAGTGACATCACCGCCGCGCCGCTTCCAGATGCACGGCGTCCAAAAGTGTTTTTCCCCGGGTTTATTTGACTTGGCCGTCCATTTTATAAACGCCGCGTCGGCTGCTGTATCTCGGGTGATTGTGTGGGGGGGGTGCAGCGCCCAAAATGGCGCCTCCTGCAGTCTGCAGCCCTGACAAAGAAAAGCAACCGCAGCTTTGTGAGATAAAAACTGGAGCCAAACCAGATTCGGTGTGTAAACGCGGAGTGGAAACCGAGGTTCGACGCTCCGTTTCTCTGAACGTCGCTCCTGATCTCCAGAGGACGAACCCTTTTCATGTCGAGGCACCAAGTTCTCAACATTTACACAGTTTTGACTCGACAGACTGTGCAAACATTTTTTTGGTGTCAGCAAAGACAATTAGCTAATGTTTGCAAGCTAACATGTTAGCTTAGCATGTTAGCTTGCAAACATTAGCTCATTAGCACAGAACATAAAGTGCAGTTTAGGCTGATGAAACATCGAAAGCTCTGCAGGGATTCAGTCAAAAATAAAAAATTGTTGAACAATGCAAAGATCTACCTGCAGGTGGCGCTAAGACAAAAGTCAGAGGACTTCCACAGTGACAGCATGTGATCCTGAGAGGCACCGAGCGGCTGCACCAGGTTTCATTTCAAAAGGCTGAGTTTTCCTTTTCTAAAAGTGATCAGACTCAGCTGAGCAGACCGACGTCGCTGAGATTCCAGGTCAGAAGAACATCATCAGAACTGTCAGCTGAACTTCACTCAGTCTGTTTTCACACTGAAGGACTGAACGCTGCATTTCAGAGGCAATGAATGAAAACTTTGACCTGGTTTCTTCAGTTTTTAACGTAATCAAAGTTCTTTCAGTGACAAACAAACGATGGATGTGATCAGATGAGTCATTCATGTTGACATATCGATATCTTGGCTGCACCAAAACAAAGTTACATATATTTATATATGTGTTTTTTTTTCTCAAAGCCGACGGAGCCGTCGTTCTTCGCAGCAGATGTGTGCGGTGAAGCAGGTTCTCGCCGCCTGCTGAAGCTTTCATCCTCCGTCCAAACACCTTTTGT
The DNA here is from genome assembly GCA_029814765.1 of Acanthurus leucopareius. NCBI lineage: Eukaryota > Metazoa > Chordata > Actinopteri > Acanthuriformes > Acanthuridae > Acanthurus > Acanthurus leucopareius. The sequence goes on along the minus strand of JAQMCX010000043.1, from coordinate 9,744,877 downwards.
TCCCGGCACTTATTGATTTAAATCTGCGAGCAGCTCCATGAATAAATCAGCGCATCATTTCCTGAGTGTGTGTCTTTACAGGAAGGGGAGTGCGTCCATCTGATGGGGACGTTTCCAGACGGGGGGGCCGGCTGACTCTGTGAAGAGGCTTCCAGCATGTAAATGAGATGGAGATGTGTTTGTTGAGATGGTAAACAGACTGTTGTTGGTGCTCGGCCAGAAGAAGAAGGAGGAGGAGGAAACGGCAGCGGCGTCTCAGTAAACAGGAAGTAGTTCATTACTGGAAAATATACTGACTACAAAGTTTGGTGCTGATGAAAGCGGAGATTTAAATGCATCGAGCAGCTTCTGTTTACCCTCCACAGACCCGAGGAACCTCAGCACATCTGCTGTGTGTGGGGGGGTTTACCCAGAAGTCCCTGCAGCGACAGGAATGCGACGCGGCTGCAGAGCTGCAGGATGAAAGCACCGAGGAGAACTTTAGAGAAAAACTGGAACAACAGTGAAATGAAATGTGCTGGAGGAAGCTGAGTCAGTCCGTCCCGTTGTGTTTACAGTCGGTCAGCCCTCCTGCAGCGGCTGTTCGTCCTGCTGAAACAGTCAGTAAGACCTCCGGCTTCAGACGGGCCGGCGGCGAGGGCGGCCTCTCAATAATCGAGCAAATGGCTTCGCAGCATCAGCTTTGATGTGTTAAAATGGGTTTAATGTTTAAACGCAGCATCCGGTGAACGCAGCGTCGCCGCACACGGAGCAACGCTTTGATGATGCGGAACAGATGATGCGTTCAGGGCAAAAAATTAAACACGTTTCCGTTTTATCTCGCCTCAATCAGAGGAAACTGTCAGCGGTCCAAATAATTAAGAATTGGCCTCAGATTCAAACAGAAACAGATTAGCCCCCGCGGCCCCGGCGGGATTCACTCTGAACGAGCTGCTTCATGAAAAACTGTTTGAATGATTTTTTCTTTCAGCTTTTGGTGATTAATGACGTCTGTCAGACCGAACGAGCCGCCAAACTCTCCCCTTCACCGTCGTCTCACAGCGTCTGAAGGGGATCGAGTTTTTCCTCTTTCAGGAACCTGAATCTGTTAAAAATGCCAGATTTGCACACAAGATGAGGCCAAAAGTATGTGGACGCGCTACAAATATGACGACCTGCACTTGTCTGGTTTCAGGAGACCAAACACAGAGACCAAAGGAGAAAACATGGACTTTAAAAGACTGATCATGTTTCTCTGGAACATCTGGATGTGGAGTTAAACAGCTGTTCTGTATCTTTGATAAGTTTTAATATTTTTGTTTAATGCTTGTTTTCATTAGCTGACAAAAGATGAATTTGTTGCTCGTTTAAGTTTTGATTTCCTCTACCTGTGTGTTCTTCCAGGTGTGCTGATCGATCCTCCCTGAGGAGGTTTCAGTGTGTAAAAACCAGGACATGAGACCTCCAGCATGAGAGCCAGGAGCCATCTGAGGAGCGTTCCTGATGGAGGAAGTGCGGGACTTCTTTGGTCACAGTGAGCTCTGTGGGCCGAGCTGTGGCTGGAAACGGTTAATCGTGGTGGAGCTCCATGACCCCGGCGTCACCTCCCAGCTCTGCCGTTCCCACCATGCAGACTTCCTCCCTCATGTGAGACCGCTAAGCTGAACAAACTGACTGGGCCGACCCCTGCAGACATGAGGGCCAAGTCTGCAGATCTCCCCCCCGAGTGGCCCACAGGGAGGCTATTTAAAGACCCGCTGATGAGGCACAACACACACTGACGGAGCTTCATGAGCTCGCAGCGCCCGACGTCCTGAGAGGTTCAGCTGCTGCAGGAGCCACAGGGATGCTCTGCTTGGAGGAGGAGACACACCTGCACTCAGGGTCTTCAGAATGAGAGAGGACTGAAATGCACACGAAGCTCTGCGAGAACCTGAAAAATAAAGAGCACAGTCGCTTGCATCCTTTCCAGCTGCAGCTAACATCTGCACGGCTGGTTCATCTGCTGTTCAGGGCAAATAAAGAGTCCAACAACCAAACACAAGCAATCCATGCAACGCGAGAATCAGACTCCCTTTTCACGGTAAACGTCGACCTCCATCTTGAGCTCATGCTCCACACTTTGGTCCAGCTGGAGGTGAATGCAGCTGCAGCTGTGCAGGAAGAAGAAGAAGAAGAAGAAGAAGAAGAAGAAGAAGAAGAAGAAGAAGAAGAAACCCATAGAGATGCTTGTTTTGTGGAGAAGCTGATGGAGGAAATCACATTTACACATTTAAACATCTGAAGGTTTATTTGTTTTCTTACTTTCAAACTTCCACTACTGACACCTGCTGGCGTGGAGGTTCGAGTTGTGCATGTGGGGAAATCCAGGGAGGCTCAACTGAAGGACAGATGGAACCACGAGCACATCCAGACTGCAACAAGCTGCAACGAGATCAGCTTCAGTTCTCTGAAGTTAAGATCAGAACATGAGGGAGGAGCTTCTGTTGTTGCAGTGATAAAACTTCCAGTTTCAGCTGCAAAAATAAAAACCTGTTTGCCATTAAAGTGTAAACTGTCTGAGCTGAACGGTGGGATGAGTGAATGATGTGGGAAATGTCGTCCGTGCTGTCAGTTCATGTTTGTGTTTCCATTTGAGAAGTGAAATCACATGAGGATGCCCCCCCCAACACACACACACACACACACACACACACACACAGCGACAGGATGATCCGTCAGCTGACTGAGAGGATTTACAGCGGGGGGGTTGCAAAGGGTCACAGAGGCTTCAGAGGAGACTGAGAGGGCAGCCATGATGGACTCCTGACGCTCCGTCACACTGAGAAGCTCCTTCAGCAGGTTATTTAGGGAAAGTGATGCAAGAGGCTTTGTGAGTTCGTCCTGAGGCGCCGCGCCGTCCTGATCAGCAGCCGGTTGGCTGTTCGAGCCACGAGGCCGCCGGCTCAGTTACCGCAGTTTGGTTAAAAGGTGCATTAGACTTTTTAGTTGTTCCACATTTTGTCGTATTCAGTCACAAAGCAAAGAATCGGACACATTCAGATGTTGATCTTGTCTCTTTTCAGGAGTTATGAGATGTTACCAAGTTATTGTTATTCATTCTAAAAGGGGATTTAAAGGTCTGAGGCACATTTCATGCATAAAACACCTGCTGTACAGATCTGAAAGGTGTCACAGAGAACTATTCCTCGTCTCATCAGTCATGTTTGACATGTGAACTTCCTGGCTGGTGATCGAAGCTTGAGGACCTGCAGAGCTTCATTCTGCAGCTTCTGTCTCGTTCTGGCTCTGAAGTCCAACATGTGTGTCTGTGATCTCTCCGTGGTTTAAGTCGTGCTTAGTTATTATTTTGCATGAGGTTTTAAAAGTCTTGAAGAAGAAAGGAAGGAAGTTCCCTGAAACTGGAGCTCGTATCTGCCTGGTTCTGTGCAGGAGGAGACCTGGCTGATGGAGCTCTGCACGCAGCCACCATGTGAGACACGCTGAGGAGATCTGACCTCATGTGACCCTGCTGTGCTCCGCCTCTCACCCCGCTCTGCTGCTCTGCATTTGCTTAAACATGCATGAACGTCGTCCAGGATGCAAACGCGTCGCCTGCAGCGGCCTGGAGCCGAGAAAACAGGACGCTTTGTTCACTTCCTCTCCTCCCGTCGGCCGACTGAGCGAGCGATGTCACGGAGGGAGGGAGGCGGGACTCGACGGCGTCTGATGCAGAGACGATGCTGCTGACTCAGCGCCGGCCAGGCGGCAACAGGATCACACGTCAGTCAGCTGCCTCCCGCCCTGAATCCCTCGGCTCCGTCACCTCACAGCTGCCTCTGACCTTTACAGCACCACCTCTCCACCGAGGCAACATCTCCAGCAGCACGTCACCACACCAGGAACACAACACACACAGCTGTTTGAGGTGCTGCCTCATGGTAGAAGCACCTACAGGGCCGGTGAATAACATGAGCAGGTGATGTTCGTGGGGAAAGTAAAGAGCATTAATATGATGCTGTTGGTTCTTAACGTGACAACAAACTGACTGCAAGAGAAAGTTAATACAACAAAGTCTGACTGAACTAAAAAAAAACTAAAATATAGAAAAACAAGCTTTTAAAAATCATTTCTGTCTGTAATTGAGTCAAAAATCTTATTTTCCAAAAATAAGAAAAGATCTCTCCACCTGTTTCCAGGGTTTGAACCTTCAGTCAGAGAAGAATGAAGCAGGTCAACCAATGAAAACGACTGAAACAGACCGACGGACGGAAAAGATCTGAAAACTGAACCATTTTAAACGTTTTTAAGAGAATCAGACTTTAAGGACTCGATGAGCTGGAGGTCAGAGTTCAGATGATCGAACAGCTCAGCTGCTTCTCTGTTTGTTGTTCAGCTCAGTTTGTGTGCAGTGAGTGAAGGGACGGACGTCTGCACTTTACTTGGCAACAGCGGCTGAATTCTGTGATTGGCTGCTGTCTCCGTGACGTCACGGGCGCTCGGCTGCAGGCTGGAATGCAGCAGAAGGTCTGAGGAAGCTCTCAGCAGAGACACGCATCCTGCAGGCCTCAACACACACACACACACACACACACACACACTTGTTGCTCCTCATCCTGCAGAGAAGCTGATTTTACTGCTAAATAACATTTTCACAGACTTTTTTAAAAGACAAATGTTATTTTAATGTTGCCGTGTGTTCGATGCAGAGCGAGCAAACATGTGGAAACTCCAGAAAAAATGAAGTTATAATAAAACCAGTTTGTTCTGGAAATGAAAGCGTGAGGCTGAAGCACTTGTTGAACCCTGAGCTGAGTGTGTGCAGGATGTCAGCTGGACTCCCTGCTCAGGCTCTGGTATTTATAAAAGCTGTTTGGTTCCCTGCAGGCAGAGAGGAGGAGTGATGTGAGGACGTCTCACTCTGCCTTAAATACCACAGATCACATCACCGCTGAAGCACCTCCTGATCATGTGAGGAGAACATCAGTCTGCATGCTGCTGCTGAACTACTCCAACAAACACAACTTCACCTTCAGACAACAACAGGCGACATTCAGTCAGAAACATGATGAACACGTTTGTTTGATGTTTCAGGGTTTTAACTCTCAGCTTTCAGCAGAAACATCATCATCATCATTATTTATCTGAACAAAAACACTCACTGAAGCAAAGCAGCTGTTTCCAACAGAACGAAGACTCTTCTGTTTTCTGTTCGGCTTCATTTGTTTTCTGACAATCAGGAATAAAATACAAAAAGCTGATTCAGGTTTAACATGAAGCTTCAGGTTTTACAGGCCTGACATGTTCCTCACTCTGCTAACATGGAGTGAATGTGTGATAACTTTACATGAACATGATGAGGAACTCTTCTGGACCGACTCGCAGGCCGCGTTAGCTTACATCATCACTCTCCGGTGAGGTGCTCAATGCTGGGTGAAGGTCAGCTGAAGCACTTCCAACCCGAATCAATGTCGTCTGAATCGGTTTTCGACCTGGACACCGGAACGAGGTGACCTGGTGACTGTGGAGGAGGACAGGAGAGCTGCTGAGGTCTTTAAACCCGTCCATCTTCCCCCAAAGAGCTTCAGGTTCTGCAGATGAATCCACAGAAGGTGTGGACCTTCAGCTCAGAACTGAAGCAGCCCATTATCCCCCCAGCGAAGCCACATTACCAACCTCATTTCCTCTCAGCAGCATGTCCGGATCAGGACCAGGGCCGGGGGCAAACCTGGTGGAGCAGGTTGATGTTCAGACGTTTGCGACGCCGGAGACTCAGACGACCAGCTGAAGAGCGAAGGATGTCAGCACCTCCTCCAGAACGTTGCGAGGTTTCAGCCCCGTTCACATCCTGTGGGTCGGACGGCTTTGGCCCCCTCGTGGTCCAGCGAGGTCGAAGGAGCCCAGGAGATGTGGACTCATGTTCACCTGCATGTCCTCCTGAGCAGACCACACGGAGATGCTGGAGGACACGAGCACAGACGTTCATCGATGCTCTGAGGTGCCTCATCAGTCTCAGGGGAACGTGGAGCTCCGGCGTTCTTCTGCTCATTCTGTCATTTATAAATCAGCACGGTGTTGATTACTTTCCTTCTCTGGTGTGATGTTAGCATGCTGACGCTGTGACAGACGGATGCAGATGTGAGTTTGGTTTGGTTTGGCTCGCTGGGTGAGCAGAGTGAGGTGTGTGTGTGTGTTGGTTTAGATGTTTTTAACTGCATATGTGTGTAAAAAAACACCGAGCAGCAGCTACCAAACAGACGAGGTGGAGATATTTTCAGCTTGAGTTATGATTTTATTCCTCCAAGCCAGAGACACATTAGCCAAACCCGCGTGGAGAGCCGGACGACCCTGGAACGATACGCAGATTTAGCATTTGGCTAATATCGTCTCTTTAATCAGTGTATCTGTTAGCTGTGACTGTCTGAGAGGAAACAACATGACGCTGTGACGGAGATGAACATCATGTTCATCAGCTCCATCAGTCACTGTGGAGTTGAGAACAGACTGCAGGAGATAAAAGGAGCAACCTGTGCAGATCTCTGTGCTGCTCTCTGCTGCCCCCTGTGTTCAGGAGGGACATTACATGTGACACCGCAGCTAGAAAATTATAACAACAACGAAAAGATCAGGATTCTTTTCACTGAATGTTCCTTCCAAAAAAAACTTCAGATCAAAAACAGGTAATAAACAGTAAACAAGTGTAAGTTCATTTATTAAAATGTAATAAATAACTCAGAAAACTGGCAAAAAAAAGGAATTTAATTTGATGGCAAATGAAAAGGAGTCAGTAACCTGCAGCACGTGCTCTGATTTCTGTGTAAAAGGTGTTTTTGACTCATTTATCTGTGATGTTTATGTGAATGTTCCGTTAGAAGAGAAGATAAATGCTGTTTTCTGCAGCTGTGTGTGTTGTGTTGTTTTCCGCGCGCGCTGACAGGAAGTGCTCCCGCTCCTCCGTCTCGTGGCAGCAGCCGCTCGCGCCGCGTTGTGTGACAGAGTGACGCCTCCTCGCGCGCGCGGACGATCTTCGGCCGTGAGCTCTCCGGTTAAAGATAGCGACGCGGTGAGCATGCGCCCGAGGGGTCGTCGAAGAATCCAGTAAATAGAGCCCCGGAGCACGAGCCGAGTGTCGGCGCTGACGTCACGGCCCTACATTGAGAGCTCGAGCTGAATTGTAAGCGCGAGCTTAGACGGAGGCGCGCCGAGGAGAAGGACACAACTACGATGAGCCGCCGTCGGTGAGACTCTGCCGCTTTCCGACGGAAAATACGACGACATTTTCACTGCGACTGCCGGTGATTTCTTCCCTCCAGCGACGTAAACAAACCGGCGGACATTTTGGAGAGAGAGCGCTCGCTTCGGGGTTACAACATGTCCTCCGCGGCGGTCGCTGCCTCCAGAAGGCAGTCCTGCTATCTGTGCGACCTGCCCCGCATGCCGTGGGCGATGATCTGGGATTTTACCGAGCCCGTTTGCCGTGGATGTGTAAACTACGAGGGGGCCGACCGGATCGAGTTTGTTATCGAGACCGCCCGGCAGCTGAAGAGGGCGCACGGCTTCCAGGACGGCCGCTCTCCGGGCCCGGGGAAGCCCCAGCACGCCGGGAAGGACATCAACCACTCGGCAGGAGACCCGGGCTCCCGCCCGCCGCAGCCTCTGGACCGCTACCCGCTGTCCGACCGGCCGCCCCGGCTGGGGCCGGAGTACCAGGCGGGGCGGCAGGCGAACGGCCTCCCCATGCCCAACGGGTTCCCAAAACCCGACGAGCCCCCGGAGCTGAACCGTCAAAGCCCCAACCCCCGCAGGACTAGCGCGGTTCCTCCCAACCTGGTGCCTTTAACGGCGAACGGCGGCATACCGACCATCCATCAGCTCAACGGCCGCCCGGCTCAGATGGGTCTGCCCGGGGTGCTGGCCGCCGCCGGCCTCGGGGAGCACGGCAAGCGGCCGGAGGACCTGAAAGACAAACACAGGCCGGACAGCCTGTCGGACATGTCGGACAGCCACAAGGACTGGATGGGAAAAGGCAAGACGGTGCGGGACCTGATGGCGCTGCACACGCTGGACGGCCGGTTCAAGAAGGAGCACGCCGCCTTACCGAGGGTGCTGGGATACGACGCGAGCGCCACTTCCTCAAAGACAGGTACGCCGCCTCCGCGCGGGGCTGAGAGGTCGGTGTGAACGGCCATGCGGGATGAAAACAGGAACTCAGGCGGTGAAATTATGTGTCAGCGGTTTTTGTGCACGGCGCTGACGTGTGTCTGAACCGACACGCTCGCTCGGTAACGGCCACGCTGCCGAACGGACCCGTTCACCTCCGAGCACGCGCAGGTTGGCGGAGGACGCAGCGCCGTAAACAAAGCTTTTATTCACCGCTGAGAAAATTCGTGTGTTTTATTATTCAGAGATCAGCACGCCGCGGTGTGTGTGTGTGTGTGTGTGTGTGTGTGTGTGTGTGTGTGTGTGTGTGTGTGTGCAGTGTAGTGTGCAGTGTGTATGTGTGTGTGTGTGCGTGTGTGTGTGTGTGCGCAGTGTGTATATGTGTATGTGTGTGTGTATATGTGTGTATATGGGCTTGTGTGTATGTGTGTGTGCGGTGTAGTGTGGCCGTGTTAACCCTCCCTCTTCCTCTTCCTCTGCCTCAGACAGGGGGAAGCACCCGCGGGGCCCGAAGAGGAAGGCGTCCCCGGAGCCAGACGGCGAGGGCAGCGCCCCCAAGATGAACGGTGGCGAGGGCCAGCCGTGGCTCCCCTCGCCCTCCGAGGTCCTGAAGATGCCCCCGGCCGCCTTGCCCGGCTTTTCGGCCGCTCCCCCCTCCACCATCTCCCCCCATTCCCGCACCACGCCCCCTGAGGCCGCCACCGCACAGAACGGCCAGTCTCCCATGGCGGCGCTCATCCTGGCCACCGACAACGCAGGCAGCACAGGCTCACCTAAGGACGCCAACCAGGTACACTCCACCACTGCGGGCGCACGGAGGAACAGCGGCAGCCCCCTGTCGCCCTCCTCGGCTTCTCAGAGGAGGCTGGCCCAGAGGGACGGGCCGGCGGGCGCCAACCTGTCTGCTCTACACACACCTGGCGGCATGGACCCCCATGCGGCGCCACCACAGAGCATTCCAGACTCTTCCGTGCCGCCCGGCAGCGTGCCGCTGTGCTGCACTCTGTGCCACGAGCGGCTGGAGGACACTCACTTCGTCCAGTGCCCGTCGGTGCCCTCACACAAGTTCTGCTTCCCCTGCTCCCGGGAGAGCATCAAGCAGCAGGGCGCCACCGGAGAGGTGTACTGCCCCAGCGGCGAGCGGTGCCCGCTGGTTGGCTCCAACGTGCCGTGGGCCTTCATGCAGGGGGAAATAGCCACCATCTTGGCCGGAGACATAAAGGTTAAAAAGGAGAGGGACCCTTAAAATGTTCACCAGCTGTTTTTCTTGAACTCCTTTCCTTTTCTAACACGACTGCGGCGACAGCAGCAGGACTTACCGTAGTGCTGGGCGGTACGACCACAAATCTGCACCTCCGGTTTTTTCAAATTACATCGGTTTCACGGTTTATGTCACTATTTTTTTTTTTTCATGCACGACTGCGTGTTGACACATTTTCTGATGATTTAGAGCAGAATTACTGCGGTGAGTCGGCGTAGAGTGACCTGTTTCACCGTCATGAGGAGTGAATGTTGGAGGAAAATGGCGTCCAGTTGTCCCCCGTAGTATTCACACCGGTTTACGCGGCAACACGAAACGATGCCGTTTACAGCGGTGGCGCTCATGATTCTGATGAGGCGAAGGAATCTGAACCTTTTTATTATCAAATCTGCTTTTTTTGTCGTAAGCGGTCCCTCCAGACATCAGTGCCTGCAGACGTGGAGGACGCAGATCTGCATTCGTGATGTTCTCTGACGTGTTTGCGGCTGCGGTGGCGAAGCAAATTGCTCGCGTCGCCTCCAGCGGCTGCAACTTTAGCTCGACAGCATTTGTTAAAGATGCTCGTTTGATCGATGTCAGATCTTTTGAAGCTGAAGAACTTCAGCTCAAGTTCTTCAGCTTCATGTTCTGCTTCTTCTCCAAACGATGCTTTGGTCCATTTTCCTCGCCGCTCAGTTGCCGTTGTACCTGTACTGGCGCCCCCACATGCTTACTTAGTGCAACTGCAGAAACAGTCCCGCGGTGCTGCGTTTGCTGCCTGCTCTTCCCAACGTTACGTACGCTAAACACACACACACACACACACACTGATTTGGAGTATCTGAAAAATTCACATCATTAAAAAATTCGGTATGAACCGGTTTACCGCCCAGCACTAACTTAGAGTAAACACACACACACACACACACACACACACACACACACACACACACACCGAGTCTGAGTCACCCAGCAGGCCCCAGAGAAACTAACGGACATGTACATATTGGACACAAGGGAAGTGTAGACTTCATATACATGGCTGTATAAATTTTTTTGATTTTTCTTTTTCAATACGTTGTGTTTCTATGATTTGAAGATGAAAAGGTATGTACCCCCCATAACAGACCCCCCCCACACTTGTTTCTTTCAGTCTATCGGTGTACTTTAGGTCTGGAGACGGTCCCGTCAAACATAGAATGTGACTAATCTGAGCACTTGGCAGAAAAATAATAAAAAAACAAAGAAAAAAATGCTTCTAGCTGTACATGTATGCACTTGTTTAAAAAAACTTGCCAAATACAGTTTCAGACCTTGTGATAAACTCAGTGTCTCTGTGCTTTGCTTCTTCTTCATGACCGGCGAGGTTGTGATTCAGCCGTGATGCAACGCTGCTCAGCAGGAGCGAGCCGGCTTCCAGGGAGGGGGGGATGGAGGAGAAGTCAAGGAGACAGACAGGGGCGGGTGGGGGGGGTGAAGGCCGGGGTGAAAGTGTTGCATAAACGTTTTGTACAGTAAATCACGTAGGCGGGTCGAGGCCGCTGGCCGCCGAGCGCCGCGTCCTGCGAGCGCTGGGAGATAATGAGGCCTAAAAATAGTGGGATGTGCAGCGGCGCCATGCGCGGCCTCAAAGCGCCGCCAGCTGAGGCGTTTGTTGATGTGTCAGGATGAGTCCGACGCCTCACGTGCCCTTTGTGTTTTCACTGTTGACAAATCTGGACCAAAATGTGTTCCTCATGTTTGTGAGTCACAGCTCCGCATGGCGAGGGATCGGCCTGACGTCCCATCAGCCTCCTCTGTCATGCTGGAGAACAAAGCGTGGCGGCGGACGAGCCCACGCCCCGATTCCAGAGAAAACACGCAGGAGATGTGAGGTCATGTGCAGCTCGGCCCTCTGGGACTCTGACGGCGGGAGCTGAGCTGAGCGCCTCGTCACCGGTTTTTCCACATAACTCGCTCCGTCACGCTGTCGGGATGACAGTCGCCTCGGGGCTCTGTTTGGCCCCTGGGGGGTGGGGGGGGGTGGGGGGGGGGGGTTGCTCGGGGCTGCTTTAGAAAACACAAAGTTTCCCAGCCTTAAACCCCTTTCTCTGACAGGATGAGTTATGCTCTTTGCC
>JAQMCX010000043.1:9708231-9728231 GCA_029814765.1 Acanthurus leucopareius | reverse complement strand
AGCAAACACACGGCGAGCAGGAACAACAAACCTCAGCTGTTCTCACCTCGGCGACGCTGCCAGCAACAACACGGCGGGAACGCCGAGGAAGCCTGCGACTTCAGGCCGCACGGAGCCGCTTCACGCCGACGTTTCAGAGATTCACTTTAAACTCACCAGGACTGACCTTATTCCCATGGTGGTCATGTTTAATTTAAGTCACACTTAATAAAGTGGGAAACTCTACCTGGAGGGCTTATCCACTATTTAAAAGCAGAGTTGTGTTTCCTTCAGCCAGGTAACCAGAGGATTTCTGCACTTTTTCTGAGCCATGAGATCATTTATGAAACAAACACAAACAAAAGTTATAAAAATAGATGTTGTGTTACTGCGAAAAAAAAAGCTGCAGTGAAGCCGTTTTGTTCTGTTTGACGTATTTACTCTTTTTCCAGTCAGATTTCACAAGTTAAGGACGTCAGATTTAACTAAACTCTGGAGCTTTCAGGCTTCTCTCCCCACGTCAGGAACACTGACCACTTTGATTCAGATGGAAATTTTGGCTAGTTAGCTTGTTAGCTTGGAGCTGCCAGTACTAGACTCTGGTAGCTAAGCTGCATTCATATAACATAAAATATATAATATATAATATATAATACATAATATATAATATATATGTAGGATTGTGTTTGCACGTCTGAACCAAAGAGAACCGCTGAAACAAAACTCAAACTTTCAATATGCACATTTATTTCAACCAAAACTCAGAGGTGATAATAATAAAACAACGTGAGCGGTTTGTTTGCGTCACAGTTCTGCAGTAATTCATCATTAGCTTCACTCAAAATGTTACCAACAGAAGATGTATGGACTTTGAGGGCCTAAAATGCTGAGATCTTCTCAGCATCAGCAGCTCTTCACCTTCACATCATGCAGCCGATCGTTCGACCTTCAGTGAGGAACACAAGACTTCAGTTACCTCCAGCTCATCACGTCTGTGTCAGTGTCACACACTCCTATCAACTGCTCCACCCTGCAGAGCAGACAGAGGGACGGATCCCAGCAGGGGTGGAGGTCACGGTGGAGGTCAGGGTGGAGTGCTGGGTCACATACAGGACCTTCATCCAGGAGGCCATGTGAGAAACCAAAACGAGAAACTTTTCCCAAACCTGATCCTCAGTCTTGGTGTCTAAACATCTTCAACCTCAGTCAGACTCGCTGTGTTGGACTCTGAGGAACCTGAACGTCGCACTCGACCACCTGGAACATGAAGGGCTGAAGCAACACATGCTTCCACGCGCCTACGCCGCTGCACCGCTGCGCCGGCCTCGTGCTCGCCATGTGCTCCTGGGTCGAGCCTCTCTTCATCTGGAGTGTGTCCAAATCCAAACGCCGCTCAAAAGGTCAGCCAGCCGCGTCATGAACATCGACCCCAACTCACACAATGGTCGGCCTCATCAGCACTTTCACAAATCTGCCCAGGGGCTTTAAAGACACCCCCCTTAACACCCCAACACACACACACACACACACACACACACACACACACACATCCAGGAAACGTGGATGAACCGTTCCTCTGTGGAAGAGAAAACCATGATGGTTTCCATCCACGTTTCCACCAAACTGATGCAAAGTCACATGTTGAAAGTGTTGCAGGATTCTGCTGAACAACGGAAGCAGCTTGAGACCGAAAACCAGAAAACACACGAGATGGTTTCACATGTTGCAGTTTTTTACTCAACAAACCAAAAGTGAACATCAGCAGGTATAAACATGTTGTCATCAATCAGACACTTCAGACACAGTTTGGCTCGGTAGCAAAAACATGCTGAGGCCTGATAAACACGACTGGATCATTATTCTTTTATTTAAGTTAAAGATGTAAAACCCGACGACGTCCCTCTGATCAGTTTGACCAAAGATGGAAACATCTGGTTCATTAAAGCTCAGCTGGTTGTTTCTGTTGATCTGAGAGGAAATCGGTGAGGGAAGCTGTTTTTACCTCGACTCATCGATGATCTCTGTGAAAACACTCAAGTGTCCGTTTGTTTTACTGCTGCCCCGAACGCATCACAGAGGGGACACCTGAGGAGTGTGTGTGGCAGTGTGTGTTAGGTGTGTGATGGTGTGTGTGGTGTTGTGTGGTGTGTGTGGTGTGTGTGGTGTGTTAGGTGTGTGTGGTGTGTGTGGTTGTGCAGGATCGGCGGCGGGTCAAACCAGCAGCTGCACTCTCTATAATTAGCCGTGGAGGCAGCAGCGGCGTCTGTGCCATTAATCAGTGAGTCCCGGCAGCGAGCACCAAGAAAGGAACGCCGCCGCCGTGTTGACTCTTTATCTGGAAAAGAGGTTTACAGAGCGAGGGCCCAAATATAGCAGCCAGCGCCGAGAGCCGCGGCCCTGTTGCCTGGATATCCCTGCTGGAAGGTAAACAGAGGAGACGCTGGATTTGCCACGTCAATGGGCTGGCAGGAAGTAAAGGCCACAGTGAGGGAGGAGGGGGAGGAGGGGGGAGGAGGGGGAGGAGGGGGGAGGCGATCCCTTTCATCCAGGCTGATACTTTACAACCTGAGAGCAGCCGGCTGAGCTGTCGGCTGGATGCAGAGGCCGTTTTACAGTAGAGCCGAGGCTCTGGAGGCGGCGTGAACCTTATCAGGCCAACAGTTTTATGACGCGGCAGACGGAGCCGAGCAAACCTGATATTGATCACATGAGACCTGCAGAGATAAAACACACAGGACGCTCTCTGCTGCAGCATCTGTCGGCTGCAAACAGCGAATCACACAGGAGGCGTTTGTCAGGTCGAGTCGAGTGTCAACAAAACACCATCAACAACATCTGCAGCTTCAGAACCGAAAAAAGTAAAAAAGAAGCAGCAGCGACAAACTGAAGGTCCAGATGATCAATACTTTTTCATTCCACTGTGAGTCAACAACACATCAGCAAGGTGATCTCAAGGTTTCCTGGATGAAAAAAGCCAGAAACTCAGACAGAGCTGCAGGAGTTTAAGGACAGGGAATTTTTTTTAATCTTTTTTATATTTTTTAAAATAAAATCTTAAGAAAATCCAATCAGTTTTTTAGAGCCAACGATGTTTCGGTCGGATTCTTATAACTGCGTCTCCTTCCTGTCAGCGACACTTAAATCTTTAAATGACAAATAAAAACAGTTTTATTTTAATTTTAAAAAAGGTTCAGTATTTTTCTAAGATGCTGCTCTTTTTAGCAAAAGAACAGAAGGAATTAATAAATCAATAAATAAATATTTTTTTTATATTTTATTCGCAGTTTTTGAGCAACAGTGAAGCTCTGTAGTTCAGACAAATCAGCACGCAGACAGGAAACAGAGAGGACCTCAGACGTAGCCTGGAGGGACTCCACAGCTCAGCCAATGACGTCAGGCTCTGACACCGCAGATGAAAGCAAACAGAATCAATTCTCTTGGTCTAAATTTAAAGGCAGAGCTGTTGTTAATGTTAGCGGTCCAATAAAAACATCAGACTTGTGTTGATCCTCAGACAAACAAGTGAAAACAATAAATATTCAATAACAAGACCAGAGTTTTTCCTTCAGAAGAAACTGCAGAAACATCAGAGACATCAGTGATATAATAACATGGTGGGTTGTTCTGGTTTTTGAAGGCACAGAATAAAAATGTGGTCATGTAAAACTTGCTCATATGTTGTTGGAGAGAACGAAAAGCAGCAGATTTGGTCACTTGGTTTGGAGGATTTGTGGGTAAAAAAGCGGCTGAGGTCAGGCGGCTCTCATGTCGACGTCCGAGGACGCCGACTCACATTTCCAAACACATCGGAGAAGATCTTCAAGTTTTATTTGATCACCTCTGGCTACTGCTTGATGTTTTAGCCTTTTCCACTCACTTTAATTTAGATTAAAGAGCTTTTTTCAAAGACAGAACCTGTCATTCATCCGGCCTGCAGAATGTCGAGTTCTGGCAGAGGTTTTTCTCTTCCTCTTCCTCTAAGCCTCGTTGTTTCATGTGCTTTTTGGCAAACGTCTCAGAGATCTGCTCTTTAAAGGGGAGCGCTCCCATCCTTCCGGCCCCTCTGTTTAGCCTCAGCTTTGAGCCTTAGCTCTTAAATACAGTGTGGTTTGTGCTGCGCAGGGCGGCGCTGGGCTCTCAGACGTGTTGGGGGGCCTGAATCGTCTCCTTCAGATCTGCTTTGTAATTAAATATTCCCCGCAGCAGCATAGGGCCGCTTAAAGAAGGGAAGAGCTGCTTCCCTGCCAACCGCCTTCTGGTAAATGTGTAACAGCTGCTCAGCACTTTCAAGCCGGCTTGCTCAATATTTGGGTTGTTTCCAGAATCAAAGTCCAACCTTTGAACTCCCCCTCTCTCTCTCCTCCCCCCTCTCTCCTCCCCCCTCCTGCCCCGCCTCCCCGCAGGCCGCTGCTATATTTGATCTGAGTGCGCTGACGTCAGCACGCCTCCTCTTATCTGCACTTTCACGAGTGGAAGATAAAATCTGTTTATGTCATTTGTGTATCACAGAGTCACAGAGTCGACCTGAGGCTCAGGCTCTGGAGTAAACATCTGCATGGAGGACCTGGTTCAAAAGAGAAGGAGATAATCAGAAAAAAAGGATCAAAGCAGGAAAAATAGAGGAGCAAAAGAGAAATCCCACTTTAGCATGAAAGATGTTAACCTGCAGTTTATATTAAGACACCAGTCAGACTAAATAAGCTCCCATGTGTTTGTGAACAAGCTCTTAATCCAGATGTTCCGAACTGTTTTCTGTCACACTTTGAAGCAGGAAAAAAACATCAAGCCCCCACGAGCACAGCTGGATTTAATTGATATGATCATGAAGTTTTTATTCTTTAAGGTCAAGTTAGTCAGAAGGAAATATACGACAACATTCACTGCAGGAAAGTGCAATACAGCATGTTGACAGTAAATAAAGATGGACGACGGGTCTCTTCATCTTCCTCTGTACAAAATGAAGCCTGAGTATCCTGATACAGACGCTGCCGTTTTGCTCAGGTGACGTCATTTGGAGTCGGAGTGGCGCTCCATCCATCCATCACTCCATCTCAGGTTAGGATTGGCTGTTAGCGATGACGTCACACTCTCATTTTACAGCATCAATAACAGATTAAAGATGAACTTATTAGAAAAATAAACACTTAGGATGCAAAATCATGACCAGAGCGAACTAAAACATCTTTATGCCAACTTGAAGGGGGCGGGGTTAATGATCTATGTGACGGTCAGACCCTAGGGGGCGATAGAGAAGATGTTTACGCTTCAGTTTTAAAGAGCTGTCATGTCACGCATCTTTAATCAGCCAATAGACTCAACAAATCATCAAATCTAAGATGCTAAACGTGTTAATCAGTGCACATGCTTGGTTAGCATTACCAGAGTCTCCATATTAGCATGCTAACATTAGCATCAAGCCATGCTAACAGCCTCACAGAGCTGCTAGCATGGCTGAGACTTTCACCTTTACAGCTGAACCAAGTTTGGTTTCATCACATTTCAGAGGCGTCCATATAGTTTTGACCACATACTTAATCTACAGTTTATCTTGATTTTAACATAAAATATAAAAATGGATATTTCAAGATTTGAAAGAGTTTGTTTTCTTTCATGTTTCCCTCATAAATCTTTTGTCCTTTTGTTCTTGTTTCCAGCTTCACTTCTGTGACCAGTTGACCTTTATTCTGAGAAATAAATACAAATCTTATCTTGGAGTTACAACATTTACTGTGTGGCAACATCTGTCAACTGTGTGAGTGTGTGTGTGTGTGTGTGTGTGTGTGTGTGTGTGTACAGTCCTGTTATTGAGACAAAGTCCAGAGTGAATGTGCATGCAGGTTCAGGCTATTTTACAACAGCAAACACGTGGTCGGAGCTGCACTTCACAGACAATTTCTCTCTGTGTTGGCCCGCTAACGCTGCGTACAGCACATTCAGCCAAATGTCAAACTGTTTACACCATGTGATATACACGGCCGTGTGCGTGACGCAGGCCCGCATGAATGCAGGCCTTTACAAACGTCCCAGAAGGCTTCCCTGCGGAGCACCAGAGACTCAACTAAACAAGCCAGTTTTATCCCTGCAAGCCAAAAACTGTAATTTTTCGGTCCTCCGGAGAGGAGGATGCATCGGATTTACATGCAGATGAAAGGGCGATTCCCCATCTGACTGGCAGTCAGCTGATAGCAGCGGATAAATGCAGGCAGTGTGGAGGCAGAGAAAATCAGGTCACCGCTGCTCCGAAACAAGGACACACATTTTATTTCCTCCCCGCTCCCGTTCCAAAGAAGGGGGAAAAAAATAACTGGAAAACAGGATTTATAGTCTGGGTTATTTTCACTGGAGTCATGAGGTTTCCAAACTGCTGTTCTTCCTCGTCGCTCTCCAGCTGGATGTCATCTCCTCACATGAAAGTCCACAAATCCAGAGTGACTTTTAGAGGACTTTAAATCACTGCAGCCCGCTGGAGGAAAACTCCTCCACTCAAAAGTGTCACACTTCCTTTTTTTGTTTGTTATTTTGGGTGAATCCTATTGGGAGCCTGTCATTGGTCAACACACCTTTGTACCCGGTTTGAGGCAGAACATGTCAGCAGGACGTTCATCAGGTTCAACACGAGGTTTTAAGGTTCAGAGAGAAGCAACAGATTCGAAGAAGAGGAGTTTGTTCACAGTCACGCAGACTTTTCCTCATTAATCTGGTTTTTATCCGTTTATTAAAAACACACCAACAAGTCTTTTTCAGAGAAATCCTTTATTAAAGGTCAGTGATGTCACGGGGCTGCTGGTTTCCTGCTCACATGAGCCGAACACTGAGCTCCATGTTGCTCCTGATGGGGAGAAGATGTGTGAAAGACGGAAATGTTGGCTGTTAAAGAAGAAAAACACTGAATTTAAAAGGCGACTCTTCCCTGAGATGTAACGTTGGGTCGACGGACCGACGGCAGCGACACGGTTTCTCTATCAGTTGCTTCCACGTCAGTTTCTCGTCACCATATTTGATGTGTTTACCCTCTGTGACTGAAGCGTTATGATGACCACGGCGCCCCCTGGCTGCTGTCAGTGGTGGAGGAATCTTTTTTCCTCACATTAAAAGTCTGTCACTCAGTGTAAGTTTTATGATTTTGTTCAGTTTCCAGTCGAGACATTTTTTTGAAAAACATTTTCTGAGTCGACGTAAACAGGAAACAGAAGCCACAGCTGGAGCCGTCTGATTGGCTGACGTGGCCACTGATCCCGCCCATTATCACACCTGAGTCCATCGTATAGACAGTATCTTCATCATCCAAACAGCTTCTCTCCTCTTGACAGCTGAAGGAGCAGGCTGAGGCCTTTCTTCTTCTCCTTTTTCTGCGTCTTCTTCTTCTTCTGCATGATTAATGCGGTCCTCGGCCACCACGCCCCGCTGCTGCCTATTTTTAGAGTCCAATGTCAGGGAGTGCCAGCATCCTTTGTTGGCCACAATTCACATGATGGATGAAATCATCTTAAAATCCTCCCCCCTCCTCCCCCTCCTCCCCCGCCTGGCTCTGGTATCTCTGTGAACTGGGGCACAGAAAGCCTCCTCTTTAATCGGGGGCAGAAAAAAACAAAAAACATTAAATTGTCTAAGCTGCTTCTGACTTTTTCATTTTTTTTTTCCTCAAATCCCCGAGCTGGATTTTGGGTGATGAAGAGGAGGAGGAGGAGGAGGAGGAGGAGGAGAGTGTAAACAGATTCCTGAACAAAGAGAAGAAATGCGACACTGTGTCACTCTGACTTCCTGTTTGTCTCAGAGGTGACGATGGCGAGAATCACCTGACGGACAGGTGGAAGACGAGTCGCTCTGCTCCTGAAGGTCGTCCCTTCGCTCTCGCTCCGTTCTCCAGGATACAGGAAGTGACACACTGACACACATCGACAAGCTGCAGCAGCTGGCGACGGTTCAGGTTCAAAAACATCCTCAGAGTTTCCTCTTTGTGACGTGCAGATTTCTTACAGATACACAGTGAAGAAGAAACAAGCTGCGAGACGTTTCTGTCAGAACGCAAAACTGGAGATTATTTATAATTACAGTGTTGGTATTTAATTATGAGCAAAACAAACTTTTTTTTAAATACTGCTCTTTATGAAATCTGCATGTGGAAAGTTTCTTTGTGATTACAACAATAAACTGTCATTAAAGTTAAACTGTTGGGGTTCGAAACGTCGAACAGCCACAGGATGTTTTTCAGCCGCAACGACGTTAGCATAGATGCTACGTTAGCATCAGTTACATCAGAGCTGCTCTCTTCTCTGTTGAAGAGTCTGAACCGTCAAAACAAGCGGCGAGAGGCTGAACGTCTCGGTGAAGACGACGAGTTCATCAGAACGTTCCACATTAACGCACAGCTGTTTGATTCACGGCTCATAGAAACGTATTGATCAGCACGTCTGAGCCGATCAGCTGCAGGCGACGCTGATTCAGACGGATGCCGACTCAGCAGCTGGTGACCTTTAACCCTTTAACCGCCACCGTGTCACTGAGTGTGTCATCACTTATTCTGTGTTTCCGACTGTGTAACTCACACTGATGAGAATCCCTGTGAGCGTGTTATGTAACACACACACACACACACACACACACACACACGTCCCCACATGTAAAACATCCTCGTCGGTCCTGGAACACGACATGTGGAGTCTGCAGCGTTTTGAAGCAGGAACTCGCTGTCACGGCTGCAGATAAACAGTCTCACGCCGTGTTTCTGCTCTGCCTCGGTGGCGGCGTTTCATCTGGTGGCGAGGCGGACGTGGACACATGTGTTTGTAATCCCTCTGCAGGTCAGATCCAATCAGGCGGCTCTGATCGTTTCAAAGGCTGTGACATGGTAAACACACACGCACGCACAGCGAGATGAGGCGAGTGTTTACGCCGCAGCTCGTTTCCCTTCATGTCTGTTTTTTTAAGGTGGAGCTGAAACGTGTCAGTGGGACGTCAAACAGCAGCAGCTGATTGGTTCCTGCGCCTCCATCACCTTTGGTTTCCGAGGTGGACGGCTGGATTGGCTGCAGGGTCGTCGAAGGAGATGACAGATGTCAGAGTTTGAACGCTGATGGAAACATCTGGGAGAATGAAAGAAACAGCTGGACGACAAACAGAACAAAGACAGAGACGTTTGAGACGTTTTGAGACGTTTCAGTGTGAAAATGTGACATTTTGTGAGTTTAAATTCTGATTGTTAATATTTGTTGTAGTTACCATTGTTTCACTGGAGTCTTTGCTTCTGTTAAAGACATAATGTTGTTTCAGTGTTTAATACAAACAGAGTTCGTGCGTCCATGACAACAGGAAATGAGCCTCGAGCCTCCGAAGTTTGGAAAATCTGGCAAAAAGAAAAAAGATGCAGCATGAAAGCTTGTTGAGGAGCAGATGGATGATTGCACATCACATGCTTCATTATGCGCAGAGTGCAAGTTTCTGCGGTTTCTCTGAGGTTTAAAGTCATAAGTTGGTTGTGATTGAATGTTCCGTAGAAAACAGGTTTCAGTTGCACTAATTTGACCTCCGAACTGTTTCTGAGCTCCATCTCTTGCTGTTTTCTCAGGTTTTTGCGTGTCATCAGTGTGAAGCCATGTGTGTTGCAGATGGCAGCGTCTGCAGCAGAGCAGCTGAGGAGGTGAGAAGTGATGGACAGGTGTGGTCTGCTGCTCCTGCTGTTACGTAACTAAACTTCCACTGAATTTCCACTGCAGATCAAAGGCTCTTCCCTGTTTTCTGCTGCTGCTGCTGCTGCAGGCTGTGAAATATGACTTTATTTCTCCTCCCACACTCCAACTGTGCATACCAATCTGACAGCTCCTACTATTAACCACACTGTGTGCATGTGTGTGTGTGTGTGCATGTGTGTGTGTGCCTGTAGGTTGAGTGTGTGCTGCATTGCCTCTGGCTGAGGTCGTATATATCTTGCAGTTTCCAGCTCGCAGCGCTGTGTTTCTAAACTTTGGTTGCTCTTCCTGTCTCGTGTTGTGTAAGAGCTGCAGCCCACACGGCCGAGCTGAAAGCCAAGAAAACACACCCGGCGGTCGTCGGTGAGCCGAAACAGACGAGGAGGGAGCCGCTTTATTGCACTTAAAGGAATAGTTCACAAAACCTGCACTCTCTCACCTCATCTGCTTTGTTTCACAGCTCCTTTCATTCACTGACTTACCTGTTGACTCATGTCTCATCTCCAGCCTCGTCACCTGACCTGCTCACCTGCTCTCACCTTCACTCAGCAGCTCACTTTGACTCAGATGATCCAGCTTGTTCTTAAGTGAAGATTTTATCCGGGCCTGACTGGAGAAATCTCCTCATTCACAGCAGCTCAGGAGTCAGAAGAAGCAAAACAGCATTTGAATAGAAGATAAAATCGAGCCAAAAATGAAAAAACAACAACTGATGTAAAGTTTCTTCCTGTCATGTGATGCTGAGTTTAGATTCATTATGATGAAAAGTCAAAATTTACCCTCATAGTTTTGTTGTCGGCATCATAAATGAACTGAATGTGTGAACTGGTGATGCAGCAGCTGCTCACACAAAGTCTGAGTGAACAAACACATCGACTCATCTCTGACTTCACAAACCGCTGACGTAAAATCTACACAGCAACAACGTTTTCATTATTTTTTTTATCTCTGTCGGTAAATGATGACTTTCTTTTTCCTGCTGAGGCTTTTAAACGCGGCCTCATCCTGTCAGATCGTCTCCTCATTGGCTCTTGTGTTGCCCAGCAGGATGAGCTGAGCTTTAACACGCAGCCCCCATCTGATCCTGCCCCCCCCCGGCAGGATTTCCACCGCGACACCGTCAGCTTCACATGCTCTCATCTCCTTTCCCAAGCTAAAAAAAAATCCAGCCCTGCTCTAATAACAGCCTGAGGCCGGTCGCAAAAATCCCCACAGGAGCAGGCAGAGGTTTCACTGTTAGCTGCTAACATCTGGTTCCCAGCCATGATTCATGGAGGAGCCTCCCCCGCCTCCCCCACCTCCCCCGCCTCCCCCGGCCGTGGCCGTGGAGGGGATCGGGTTTTGTGGGAAGGGGAAAAACTCTTTGGTGTCAGTCAGAGCCTCATGGAAAGTTCTCCAGCAGGCCAGGCTCAGGATATGTTTAGATGGTGGTGGTGGTGGTTGTGGGGGGGTGAGGAGGGGGAGGAGGGGGAGTGCATATTTGCGAGAGGGGATGTTTGACTCTGGGAGCTCTGCCAATGAAGGGGGGGGCGCTGGAGGGGGAGTAAGGAGGGGTGAAAAAAGCCGAATGAAAAAAAACAGCCATGAAATCTGGTTTCAGGATTCAAACTGTTTTATTTCCATCGTTTGAGTAACATGTGCTCAAGAATCTTATTCAGATTCTGAGTCTATTTTTAAACATAAACTGACAAACATTGTTCGTGAGCATCTTTTCAAACCTGGAATTATTCATTTTTTCACACTAAAAGTTGGTCAGATGAGATTTGATGCTTCTCAGCCTCTTTCAGCTCCTGGTTCTGGTTCTGGTTCTGGTTTT
This sequence comes from Acanthurus leucopareius, assembly GCA_029814765.1. Taxonomy (NCBI): domain Eukaryota; kingdom Metazoa; phylum Chordata; class Actinopteri; order Acanthuriformes; family Acanthuridae; genus Acanthurus; species Acanthurus leucopareius. The sequence continues at coordinate 9,716,750 of JAQMCX010000043.1, read as the reverse complement.
GGTTCTGGTTTTGAAGAACACGTCCTGTGTGTTTCAGCCTGTTTCAGATGTTTAGCTCTGTTAGATTTGGAGCATTAAGGAGGTAAAGAGCTGATGTTCCTCTCAGGAGCTGGTGGAGACCAAACATGGAGATAAAAATGATCAGACCAACATTTATCAGATCGTGACTTTACGTTCATGTTGTTTCTCATCAGCTGAAAGTCAAACCAACTGTTTGTTCAAAAGCCCCTAATATCATCTACATAATGTCAGCTTACAGCTTGTTGCACTGCCCCCATGTGGCCAAAAACAACAGTTATTGGAGGTTTATTTCAGTGAGAACGTGCAAGGGTTGGCACGATGCCTAATTACAAGTTTCAGGCCAGATTTTTCCATGCCAAGTCCACCTTAAATAACATTAGCTTGAAGCATGGGAGCCCAGTTTGCAAGATGTCTTAAAAAATAATTTATAAAATACTTTGACGAATGTAAAAAATCCCAGCATGCCACAGTACATCCTTTAACTTTTTCTAACTTGGCCAGGAGCTTTGAGGCTGACGTGCAGCTGACGGTTTTTCAACTCATCCTGTCCTTTTAAAAAAACTTCTTGGTTTTTGTGAGTTATTATGTATTTGAGGAAAAAAACTCATTGAACAAAACATCCTCGGTATGCAGAGGCTCCGTCTGTGTCTGTAAATGTTGCTGTAATGGAGACAAAACTGGTGATAACACTGACTCAGATGGATTATTTGTCTGCAGAAAGTCTGTGCATGAACAAACATTCATCAGTCCGCCGCTCATACCCGCGATGCTCTCGTGTTTTCCTTTCCTGTGCATCCTGTTAAAGCGCAAGCAGACTGAGGGAACTTTTTCCTCCTGCAGAGAAAAACCCAAAGTGAGGAAGCGTCTGTGAGGAGGAAAGCCAAGCTTCCACTGTGGTCGACCTACTTTCACCAGGAGCCAACCTCCATCGAGGGGAAAATGGCAAAAAAAAGATGGAAACCAGGCCTCAAACGCTGCACTCACAGTCTGGGTTCAGAGGCATCCGAAATGGGATTTAAATTGCTCTAAATATGGATGTTTGGGAGCTCTGAAGTCTTTTTGGGTTTGTTTTTGTGCATATTTTACTTTACGCTCACAGTGAGATGCTTTTGATTCCAGTTCAGTTTTTAACACACCACTTAAAACGAGCTGCAGTCGCAGGAAAACGCTGCGTCTTCCACATCGACTCACCCTGAAAATAGAAAACAAAAAAATGTGTTTTGTTCTCTGCAGTTTTTCAAGTCGAACCCAAAGATTCAGTTTCATTTTTCCACTCTGAACACCACTGGATCAGTGTTGCACCTTCACATCCAGGTGTTGCACCTGTAACCACACCCACCAGTGATGTCACAGCGTCCCGGAGTACAGAGAGCGAGACAAATATTAACTTTCACTTCCAGCAAAACATGAAGAGACGTGACCGATCGGTTCATGAAAGATGTGAAGTTATCAGAGATTCCTGCCAGCAGGTTTGTTTTCACTTTGGATGGAATTCGGCTTCGTCCCCATTCACAGTGTTTATGCTAATCTATGCTAAGCTAACCTCGTCCTTTTCTGCTGCAAGAGATGAACGATGTGGGGACCTGATTACTCACGAGGATTTATCAGGACACGTTTGTCCCGACTGAGTGTGACAGAGAGGACGGACCCGCCGACCCCACAAACCACCCAACCCCCCCAACTCGGCCTGTTATTAACACACAGTAAGAGTACACGTCCAACACCTGACTCTGCGTGTGTGTGTGTGTGGCTGCTTTTTCTAGATACACAAAGTTATATTTAAAACAAACATTCGAACCCTGACCCACTGAAACCCAAGACTACCCTTCACACACACACACACACACACACACACACACAGTCCTTTTACACACCTGACATTCCTTGTGGGGACTGGACAAAATGTTTCTTGCTTTCTAAAAACGTCCTCTGATGGTTTCACTTGACGACAATGTTGTTAACAACTGCAGTTATAAACCTGAAACTTTATTTTATTTTAAAAATCTTCTCAAGGATTCAGGATGTTCAAACATTGTCCTCATTTTTCAAAAAATCCCTACATGCCCCAAATTTTCTTACTTTAAAAATTATCTGCAGTTCACTTTCTTATTTTAAAAATTAAAATCAGACTTACTACAAAAAATTGTAATCACAAATGTTCCTACTCTCAAGATTTTTGCAAAATTTATCCACCTACTCAAAACTTTGTCAAAAATAATCTAATAATTATAAAAATAATCTGTTTTTTAAAAATGTCCCCACCTGCCACAAACCCGCCTCCATGTTTTTTTTTCCCGCTCCCTTTTAAAAATTCAACGTTTCCTCCATTTTCAAAGCTGTCAGGCAGTTTTCTTTCTCTTCAAAAGTTGTACACACTTTTTAAAACTTTCTTGAATAAAAACTTTTTTTTCATTTGCCAGAAATGTCTACAATTATTAACAATTGGTAATTATTTTCCAAAGATTCTCAGCCTTTAAAAAAAAAGATCATCGTCCAAAAACGTCCTCACTTTGCAAAAAAAACCTTCAACTACCAAACACGTCCTCGCTCGACCGAAGTGTCCGACCTGATGATCGAGATGTTTGCAACATGGAAACATCTGGGAAACCGTCTTTGTCAAAAAGCAGAAGCTGTCAAAACAGAAAAAAATGGCAGATGGTTAAAAATCATCTCTTTATCACATTTATCAAAGGCTAAATGTTAAATGTCTGAATTTACAGAAGAATCTCGTCTCTGTGCAGAAAGATAACGAAGTTGTAAAAGTTTAAATCTTTTGAGAAAAAATGCCTTTACTTGTGTGGGTGAAATCTTCTGGTGCTTGAAATGCTTTTATCAAACTCTACAAAGTGTTGGACCAAATAATAAAATAGTTGATACATTTACAATAATAAAGTAAAATATATTGTTTTAGTTAAACAGTTTCCTGTCGTCCTTCTTCCTCAGTCTGGGACGAATACAAACGTCCCAACTGTCCCGAACTGAAACATGTTGTAGAAAAGAGTCAGATGTCCTCTGGTCCCTGAATGTGACTAATTCAAGTTTAAACCAGACGTCCACATGCAGACGGCGTCCGTGTCCGCGAGCGTCACATGTGCAGACGATCATTAGCTCCCTGCGTTCATCAGAAAACCAGTGAAGAATAAATGTGAAACAAACTTTGATCCTGTTCCACTTTCTTCGCCCCTGAATCTGTTTTTTCATCATTTGAAACGTTGTGTTTTCTGAACTTGCCCGAGTAAACAGCCTGTTTACTCGCTCTCGCTCTGCCCCTCTTTAATATCACAGAGGAGAAGCTGATTTATTTTCTTCTTTTTAAATTCAGGTCTCTGTCAAACGCTCGCAGCCAAATTTTGTCCTCATTTTTTTGAGCCCGGCTGCTAAAAAAGTAAACACATATTAATGAATAAGTAAATAGAGACGCACAATGCGAACATGAAAGACTCGACTGAGCGAAGCGCCGCAGAAACCACATGGAGGCTCGTGGTGCTGCGCTGAATGTGGCCAACATGAGGACTTTAACCTTTGACCTTTGGGCTCATGCAGATCACCACCGGAGAAACGTGGCCTTTTATTTTTGGTGCTTTAAATGTTTCCAAATGAGGTTTGAACACAAAGTGAGCAGTCAGAGTTCATCACATCTTCAGTCCTGTTTGTTTGATGCAAACTGGACTTTAAAAGACAAATTCTGAGTTTTTGTTTTTTGATTTTATCTTCAAAAGTTTGAAACTCTGGTCATTTAAAGATCTTCTCTGGTTATTTTCTGCCTAATGTGGAAGAGCTTCAATCTGCAGCCTGATCCTGCACCAGATTTTCTTTCTAAAGTTAACGACGTGTTTTTTTTGGGAAGACAGGAACATTTCTCATATTCATCCTTTGATCTCCAATGAGCCTGATGTTTCATGTTTTCTGCGGAAGAACAGTTTCCCCTCACAATGCGAAGCACGCAGGAAACAGAGGAGCTGTTTACAGCTGCAAGGCATTAAAATAAACTGTGGATGGTGTTGAGTCAGCTCTGAGATGAATTAGAGAAAAAAGCATCGGCCAACATGATGTTTTCATTTTTTTAAGCTTAATTGGCAGCGACGATCCAAAGTCGCACACGTCGCACACATCGTGTCTGTAAACAACGTGCCATTAGCGTGTTCGAGGACGCAGGTATGAGGAGAACGTTCGGATGCTTCTGGGATCTTTGAGGGTCTTTTGTCTGTGACATGATGAATAAACAGCGTGAGATGTTTCCACTGAGTAACCCTCTGAACGGCGTGCGTCAGCTCTCCGTTTCCATCATATTTGCAGCTTGTCATAACAGCAGATCCGCAGACTGTAACCGCGGTTGTTCTCCTGTGAGTCACTCTGCATGCAGCATGCGGCTGAAATTCCTCTCATGTAAATGGAGGTTTGGCCGCTGTGGTGTCTCACTGATTTCCAGGCATGTCTGGACTTGTTTTTTTCCACCATCATCACATTAATGCGCTGCCTTTCTTTTTTTAAACCTGATCTCAAACTAATCTGCACGCCGCCGTGTAAATGTGCATGCGTGCAGCTGGAGTTGAACCCTGGTCGTGTTTTCCTGTCGCCCGGAGCACATGGCCGCTGTGTGTGCCCTGTGGCCGGTGTCGGGTGTCGGGGTAACCGGAGACGCCCCCCCTGTGCTCATGTAAACCAGTTATATTTAGACCAGAGGGGTCAGCGCTGCCTTAACCCGTGCAGCTACACGACCGGCTCCCAGCTCCGCCTCGGGTTACGAGCCGCCCAGTTTAGCTCCAGCGATGTCGGGGAACTGGACGGCGAGCGGCCAGGATTTATGGTGGGAGATAAAAAGGATCAGGTGTCGCTCAAGGACACCTCGCTCTGCTCTACGTGACACCGTGACGACCCCCAAAAAAGATTCGGGGAGAGACGGGGCAGGACAGCCAATCAGGAGCGAGAGCACGACGCCAGCACGTTGAGTAAAGAGATGGTTGACATCCTGTCGCTGCTCGACTCAGCTGGAAAGACGAACAAACAAACCGAGAGCCAAGCTGAGACCCGAGACGGGTCGACTGTTTACGGCAGAGAGAGTTTCTGGAAGGTTTCTGATCACATTGGGACATTTTGCAGGTTTGCTGCCGTTTTTAACAGCCTTCGTTCCCGTCAGCCGTAAGTCTGAGTTTTGTCATGTGACCCCTCGGTGAACCTGAGTCAGCAGTTATTTCACACCGAGCCTGGTGTCACAAAGAGCAGAGGATGCTGGCGGCCCCGCGAGCCGTCACAGGTGTTTGGCTGAAGCTGCACTGAATGTGAAGGTCAACACACTCATGTTCAGGGGCCTGCAGACGCCACGGCAGAGAGGAGGGGCCGAAACGAGCATCATCACCACCTCCAACCTTTTTCCCTCCAACGCTGTGGTTTCAGCTCCATCAGAGTTAGATTCAGACTGTTTCCAGTAAGCTGCTTTACTGGACGTCTGCCCGCCTCAGTGACGAAGGCTTTCAGTGTGTTGAAGGAGGGAAACCGTCCCTCATGACTGGATGGAGGCTGACATCCAACTCTGAATCTGTGTGTTATGACACGCCCAGTTTAAAATCCTTCTCAGTTACGTCTCACCTGGTTCTTCAGGAACTGACACACACATTTAACACATTTGAAAGGTGAACTTTAGAGGAGCCGTTCAGTCACAAACTGAGGTGCACGTTGGCACAAAGTGGCGGTTACAGAACTGAGTGGGAGAATATTTCCTAGATGGAGTTGGAGATGTGGTGGCATGCAGCAGTGGAGGAGGATCAGAGGAGCGTTTCTCCTTTAAGGTTTGATCCTCCTCTTTAATCTGATTCCATGAAAACTGCTGCACACAGCGAGCAGCCTCCCCCGAGATAAACCAGACTCCTCACATCAGCTGCTGCAGCTCCGCAGGGCCGGAGGACGGCTACATCCACACACACTGCTGATAACAGGCCTGCATGCGTGTGTGTGTGCGCGTGTGTGTGTGTGTGCGTGCGTGTGTGTGTGTGTGTGTGTGTGTGTGTGTGCGTGTGTGTGTGCGTGTGTGTGTGTGTGTGTTTCTGGGCTTCCTGGAAACCTCCTGCTGTGCCCAATCAGGAGCTGTGTGGCTGCCAGCTCAGCAGATCGAGCTGTCGTTGTGTCTGTTTGTCCTCAGTGTTCAGTGTTATTCTACACTGAAGCTGGCAGAGATTCAGTCAGCTCACCGAGGAGGATGAGGAGGAGGAGGAAGAGGAGGAAGAGGAGGATGAGGAGGAGGAGGAGGAGCTCCCTAAAGCAAACTGAGGGTCCACTAACCAGTATTCTTAAATTCACAAGGGATTAATCTTCAGTGTTGCGCAAAAAGCGTCTTATCTCTGCAGCTCCACTCAGGCTTTTTAGCCTCTTTTAGCGCTGAGTTTTGGTTTGGCGGCACATTTCCTGTCTGCTTCAGTCTCAGTGTTTCCAGCAAACAGGCTCTGATAAACCAGCAGACAGCTGCTGATCTCACGGAGAACAAATCAACTCGAAACCAAAAGTGTAAAAATCCGCTTCCTTCAGGTTTTTCTGTAGCTGTAAACGTCGGCGGTGTGTTCGCTGCTCTCGTCTCAGATCTGTGCGGCGGTTTTAGACGTCTGATGACGTGCTGATGTTTCTGCAGAGAAAGCCGTCAGTCAAAGAGAGCTCTGTAGCTTCGTAGGTTTAGAGAGAAGACATCGTCTCCCTGCAGAACTCGCTGCATCCGTTAGCTTAATGTCTTAAATCTGATGGAGAATGTCGGTGAGATCGAGCTGACAACTTCCTGTGAACGTTCAGCGACTGAAAAGCAGCATTTGTTGAAGTTCTGGTGTCTGTGTTCATTTATTAAGTTGGTGACAGAAAACGAGGCCAAAGAGGAAAATGCTGAAAAAAAACCCATCAGATGCACTTTAAACGGCTGAGTGAGTCATCTGGCTTTCAGACGGATGAGTGTGTGTGACAGCAGAGTGTGTGTGATGAAATGTGACCTTCTGATGGACTGAAGCGACTCGGTGATGTCGCTTCGCTCCTCAGTTTTCCTCCTCTGGACATCAGGTCACCGTGGCGACCTGACGCTCGTCCCGTCGCTGTGAGAGCAGCAGGTCCAGCATCCGACCTGTGTTTCATTACAGCAAGTCTGGATCCCTCTGATCAGCCTCAGTCCGAACCTGTTGGCGGCCATCTTCAGGCCGAGCCGACGGCGTGCTGCCGAGGCGACGGCGTGCTGCCGAGGCGTACACAGCCAGAGTGTCGGCGTGTAATCACTGAAATGAGAATTGACTGGCGCTGTCAGAGTCGGCGTCGTCCCTGAGCGTGTGGATGGAGCTGTCATTATTTTAATTAAACCAGGCCAGCGGAGGTGTGAAGGGGAGGAAATGACAGAGCATGAAACCCCGAGAGAAGGCATCGGTTTTATTTTTATCCCTCAGAAACAAAGAGGATTAATGTTCAGAACCTGAAACCTTTTTTTGCGATTAAACTCTAAGAGAAGCTGATGTGTGAAGCCGACAGAGAAGCAGATTATCTCAGGCTCTGGGTGTCAAAGACGACGTGTTTGCTTTCAAATAAATACAAAAGGAGTAAAAATGTGACATCATGGCGGCCGACGCCGAGTACGACGGTTCTGGTTGGTCTGAATGTCCAGAGAAACACTTCATGACTGTAGCTGTGATTTAAGGGGAACATTATGGTCGACTGTGACTGATCGCTGCGACTGCATGACAACATCCTTCTTCTCTCAGCTTTGTAGTTTGTTTTGGGGGGGGGGGCCTGAAGAAGAATCCAGATTCTTTGGTCTAAAAGCGACATGATAAACCAATCAGTTATGTCAACAGGACTCAATAATCAGCTTAATTTGCCCTGAAACATAAACACACATTGCAGGGAGGTCATGTGCTCCATCGCTTGTTCCACAGGGGGCCGATCAGCTGGTGGAAGCCTGGATTCGAGCAGACGTTGCTGGGATGCTTCAGCAGGGCGACTGGGTGCAGAGTGGAGGGCTGTGGGGGTGTCAACCTCAAAATAGCCTCCAGTTCCTCCACAGACCCCCAGCAACAGCCCCATGTTTACATGCAAACAACTCACCCTGCACCTGGTGACGACCTTTACCTCACCTTTTCACACACACACACACACACACACACACACACACACAAACACACGCCTGCATAACAGACATGACAAAACCTGTCGGCCCACACATGGAAATGTAAACACTGCATGCACACACTTATCACACACACTCATCACACACACACACACACACACACACACACACAGCAATCCTGCTCCTCAACCTAAAGTGTGACAATCTCCCTGCAGACGTCCTAACAGCTGCCTGAGTGCAGGGTTATACATAAACATGGTGGCAAACGAGTGCACACACACACACACACACACACACACACACACACAAACACACACACACACACACACACACACACACACACACAAAAACACACACACAAAAACAAAAACACACACAAACACTCACACACACACACACACACACACACGCACGC
>JAQMCX010000043.1:9660278-9670278 GCA_029814765.1 Acanthurus leucopareius | reverse complement strand
TGCCTCTTTGGACTCTGACTGGTGTTTGTGTTTTTGCTGCAGGGAGGAGAAAGCAGAGAGCAGCCAAAGAGAGAGCAGGCCTGGCAAAGGTGAGTCAGCTCACCTGTCACACAGTTTCTCCTGCTGCAGGTGATTCGCTCTGAGCTGATCAACATCTGATGGATCATCAGTCAGAGTCTCCATGACACAGTGACATCACACACAGATCTACTTCCTGGTGGCTGAATGTTTTTTTTTTTTCTGCAGCTTCCAGATCTGAAGGACGCTGAGGCCGTGCAGAAGTTCTTCCTGGAGGAGATCCAGCTGGGGGAGGAGCTTCTGGCTCAGGGTAACACCTGAACGCACCACACCTTCATCTGTTTGACTTTGAGTTTGATTCATCAGATTCGATCCGTTCCAGGCTGCAGTGAAAGTTCTGTTCTTCTTCTGGTTTCTGGGTCTTTATGTCTGTGCTTCGCTTCACAGGAGACTATGAGAAAGGTGTGGACCACCTGACCAACGCCATCGCCGTGTGCGGTCAGCCTCAGCAGCTGCTGCAGGTGCTGCAGCAGACTCTGCCTCCACCCGTCTTCCAGATGCTGCTCACCAAACTGCCCACCATCAGCCAGGTAACCCCACCGCCCTCCATCTGTGCAGCCCGAACAGTTTCTGACCCGCCTGAACCTGCTGATCCATCTTCACCCTGATTGGTTCCTTCGGTCTTTTATGGTCTGTCAGTGAAAACCAAAGCGCAGAGCTCTGAGTGTGTTTTCTGTCCCTGCAGCGTATCGTGAGTGCACAGAGTCTGAGCGAGGACGATATAGAATGAGACGATGAAGAGGAAACAACACCCCCCCCTCCCCCTCCTCCTCTTCCTCCTCCTCCTCCTCCTCCTCCCCACGTGGACCTTCATGACGACCTGCCAACGCCTCGGCCTCCATCACTCCGGCCGACGTCCATCACTTCCCATCACGGTGTCCTAAAGGGAATTTGTTGTTTGTTCCTGGTTTTTCCACGACGCTAGTGTTTGTTTTTTTACTTAAATTACCCGTTTTGGGGTATTAAGACCATAAAGCTCGGAGAAATACAAGAGCCCCCCCCCCCCACCATCAGTACTAATACTGTGTGTTAACCACCTGCAGGATGAGAGCTCCCATCCTGCAGGCTCATGTCTGACATGCTGTTATATCAGTAGAAAGTTTCAGGAAGCTTTTCTCTCTCAGACGCTTCATGTATTTATTGTTTTGCTGTCGATCGTCTCTGTTTGATTTAGACTCAGAAACACTTTTTAAAAAGTGACGACATGTTTTGTCCATTTAAAGAGGACGACCCTCTTTAGGAAGAAAATTAAAAAATGTGAACAAACTATGAAGTTGTCTTGAGTTTTATTTTGAAAGTCATCCAGGCTTGATGGACAGAAAATAACATGAGCACAAGCATCAGATTGTCCTCGAACACAACAGAGAACAGGTTTCATTTATGTTTGTGAAACTTGTGACTGACTGAGTTTCAACCGCACTTTTTCTTGTTAGATGCATAAAAAAACAAACACAGAAACAGTTTTAAACCTTAAAGATGTTCAGATCTGAAGCTGGTCTGGATTCAGGATTTGAGCTCAACAACAGGAAACAAACCAGAGTACAGAGTTTTAAACAGGTTCAAACGACGTGTGATTCAACTCGGTAACAGTTTTTATTTCAGGTTCTTTCGTTCTCCTGCTGCAGCAGGTATCTTCAGCTTCTGGACTCGATGGTCTGCAGGATGAAAGTTCACAGCAGCAGCTTTGTTGTTCAGATCAGAAGAAAATCAGACAAAACTGAAGATTGTTAAAATGTGACGTAGCTGCTGTGTGACAGCGCGTGAATCACCGCCGGCTTCAGAACGAGTCCGTCAGATGTGAACCGACTTCTTCGGCTTCACTTTCTTCTTCAGTCCTTTCTTTTTCATCTTCTTGTTTGGATCCACCATCTCTCCTTTGAAGGACGTGGAGCGTTTTGTCGACCCCCGCTGGTTTCCAGAGAATCTCTTTGGAGACTTGAAACCTCCTCGACGGCCTCCTTTCTCCCCACCAGGACCCTTTGCGGGGCCCTTTGCGGGGCCCTTCGTGGGGCCCCTGCCGGCCCCTCCTTTGGCTCCTTTGCTGTCACTTTTCTTCTTCAGCTTCTCCTTCTTCACCGACCTCTTCACCCGGACGGACCTGCCCTCCAGTTTGGTGCCGTCCAGTCCCAACGCCAGCTGCACCGAGTCGGCGCTCTGCAACAGGAAGACAAACAAGACCGACTCTCATCATCTCATCATTTCATCATTTGTCTTCCTGCCTCGACGAACGTCATCATCAAACTGAACTGACTTCAGGCCACTAAACCAATGAAACTGGTGAAAAGAGTCCGAGACAAAGACGCGAGTCATCGTACTTCAAACAGGACGTAGCCGAATCCTTTTCCCAGTCCGGAGTTCTGGTCTCGGATCAGTCGCACAGCCTCCACTGGGCCACACTGCTCGAAATGCCTCCGCACAGCCAGTTCATTTATCTCTACACACACACACACACACACAGACACACACAGACACAGACACACACACACACACAGCAGGTTAACTTTGACAAAAAACAGACGAACCCTCAACATGAACAGAAACCTTCGGAGCGACTCACCGAACGAAAGGTTTCCCACAAACACGGAGCGTTTGTGATCGTGCTGAAAGGTAACGACGACATTAGTGTGTTAAAATGAAACAGGAAGTAAATTCAAAGGTTTTAAAAGCATCGTTGAAGAGCGGAGACGCACTGATGAGCTGTCCGTCACTCGGTCCACTCGGATGTAAAAGTCTTTCTCGATCTCCATGCCGTTCCTGCCCGCAGACAGAGAGGCGGCCTGTTAGAGACCAAACACACACACACACAAATACACAACGCAATGTGTGTGTTCTGGTGTGTGTGTGTGTGTGTGTGTGTGTGTTCTGATGTGTGTGTGTGTGTGTGTGTGTGTGTGTGTGTGTGTGTGTGTGTGTGTCTCACCTCTCTAGCGCCTTACTGACTCCGTCCTCGTCTTTAAACACCACGTAAGCGTTCATGCTTTGCTTTTTGGGATGAACTTTGCGTCTGAGAAGCAAAAAAGAGGCTCATTTAAACAAACAGATGACAAAAAACACACACACAAACACACACACACACACACACACACAAACACAAAGAAACACACACACACACACACAAACACACACACAGTTTAACCTGAGGAAGGTGGTGGGATTGTTTGTTCCTCACAGAAACTTAACACAACAGATCAGAAGACGTCAGAAACTCACTGAATAACTGCGACTTTACGGGACATGGAGGGATCCTCTCTGACCTGCAGAAGAAAACATCATGTGATCGACGTCACAGATGCTGAAAAACCTGAATGTGCTGAAGAAAACGAGGAAACCTGGAACATGTAGCATTAGCTTTGTGTCATCATGCTAACTGGAACATTTTCTTTGCCCTCCTTCATTAACTGGTTGAATAAATTTGTGCAGAAAAAAGCGTCAGACAGGAGTTGATGAGCCACTGCTGGCAGCTTGTTCCTGGCTGACATGTTGCTTGTTCTTGCTGAAGGACAAACTGTCTTATTTGTTCTGTTTCTTTAACAGCGTTCAGGCTGGTTTGTGTTCTTACCACAGAGCGAAACCGGATGGACTCGATGGGTCCTTTGTCCCTGAAGAGACTCTGCAGGGTCTGAAAAACAGCCGAAGCAACAAAACAACACTGAGCTCATCTGTTTTCCACAGATCACTGCACCGCCGTTCAGCACAGGCTTTATTATGCAAAATTACTCTTTTTAATGAAAAACCAGCTGTGAAACCGAACTGGTCCAGGAGCTTCTGCTCTCTCGTTACCTTCTTGGTGCAGCCGACCGGCAGGTTGCCCACAAACACCGTCCTCTTCCTCTTTGTCGCCTCCTCCTCCTTTCTGGCTCTCAGTTTCTGTCTCTTCATCACCCACTTTTCCACCTCATTTTCTCCGTCCGGCTCCGGCACTTTCCTCTTCATCTTCTTCTTCTTCACGTTTGTTTCCTGTCCCTCCTCGTCCTCATCTGCATTCTGTAAACTGATCTCCCTGAATGCACCGAAAGAAGAAGATGATGGAGAGAAATGAGAAGAATCACAGGAACACAGAAAGAGAGAAATCCAACAGATGTGAAATCTGTTTTTTCTGTGGTGGTTAAAAAGGTTTCTGAAGCACAAACAAGATGACAGAACCTTCAAACACGATGAGGACAAGAGCAACGTGTTCTGATCCAAAGAAGAAGTAAAGGAGGAAACTTGAGAAAGAAGATAAAAAGTGAAAAAGAAGAAAAGAAGTGAAAGTTCCCACAGAGCCGACGGCTCACCTGTCTTCCAGCTTCTGGTCGGCTTCTGATTTCTCTTTGAGCAGCGTCTTCTTCTTCTTTGGGTTGGGTTGACCTTTGACCTCTGCAGTTTCCGTCTGCTGCTCCGTTGCTCCACTGCTCTTCTGAACAGGCTGCATCATCACAAACAACAACAGCCACATGTGACACATGAAAGGATGAGTCCTGAGATGTTCTGTGTTTTCTGAAACTCTACATTTCCTCCTGTTTGTCTATTTAAAAATGATATTGATTAGTATTGACAGTGATAACAGTATGAACAGCAGCTGTGAGTCTTTGACGGTTGCAGGTGAGTCACCTCGGGCGCCGGCTGGAACAGACGAGCTGCTGCCGGTGCAGCCGTGCTGAACAGAGCCGACAGCGATGATCCAGAGGCTGCAGAGCTCTTCTGGAACAAACTTCCTGACACCTGACCCACCACATAGTCAGCTGACTGTTGCCCCGGCGACGGCTCTCCACTGAGGACAGACACACTGGAGTGAAGAAGAAGAAGGAGAAGAAGAAGAAGAAGAAGTAGAAGAAGAGCCAGAAAACATGACAGAACGGAGCAGCTGCTCGGAGGCGTTCAGATCCACTGCTTTCGTTTTGTTACTGCTCAACCAACAGGATGAGACCCAGTTATTAAACATTTCATATTTGACTTTTTTAGGGATTTTTTCCCGATTTGTAATAGATGGGAAGCTAATGACTGAAGAATTGCAGGGCAAAATGCAGGTATGAAGGTTGGTGAAGAATCCAGCTGATCTCAAGATGTGCAACGTCGCTTAGCTGCTCATAAAAGAACTAAAGTGAGTCACCTGAGTCTATGTGGATGTGAAAAGGTTAAAGCTCATTATTATTCATTACAGCTACAAGAAAACAGTTTGTGATCGAAGGTAAAAACATTTCAGTGGCAATAAAGCGGATATGCAGCAGATATCCGGAGCAACAGCAGCTTTAACAGTCACTGTTTGCAGCCATGAGACCACTGAAGACCCAAATTATTCCTTTAACAGGTACTTAACTGTCATATACAAAATACTAAAGCACATAATCCATCGATAAAATAAAGGCTTTGTATTTTTACCCTTTTGTTAAAATCAAACATGATGTTTATTCATAAATAAATGTGTTCAACCAAATCATTTCCGCGAAAAGCTGCGATTAACCTTAAACTTAAAGTCTGTGATAAAAACCGAAGCGTTAGAGTTTAATCAACAGGTAAAGAAATGACGCCGTTTATCTTCATTCATATAAATTAAGGGAGTAAAAATTGTAAACAAACCGCGGGTCAAGTGTCTTCTTCATCGTTTCTTCGGGAGTTTTTCCGGCAGCGCTAAAAAACCGACTTCCGGTTAGTTCTGTATGTTGGACAATTTTTTTTTCGGGGTTATTTGTAGCATTTAAACTAACTTCTGCGTTTAAAAACTCCTTATAAACAAGAGTAACAGCACGTTCACACGTTTTCCTTCCAGCACTCGGTCGTCCTGCTGCGAATTACTTCCCCTAGAGAACACGGCCACCGTCGCACAAAGGTTCCTCTTACTTTTACCGAATTGATAATTGATTTTTCAACCAAGCGGATTTTTTCTAATATGGACTTTTTAAAAAAAGTGTGAAAAGGTTTGTTTGTGGAATATAATTTGTATTTGTTTATGTTTTTTAACAGTGGAATTTGGTCTCAGATGTGCAACTTCGAAACACGTCACTTCCGGTAAACCACAGACGTGAGATGTTGAAGTTTGAAAGCTAGCTAAGCTACAAACACCTCAGGAGCTTCATCTTTAAACTTCACAGGTAGAGTTTATTAAACAGCTCACATTATGTCTTCATGTGAGTCGTTATGTTAGTTTTCTGATGTTTGTGTGGTAAAGTTAACGTTAAATCCAGAACAGTCAGCTAACGTGATGTTCTAACAACACTAAATATCTCCCAAAACTAAAGGTACAAGCTAACGTTGACTGTTTTATTTGACATTTTAGCATCAATCACGACACAGTTTCTTGAAAACTATGTCTTAAAATGCTGTTAAATACGTATAAATTCATCTGACACAGTCTTTAATGATGTTTTACAGTAGAAAGTGAAGTGTTTGTAGTGTAAAACTCACAGATTTGAGTCCATTTGTGACACATTAGCAGCTCAATTTAAACCAAACATTTGCTCACATTAACAGTTTGATTGGAGCTTAAGTGTTCAATATAAAACAGGAGGTCATCAGTGTGAATCCTGAGGTCAGACCAGAGATTTTACCGGCCTCTCTGGGTCTCCTCGGTCCCGGGTTGTCTCTCCGCAGCAGGCGGCCTGGATGGGGGTTGACCCGGCGGAGACGGAGGTGCCGGCGGACGCGGTGGGCAGGCGGGTGTCCTGCGACGGGGAGCGGGCCACGGTGCGCTTCGTGGGCCCGGTGCCACCGACAGAAGGTCAGTTCAGATGCGAATTTTACACTCACTCAGTGATAATTCATCGTTGTCTCTAACTAAAGTTAATGCCATGTGAAAATGTGCTTCTTTGCCCAAAAATGAAAAAAGAAAAATGCTGTTATTATTGTTATATTATATTTTTAAAAGACTTTGGCTCTTAAAGACCTCAGTAGATGAGACTCTTTATTATGAGTGTGTGTGTGTGTGTGTGTGTGTGCAGGGCTGTGGCTCGGAGTCGAGTGGGATCACCCTGAGAGAGGCAAACACGACGGCAGCCATGATGGAGTGCAGTATTTTACATGCAGGTAACTTTCAGTAGCTCTTCTTCTTCTGGCTGATTCTCTTCCACATCAAACTCAGTGTTCCTGTCTTCTTTCATACCAGAGTGTTTTTAAATGCAGGACTTTAAGGTTTGTTTGCTCACAGGTGGAGGTGAACGCACAGAGGAGTGTTTATCACTTTTCCACATGAACTTCTCTTCACACAGCAAATGTTTAGAGAGGAAATGTGTCAGTTTTCCTGCTGCTGCCGTTGTTATTTTCCTTCAGCCAAACAGCAGCAGACGACATCAGCAGAAAGTGTCAGGAGTTGAGTTTTCGACTAAAGGAAATGTGTTTTATGTGTTAATATCAAGACCAGTTAATGATGCTGACAAACGAGCTGCATCGCATCATTTAAAGCAACTTCACAGAGAACAGTGAAGGCAAACAGCATCACAGGTCTGTTAAACTGACTGTTTTCTGGTGTAACTCCGATAAAAACATGAAAACACTGAATCCTTCAGTGTGTCAGCATGTCGTTTCACTCTAACATCATCTTTTCTCCGCCCGTCTCTGATCTCTGGGTGCCGATGTGCCGACCAGGAGGATGTTAAAAAAATGGCAGCAGTGCTAAAACTGAGTAGTTCTTTGTCGAAACCCTTCAGCTGCAGTTGAAGATCTTCGTGATTCCTGTCAGGATTTAAAGCCCAAAACACTCCGGATGTGTGAGACGTGTCTCTCTGGATCCCCACAGGATGAACATTAACCATTTAAATTTATTTTATTTAATTTTCTTTCATTTGATTTAATATCTGTCACATGTCGTCAGTCTGAAAGGAGTAAGAGTTGAGTTCCTGCTGCTTCTCTCCTCCTCAGACACCCTAAAGGAGGCTCCTTCGTCCGTCCGAAGAAGGCGAGCTTCGGCGTGGACTTCCTGACGGCTGTGCAGCAGCTGTACCACATAGACTCGGAGGAGGTGCTGAGCGAGGCCTCCTCCGAGGAGCTTCAGTGGGGGAGAATCAAGGAGCGCAGGTTTGTGCTCAGACGGTGTGTGGTCACGCTGCAGGGCGGGGCTCGTCGTCAGAGACTCAGCTGTTAAATATGTTTTATCATTTAGCAAAAACATTTTCTGCATTTTTGCTTCTGTCGATTCGAACTGAACAAAGTGAGCATTCGTCACGGCTGCTCTTATTCAAACCGTTGGATCTTCTTTCCTCTGTCGTGTCTCCTGTTTTGTCGACAGCTTCGAGAGTCTTCCGTCAGTGCTGCTGTCGCGCTCTGAGGTGAACGGGCCCGGAGCTGACGGAGAAGTCAGGAAAACAACGCCGAGTATCTTTCCACTGAGCTGTCAGGCTCGTCTGACTGAAGCTTTAAAAGTTTCTGTTTCTGAGAATTTCTCAGAGTTTCTCATTTTTCATCACCAGGCTTCCTTTCTGTCCGGTTCTGTGAGAACTTTTAGTAAAAAAGATAATTAAGTAAAAGATCGAGGCTGAAAAAACTGGACAATCAGTCGAAAAAATGCAAAAAAATCAGAAGGTAAAGTTTCTAGATTGTGAGGATTTGCTGCTTTTCTCAGCTCACAGGATGTTTTGGGATGTTGGTTGGATGAAACAAGCAAACTGAGGGAGGGAATGATGGGAACAGTCAGCTGAGGAGTCTGTTAGACGCCTCGTGCTGCCTCTGTGTGATCAGCGGCTCTTTAACTCGGCGGTCAGATGTTCAGTGGTTGGACCTGAGCGGGACTCTGCTGTCCTGCTGGGACGACGTGGCTGCGATCGGCCAGCAGCTGGAGCAGCTGGAGGGACTGAACCTCAGGTACACAGTGTGTGTGTGTGTGTGTGTGTGTGTGTGTGTGTGTGTGTGTGTGTGTGTGTGTGTGTGTGTTCTCTCCTTCGTTACTCTGAAAGTTTCTCCTCGTGTTGTTCAGCTCCAACAGGCTGCGTTTGCCCTCTGACGTCTCGGCTCTCAGTCTGACCTTCTGCAGCCTCACGGCTCTCGTGCTGAACAGCTGTGAGCTCACCTGGTCGCAGGTACGAGTCTCTGCTCATGTGTCGGTGTGTCAGTGTTTGTTTTTTAGTGGTGACAGAGGCTGAACCGGCAGCATCAGCGTGTTGGTGAACTCTTGTTTTTTTGGTGGAGAATCATCCATGTTTGTTGTGTTTTTCCTGTTGGTGTGTGTTCAGATCCTGGAGTGCGCCCCCATGTGGCCACAGCTGCAGGATCTCTGTGTGGAAGCGAACAGCATCACGGAGCTGCAGAGGTAAAGCTGCTGCTGGTTCTTCCTGCTGTGTGTGACGCTGTGCAGACTCTGTTTAACTCTGGTCTCTCTGGTGCTCTGAAGGCCTGACGGAGTCCTGCAGAGCCTGAAGAGTCTCAGCGTTTCCCATAATTCCGTGGTGCAGACCAGCCTGCTGAGCCTGGCCGCTCTGCCCGGGTACACACACCTGCACACCACCACACAGAACCCAACACTCCGCTTTATATGAAACCAAACAAAGTTCACACGAACAGTAAAATGTCAAACTTCAGAGTCGTCAGGTTAAAACACATTTACACATAAAACAACAGACTGATGAATGAAATGATTAATATGAGCATGTGGAAATAAAATGTAACGTAACAAAACAGTGAAACATAATGTGACAGTAAAGTTTAAAGTAAATATATTGACATGTTGTGATTATTTGTGCTGCGTTTGTTTCCTGTATAATAATCCGTTTTTTGAACGCTGACTCGTGAAGCTGATGGAGGAAACTCTGCTGTTTGTTTGCAGGTTGGAGCAGCTGAAGTTGAGTCAGACTGAACTGACTCACCTGCAGTTTGACGACGCTGCTCCAGGTAACAAACATGACAACAGCCGGTGTGTGTGTGTGTGTGTGTGTGTGTGTGTGGGTGTGTGTGAGTGTGTGTGTGTGTGTGTGTGTGTGTGTGTGTGTGTGTGTGTGTGTGTGTGTGTGTGTGTGTGTGT
>JAQMCX010000043.1:9651512-9660178 GCA_029814765.1 Acanthurus leucopareius | reverse complement strand
CACACACTCTCACACACACTCTCACACACACACACACACACACACACACACACACACACACACACACACACACACAGACACACACACAGAAACACAACTACACATGCACACACAGAAACTCAGCCAAACACACACACATATGTCAGTAAACACACCCTATTAAATTGTTGCACAAGTTCTAAGCTGATTTATTAAGTTTGGACAAAATAAAGTGTAAATTAAATCTTTTTTCATGATCCTTTATGCAAAAATACTTAATAAAACAAAATAAATGACATCATTATTGAGCTCCAGCAACTCTTCATAACACATAATGACATTTCATTATCTGCGCTCACATGCACACTTTTTTCGTTCTGATTGAAATCCTTCTGATTGGAGATTTCGGGTCAGCTGTTAGCATGTGATCTAATGCAGCCTGATGTTTGCATGCGTCGATGCATTTAATGAGAACGGCTCCGTGACCTGTGCAGAAATGATGAACACGTCATGCATTCTGGTAATGCAGCTATAGTTCATTAATTGAAAATGTGAATACAAATACAAACTTTAGTGGACTTGAGACCCTCTGACAGGAAACAGTGAAGGAGTGAATGAGGGGGGGGGTTCAGACTCAGCTCATGATCACTGCTGCGGTCTTGGAGTTTGTGTGTTAGAGGATGAATCATTTCAGTGATTGGAGCTGTGTGTTGTGTGTTTATTGGTGTGAGCAGGTCAGAACACACAGCGGGATGCAGTTAGTCGACTCCGTCGGCTGAATACGCCGATGCACTTCTGATAAAAGCCCAAATGTTCTTTAACTGCGAGTTCAGACACATAATGACGGAGGTGAAAACAGCACATGGACGTTTTTCCTTCCTGCTTTTCAAGCTTTTCTCAGGTCAGCTGAAAACACACCGCGTGTCTCTGACCTGAAGGACGAACACACTGAGGCTTCATTCATCAGTAATTGCTTGCCCACATTATAGCTCTGACCTTTGACCTGCTGGCATTTAGACACATCGGCTCTTTATGTTTCGGACTGCTGCTCCTTCGCTCCGTCGGTGTGGAGGATGTGTGGCTTGTTTACACCTGCTAATGAAAGATTCGTCACAAACTCTCAACCTCCTGATTTTACTGAATTCAGGTTAAACTCAATACAGACGATTTTAAATAATACAGCTTTTTAAACATCAGCTGCTACAAACATTTTGGAGTTTTCATAAGATGTATTTTTTCAGTTTCCACAGCTGCCTCTTAGTCTGCTAAGCTGGTACGAACACATCCTGGACCTTCAGTAGTTCATCCTGCACATAAAGAAAACTGGTAGTCATCTTCTTACCTGAATTGGCCGAAGGAGTTGGCCACATCGTTGGCGCCAACTGAAAAGGCCGGTATGAAGTCAATGATGAAGCCGATAATGACCATCCAAAGGTACAGTTCCAGATCCATCTTGATATGGTTTCTAGGACCAGGACTCTGACCTCAGGAACGACAAAGACGTGGTGAGGGGGGGCGAGAGAGGATGATGGGCGAGCATCATCATTTTTAAACATGTAACTCAGGTTTTAATTTAATTTTTTCTGTTGCGTTTGAATCAAGTGAGGCACTTTTTGAAAAGTTGACAAGGCGCTTAAACTTAAGGAAGCTAGCTGGTTAGCATGTTAGCTTCAGTAGATACCTCTGTTAGCTTGTTTCCACGCTCTGCCAAATGTTAGTTCATTTCTTTAAATGTTTAAGGAATAAATCCTGTCACACACTATTGCATCCTTTTTTGTGGCTCTACAGTGTGTCTGCAGGCTCCTCTGTGATGCTGGGAGGTAAAAACTGAACCACATCAACAACTTTGACCACGTAGCTGCTCGTGTTCACTGATGCTGGTGTTTAGAAGTCACAGCATGCGCCGAGTTAAAATCAGTCATCAAGTCCATTTTCCAAAAACTCGTTCCATTTTTATTTATTTATTTTACTTTCAGCCGTTCGGTAAAAACAGCTGTTGAACACATCAGGGCTGTTCACCATTATTTTTAAGTATTGAGGATTTTGTCTGTATTCATGTGGGAAGGAAGCTCGCTGAGCTCTGAGAGCAACGCGTTCTGATTTGTTAATGAATTCATCCGCAGGACTGCTGACAGAAAAGAGCTTTTTAATGGGGAAAATATCCCAACAAGCAGCGCTGGTGATCTGAGACTGTGGTGCCCTGCCAGAAACAGACTGACACGGAGTAATGACTTGATTAAAGCAGAATGTCTTTATTTTATATCCTCAGACCATCTCCGTCTTGAAAATAAAGGATACTCAGCCTCGTCTTCCTCGCACTTCGTGTTACCTCTAACCTGAGCGATGGATCAGGGGTCAGTTCGTGCTGAGTTCTGCCTCTTTACCTTTTAAAAGACTTAAGCAGAGGAGAGAAAACGCTTGTTATGCAACACAAACAACATTGAAAATGAGTCCCATTAAACACTTTACAGCTCTTTGAAGCAACGCAGCATCTATTCAGTCAAATCTTTCAGCTGCATCCAGACGTGTATTAGCAGAGTGATGGAGGCAGGTCGTATTGTGGGACTGGATTTGCTTTTCAAAAGTTGTTCAAAGGGTTTGACAAAAGAGAAAAAATGAAGTAAGCCTTCACAAAAATAAGCTGTATACTAAAGCTGGAAGCAGGATTACAGCAACCGCATGCAGTCACTGGGGAATAAAAAGGAAATTTAAGGTTTTGAAATACCACCAACGCACCTGCATGCAGACCATTTTGAATTGAAGTCGTCTCTTCTGAAACCGTCAGTCTGCGTCTTTGTCTCTCGGATCCAGATGTGTTTCTGCTCCTTCATGAGGTGAATCTCTGTGTGAAAATTTGGAAATTTAAATGTGAAACTAAGTCAGCTGTTCAGTGTTCTTGCCCACAGGCCTGAACACTGCAGAGACCATGTTAAACCATGTTCATGGAGAACCTTGTGTTTGTTTTCTCAGATAACTGCAAGGCCACGACACAACACCCACATTAACGTTAGAACTTATTCCTCACAGCCGCCGGTTTCACTCGGCTGCAGTTTATCTCAGTAAATCCATCTCAGCGAGTTCCTCTCTACGGTATGAAACTGTTTTTACACACCACACGGTTTTCTGAGTTTTGAAACAAACTCACCAAAAAAGAAAATGGTGACCTCTTGACAAAGAGAAGAGATCCTTAGATTTCTGTGTGTGGCTGTAAAAGAGGAAATAAGTGGTAAAATAAGAGGAATCATATCAGTCTCTTTTAAAAACATTTGCTCATTAATGACCACAAAAATATGAAGTGAAACTGAGATTGATATTAAAATGTACTGAGAAAACCTTTTGTGCAGCAGCAGAAGAGAATAAAATAAATCAAAGGACTTTTCATTGTAAGCACAAGGTTTTGAGTAGAATTATCTTTTTTATGAATGATTATATTATTATACTATATTATAGTAGATAATCCAAAGTATAATTATATGTTTTATGAAAAGTATTTGCTTTCTAACTTCATCATAAGTAAAAATATCTACCCATGACCTGCTGACTTCATGAAATTTTCACAGCAAATCAACAAAAAAACGAGGAAAAAATTCACAAATGTCTGACTCCTCCATGTTTGTGGGAGTTTTTAAGCAAAGAAAGTTAAAAATTGTAGTTTTAAGCGGATGATAAGTTAACAAAAATAGAAATGCAAAAGTAATTAAGATTTTAATAACCGAAGCTTCCACCAACAATCATGGCATCACGTTAGTCTAATTTACTTTTATTCCCTCAGCAATCAGCGACTCCATGTTTTTCCACACGATGTGATGTCACGTCCTCTTTCCATCTCCACCGTCTGCATCCTACAGAAACACACAGCATCATGTGTGTGTGTGTGTGTGTGTGTGTGTGTGTTTATTAGTTACAGCCATCACTCAGCCTCTGGGGTCTGAGAGTCCCTGATGATGAAGCCATCCATTATTTACCGAGCGGTCCTGCAGACAAAAAAAAAAAAAGAAAAAAAGAAAATCAATTATTTCAGTGGGAATTATTCAGACGCTGTGTTGAATGTTAATGAGGAGGTCGGAAAGCTACAAACAATGAATAAGAAGACAGAGGAAGTGAGGGAGAGAAACAAATCTAAATTAAAAAGAAAAAGAGCCTCGAACATTAAGGAAGTGTGAGGAAAGATATGATATGAAATGATAAAAAGGTAAGTGGAATACAAAGACAGGTGAGAGAATGATAACCTTTCACATCATGTGGGGAGATACGTGCAGGTTAGCTTAGCACAAAGACTGGAAGCTGCGAACAAAGACTAACGAATACAGCACAGCGTCAAAGATCTTACAAAGATCCTTCAAAGATCCTTCAAAGATCTCACTCTGTCTCACGCTGGGAACATGTGGAATGAGGAAAAATAATGTTTTTACATCCCTGATCCAATGGGTGAACAGGTGAACAGGTACCAGATACATTAGGAGCACTTTCACACCTGCCTCGTTTGGTCCGGACTTTCGGACTTTTCAGTTTGATCCGAAACCAAAATAGCAGGTGGGAAAAACTCCCCGTTCCACGATCCGGACCAAACAGGTCTGACAAAAAGAGGTGGTCTCAGTCTGGATCAAACTGAACCATGGTTTCAGTTCATGTCCAGTGTGAAAGCAAAGTTTCGGACCTCCGGACCTTCGTACCAATGACAGGAAGTTACAGCAGGAAACCCGAAAAATGGAAAAACTGTTACCAAAACAAAAAATGAGCTGATGAACTTCATGGAGGAAAGAGGAGACCAGATGTCTTATTAACATTTGGTCTGAAGACTTTATTAAGGACCAACTAGAAAAAACTCATAAAGCTTCAATCAAACTACAAAACAAGACATTTTCAACACGCTGACGTCAGACGCCAACAAACCAATCAGAGTAAAGTACAGAGACACGAAACCTACGTACATGATGACGATATGACGAAGGTTTGTCATGTAAAGTCTGTTAGTCTGTTTGAATAATTACAGTGTGAAACTGAAACTGACCGGACAAAATGTAAACAATGTGACAAAAACACGAACCTACGTACGGACTTTCAGGTGTGAAATGCTCTGAGTCTAATTATAGTCACAGGACAATCACACATGAACACACACACATTGTAACACCTGTTCTGGAACACTACCTGTAGCTAAAACACACACACACACACACACACACACACACACTCACAGAGTCTGGTCTAAATTCTTAATCATTGCTGGACAGACGATGTGTCTCTCTCTCTCCTCCTGCTGCTGTTCTCTCTCTGTGTCTCTCGCCCACTTCCATTGTTCTGCCTGTGGGTGTACGAACCTGCCGGCCTGACAGGGAAACTCCCTCCGGAGAGCTGAGATCACAGATGCTCTGCTGATGGGATGTCCAGCTAGTTAGCACACACACACACACACACACACACACACACACATTCACATTCACAGAAACACACACTCTCAAATACGCATCACACATGGACTCTCACGCATTTTGACCATCATGTCTTTATTCAAGGACGAGTGTCAGACAGCAGCAGACACACACACACTCACACACACATTCACACACACGCTCACACACTCACACACACACACACACACTCACACACACACAGACAGGTCCATCTGGCCGGTGGAGGTGGTCGTGTGTCTGCAGGTCAGGCAGGAGGCCAGCTGTGTTTGTTGGAGGCTTCAGCGAGTCCGCCGGGTTCCTGCCATGATTAAGAACTCAAACTCGCCCTCGTGCACACAATGCGAGCGACGGAGGGAGGAAGAGAGAGCGAAAGAGATGAAAAGATAATTTTAAAACCAAATATTATGCCGCTACAGAAAGAGACAAACAAAGAAATTAATTTCTTTGTTCACAAAAGTATTTTTTTTCTAACTTTGTCTTAGTGTGTGATTCTCTGCAGGGATTCTTTCCCCAACTTCATATAAAAGACTTTATGTTTACATTTAATTTTGCCCAAATGGCAGAAAAAAATTTAAAGATATTTTTGTTTTTTATTGGTTTAGGTCCTGTGTGATCTCCACATCCTCCTCAGTAGATCATGAGGAATAAAATGTGGAGCTCAAAGTTCTGAAAAATTAAATCTAACAATAACTAAAAGCAACATTTATCTCCAGATTTAATGGATGATGTACAGAAACACTGGAGGCCTTGAGGAGGATCTTTTGATTCAGGGAAGAACTGATGAGCCTCGAGGACTGAAATCAAACTATATGCATCTCCAGATACAAATACGTGACTTCTTCTGTATGTCCACACCAGCTCTGTGTGAGTCAGTCTGGCCTGGTATGGCCCAGTCTGGCCCTTTTTGGCTCTGTTTGGTCAAATTTGGCCCAGTTTGGCCTGTTCTGGTCTGGTTTGGCCCTGTTTAGCCCGGTCTGGCCTGGTCTGGCCCCGTCTGACCCTGACTGGCCCGGTTTAGCCCCGTCTGGCTCGGTTTAGCCCGGTTTGGTCTTGTATGGCCTCGTCTTGTCCTGTTTGGCCTGGTCTGTCCTTGTATGGCCCAGTCTGGCCTGGTTTGGTCCTGTCTGGCCTGGTCAAGCCTGGTCTGGCCTGGTTTGGTCCTGTCTGGCCTGGTCTGGCCCTGTTTGGCCTGGTCTGGCCTGGTCTGGCCTGGTCTGGCCTGGTCTGGCCCTGGTTTGGCCTGGTCTAGCCTAGTCTGTCCTGGTCTGGCCCTGTCTGGCCTGGTTTGGCCTGGTTTGGCCTGGTTTGGCCCCGTGCTGCAGCTTCTCTGCTCCTCAGCCTCGTGGTTATGATTCCCGGCTCTCAGTCGCATCATAATGTGCAGCCTCTCATGCAGACGCCCACACGCAGCCATTGTGAGTGTGAAAAGCTAAAAGCTATTGAAGCTAATTGCACCAACAAAAGCACAAGGAGCGTTTATGCAAATCCTCCTCTCGTTCTGCCGCTCGCCGCCTTTCTATTCACTCCTCCGTCCTCTCTTCATCCCCTTCTGCTTGCATCCATTTTAGCATCCTCACTTGTTCTCTCTTCCTTCGTTTCTCCTCCACACTGATTTTCCTTCTTCTCACAGTCGGAAACCAACGACCTGAGAACAACCTGAGAGAGGAACTTTGGGAAATTTATCAGATAAACTGAATTAATTTTGGCACTTTTTCTAATGAACCTTTAAAGGGATTCTGTGCAGATCCTTTGGTTAGGTTCCTCAGCTGAGGTGAAGATGGTTTGATGGGTCAAAATACAGAACCTTTAAGAGGAAGACTTTTTATTTCTCAGTGATTTTAACATAAGTGATGATTTCTTTCTCTTTTCTGTCACTTTTAAAAATCTCAGAATTCCACAAAGCTGTTGATATATGAATGTGTGTTTGTGAGTATGAAAAAGTGATTAGAAGGTCTGATACGTGACATTTGCTCTCAGCTTTTATCACACACACACACACACACACACACACACACGGGAACAGAATGATATCTGGCTCTCTTCCTGGTTGCAGTTTACACACTTGTACAGGTGTGTGTGTGTGTGTGTGTGTGTGTGTGTGTGTTTTTGTGTTATCACATGGCTTTGGACCAATCAGCTGTCCAATTTCCACACACTCTCTCTCTGTTGCTCAGTTTTCATCTTGTGTTTCTGTTTCTGATGGTTATTGACAGAAACAACAACAACAACAACAACAGGAGGGAAGTTGTGGAGAGAGAGAGAGAGAGAGAGAGAGGGCGGGCGAGCGAGCATGCTGTGAGCAGCATCCAGCATCAATTATTCAGACTCTCTGTTGCTTTGTACAAACAGGATCTCTGGCAGAGAAGACGACACACAAAGTCGTCCACAGAGCGAGAGGAGAGGCGTTCAGGTGCGCTCGGTGAAGACCAGCACCTGAGCCCGGACACTTTAGACCTGAACAGAGATCAACAGACTGACTTTAGGGACCACAAACACAACAGTGTGATATGTGATGTAGCTGCATCTTCACAGATTCTGCACAGATCTTTAACATGTAATATGAAGTTCAAACATTTCAAACTTGCCTTTTTATACTCAGCTACACTTTTCTTACTTTCCGTTTTGTCACATAATCATAGTGTCACAGAGTACAAAAACTAAAGATCCAAGTGCAGAAAAAAAAATTTAACAAAAGGTGAGCTTTATAGAGAATCAAGCTTATAATTAAAAAAATCGAACAAAATGCAAAGTTTAGCAAAACAGGAAAATAAATCAAAGAAGACAAAAATCTCAAACACTACAAACCAAAAATGCAGGGAGAACAGGATCAGAGACAGGACCGAGGGATGACGAAAGCACGGGAAGCGACTACCAGCAACTACTAGCAACTACAGGTGACTGCAGACGACTACAGGCGACATAGCGGGACATAGTGTGACATTGCACGACATTGCACAACATTCCATGACATTGCAAGACATTGCAAGACATTGCACGACATTGCGCGACAGTGCGCGACATTGCACGACATTGCACGACATTGCGCGACATTCCGCGACATTGCGCGACATTGTACGACATTGCACGACATTGCACGACATTCCACGACATTGCAAGACATTGCGCGACATTGCGCGACATTGTACGACATTGCAAGACATTGCACGACAGGGTACAACAGACAATCTGAGGAAGACAAAGGGGAAACACAGAGACTATATATACACCAGGACAATGAGACACAGGTGGGGCGATCAGCACAGGTGAAACTCA
>JAQMCX010000043.1:9624012-9649012 GCA_029814765.1 Acanthurus leucopareius | reverse complement strand
TCCTGAAGGCTCATCTGTTCCTCTTCTCTTCTCTCCAGAGATCACGTTCGTGTTTCCTGAAGACGCCGAGCGGAGGCCGATTGAGAAGAAACTTCCAGGTAAATCAGCAGAGACGTGAAGTCCA
The DNA here is from genome assembly GCA_029814765.1 of Acanthurus leucopareius. Classification (NCBI taxonomy): domain Eukaryota; kingdom Metazoa; phylum Chordata; class Actinopteri; order Acanthuriformes; family Acanthuridae; genus Acanthurus; species Acanthurus leucopareius. The sequence continues at coordinate 9,648,888 of JAQMCX010000043.1, read as the reverse complement.
GAGCTCCACTGTGAGTCTCCTCTCTGAGCTTTGGAGAGAAGAAACACAGCAGCAGCAAAATGTCCTCATGTGAAACAGAAATCTGAACCCATGTTGATCTGAACGGTGTTCGGTTTGTTCTGCAGCCTCCATGATCGTTCAGAAGGTGAAGGGACTCCTGCACCGACTGCTGAAGGTTCCTCCATCAGACCTGAAGCTCAGCTACACCACTCCCAAGGTAAGACGTCTGCTCTGCTGAGTCCAACCACGATGCCGTCTGTCTCCACACTGCAGCCTCTCAGCAGCAGGTGGCAGCACCGAGCTGAAGCTCACTTTCAGGCTGCTTCCACAATCCCACATCTTCTCCCTGATGTTTTTCAAATCATTTCATCCATTTTGAACGATCGGACCCAGTCAGGAGGTGGATGTGGATGTTTGGATCATAAAAGAGCTGCTGACATCCTGACCGCCTGTTTGTGTTTTGACTCATCAGCCAGATTTTCTGTTTCATCTGCTGAAGAAAACTGAACGATTTCTGCTGCTTAACAGCAACAGCAGAAACCTTTTAATGTGCAGAAGCTACAGGGAACAAAGTGTTTGCCACCAGCTCAGCAGAGCTTCATGCTGTGCTCCTCCAGTAAAAACAGGCCTAACTGACCAGATGTGGACAGATGTGCTCTGCAGCTTGAGCCTCTAAAACTCTGACCTCCAGTGAGGGGGGGTTCAGCTTCCTGTTGGTAGATTTAATGTTCAAACAACTTTTTTCAGTTTCCAGTTTTGTGTCTTGGACTTAATTGATCCTGAAACCGTTCAGTGGTTTAGTTTGTTTCCGACCAATCAGGAACATTCAGTCCTGCAGACTCCGCCCCCTGATTCCTCCTGAGCCCACATGATGTGCTGAAGTGCAGCTCCTCTGTTTGCAGATGGTGGGGGTGGAGTTCGAGATCGACAGCGACCTGAAGACTCTGCAGTTTTACTCCATAGAGGACGGAGACCAGGTGTTGGTGCGCTGGTCCTGATCCGGTCCAGGAGGTGAGGACGTGACCCGGTCCACAGCGAAGGCGGATCAGAGGCCTCCGGAACCGGACCTGAGCTGCTTCTGCGTCAGATCCAGCTGCAGACGATGCAAAGCTTCATGCTGAGAGAAAACTGAGGAGAAAACCACCGTTCATGACGTCCATCTGTTCTCTCTGGTTCAGGACTGAAGGATTCAGAGGGATCTACTGGGATCTACTGGGATCTGCTGGGAGGAATGGGATGATGTTGATAATCATGTGTCTATTTGTTTGGAATCACCTGCAAATCAGAATCGTTTTGTTTTCATCACCTGAAAATGAACCTTTTTATAGATTCTCCCTCTGAGTCGACCGTCAAACTAAACACTGATTATAGTGAGGACATTTCAAACACCTGAAGGCCTCCGCAGGTTCTCCACCCACAAGGAAAGACAGAGACACACACACACACGCACACACAAGAGATCACAAACAGGACGTTAACACTTTGAGAATCATTCAGATTCGTGTGTGTGTTGTCAGTTTTCAGGCTCGTTTCTTTGCCTTAAATAAGTTCAGTTTAGTGAGAAAAACCCACAGGATGCAGTGAGAAGGTCTGGAACCAGCAGGTCAGTGAAGCCTGAGAGATCCACGTCTCACAGGCTGAAACCAGAAGAAAGCAGTTTTAAAGTGAGAAAAGAAATCTGTGAGCTTGTTTTCACGACTGATCTAAATTTAAAAAAACGTCCCACGTGTTCCCTTTTTCAGGACGGGATTTAATAAAAACAAAGAAAATTCAAATATAAACCATTTAAAGGCCTTCAGCTCACGTTCACGAGCTCGTTTGTTTTAGTTTATTTGTTTTTGTGTTTGATCTTCAGGTCTTCAGACGGATGAGACTGTTTGTCTCTGATCTCACCTTCATTTAAATTATTTCTAAAGAGCCGCATGAATCATCATCAAATCATCCTCTTGTGTTTAGACGTTTTACCCACTAGAGGGCAGCAGGAACTGGAACTGTGGCTCAGGATCGCTCTGCATTATTTACTCTGTAAATACTATGAATTTAAATTGTGTCATATTCATGTGAAAATCCTGAAAATATTAAACTGAACTCGCCCTGAATCTTAAAGTGTGTGTGTGAAATCTGTCACATGAATAATAATGTTTAAATATAATTTTACATTGATGGTTTGAGTCATCATGTTTATTTCCTGATGAATAATTCTTAATCTTGTAAATGTAATCTGCTCGAGTGAACTTTGACCATTCGGATGCCAGATGTGACAGAGAGGATTATGGGACGCATGTTTGACGAGTTTATTAAGTTTATTTAGAGCAAAACAAAACAGTGAGACATCGAATCTGATGAAGAAAAGAGAAACTGGTTGAAGGAGGCTGTTGATTGACAGACAGGAAGGTCAGGACACACACACACGCACACACACACACACACACACACATACACACACACACGCACACACACACACGATCACGGGCCACAAACTGATGAGACAAACATCTGTTGATCTTTGACTTTCGTGCAGTAAATTTTAAAGAAAAAATCTTCCAGGTTTCTTGTTTCAGAAAACTTCCGTCACCAGTCGTCAAATGCAACAAAGTTTAGTTACAGTTTTCAGATACTTGTACTTTTATCCAAGTATTTACATTTTATGCCACCTTTTATTTCTGCTCCAGTACATCTCACAAGAAAATACTGTACTTTTTACTCAGCTTTAGTTACAAATTACTTTCGATTTTGATTATCAAAACAAATAAAAATGAGCGATGGTGTGGTGTGTACCAGTCAGTAAAGCCTTTACAGCAGCTGAAATAAGCCCTGACATTGAAACTGTGGACAGATGAATGCATCGTTGACACAGAGAGATGGACTGCTCTCTATGAGTACTTTTAGTACTTTGGGGAATATTTTGATGCTTTTCCTTTTACTTGAGTAAAGACTTGAATTAAAAAATACAAAGATTTTTTTTTACCTAAGAGAAGTTTGAGAGCCTCTTCCACTTCTGACTTTCACTGCCATCAGTGAGACTCTTCCTTCTTCAGTAGACTGTAATTTAAAAAAAAAAAACTCTTTATAAGGATCCTGCTGAGGCCTTTTGGAAAAACACAAGGGGGCGCTGTTTTGTTGTGGCTCTAACTCATTTTAACGGCTGTCTTACACAGAAGAAGAGGGGAAAGACTGAGGTGTTTTATCCATCAGAGAGTTTATCATCGAGTCTCTCAACTGTCTCTGATTTTACTTCACTGACTTTTTTTAAAGAATTGAACTTTAAAACAAATTGCCTGAAGGGGGCGGTAGTGCTCCAGCAAGCTGTTTACCCACCACCGTAAAACAAAGAGAAGAAGAAAGACAGCAGGAGAAAGAGGAAGGATAAGAAAAGAACTTCTGGGTTGGAGGTGGCGAAGAGGAAACGCAGAAAGCCGAGTGTGATTTTAATCCACAAATTAAAGTTAAAATAAACGTTTTTTAAGTTGAAGGACAAAATGGAAGAGTTTCAGAGGGAAGCTAACAGAGCTCACCTGTGGAGCCAGGTGATGAAGAGGAGGACAAACAGTGACCGGGCCACGCTAGTGGGTAACACACACACACACACACACACACACACACACACACACACACGCTGCCAGAGAAAATGAAGACACACTAACCGAAGATTCAGCTCAGGAAGGAAGAGACTCAAAGTTACGGAGTCGCTAACTTGATCTATCAGTGATCAAAACAATAACAAAGTTAGCACAGCAAAAATCAAACGACAAATCTGTGAGGTGTTTTTACAGATTTACGTCTTCAGCAGGAACCAATGAGCCCGTAGCTGAGAGCCACAGTCAGAGATGGACCAACATTTTGGTTTGAGTTTTTTGGCCAGAAAACAGTGAAAAATTTTTAAAAAACCAGCAGATTTATTCTTTAAAATCAATTTAATGAAAATACTTTATCCACTAAAACACCCAGTGTGTTCAGTGATGCAGCTGTGGTGAATTTTAAACCCTATAACTCCCACAGGAACCAAGAGGAGCTCACAAACGTTTTACCTGCTGTTTGAATCTACTGAGCCTGCTGGGAATCCAAGATGGCCGCAGCTGCTGTCAACGTGAGGTGAGTGTTTGATGCTTCAGACACATTTTCAGTGGAGTTAGCTAACAACATGGAGACAGTTTACAGCATGAAACACACTACACACTTACTTTATATATAGAAAAGGTTTTATTGAGGCTGTACAGGCGGTCAGCGCTGCTCTCGGGCTGACGGTCAGTACTTCCTGTTCACAGACCTGATGTTTTTGTCCGACTTGACTCTGTTGTGCCGCACTGACAGACTCATCTGTCATCCCTGATGGAGTTTCAGTCATGAAAAAGTCAATATTACACATCCAATTCTAGATTTGACCCAAACCAGGTGAGCCTTAGACGGACCTGTCATGTGATCAGCTTTTACTTTTCAGTCATAACATCGTTTACACAGGCAGGTTGTATAAAACTGTGTTTGAGGCTGGAAACGTGTTGAACGCAGCCGATTTCAACAAGTGATTCAAGAAGTTTATTTTCACAATGATAAAACACTTTAATTAGCACTGCTTTGTCCAAATTGGGCCCCAAATCATTTTAATATCAACATGTATAAACTTCAGTAACAAGGATTAAAAACACAGATTTAATTAAAACATATTTGTTTTCTTTATTTTTGATGGAATCGGTGACTGAGGCTGATTGTCACTGATGTCTTCGCTGTAAAACTGATGTTTACATGAGAAGTTCATTCAGAGGCCACAACTGAACAAACCCAACCATCATCATCATCATCATCACCACCATCATCATCAGGTAGATCTCAGGCAGTATTTTAAGAAATATCAGAGTATCATCTGCATATCAGGTGATTATTTACAAGTTCACATAAAACATAAACGGTGAGTTTTATCACAAACAGAATAAATCTAAAAAACATCTTCGGCCCACATTAAAATCTTCTCTCCCGGACGGGTTACTGGTTCGTAGTGGTGCCGTTATGGTCCAAAATAAAAAAAGTACCGTATAAATGTCAGATTTGAAATGAGAGAAAAAAATCTCATAAGATTAAAATAAAATATTGAATAACTTCAGATTGCTTTGTTTCATCATAGAAGCTAAATATATATCACAAGCCTTTTAAAAAATGTAATTTGAGTCTGATTATACAGCTTTCATCCTTTTAGCCTCATTTCTCTAAAATATTTCTTATAACTTTATTCAGCACATCACAAATGAAACAGGATTTAAAAAAAACTGACTGGATTTCTGACCTTCTGTCATTTAAAAGGCAGCAAACAAACCAACTTTTGGTCATTTAAACGAGTGGAAGTTGGGACCCTGAGGCTGAAGGACAACATCTGTTTTTCACTGAGTTTCAGTGCAGGAAGTTAGCATTCAGTTAGCATCTTTAAAGCTAACACGTTGGCCCTCTGATGGAGTGCAGAGCCGACAGCGCTGACAGACATGAAACATGTAAATATCCCATCAAGTCATTTTAAACTGCAACATGTTAATGAATTAAAGATTTTCTCAACTTAAAATATCAAACATTTTCAAGGGTTTTCAAGGCCCTTGGGAACCCATCCCTCAAGTACCTGATCACTGCAGACTGACGGAGTGAAATCTGATTGTTTTTCGCAATTATTTCACTTTTAAAAAACATTAAAAAGCAACATGAAGTTCATCTTCAGAACCTCTTTTCAAAAACATATCAAAGTGTTTTTAATTTACCTGCCGTCTTTATAAAATCCCTGTACATCGGAGTTAGTGTCACTTTTTCTCACATTGGAATGAAACAAACAGAAGCTCGATCTGAACTCGACATTCAGAGGAAGAAGGTTAAGTTTCTCACAGGTTGACCTGAAGTGTGACATCATAAATACGTTGAGGTCTGAACAGCTTTCAAAGGCCAAAAACACGTTAAAATGATCATAAAACGTTCAGTTCAAGTAAGAAAAGTAGGAAACACCAAATTCACTTGAGTGTGTTTTTGTTTTTTTTCTCTCCCGGCAGAAGCGTCGTTCCCGCTGCTCCGCCGACCTCACGGCCTGCTCTCCTCACACCGGCCGGTGGCGGCGTCGGCGTCCGGGCAGCGGCAGGTGAAGCCGCCGAGCCGCGGCAGACACAGGTGAGAACAGCCGCCGTTGTTGGAGCAGTAGTTATAGGCTGAGGGGAGAGAGGAGGAGTGAATGTTAGACAGATGTTTCTTTAAATGTCGTGAATCAGATCATCTGACAGCAAACACGACTGCAGACCAGCAGGAGCCTGAACAGAGTCACGCTTCAGTCAAAACTGAGGTAAATGATGAAAATCCCATCAAAAAAAACAAAGTTATAAACCTCACAGACGTTGAAGGCAAACAGCAGCGTTCATCCTGCTCTCCGTTACCCTGCTGCATGCTGGGGGATTTTTGAACGTGGACGACCACAGATGCAAAAACAGTTTTAACCAGTTTAAATATTTTAATCCTTGTGACGTCAGTTTAGACTCATTTCATGATCAGGCGGCTGATTGGTTGAGCAGAACCCGAGCTGGAAGTTTCATTTTGTCTCAAACTGTGGATCCAAACCAAGTTCACTGCAGTCAGCTGACGTCGCCTCCTGATCTCCTCACGATGTCACCAGAACAAGACGGCAGCACCCGTATCAGGATGTTTCAGCCTGGTTTTGTTCAGAGGAAGGAAGAAGAAACATCATCCTTTTGAATCTCACTGATCAAAGCTGCTGGAGACGAAACTCTGACCAGTTTTCTGAAAACGAAGTTTTCTGTTGCTGCTACAGACCATCAGAACTCAACATGTTGCACCACAGCTTCATGTTGGCAGCTGAAACTCGTCACTTTCACTCAGAAAGCAGCAGGAGGACGCAGGCAGCTGTAAAGTTCAGGGCTCACAGCCAGATGTGAGTGCACAGCTGGCTCCCCTGAGGTTGCTTACCCGCTCGGTTCCCACACTTATATCCTTCCTCACATTGTATGTGTGTGGAATCGATTACCACGGTCACAGAGTCCATCTGTCCTCCCTCTGCATCCAGCTGCTCACAGTCCGCTGAGCTGCTTCAGCCAGCTCAAACCTGCAGCTTCCTCACAGCTCAAACCATCAGTTCATCCTCTGATCAGGATCTCAATTCATCGATTAGTTGTTTGTTGTGTAAGGTGTATAGGCCTGAGATGTGACAAATTGAACGTCCTTGTTTTATCCAAAACCCAAAGATGTTGAGTTCACTGTCACATCAGATTAAAGACACCAGAAAATATTCACGTCTGAGGGGCTGAAATCCTTTTGTTTGCTTTCTGTCTCACAGACAAAAAGCAAACCGCCGAGTCATTTTCCTTCAACCTTTGAACATGTTTTCAGGTTTTAAACGTGTCCTGAGCTGATAGATGTGATGGATGTGAGGCTTGTACCTGAGCAGAGACGTACCTTGTGGACACTGCGTGGTCGTCATGGTGATGCCGTACAGCCGGGAGCGTTTCTGTGGCTGAAACTCTTCGGTCTCTTTCTTTAAGTGACGGTCCACAGCGACCACGGCCTCCCTGAGGAACACAGACCATGAACATGTCATGCAGACGTTCATCAGAAGCCTCAGGACGTCTGATCGTCCAGTTTACTACACTGTTAAACACACTTAAACGTGACAGCAGGAGTGTTTGTTCGTTGGGCAGTCAGACTCTGGGCCTCGTTATAACATCACAGATAACATCAAAATAAAATGATTCAACAGTTCAGGTTCATTTTACACTTTTACAGTAAAACTATCAGCTGATCGCAAGTCAGTGTGTGTGTGTGTGTGTGTGTGTGTGTGTTACCTCCTCCAGTCGGTGTAGTATAGGTTCCTTCCAAAGGAGACGAGGGCGAAGGGGTAATGGATCCCTTCCAGGATCTGCCTCCTCAGCCTGCTGTGAGGATCCAAACACTCCACCTTTCGAGTACCTGCAGACCCATCAACCAATCAGAGACCACCAGAGTGGGACACGTGACTGAGAATCACCTGGACTAACAGCGGCAGACTCAGGTTCAGGTTCCTGTCACTCACCTGCATCGGCCCAGCACAGCTGCTGGTTGTCGAGGTCAAAGGTCAGACCGTTGGGAAGCCCCAGGTCGTCTTTCACCAGGACGGTGCGATCCGTCCCGTCCATGTTGGACATCTCAATTTTGGGTCCGTCTCTGTTCCAGTCGGCCCAGTACAGCTGCCTGCACCACCAGGACAAAACCAGTCAGACCGACCTGCTGCTGTTTGAGCTCAGTAGGCGTCTTCACCACCTGAACTAATCATGTCATTTTAAAAGCTTGTCTTGTTTCCATCACTCACCCGTACGCCGGGTTGGTGACGATGGCTCGAGGGTTGACCAGATCCGTGTCGAACAGGACTCGTCGCTGCCTGCCGTCCAGTTTGGAGACCTCCACAGTGTCACGCATGGAGTCGGTCCAGAAGAGGAGACGAGCCACGTGGTCGATGGCGATGCCTTCAGGACTCTGGAGATCTGAGGATGGACAGAACAGACGGAGATCAGACGCTGGACAGGAGAGAAACTCTTTCATCACACGATGCAACTACGATGAACTGAAGTTAAACATCGCAAAACCAACAAACTTCTGGAACCTGAAACGCTTCAAATGCAGTTGTTGCTGCAAAGGAGCAACAAATTCCAAAATGTGGACGTTTTCATGAACGAGACAAAGGATCTAAACGTCAGATACAAGACTGTCGAGCCTCATCCTGAAACTGAGACCAAATGTGATTTATGGTCACAGTCTCCCCTGATGTGAAGTATTTAAATAATAGACTGAATATTTCATTTCCCACGGTGATGATCTGATGTTTCTGCTGAAGTGATGGCTGTCGTACCTGCGGTGACCACCGGGCTGATGTCTCCGCCTCGCAGACGGGCCCTGCTGATGGCTGGTCCGGTGATGTCAGTCCAGTAAACCATCTTCTCCACACAGTCAAAAGCCACAGCGATTACGACCCGGTCCTGAGAGAAAAACAGACGGTTCTTTCATCAGAAGCTTTCAAAGAGTCTTCTGTCCAAGTGACAGAATGTCAGCGACGCATCGACCACGAAGACGCCGACGCTGACGCTGAATGAACCGATGAACTTCATGACAGAGAAGAAAAGAGTTCTGATGCTCAAATCTGTTTCTGAACAATTAGAGGATTGTTTCAGAGAAACCAGAAAGGCTCACAAGTAGTTTAACTGCATTCATGACAAGCAGTGAGACTATCTGACTGTCTGAAACATCTGCACAGATGAGGCTCACATATCGCCAGCAGAAACACCACAAAGTCAAAGGAATCTCAGCTGGTCGTCACATCTACACGGAGCTTGTATGGGTTTGGGACTTTGAAAAGATCAGTTTTGTAACTGAGTTTCCAAATCTTTGATTGTTTGAGTTGAGAGGGACAAAAAAACTTTAGATTAGATTTCAGTTGAACCCTCAGGAAGGTTGAACATGATGAGATGGAGACAAGACGATTAGCCTGATTTAGCACAAAGTTGTTCCATTAAAAGAGAAAACCTGTGGTCAAAAAGCTTTCCGACTGTTAAATCTAGCGCCACCTACAGGTCAACATTTCGAAGTGTCTAACACCTTCGTTTTCTGATACCATTCCCATCAGCCTCAGCTGCTCAGTGTGTTCAGTCCTTTTTGCTTGGTAACATAATAAACTAATAGTGAAAATGGGAAACATAATGCCTGCTAAACATTAGCATGTTAGCATGTTTGCTGTTAGCATGTCAGCATGCTGGTGTTAGCATGTGGCTCAGTTCAGGACAGCAGAGCCTTGTTGTTTCTGAGCGAACAGACGTGAACTCAGGTGTGATGTGGTCTTACAGGGACGTGCAGCAGAGCTTTGGCCTCCTCCTTCCTCATGCCGTGTCCGTCCAGAGGGATCGTCTCAATCTTGCCGCTCTGAGCGAACAGCAGGTGTGTTCCTGGAGCGACGGGGTGAACGTCAGGCCGCGGCGTCGGACCCACCGGAGGAGGAGTCACTGTGTGGTCAATACCTGATGAGGAGCGAAGGTTTCATTGTTCATGTTATGCAAATGACAAACAGTGTAGAATAAAAACAAGAGTTGTCAGTCAGGGCCTGAGCTGACTCACACAGAGGGGTGCTGCCGGGTCCGGTGCGGGTGTTCGGGATCTCCTGGCCGTTGGCGTCCACACACCAGCACTGTCCGATGCTGGTGTGGCACTGCGTGGGCTCGTAGGCTCCATGCTGGTCACACTGAGGGACGTACTGACTGACGACGGGCCGGCGGAGGAAAGAGAAGAGGCTGGAGCTGGAGGTGGCGGCCTGGGCTTGCTCCCTGTGGCGCTCGCACTGGGTTTTCTCTCGCTCTGAGAACAAACATGATGACACATCGACGTTATTTACAACCGTAACCTCAGCGAAAACACACGAGTCTAACTTAACTAGCTAAACTAACTAAACTAGCTAAACATGCATACAGAGGCAAACAGATAGCATGGACATATGTCAACGTTTAGCAACTGAAAGGTCATTTTCACTTGGATCCCAAATTCAAAAGCTGTGATTGGTCTGAATCTCTGAACTTTGTGTCATACTTTGAATATTCAGATATTTTTGGATTTTAAAATCTATTTATCTTTTAACAGTAAAAAAATATATTTTTACAACCATAAGAAGAAAAAGTTCTTTATCTTATAATATTAAAATATTATCTGAAATGTACATTTATAATAAAACTTTATTTCAAACACATCTGACTTTGTATTTTGTTGCCTGTGTTTTCAAGTTCAGGGCCGCAGATTAAAGACGAGCTCTTCATCTCTGCGGTCACATCCATCTCGAAGTCTCCTCACATTCTTATCCTCCAGACTATCAGCAAGACAAACCACAAAGCAGCCATAACAGTCTGACAGACAGCAGCGTGTCCTTGCAGCACGTCTGCTGCCAACAATCAAGAAGGAAAAACCACAAACAACAGGAAGACCCCTGAGGGCGACGGGGGGCTGAATATCAAAGACTGACTGCCAGACAAAAGACACAGAGCTGCTCACAGTCAGAGATACTGTGACAAGTTTTGACAGGCGACAGAAAGATTATGGCTTTCAGAGGCCGGGCAGGTCATAAAGGGACGAAAATATGACAAAACTCTCTGTAATTAACTCTGAGCTCCTGACGCCTGGATCACTGAGGGAGTCTGCAGCGTGTCGGCGTTACACAACAACGACAACAACAACAACAACGACAACAACAGCAACAAACTCTGGTTTGCATGTTTTCAGTTCAGGTGAAGGAAAAATATATAATAGTGAGGAAAAGACAGGAAAGGAAACGAGAACGTGGACAGAAGGAGCCTGATTCAGTTTCCTCTGGAGTCTGAGGCCACTTTGCAGCAAAGGTGTGAGCGGAGTCACATGACTTGAACTCGAGTCTGACTTGACTTGGCAAAATCAGACTTGGACTCAAACACTTGAAAACTTCTTCAAAGCACAAAAATTAATAAAGTATGTCACTGATATTAAAATTCATTCGTTAGTTAAACTTCACATCAGGTGATGACTTCCAGTCTCCAACCTCTGACTGTGATTCTGTCTGTCGACTGTCCTCATAACAACATGAACCTCAGCTGTGCGTCTTCGAGTGTCTGTTTAGTCTCACATGAAATCTGTCTGTCTGTCACGTCGTCTCCTTCTCAACCTTCAGCTGAATGTTTACACTCTGCAGAGTTCACACAGCCTCCGTTCATCCCCGTAACATCAGTTTGAGACAACAGTTTGATCCTGAAAAAGGAACACACTGCTGTTTTTTATGTTTTGACTCGTTCATGTTCAACAGTGTCGATCAGTCGATCAGATTCCTGCTGTCAAACACGTCACCGGCTTTCTGACTGAACTCCTTCACTGGTTCAGCTCATGAGATTCAGACTGAGATGAAATTAAACAGTTTGGATTCATCGTTTGATCTCTGATCACACTGATCAGTGTCAGCGAGGGTTTGAGTCGCCTACCTGTGGATACAGGGATGCACTGGAAGCCGTCACCGTGGAAACCAGGATTGCACTGGCAGGTGTATGAGCCCTGCGTGTTGGAGCAGGAGGCGTCTCGGTGGCATCGACCCTGCTGACACTCGTCCACATCTGAACAGGAAGAGAAGAAGCAGAGATGAAGACAAACAGAGCTTCAGCTCAGGTCATGTAACAACGCATTGACCACCAGGTGAGTCGGGGCAGAGCGCCTCTGATGGTCTCTGGGAGCTCGCTGTAAAAAGATGTTAAAACTTCATAGAAACCATCTCAAAACGATCCCTTAAAGGTCATAAAAAGTCATCACATCTCATTCTGAACTCATGTCGTGATTATGGAAGTGTGTGACGCCTCTTCTGGTGCGTTTGGTTGTTTAATAATACGTCTACTTCCAAACATGAACATGAGATGTTTCTCCATGTTTGGGTCTGAAGAGCCGACCATGCTAACATCTCTGAGGCTGCACTGAGCACAGCACTGCTTTGAGCTACATGCTAACATGCACACAAGGACACAGCTAGCTTTGATGTTAACGTTTGCTAATTATCAGTAAGTGAAAGCTGAAATTAGTCTTCAGTTTTTTTAAGTATTTGATCAGATTTGATTGGATGAGAAGCTGGACAATCTAAAGTTAGTAGGAGACATCTGGAGGGAAACATGAAGGTCTGAATCAAACATCATGACATCAGCGCTGCTAGCATGATTTAAAGCAACCCAGTAACACAAAGACTTGACCTGTCAGCTGAGTCCAGGTGAGACAGAGCAGCTCACAGACCGAGTACAGACTGTTTCATCCTGATGCTGATCCAGCTGCATGAACATTCCTCCTTCAGATTCTCCAGAGTCCATGAAGCAGAGAGAACGAGTGGGGGAGGGGTCGGGGGATGTATATGTAAGAGATGAGCTGCACAGCTGTGAGGCAGGGCTCTACATTTCCTGTCCAGGTGGAAACATTTCCTGTCCCCGGGGGCCACTCACAGAGTTTTACACTGAACAAGCACAGCCTGCATCTCTGTAGGTTCACATGGAAAGCTCGGACTCTAAAATGCTTCAATTTGAATGTACGAATACTTCGTTCAACCATCAGCCCTCCTGTGCTCTCGGCTCAGAAACGGTTCGTTCTCAGTCTGTCCTCATGAGTTGTGCAACTGTTCTGGTTTTTTTTATCTTTACTGGATCCAGAGTCAGAATCAAGGATGGAGATTCACAGATTATATAAATACAGTTAATGAGAGCTGACTTGTGGAATCATTTCAGTTCATTTGGTTTCATGTGTTTAACATTGGCATTAAAAACACCTGACACCTGCAGGCCTCCGTCTTTTAAACACTCACCTGTGAAAAGTTTACTGTCAAAATTTCACACTGACACAAGTTTCACACAAAGTTAAAGTTCAAGGAGCTAAAAGTCTCCGTGAACTCACCCCGACACACCCGGCCGTCACCCACAAATCCCTGCAGGCAGGTGCAGATGTATCCAGAGCCTCCGGTGTAGCTGCACAGAGCTCGTTCAGGAACGTCACAGTCGTGACTTCCTCTCTGACAGTGATCCACCGGACGGTTCTCCTCTGTAGGAACGGAGACAGACGACACGTTAGAGCTGCTGCAGAGACGGACTGAAGGAACATGGACAGACTGGAGGAACATGGACAGACTGGAGGGACATGGACAGACTGGAGGAACATGGACGGACTGAAGGAACATGGACAGACCAGAGGAACATGGACAGACTGGAGGAACATGGACAGACTGAAGGAACATGGACAGACTGGAGGAACATGGACAGACTGAAGGAACATGGACAGACTGGAGGAACATGGACAGACTGGAGGAACATGGACAGACTGAAGGAACATGGACGGACTGAAGGAACATGGACAGACCAGAGGAACATGGACAGACTGATGTCAGAGGGGGTGGGAACAGTTTCCTGCCACAGAAAACAAACTGCAGAGAAAGTTTGGAGACACCAACAGGTTCGTCCTCTCATCCATCAGCTCTTTTAAAAGTTTTAGTCAAGACGTTTTTCATCCAAAAGAAATAAATTTGATATTTTTGCTGGACTCTGTTTCAGGTTCAGGTCCTTTGCTTTATGATGTGATGACTCAGTGTGTGAAACTGGTTCCCAGCAGAGAACGACATCAGTTTGAGATGTGACGTCTCCACCTCAACAAGCTTCATTCACAGCGTTAAAGAACCTTTTTGTTTCCATCTCCTGGCGGCTTTCAGAACATCTGCATGTGCAACGTGGGCCTCTTCAAACAAAGACTCACACACAGGAACCACACACTCCGCCCACCCACACAGCTGTCCACACACACACTTTAACGCACCGATGCAGGTCTTTCCATCGCTGGCGAACACGAAGCCACTGGAGCATTCGCAGCGGAAAGTTCCAGGCTGATTACTGCAGACGGCGTTGGATCCACAGACCCGAGGGTTCTCCCTGCACTCGTCAACATCTGCCAACAACACACCAACGAGGAGACGGACGGTGGATGGAGGTGATACGACGGTAAAGGTCAGTGACAAAAACACACAGTGACAAAAAAAACTCCTGATTCCTGTCCAGATTTTCACTGAAACTTTGATGATTAATATAAAACTTTGTGACATCAGGTTACAACTTTTCTGGGAATAAAAGCTCAGTTTTTCAGGAAAATAAATCAAAATGAACTCAAATTCACTGTCACAATCAAATTCAAGTCACAATGTTTCTTATTAAATTTAAATACATTTAAAAACAAACAGGACGACAGTAGCAGCATGCGCTTGAATCAGCTGTATATTCATGATTCTTTCTGTTAGGGTCTCATGATGGTTCAATGCTGTTTAATAAAGAATTTGGGTCAAATTTGAGTCTGAACTGGTTTTTCTTCCTGTAAAATGTCTTCAGACATGTTGAATGTGCCTGTAGGGGGCAGAAGAATGACATTTGCTGCAGCTGTTATTTCTCTGCCTGTAGGGGGCGCAGGTTGGATTTTTGCTGCAAATGTCCTTGTTTCATTGATTTTTACAAAAGTTTGAAACCAGTTTCTACATTTTCATCTTTAGTTTTTAAATCAGTTCTGCCTTCACCTGTTTGCTCTGTTCTGTTCATTCAGAAAAGTTTCCAAGACTTCAGTCATTATTCACCGGCTCAGAAACAGACATGTTGTCCATGTGATGTGCAGAGTTCAGGTTACCTTGGCAATAGTGTCCGTCTCCGGTGAATCCATCGGTGCATTCGCAGGTGAACTGGAGGCCTTCGCCCGGTCGGCACATGGCGTTGATGTCACAGCCGTGTCTGCCGGTGAAACATGGATTCTGCTCTGGAACACCACCTGTCAGAAACACAGCAGCACCTGCAGGTTACTGACGTCTCACCGCCATGTTTGGTAACGTGGGTTTACAGTGTGAGAGAGACAGGAAGTGTGACTGTCGTCAAACGTGTCATCGTTTTTCATCCAAAACGGAAACATATTCAGTTTACAGTGAATTAAAACAGAGAACGTTTGCCTCACAAATGGCTTTAAGGGTTTAAGGTGAAATGATTCCACTGATGAGAAACCATGGAGTCCGTGTCCTCCTGTTCCCATCATGCAGCTGGTGTGTTGGAGCTCCATGTTTGGAGTTTTCTCCACAACCTTCACCTCCTCACAGGAAACACGACCCAGATGTCCCACTTTCTGCCAACAGACTCCAGCTGAGTTGTGTTTGCTTGTGTAACTCTGAAGCCCCGAGCATCCAATCAACAGCCCCCACCTGCACTTTTACCTTTAACCCCCCTTTTATTAAAAAAAACAAGGCGAGGTCTGAACTTCATATATAACTGGACCTTGTTGGTGGATGTGAGAACTCTTGTAGTTATCTGTTAAGCCCTTTACTGTCTCTTGTTTCTCCTGCAGTCGCTCTGTGCTGAGTGTTTTGTCGGGCTGCTTGTTATCTGGTTTCTGTAACTCTGCGCTCGTCTTCATGCTAATCTGCAGAGTGACCAGAGTTTCATTTGTAAAGAGACATTTAAATTCGCCCGCATGGTGTAAGCATCTCCTGTTACCATGGTAATCAACTTCGGAGACGCTGCATCAAAAAGAGGCCAAGAGTCTGATAAAGAAGCTGAGCTCCTCTGAGGTGATGAAGAAGTCTGACATGATCACAAAAACCAGCGAGGGCACGTTTATGCTCCACAGGCACCATGGCGTGACGCCGTGCTGAGCTGAAGCTCCGCCCCCCACTCTGACTGATGTCTCCCCTCCTGTCTTCACATCTCATTACACTCATCATAACAGCAAAGTGTGAGAGTAAATAATGACAGCAAGTTTGACAGCTGATGTGGAAACGCGAAGCGACCGTCCAACCAGCAGCTCATCTTCATCCCTCAGCTCCTCATCCACTCTAACAGCCGCCCACAGTCACAGTCCAGCCATAAAGTCCTCCTGATGCCCTCCCCTCCCCTCACTCCCCTCCCTGCTGAGGGCCGGAGGTTGGTATCTCCTCGGCCTCGGCCGCTGACCTTCACCCCCTGCCAACACTCTCACAGCCTCTCTGGTTGCAGCTGAGGAAATACAGCCGGGCTCAGATTACTGTTTATCTTCCTCTGATGTTCCCCTGCAAACACCAGCGAGGCACTAAACTGTTGGAGGCGTGTTTCAGTGCATTCCTGCGTGTAATAACACACATCTTTGTACTCAGAATGTCCCTGACAGACGACCTGGAGACGTGGACGTCTCTTCTACAAGGACCCGAACGATCTGTAACTGCAGCCTTCAGATCTGTAAACACACACTCATGTTTCTTCTAAAATCCTGACAGAGTTTTTAACTTTGAAGGTACTAAAACCAAAAAGAATCAGTTTTTCATGATGATTTAATTACTAATAATTTTAACACCAGCAGTCAACAAACAAATCAGTTACCAGGATCGTTATTTAAAACGTTTTCTGGTTAACATGACTGAGCACACAAACCAACACATTACTTTAAAAATTAAGATTTTTTTTTGTGATTTTCAAATTTTAGGATAGTCCTCCCCTCCGCGACTTATCAGTGAAAATCAAGCATTTTTCAAACTTTCCACACTCTGGAAAAACAAACATCATGTACTGTGTCATAAATCTGATCCATGAAGCCAGAGTCAACAGGAAGTATTTATTTTACCAGGTTACGTTCAGTGCATCCAGATCCTGTCACTTCCTGCCGTGAGGAGACACAGATCATCAGTCTGCATGCATCAGCTCTGAAAAAGCTTCACTCCTGGAAAGTTCGTCTGTCCGGGAGTTCGAGGCGTTTTCAGTCACTGTTGCCTGAATGACTGAATTCTCAGCAGCGTTCTCAATCACACACATATTCGTGCTTTTCTGCAGCTGATCATGTGATTTGATGGATGTGACGTGTTTCTGCGACTCTTCAGTTTGATGCTGATTTAGAAACTTGTGATTGATCTTAAAATTCTAAATCATTTTGTAGTATGAAAACTTGTCGATTTATTAATTTTGTCCTTTTTGTTTCTCATTCTGCCATATTTATCTGAATAAAGCTTTTATTCAACCGGATCTGTGGACTCACTGTGGACGGAGCCGATCTTGTTGCTCATGGCGTAGCGGATCAGATGGTTGTCAGCATCAAACATCACAAAGATCTGATCCACGCTGAGCTGCTGGGTGGACGGCGCCGCTCTGATGGCCTCGTCATGCGGGCAGCTCTGGAAGGTGACGGTCTGACGCCACTGGTAGCTTCTGGTCTGGACGCGGCCATCGGGGGAGGTGATGGTGTAGTCACGGCTGGAGGAGGAAGTGATCACTGGAGGAGAAGAAGAAGAGAACATTGGTTTGACCGCATCAGTTCGATGTGATTCAGCTATTATTCAGTTTTTATTCAATTTGTCAACAATGAGCAGCTCGTTTCAAAAAGGTACCAAATGCGACGAGCAGAGTGGCGCTGAGCTGCACCAGCCAAGCTCCGCCTCCCTCACCGGAAGACAAAACCAGCTCCATGATGAGCTGCTGCTTCAGTAATTTAAAGTGCTAAATGGATCCAAAACAGATCACACTGCATCATTTTATTGGTTAAACCGTCCTTACAGTTTCTGTCGTACTGGTAGATCTCCTTGTACGGGTTGATCTGGACGGAGGATCCCAGCAGGACGGCGGGCAGACGTCCCTCCAGCTCCGTGCTCACCACCAGGTGGTCGTGTTCATCGATGCCTTTGAACTGCTGCTTGATGCTCAGACGCTCGTTGCCGGGCTGGAAGATCACCTCAGCCTGCCGCGAAAACTCACCACCTGTGTGCATGTGTGAGAAAACGTGTCCTGGTTTTAAAACATACAGTCACAAGCAGCCAGTTACCTGCTGGGACTCCAGCCAGAGACACTGACATTCATTAACCTTTAAGGCGACACTCATCAACATGTGAACTACACACATCGCTGCGAGCAGAGTCGCTGCGTTTGCTGCCTGGAAGTTAAACTGAGCGACACGTTAACTTTGGTGTTTATGTTTCTTTACTGTTGACAGTTATAAATCAGTCACGTCTCCTCACCAATGAGACTGAAGCCGTTCTGGTAGCCCGGTTGCTCGAGAGCGAAGGCCCAGCCGATGACTCCTCCCATGGAGGACAGCGGCTGCAGGGACGGGCCCAGGCTGTCCGGGATGTTGCTGATGGCCACGTAGGCCCGTCCGTCGTTGGCCACCACGTATGAGTGCAGGTCGTGGTTACCGAGCACCACGGGTGAAGGCGAGTTCCCAACAAACACCTGGCCGTTCACCTTTCCATTCATCCTCTGTGGTTTTCCTGGAAAACAAGAAAATTACTTGAGAAGAAGCTCAGAACTTCAGGTTCATCATGTTAGAGGCAGCGATGACAAAAAACCCTGTTACAAGGTGGATCTGCACACTTACAGGAAAATAAAACCCAGAAAAAAAACTTGTTTTCTTTCAAAACAAAGGTTAATGTAATCATTGTTCAATGCAAAAATAAAAAAAAAACAGTCACTATGAGAGACGGGTTTTGCCCAGAATGAACACAAGAAATCCCACACGGAGGAGCCGATCACATCATGTTAGTGTCACATGGCTCCAGAGTACAAACTGGAATAAATTACCAGAAGCTTCATCAGGCGTCTTTGCTTTTTTTATCAGAATGACACTGAAACTCTTCTCACCTTCTGCCACGCAGTCCTTCCCGTTTCCGTAGTATCCGGGCTTACAGTGGCAGCAGTACCCGTTGCTGTAATCCCTGCAGTCAGCGAAAGCCGAGCACTTGTGCCTGTTGTGGGCGCACCTCTCTAAATTGTACGCAAACACTGTGAAAACAACAACAGGAAGGATCAGCTTGAGTTCAATGACATAAAAACTCAAGAACTTTGAAAAAATGACCAGAAATTCTTTAAAAAAGTGTAAAAAACTTCAAACACACGAGTTCTGAGATTTGGGGACTCACCGTTGACATCCAGATTTTCGTCTTCATCGACCACGACGATCTGCGGTTGGTGGGGTCGGGACTGAGGCGGCACTGGTCGGACTGGTTCTGGGTCGGTGTACTTTGGTACAGCTGGATCAGGTTCTGGGTACCTCGGCTCACTGGATTCAGGGATGTTGTATCTTGGTTGCGAAGGCTCAGAGACAGAGGTTCTTGTCTCAGATTGGTTCGGGTTCCTCGGTCGAGCCCTCTCAGGGTCGGGATATTCTGGCACAAGCTGGACTGGTTCCTCATAATCTGGTTCTTCAGCCTCCGGTTCAGCACGCCCTGGCGTTATGGTCCCAGATTTTGGGTCAGTGGGAGTCTCAGGTGGGAATTCCCTCTTGTCTTCCGGTGTCACCCGAGGTTTGAACGTTGGCAACTTGGTCACAGGAGATCGGGTGGCATCCTGCTCTTCAGGTACGTCAGTGACCATTCCTGGCGTGATGGCAGCAAAGAACGGTGAGGAGCCAATCTCATACACCCAAACTCCTCTCTGACCTGAGGTCGTCTTTCTAGTTGGACACAGGAAGGAAGAAAACACGATTCTCAGCGACAGAACGCTACAATATTTATTCTCTATAAACACACATTAACACCTCGACTGTACAGCAAAAGTATGTGGATGGAATTACACCTCTGTCTGAATGTTCGTGGCCCCCCGATGGCAAAAATTACTTCGGAAAACAGTAGCATATTTGTGTTTCATCTACTTTAATATACACCTGGTTCCTCAGCTTAAGTCAAGCTTAAGTCAATCCGACTGTCAGATGTTTTTTCCAGCAGATACCAGAAGATAAGATCCAGAATGAGTCCAGATGTGGAGGTACGAGAGCTGAGGACCCAAAGGTCGTTTTATTCAGCTAATGCTTTTTATCACAGAGTGGATGAAAGAATGTAAACCCAGTGACTGTGAGAAAGACAATGAAAGCTTAACTCAGCATTATCGTGGCACATGCTAACATGCTAACATGTAGCTCTGTTAACTTTTAACTGATAAAATCTGAAGTTGAACTACAAATCAAACCAGTGATATCAGATTCGTACTCAGTGAGATTCCCGATGGAGCCCTCTTCATCGGAGGGGACGCGAAAGTACGTGCCCGCGTACGTGGACCACCAGCCCTCCACAAGACCTTCATTGAAGCCAGTCTCCAGGGGCTTAGCCTCGCCCCCTACTGATGTGGAGACAAACTGCAGGCCGTCTTTGGGGTACAAGAGAATGGCACAGGAGGACGACTGCATGGTGGCCACAACCAACTGGAAAGTATTTCTCTGGAAAGAAAAAAGAGGCACTAATGAGCAGAAATTCTTGGTTTATTTGGTCTACAGAGCCACATCTCTGATCTTCTGTCCTGGCTGGTTCTTTACATGCAAAGCTACTGCAGACTTCTGTCATTTAAATAGAAAAAACAACAAACAAAATCCCAAAATTTCATTGTTATTTGAAGATTTGCTGGCAGAGATGAATCTAATTAATGCAGTTAGACTCAACTTCAGTCTGGTGAACTTTTTCTTTTTTTACATGCAAATTTGTTCCATTGAGGCAACCATCTTGGCAGTGAGGCTTGACTATTTGTTCTTTAACTCTGATCTGCAGAATTACAAATGGCTCAGAATCAGGAGAAAAAATAAAAGACATAAAAACTGTAAATACTTGTAACAGTTTATCTTATTTTTCACATGTGACCAAACTAGTTAACTTAGAAACTGTCACTTAAGTAGCAAGCTAGCTTGACTGGCTGTTCTGGCTGATAGCATTAGCGTGTTATTGGCTAGTTAGCATGTTACTGGCTAACTCCCCAATTTCTTCAACCAACCTAACAGTGCCACTTATTGGGTGAAGTGTTGAGTACAAAGGCTTTTTACATTGTTCAGTAATTTGTTTTTTAATGGGGTTTTAATTTGAGAATTCAGTTTGGCTCATTAAACCTGCTGTGTATCAGTTTGTTAGCATGCTAACATTAGAACTTAGCTCGAAGCCCCGCTTGGCCTCATAGAGCTGCCAACATGGCTGCTGTCAAAGTCCTGTTTCCCATATAAAAAGGTAAAAAGCAGGTGTGATTAAGGTTGGACATGGTCCCTCACCTTCGTGTCCAGTTCGTCTCCCCGTCCGGAGGTTCCCCGGGCCGGCATGCCCTCCCAGGTGACGATGAGGGCGCTGGTCGGCTCCACGCCCTCGTCTCTGGGGAAAGCCCTCTTGATGTGCCCGGCGGCTTGATCCAGGACCTCGGAGCTGTTGTCCAGCCTGAAGTGGACCTTCCCCTGCCCATCACTGTTGTCCAGGTCCCCCAGCAGCGCCGCAATCATCCGGAAACCGGCGGGCATCTTCCCCAGGTACTCATCCTCAGGCGGCGGGGCAGCGACGGCCACAAAGCCGTTAGTGTTTATCTGAAGGCGGGAAAGGTTTATCCATCAGTGACATCTGCTGTAGTTCTTATGGATCACATAATGTTTGTATATTTAAAGTTTATTTCAGCCACCTGAACAAAAATCCACTTTATTTTAATCAAAGTCTCATTTTTATGACTCAACATCTTTTACCTTTGAAACTTTATTTACTTCTGTTATGAGTTAAGAGCCAATAATTAACCTTTTACTTTCCTACTAAAAGAAACTCATTATTATGAGCTAGGAGCTAAAATTATGTCTTTGTGCATCATCACTGTATGAATAAATATTATTACTGACAGAATCCTCATTACCTTCAGATGATTCAACTACAAGTCCTATTCGGAGTTTACTGATTATAAATTATCTCATAACTAAGAGAAATTTGCTAATTTTTGAGATTATTTTCATAATTACGAGAAAAAAACAGTTAATTAAAAAGAAACTCGGGTGTTGTCTGAATTATGGTCCTCTGAACGAGGACTGAAGGAAAGGAGACGCACAGGAGGAGAGAAAGGTCATGTTGGTGTGAAACTTGTTCCGAAACTGGATGTTTGACTGAAGGTCCACTGGGTCGGACCAGTCTGAAGCTCCAACAAGGTTCAGATCCTGGACTCAAACAGCTCCACGTCCCCCTGCAGCTCCACATTCAGTCCAAAGAGAAGGATCTTTTTAGCTGAAGGCGAGCAAACGCCTCAGAATGTCACGAGCTGTGACCACGAAGAGAAGACCGACCAGCTTCAGCTCACGTCCAGATACATGATCAGCTGCTTCTGTCAAAGGTCACAAAACCTTCAAGATACAACCACGAAACCTCACTGGTGTTTAGGTGGGATCGAAAGTAGTTACTGAGTAGAGTACTGAGTACTGCTGAGTACTGAGTACTGATGGGTCAGAACGTCCACATGTTGGTTTGATCTCATCAGGATGGTTTGTGTGTCAGAGTCTGATACCAGCAAGCAGGAGCTTCATCTGCTGTATGTGTGTGTGTGTGTGTGAGTGTGTGTGTGAGTGACTGATTAACATTAACATCTCATCAGTCCCGGCTGACCACAGATCAGTCGGTTCCCTCCTTCACACGTTTATCATTAACTGAAGGATTATGGGGCTGCTGCTCTCAGGATGCCACATATTTTCCACAGGTTAATGTGTACCTGTGTACCTGTGTACTTGTGGACCTGTGGACCTGTGGACCTGTGTACCTGTGGACCTGTGGACCTGTGGACCTTTCGACCTGTGGACCTGTGTACCTGTGTACCTGTGGACCTGTGGACCTTTCGACCTGTGGACCGGTGGACCGGGATCAACAAACACCTGAAGCCTGTACGGATCCAGAGGAGACCCCTGTGAGATCAGCTCAGATCTGATACGAATCTCCACAGACTTGTCACGTCTGACTGACAGATTTTATCGGTTTGTGCCTCATTTAGAAGAAAAGAGGCGAAACTCTGGAGGCAACAACACACGACACATAAAATCTTTACTGAGCAAAGAAACGCGAGCCGAGCTGTGACTCTGCACATGTTGTAAAATCAAGATTTGACCCTGAAAAGGATGAAAAGACTTGAACTGTTCAGAGGAAACTCAGGTTTATTTGAAACCTGCACAAGCAGCAGAGTTCAAAGGTCAGAAGGCCTCAGCGCTGTGAGATCAGGTGAAGTCAGAGCGGAGGAGGGAAGCTGTGATCGACTACCTTCTCAACAACGGCAGCATGTGGGCGAGCAGACGGCGTCTCTGGCGGCTCAGCAGGTATCTGACTTCAGAGGAGACGCCTGCTGAGCTGAAGACACTCGAGCCGCCGCTCAGAACAGACAGGAAACCTTTTGTCTGACTGCTAACGACTTTTTCAAACCTCTCACGAGTCAACAGGTCGAGCAGAAGAGTCTCAGGTGGGAACTTGGTCTCTTTACGTCCACCTTCCGTCTCTGTCAGGAGGAACCGAACTGAGACATGCAGATCAGGAGAGTGTGAACACGTCTTCATGTTTCATCCTCTAAACATGTGAAGTCTTTTCATTAAACTCTCTGTCTTTCAGTAATCACAGTCTAATGTAACTGAGTAAAGTACTTCAGAGTAATAACATTTATAATCACACCTGTTGCGTGTGTGCAGGTGTTTTAAAAGCCTGCTAACAGCTGACTGATGAGCTCCCTGTTGTTTTCTGCCGTCTTGTGTTCGACGTCTCAGCTTTGTGAGAAGAAACGCTGAACCGGAGGAAACAGCGTGAAGGTCAGAGACGAAGTTACATTGATTCCTGTTTCACATGTTTTAACCTTCAGTCTCTTTTCAGACTCAGAGCTGAAAACAAACTCCCACACACACATCTGTCCTTCGTCTTCTGAGGGAACAGGTTGATCTTCAGTCACAGGTCACATGACTGCAGGAGTCCAGTGTGAAAGAAATCAGTCTGATTGATTCTGCTGCTGTTGATAGAACTTTATGTTTTAAATTTCAGCCCAAACTTACAGAACAACTGATAGTTTGATCAATAATCTGTCAGCTGATCTGATTCTAATAAGGTTCGTTCTTCACAGGCCGACTCTCGACCAATCACTGATATGCTGCTCTACAGAAAGCAGAAACAATGAAAAAACTCTCCGTGTTCAGCGTCTCTGCTGCATTTGGGAGCGAAATGAGCCGTTGTTGGAACATGTCACAGTACATGCACTGTCTGCAGACCTGCAGGTCACATGACCTCCTCTGTGGGAACTGACATCACACATGTTCGACCCCTGAGATCATCCCGATCAGTGTGAGAGCAGCGGAGGGAGGAAACACCCCAGAGCTGCCATCTGCTTTCAGAGGACAGATGTGCTCCATCGATACGGTCCAGATGTGTCGGCTGTGTGAGGACGCTGAGCTTCCTGTCGAGGACCGAACGTACGACCGGAAAAAAAACCTGCACAGCAGCATGAAGTTTGATTAAAACACCTCTACAGAGTTTCAGACCCAACGTGACTGACTGACGGGCTGATAAGTGCTGAACCACTGAGCACCCGGGGGGGGGGGGGGGGGGGGGGGGAGTTTTATAAATGTGGAGGGGGGTGGGGGGGGGGG
>JAQMCX010000043.1:9603930-9614055 GCA_029814765.1 Acanthurus leucopareius | reverse complement strand
GTCAGTAATTACTTTATGTGTCAGTAGTTACTTTATTTGTCAGTAATGATTTTGTCAGTAGTTACCTTATGTGTCAGAAATGACTTTGTCAGTGATGACTTTTTGTGTCAGTAGTTACTTTGTGTGTCAGTAGTTACTTTGTGTGTCAGTAATGACTCTGTCAGTAATGACTTTCTGTGTCAGAAGTAACTTTATGTGTCAGTAGTTATTTTATGTGTCAGTAATGACTCTATGTGTCAGTAGTTACTTTATGTGTCACTAATGATTTTATGTGTCAGTACATACTTTATGTGTCAGTAGTAACTTTGTGTGTCAGTAGTTACTTTATGTGTCGGTAATGACTTTATGTGTCAGTAATTACATTCTGTGGCAGTAGTTACTTTATGTGTCAGTAATTACTTTATGTGTCAGTAGTTACTTTATTTGTCAGTAATGATTTTGTCAGTAGTTACCTTATGTGTCAGTAATGACTTTGTCAGTGATGACTTTTTGTGTCAGTAGTTACTTTATGTGTCAGTAGTTACTTTATGTGTCAGTAGTTACTTTATCTCAGACTCTCCGAACCTTCGGACTTTTCCCTTTTTCGGTCAAAAGTCACAGACAGAAAAGTTTGTTTTCTGTTATGTTTTCAAGGTTTTTCTGTGTGTGTGTGTGTGTTTGTAAAACACATGTTGTAGAGTAACTAGTAATCATATATGTCAGATTACTGTAGTCGAGTAAAAGAAGAAAGGAAAATATAAAATAGACGTATTCAGGTAAAATACACAAACCTGAGAAATGTATCAGAGCAAAGTACTCGAGTAAACGTTTTACTCTCCAGTAATGTGTGCAGTTACATAACAGACTGTGTAGGACACATGTGAACTACACACAACAGCTACAACTACACACTGTGAAACACACACACTGATGCACACACACACACACACACACACACACACACACACATTGATCAGAACGTTCAGTTAACAGGCGGCAGATGAAACATGAGATTCTGTGCAGAGACACGTTTAAACCGTAAACATCAAGAAAAGATGCTGTGAATGATGTCGTGTGGCGTCGTGTGGCGTCGTGTGGCGTCGTGTGGCGTCTGGAGGCCGATCTGAGGCCGATCGCACACTCAGGAGGCGTCTGTGAATCGACGTTTCCTCTCAGTGTGAAAGGAAACAACAGCAGCTGAGTGTGTTTCTGTCGTCAGCGTGTCGACATGAAACGCACAGCATCCTCTATTATCTAACAACCTGCCTGTTATGCAATACCAGAGAAGAAGAACTGCAGCGAGGAGGAGGAGGAGGAGGAGGAGGAGCAGGGCTATATTTGGGTTGGACTGATATCAGGGTCGATACTGGCTGTTCATTCATTCTCCAGTCTGACTGCTGATACGAAGCTGAATCTGTTCACAGGTTAAGAGTCCGTGTTCAGATCTGAATCTCACACATCAGCTCCAACACGGAGTTCGGGATCACTTCTTCTGTTCAGGATCATCAGTCACAGTTTTTTAAAGAGTAACGGGTTCAGATTCTGATGCTGATCCATCGATGGAAACAGTGGAAACGCAGGTTTGAACCGGTTTGAGCTGAAACAGCCTGCGAGTCCAGAAACAAAGTGTTTCAATCACACAAACACATTTAGAGTTCACATCCTGAAGCCGCTCAGGTTTTTAATGTCACAGGAACATTTTTTAGTTCATTTGATGCCAGAAGATCAGAAGATTCACTGAAGGAGTTTAACACTGGTTGTGTTTTATCTTATATTTTATTTTTTGGAAAAATCATTATTATTAATGAATTATTCATTTGTATACAGGTATGAGAAACTGATTTCTTCTGACTGAAAAGTCATTTTAATTGTTTTTTAATTCACTTTTGGTGTTTTGAGACTTTTGTGTTTTTCAGTGAACATTAAAGAAAACAAATGTCTCGTTAATTCTTAATATTTTTATCATTAATTTATATATTTTTTATGGTTTATTTGTTAATTTATTAGTGCGATAAATTTATTCAGTCATTCATTCTTTCAGTCACATCCATTTATGCTTTTCATTCATTCATCCATCTGACTCTTTATTGTTTTCATTCATGCCATCAGTCTGTGATTACTTCATTCATCCAGTTTTTATTCAAACATCATTTGATTCATTTGTTCATTCATCCATTGATTCATTGATTCAGACGTTCACCAAGTGATCTCACATCATTCACTCATTTGTTCAGACATTCATCCATTTCTTTGTGACATTCATTGTCCTTTTGTTCACTCAGAGTTTATTAGCTCTTTTATCCATTCATTCATTCATTTATTCATTCATTCATTCATTCATTCATTCTGCCAAAAAAACCAAACATGATCACATTTGTCACTAACTGCTGCCAGGAAACACGTTCATCTACATCCTCCAGTATCTGCCTGAAACTGCCTGTTAAAACCAGCATCAGTCGAAGGCGCCTGGATGATGCTGTGTGTGTGTGTGTGTGTGTGTGTGTGTGTGTGTGTGTGAGTGTGTGTGAGTGTGTGCGTGTGTGTGTGTGTGTGCGTGTGTGTGAGTGTGTGTGTGTGTGTGTGTGTGAGAGTGTGTGTGTCTCCACCTCTCTCTCCTTCCAGATCCATCTCTCCACCTCCCTCTCCTCACTGCAGCATCCCTCCTCCTGCTCAGCCAATCCCCTGCTGGGGAGGTCGATCATGTGACCAGCAGCCTCCAATAGCTCTCCAGCAGGCACCGGCAAAAAGAGGGGAGGTGTCTCTCCTCCTCCTTCTCCTCCTCTCTGCGATCAGACGGTGTGTCTGGAGGAGAGTCGATGGATGTGAAGGATCTGTGCGACGAGCTCAGACACGTTTCTTCTTCTTCTTCTCTCGGAGATCAGAGGCTGCTGGTCCGTCTTTAACCCCCGCTCCTCCCTCCCTCTCCTGGGGAACCGGAGGGATGAATGGGGAGGCGATGGAGGGGACGCCGGCACAGCAGCAGCATGCCGGTAACGGCTCCCACCTCCCTCCCCCTCCCACCATCACGCCGGCCATCCCTCCCTACGTCAAGCTGGGTCTGACAATCGCCTACACCATCTTCTACTCGCTGCTGTTTGCCTTCGTCTACGCCCAGCTGTGGCTGGTGCTGAGGTACCGACACAAGCGCTTCAGCTACCAGACGGCCTTCCTGTTCCTGTGTCTGCTGTGGGCCGCCCTGCGCGCCCTCCTCTTCTCCTTCTACTTCAGAGACTGTGTGACGGCCAACGCGCTCGCACCCTTCGCCTTCTGGCTGCTCTACTGCTTCCCCGTCTGCCTGCAGTTCTTCACGCTCAGCCTCATGAACCTCTACTGTGCACAGGTGAGGGGACTCTGGTCCTGATGGGGCGCAGACCGGCTCTGGTACAGTTGGAGACACTGGGAACACTGGTGGCAGGTCTGTCCCACAGTCTGCTTCATAAAGAGTCACACAGCAGCAGCTGCAGAGCTTTAACTTCTCTCATTGCTGCTGTGATGTAAGAATGCACCTCAGGGTGTGTCGGTACGCCATGACATCACTGCTGGGTGTGGCTCCAGGTGCAACAGAGACCACGTCAGACCACGCCCATCAGTGATGCAACAATCATGAAACTTTCAACCAGCGAGGGCAGTGAAACAGTTTTATTTTTTCACCTAGTGTTAAACTTCTCTTTAACTCTTTAATCCATGAATATGAACCCAAGTTGAGCATCTAAATTTTGTTCAGAAATTCAGAACTTGATCGTGGTTTTTGTCCAGATCTTAGAGTCTCTTGGGAAACTGCTTCTGCGATGATGCACGAGAGCAGCAGCGGCTTCGTGAGGGTCCTACCAGGGTTCAGGAAGAAAAGGTTAAACAGCACAGTATCATGGTAATTAGAGAGATCATTAGAGGTCACAGATGGCGGGGCTGAGGGGTTTTCATGACGCTGCTGATCCGACTTTTACTGCAATAAAAATGATTAATGTGAAAAAAAATGTGTTTAAGGATACAATTTCATTTGGAAAGGTTAATAAACCACAATATTTCACAATAGAAGTTATCTCATAATAAAACTCCTGTAGTAGCTCAAGATATCGCACAACAACTCTCCCTTTATGCAGATGATGTAATCCTATATTTATTAAACCCCTAAACATCAACCCCCACTTCCAACATTAATGAATGATTTTAGTTCATTTTCAGGATTTGGCAAAAAAGTGAGTTGATGCCCGTTTACATAAAAAATCAGAGATCAAAGTTTGCAAACTAACCACTTTTCAATCACTTCACATAACTTGAATTACAATAACGAAAACAGCAGAGAATCTTCTTCCAGTAAATTGGCAGATTTTTTTCCTGAGTATCAGATTCATGAGTTTCACTGTGTTGATTCATGAGTTTAGATTCAAATGATGTGCTGGGTGTTTATTTTATGTTTTGGGTCAAATGGCTTTAAATATGATGAAATGCAGCGTTTTCTGTTGTTGGATGGATCACACACTGTTGGACTGACAGCGAGGTTTCAGTCAGTTTTTCAGGTCGATCAGAGGAGCAGCTGCCTCTCTTCTTCCCTGATTCATCCACAGCAGCTGCTGGAATCTGAAATAGACCAGAAAATAAAGACTGAACGGAAATGATCCTCTCTACCAGCAGCTTTACATCACGTGTCCCTGAGAGCTGATGATGCAGGTTATTTTTCTAACGGAGCAAAGAGGAGTCTTAACGGCCCTCTGAAAGCACCTCCAGACAGAATGAAGGAAATGTATGAAATGAGCTTCCTGGTTGAAGAGCAGCAGATGGTTTGCTCTGTTGAAACGTTTCGAGGCATCGTCCACGATCACAATCTGTGACTGCGTTGCTGTGCAAGTGTCTCTGAACCTTTTGGACCGATTCTCTCCTCACATTTCTCAGCTGAGAGGAACAACTGAAACCAGGACCATCATGGGTTGTATCGACAGGCGGCGCTGAAAGTCTGTCGTCTTTCCAGAAAAACATTTGTCCTGTTGGACTCAACTTGTACACATGAACATGAACAAAATATACAAGTTTAAAGGTCAAACACTGCATCCCATAGCTGACCAATCACTGCATTACGAGGGTGAGACTGTCAGATGATCTGTTTTGCAAAATAAAGAAAATCATCAAATGTAGCTCCTCCAAAAGTCTGAGGCTGGATGGATGATGAGGAGGTTCATGTCTGTAAGCTGATCGACAGCAGCCTGCTGAGCTGCATCGACCTCTTCCACATCCGTCATCATCGATCTGTGGCTGTTTTTCATGGATGCAGTCAGGCAGCTAGCTAGCTTAGCAGAAAAATGGTGTCCTGTAACTAATTCCACCCACAGAGCTGCAATTGATCCGTGGTTTTTCCAAATAAAGCTGCCTTTGAGGGGCACAACATCAGATCTGTTTGGATCAGTGAAAAAAATGTGGACGAGATTCAAGAGTCTGCAGAAAGAAAAGCGTCCTCCTGCAGGTGTGTGATCTGTCTCTCTTTTCCCTCACAGGTTTACTTTAAGGCAAAGTCCAAGTACTCACCTGCTCTGCTCAAGTACAGGTAACTCCTGCCTCCATGTTTGAAATGCAGTTACAGGTTGGAGGTGGAGTTTTGTCCTGACCAGCTCTTCTCCGTCTCTCCTCCTCCAGACTCCCTCTGTACTTCGTCTTCTTGGGCGTCAGCCTCCTCTTCCTGGTGGTGAATCTGGTCTGCGCCCTCCTGGTCAAAATGACCACAGCCGACGTGAAGACCATCGTCCTGGTGAGGGTCACCATCAACGACAGCCTCTTCGTCTTCTGCGCCGTCTCGCTGTCCGTCTGCCTCTACAAGGTCGCCAAGATGTCGCTGGCCAACATCTACCTGGAGTCCAAGGTGAAGTCAGACATTTCTGAAGATTTCTAACATGAGCAGGGCCAGTGTTGGTCCCAGGGGTCCCAGCAGTGAGGGTCTCTGATGGTTTTCTACTTTCACACAACAATTTTAGCACCCTTGAAATTTCATTACTGAATTCCAGGATATTCCAGGGTTTCCATGACTGTGACTTCCATCTCACAGCACAGAGAGTTTAGAACTGAAACAGAATGAATAATGAAATCCTCCGTGTGCAGGGGACGTCAGTGTGTCAGGTGACTCTGATCGGCATCATGGTGGTGCTGCTGTATGCGTCGCGGGCCTGTTACAACCTGGTGGTGCTCGCCCTCGCCGACATCCAGACCATCAACTCCTTCGACTATGACTGGTACAACGTCTCAGACCAGGTGGGTCAGACTTTGAACCAGCTGTTCATGTGGTGTGAGATTAAAAACCATCATTTTTAACCCCCCTGACCGTTGACCTTTGACCTGTCTGTGTGTCTCCAGGCGGACTTGCGGTCGTCACTGGGAGATGCCGGTTACATCGTGTTCGGGGTGATTCTGTTTGTCTGGGAGCTCCTCCCCACCTCACTGGTGGTCTTCTTCTTCAGGGTCAGACGGCCGCCTCAGGAAAGGGTAAGTCCTCCGGCAGGGTCAGGTGACCTCTGACCTCCTGAAGCTAGCAGTCTTTTAGCCTTTTAGAGTCAGCGTGTTGATCAGTCGTTCCTCTTCGTTTCCACAGAGCTCTGCTGGGATACCAAACCACGTTCTCTCCTCCAGAGGTTACTTCTTCGACAACCCTCGTCGCTACGACAGCGACGATGACCTGGCGTGGAGCATCCCTCCCCAGAATGCATCAGCGAGGTACGACCATCGTCACTGATGTCATGATTACCTGATGATTCATTTTAGTTGCTTTATAAACTGCTAACTGTTGGAGAAACTGACCAACTCGTTCTCTCACAGTCTCTCCTCTGACTGCTACGACTGGGGCAGCCGCCACAGCAGCTTCACCGTGCACACCAACAGCGACGAACAGCGCCTGACCGCCGCCTCCGCCGCCGCTGGAGAGCTCCACCCTTACCCATAATTCCTCTCCTCACTGTACAGCATCACTCTGCACTTTGTCACCGATCAGTTATTGTGTCTCCCATCAGCACCGATGCAGTTTGTAGAGTCACTGTAGAGAAATTAGAGAAACATTAGGAAGTCCGACAGGGTTCCTGCGCAGCCTTTTTCACTCACAGCACAAGATATCATCACTGCAGCGCCCCCTTCAGGCCACTCTGACACACAACAAGACTCCAGTGATGGATCCAGAACACACACGGTGTCCATTATTATTCAGGATTTGCACTTTTTCTCTCACACTGCTGGTTTCATAATGACCGGAGTTATGACCATTAAAATATTAACAAGCTGCTGTGACGCCACCTACAGGTCAAATGCCATCAAATTTTGCAGGATCATTGTATTTGTCATGGATTAATTTAAAAATTCAGAGTCCTCAAGATAACTTGAGTTAAATGAACCACGCACGCAAAAACTGAGAGACCAATAAAATTCAGCAAAACGCTTCAGTAGATTCACAAAAACTTTAAAAAAAAATCAAACCGGATCAAATCTGTGGATCCACAGTGTCAGTGTGTTAAAACAAAGAAGATAAGTTTAAGACTCTTTTCAGACGTTTAAAACATTCAAAACAGGTTTCTTATCTTGATTTGGTTGGATGCAAACTTAGTAATCCAGATGTTTCCAGATGCTGACGCTGCGTAGGAGCCCTGATTCAGAGGAAGTCTGTGTGGACGACGTCGTGATAAATGTTTTACAGAATGTTTCATGATCATTTTGAGAGTTTTGCTCAGACAGTCGAATTAAACAAAAAAGGTTTTCATGGTTTGAGATAATTATTCGCATAAAACTCGGCAAACAAGGACTCCAGATGTTACCGTGACCAAAAGGTTTCCGGATAAAGTGAATAAAAGTTCATCCAGTCTAGTTTTTAACATGAAACTCTGGCCGGAAAATGATTTTTTGCATTTTGAATTTCACTCAGAAGCCGAAAGACAATCTGATTTTCTGCCCTGAGAAGTTTTGAAAAACTTCTGGAGTCATTTTGGAGGTTTTTGACTGAAAGAGACAAAACCGTCGAAGCCTGTGAAACATCAGAACACACACATGCACTGTTGATTGATTTAACATGATCAATATCCTGTAAATACCAACCACCAGACAGCTGATCACCTCTGTTTTCATGTTCACTTCAGATTGTTCTCATATTAACAACTAATTCAGTCTCTGGTTGAATTTAAATTTGATTTCTTTTATTTTTAAAAAAACTTATTTTCTGTTACTTTTTTGAGTTTTGATAAACTTTTGATATTCTGAGTTTTTTAAAAGTTCAGTTCTTTTCACTGAAAATCCTCTAAAAGTCTGGAAAGCCTTAACCATCGTTATGTTTTTGTTCAAATGCACTTTGTTTTGCAGTGTTTCATAAAGAAGCTTGGAGTCTATATTTCTAACGGAGGCAGGTTTTGTAAATTCTTCGTCTCACGTCTTCGTGGGTTTCGTTGTTCAGCTTGTTTGTGTTTGTTGTTTGTTTCGTGTCGACACAACTTCAATAAAAACGAGCTTCTGTTTTTCATCACAACAAACGGCTTCATTTCTGAGAAACATCAGATTCAACCTTTTCTTTTTCTGTTTCATCTTATTTAAAAAAATGAAACAAACAGGAGAAAAAATGTGAAACGATGTGTTTATGAGATTTTCATTTTATAAATCTGAAGGACAGAAACAAAATGTTTTACTCTCTAAAGTGTGTTTCCTCCTTCATAAAACATTTCCTGAAGTCATTTAAAATTGTTTTAGTTAGTTTATAACCACATTTACCGGAGTGCTCCTTTCTTCAGCTTTGCCGGTGTGATATAAATATTTGGTGCGTTGCCGCCACCTGCTGGTAATGAGTGGACAGTGAAACATAACATGCATATGCAAGTGTGTTCTGGTGTGACAGATACAAAAACTTGTCTAAAGACAAATTCACTAGAAAAGGCCATAAAAATACAACTCACACAGGAAGTGAACAGAAATGATCACTGATTGAGTTTGATTTCTTTTCTTTTATCAGTCGGGAAGATTTGACTTTAAAGACCAAACTGAGTTCACCGATGTTCAGAAATATTTATTCCTCTTTTTAAATAAATATACTCAACAGGTTCACACATCGACATGATGCAACTTTATATGATTATTCAAAGAGTTCAGCAACAGAAAGAGAAAAACCTCTGCCTGCCGCCTGAACGTCCGACTGCTGGAGGGCATGCAAGACACACACACAGACACACACACACACACACACGCACACACATGCACACACACACTCACACACACACACTCTCCTGGTCTGATTACCGTCCTCAGTCTCCACAGATGGAAACCTTCGTGCTGTGATCGAGGTTGAACCTGGGAGACAAAACTCGGGGCAAAACAACAGAAACTTTGATACAAGGTGCCTTTTTTTTTTTTTGCATTTTTGAAGCATTAAAGTACAAATGATTTTAAATGAGAACTGCTGATGGCTGATTTTTTTTTTTATTTTTAATTTAACAAAATAAAAGCCTGTCACCCCCAAAGCAAGCCTGTAAAATGTGGCATTGAAGCACATGACAGGAACAAGCAGAATGTAACGTTACTTCTTATATTTACACCTTTAACTTTGTTATTTCTACATAATCATCATCATCATTATCAAATTAAACTTAAAACAATTTGATATTTCAGTGTTTCATCAGCTGAATTCTCACTGATGCAGAATAACAAGAAAAAAAGCTTCAACACAAATTATTGTAACATTATTTCTCCAAACTTTACAGCCGAGTAAAAGATGAACACAAGCAGAGCGAAAAACAAACCAACAAAAACACAAAACAAGTTCAGGCAACTTAAAATTCTTTGGTCCACTTCATTTTTTTTTACTGCTGAGCAAAACAAACTCAAACTAAATAACCGTCACAGTTTGGCTTCATGTGTTAAAACGCGTCAGAAACACCCAGAAACTCTCGTCACAGCTGCTCGCCTGCAGTTCCTCCACCAGCCACCAGGCGTCGACAGACAGACTGCAGCCTTTGCTTGTTTGACGTTGCTTATTGATCATTTCTAATTATTTCAATCAGCTGTTTATCCTGATACTCTCTCTTCTTTGTGATCGCCTGTTAGTCTGTTGTTTCCTGAAGATTAAACTTTCAAAGTAAAAGTCTTTTTTGTCTTTTTTTTTTTTTTTTAAATTAAAAAAAAACAATTAAAATAACAAAAATAAAA
>JAQMCX010000043.1:9522081-9577933 GCA_029814765.1 Acanthurus leucopareius | reverse complement strand
GCTGGGATAAACTACAACTGCACCACCTGCCACAGCTACTTCTACTGCATCTTCAACTACGGCAAAATAAACCTGCATATTAACTCACATTCAGTACATTACTAACAACAATTCCTGAATGTCTTAGATTTGCTTCTTTTCTGTTTCAACTCTCACTGATCTTTGTCTGAACTCAAGTGTTTTCACACTCATCATTCTTTTAAGCTAAATAAACTTCATGAATGCAAATGGTGGTCTACATATGTTTATTCTTAAAATACATACATTTTTCTGACATGAATGTGTTGAGCAAAGAAGTTCGACAGACAAACAAACAGACACCAAAACTACTACTGTTTCTTAACACCTAGTCAGTGTCAGTCTCATGAGGCCTGGTCTGAATTTTCCAGTTCTGTGAGGTTCTACAAATAATTGAAAGGCCAATTAGATCAGACTTTCGTAACTTTGTTGAAAACTTTTATTAACATTTTTAACAAAATGAAGGAACTTATATGGAAAAAATAACACTTGTACAGGAACATGTATTTCCAAAATATATGTATTTCCAAAAATACAAGTGCACTATTCCTGCTGTAATTCCCCATATTGATCATATTTTAGTCTTAAAAGTTGACCTCGGCATTTGTCAACCATGACCTTATGTTTCCAGGTTTTTTGTTAGTGCTTAACTGGGACAGCAATTTCTCACTTGGTGAATTATATTTTTAACTATTATTTTGACCAAACCAGGATTTTTTTCTTTTTTGGAACAATGGTTATTTTGTTTTTAAAGACTAAATATGGAAATGGTATTAAAATATAAGCAATGCTAACCCTAATAGCTTTCTTTGATACCAGATGTTTCCTTTCTTCTGAGAACCACAATAAGAATCAGGACAGTACGATACAAAAATCACAACGATTTGATCAGCACATTTACATTTCAGAATCACTCTGAATTACAAAAAACGGGTGACAATTTCAAATCAAAATGCCACGATACAAAAAGTATAAAAATTTGAGACATACAAGGGATCTCAGAAAAACATTGATGAATAAATCTGCTTGGTGTTGGGAATATTTAGGCACTAATTGATAGTAACACAATCATAATTAGTCATATAATCATAACTGTTAACGTAATTATTTTAAAAATTTAGAATACCAACTATATTATATGTATATATTGGACAATTAGTACTAAAGTATTTTGCTGGGGATGTTTGATACTCATCTTTGAGAAATAAAATGAAATAAATGTAATTGTGACAGCAAAGCAGGTAAAAGAGACTTGATGAAATACATTATTTTAAAGTTTAAAAAAAACCAATTACCAATCACTTGACACTGTTGTGCAGCTTTTAAAAACACCCGCACACATAGCTGTGTAAATATGTGCTTTTATATTACTTCATTCTTAATAACTTTTATTTTACGGAAGAAGTTGACTATGCTTCTAATAATTAATTGGTAAGTCTTTTATTGTTTTTTTTCCCTTTTCCATTATCTCATATAAAGAAAACACAGACCAACACTTGGAGTAATCTTCATATATAGCTTAATATCATTATTTGTGATTGTGTTAGCAGTTATATTTGATCTATTTCTATGCTGAAATTTTTAAAGTGCACATTTTTTCTCTGCTTAATGGATTTTCTACCTGTTTGTACATCATTCAGTCAACCAGTCAACAACACCATTCACACTGAATTACAGGGTAATTACTAGCTTTGTAGCTGTCTGGGTTATTGCATGAATTGATGGATCCATCCAGTGGAACAAACAAACATAATAATTTAATTCCTCGGTATGGCCACAACGAGTTACAAAGAAATGTTTGGACGTCTATTGGTTTGTGTGTTTTGCAATAATGTTGTTGAATTGCAAAACATTCGAGTTGTTCTCATGTCTTCTGAGAATAGCTGAGTGAAACTACCGTATGCCAGACTGAAATCTAGTCCTCAGTAATGGCATCTTTTTTTTGTCTTCGTACAAATCGATCTTAGCATTTTACTGAAAAATGAAAGACTCTTATTTAATGTACATGCTATTCTAGTTGAGAAACTTGATGTAAAGATTGGCCATCTGTTAAAGAACAAACCTTGCTTTCAATGCCAAGAAATAAAAATGGTAAAGCTGTGCTTGTTCTCTTCTTTATTGAATATGTTGACATATTTTATTTGTACGGGACATTATCAGTTTACTGGCCCTTATTTCAGTGTGTATCATGTATCTCCAGTACAAACTCCCTTTGGCCTATTAAATGTTGCATTCTTTTAGGATTTGGTGGGTTAGAGATTGTTGTCCATTGGTATATTTTTTATTTATAAGAGACATTGGATACACTTAGTGTCTCTGTTTCAGCTCCAGCCAAGCTCATCCAAATTGTTCCTTTTTCATGTACCCTGAGATTTGACAGGTCTGGGGAAATCTAAATTGCATTTTTCAAACAGCATGTTTTGCTTTACACCTTAGGCGCAGAATAATGAGTAATATTGTGCCTGTTTTCCCAGTGCTGTGCCGATGCTGTACAAAAAGCCTATGGTTGAACCTATTTTCATTCTGCTATAGGAGAAAAAAAGCTCCAGATTGTTATTTTTTTTTCTTTTAACCAGTAAAAATCATCTAAAGTGATGATAAGCCTATAATGCCAAGTGACCTTATACAATGTGTAAATTATTAATATTTAAAGTGTTTCACAATATTATACATACACTTTAAATTATAAAGTCACCAAAAGACTTAAATTTTCATTGACTGTTATAAACTTTGGTTTATTACATTTTCTTCTTGTTGTTTCTATAGACAGTAAAGTAATATTCTTATGTGCCTTAACTGAATTACCACAGTAATATTTGGTTTATTTGGAGTTAATTTCTATTCAACTCTTGTGGTTCCTGGCAGAATTATTCCTCTTTGATTTGACAACACAATATGTTAGACTCAATGCTGGGTCTGTGCTGAACAAAAGGATGTCACACAGGTTGAGTGAAGACAGTTCGAATGGTGCTTAGCAAAGATCAATGAATAGACTGTCACAATTTTTAACCAAAATGATTCAGGACTCTGGAGGATTAGAGGTTCAGACGAAACCAATCCTATATAATACATTATATTTGTCATACTGTACAGCTTGGTCACTGATTTCCCAATGATTTCAGTTTCCCAAGATGCTTTATACTGATGAGATGACATCTGCTCCTGTAGCAGTATATAAGAAAGCTCAGCAGTCAGAGCAACACTACAACAACCTCCTCAACCATCTGCGAGACAGTCTGCTGAAGTTTTAAAGACTTGAAGGTGATTTATACTGCTGGTTTGTCTCTGTATTTTCTGTGTGATGTTGGTGAAATAATACTTTTGCTGATACTTAGAGAAAAAAAGTTCATTTAAGCAAACCTTCATTATGT
This sequence comes from Acanthurus leucopareius, assembly GCA_029814765.1. Taxonomy (NCBI): domain Eukaryota; kingdom Metazoa; phylum Chordata; class Actinopteri; order Acanthuriformes; family Acanthuridae; genus Acanthurus; species Acanthurus leucopareius. The sequence continues at coordinate 9,574,544 of JAQMCX010000043.1, read as the reverse complement.
TGTTTAACAGGTCAGATCACTGTAACCATGCTGAAGGTAGCACTTGTGCTTGGATGCCTCCTGAGCCTCATTCTGGCCAAACCTGTAAGTCTAACATTTTAATAATCATTATCAATACCAGTGTTTCTTTTTCTTGATATCATAACTTTTTACAACTTGTTATAGTATGAAGCAGACAATTTCATGTGTGTGGCCTGTGAATTTTTCCACAGATGGACGAGGCACACAACCGTTTTGCTCGGTCAGACTCTGACTCCGGCTCTGACTCTGACTCTGATGAGGTGAGTCTTTTCTTTATTCTCTACAATCCAACATTAAACTCACTGAAATGTCATTTATAGCAAAAATTCTCAGGAGCTCCTCTGCTGTGGATTTGACATTTTTTTTTCTTATTTCCTTTAAGACCACCACCACAGCGACTACTACTACAACAGTAGCAGGAGCAACAACTACACTGAGTCAACAACAGCAGTTGCTCCAGCTTCTTATTGCCTTTATTGAGCAGCAGCTGGGATAAACTACAACTGCACCACCTGCCACAGCTACTTCTACTGCATCTTCAACTACGGCAAAATAAACCTGCAAATTTACCAACATTCAATAAGGGATTAACAGCAATTTATGAATGCCTTAGATTTTTACCATCAGCTTAATTTTGTCTGTATGTTTTTCATGAAGAACGCCTCCTTTTCTTTTCAATTTCTAATGATCTTGGAGCACATGGGTTTTCAATCTCATCATTCATGTTCAATGTGTGATGTGGATAAAAAAAGCACTCTGTTCTCTGTAGTATCTGAAAATAAACCTCATAAATGCAAAACATGGACTAAATTGTTTGCTTTTTTCTTAAAATACATACATATGAGAAACATATTTACGAAGTGTTGAACATGAAAGATAGATTAAAAAAAAGAAGATTGATAGATTAATAAAGAGATGAACTGGAAAATGGAATGGAATACAATGGATAAAGTCAGTGACAAACAAGTGAATTTGATTGTGAAGCAGTTTCATTCTTAAGTGATTTAAAAAAAAAAGATTGCTAGGTTTGTTTGTGTGGACAAAAGTATGTCCACAGGAGAGGTAAAGAAACTTCAAACTGGGCTTTAACATGATTAAAATAAATGTATACACTTTTAGTATATTTAGCCAAAATAAGTTGCAACTATAGAGTATTAGAATTTGTCTCTAATCATACCTGGAATGCTTTACTTCTGTTACAAATTATATGGTATCTATCACACTGTCCAGGTATGACTAATCATCACCTGGCCAAAGCATTTCCTCATTGTAAAATGTGGTGATAGATAATTTCCTAATGATAACAACTTCTCAACAATGCTGCATGCTTATGAGCTGACGTCGTTAAGTGTATCTGTATATAAGAAAGCTCAACATTCAGAGCAACACAACAACAAAAACAACCTCCTCGACCGCCTGTGAGTCAGTCTGCTGAAGTTTTAAGAACTTGAAGGTAATTTATACAGTTTGTTTATGACTGTATTTTCTGTGTGATATTAGTGGAATGATGATTTTGCTTATATTTTGGGGAAAAAAAGTTCATCTGAGCAAACCTTCATTATGTTGTTTAACAGGTGTGATCACTGTAACCATGCTGAAGGTAGCACTTGTGCTTGGATGCCTCCTGAGCCTCACTCTGGCCAAACCTGTAAGTCTAATATTCTATTTCTATGTTGCCAATGGCAGCGGTCTTATATTTTGATACTATGACTCTTATTGTATTTGTGTGCTGTAGCTTATATTGTATGTGTGAAATGTGAATTTTTCTACAGATGGACAACGCACACAAGCGACTTGCTCGATCAGACTCTGGCTCTGAGTCCAACGAGGTAAGTGTTTTTTTTAAATTTTTTTTTTTATCCGATTCAGTATTCAACTGCAGTTCAAATTCAACGCACCTGATGTTCAGTTACTGTAAACTTCAACTGAAACTCGTTTGCTGAATATTTGATAATTAATGTATTTGTTTTTTTTAAAAAAAAGGATACTATGACCATGCAAGCTACAGTGCAGTTAAAAGCTTATGTGTGACTTGTGAATGTTATACAGATGGACGAGGCGCACGCACGTTTTGCTAGATCAGGATCAGACTCTAACTCTGTCTCCGATGAGGTGAGTGTTTTCTTCATCCTCTATAGTTTAACTTCCGACAATAACTTAATGTCAGGTAGTGTAGCCTTAATTATATTAAACTTATATCACACTTATACTTGCTGTATATTTGACAATGAATGTTTCTAATTTTCTTGAAGGATGCTGTGTCAACTACACGGGCAACAACAACAACAACAACAAAAGCAGCAGGAGCAACAACTACACTGAGTCAGCAACAAAAGCAGTTGCTCGAGATACTTCTGATGCTCCTTAAGCAGCAGGGAATAATCTGAAAATCGAAATCGAAAAATCTGAAAGTTAACCAGCAATCAATCAGTGAATGACAACCAAGTTTAAATGTCTCAGATTTCTAACATCTACTTTGCCTTTTGAGAGTTTGTCATGAAAACTTCTTATTTGTCTTTGTTAACTCCTAACGATTTTATCTTCAGTGTTTTCACACATCATTCCTGTTTGACTAAAGATGTGAATCAAAAGCACTCTATTCTCTGGACAATAAACTTCATTAATGCAAAAGTGGAACAAATTTGTTTGCTTTTCTTCAAATAAATATTAAAAAACAAAATACAATATCAGAAATAAACCAAAAAGATAGAATATATGAGAAACATGAATGAAAAAACTGAAAAAACTAAAAAAGGATAGGGTTAGTAATTAAATTATTAATCAATAAATAATAATTTGGTATTTGACAAACAACTTGAACTGCAACACTTGGTGCATTTTCATATGTGTGTTCATATCCTCAACAGTACATGTTTTCTTTATTCTCTTTACTTCAGTCTTTAAAGTGCACATACTTATTATCAACGCGTCAGATTTAAAGCCTGTTTGTGCAAAACTCAGCCAATTAGTCCATCAACTGAATCATGTCTTGTCATTAAATCCCAGGGTATTTAATGGACTTGTATCTGTATAGATGATTTGTTAATAAATACATGTGACCGGTAGAGCTTACATCTTATACCTTGCATCTCTAGGTGTCATTAATCATGCCAGCACTTTACTCAGCATAATTTCCTATTTGACAAGTTGAACATCACTGATCACTCATGAACAAAGACTGGTTTTAAGTAGTTTCAATGCACCCCATGTTTTAACAGAACTCAGGAATATTGTATTGTAATACTATTCACCCTAATAGTATCCATAAAAATATAAAATTAGCCAATACACCAATAATTAGCCAATAATAATAATAATATAATTAATATAATAAGACAATATCTAAAAAAAAGTTGATACATACACAATAATTGAATAACATATAGAACAGAGTGACAGTAGTCTCACATAATCAGCCTTGTCTCTAAAGAAACAGTGTGATTGACTGTAGAAAGGTCATTAACATGCTGAGTCCACGTGCTAAGCCCAGGATTCACTGATGATGCTCTTGCTCAATTGCGATGCATACATTGCAGAAGAAAAGGAGAATGTCTATGGAAACAGTCACCCAATGGAAATCTTAAACCCACGACCTTCATCCGGTGACTCAGATTATGGTGACCCAGTCTTATGTCGTTGTTTTTTCTTTACATTTGTGTGTTTTTTCCCTGTTTGGAAAGCTGTTCTTTTTTTTTTTTGTTTTGAAGTTATGTATATTATGCTGTATGTGTTTTTTAATAAATACATTTTAATATTCTAGAATTTCACAGGACTGCCACTTTAGCAGGTTTTTTAAAAAAAAAAAACGTTAATGTTGGTATGGCGGAGCTTGCTATAAATAAATGAACATATGGGAAACCCTGCAGCAAGTGAGTTTGTATCTTAAACTGCAGGGTGTGTCAAAGCACAATGAACACCAACTATTGCATAATGTTGGTAAACAAACATTTGGAATCCTGGAATTTTTCCAGTAATTTAAATTCTAGTTTAATTTGTGCATCATCTATCATTGTAAAAACAATACAATTTAGTTACAAGGTTTGCTATAAATCACTTCTTGAAGCCATACATATGCTCTAATTCTCACAAATTCTTCCATTCGAACCACCACTTCTGCTTTTATATATCACCGTTTTAATACTGGTGTTGGTCTCCACACTCTCGCCCATTACTGGCACATACACATTTTTTTAACCCCTATATAATCAGAGACAAAATCTGTGGATGACACTCACAACGCAACGTTTAATGACTGCTATAGAGGAAATAAAAGAGGTCCACCATGCGTAAACAAGATGATTACAGTATTTGGAAAGGATTGAGCAAGTGCTGTTTTGCCTGTGAAAATATAGCTCCAGGCAACAGATATTAATGTTTCGTAAGTACAGAGCACTTCAACAACATCAATCTTACCCGACTTTGACCAAAAGTATTTAAAACTACTTTCTGGAAATCACTGTACGTGAGAGCTTGTTTGTATTCTGCATTTTATTCAGAATTTTAATATTGTAATCTTAAAAACACAAGGAAATGTGTGTGTATGTTTAAGTGATCAGCTGTACAAATTTGGTTTGGTGGTTAAAACCAGCTCAGCATGTGTCATAAAATACTTTAAGTCCACCAGGATTATAAACAGGATGCAGGCCTTTAATGCTACATGAACAGTCGAGTTGGGTCATGAAACTGTGCTCACGCCTGTTTTGGTTTTGTCTCCGGAGGCTGCCATGAGAACAACCACAGCTGATATGAAGTAACACACCTGCGAAAGCAGTGTGGGCACAACGAGGCTGTTTAAAAGCTAATGGATTTTCCTGAAGGGACCAGCTTGAAGAAGGAACACAGTCTTAAATTTTTATTCATTATCAGGCTGTTTACTAGCAGGCAACTCTGACTATTTAATACAGTTTGAAGATGAAGATTGAGTTTTTTCTTTTGATGATTTTCTACTTGATCAATTCTGCTGTTGTTGTAAGTACAAAAAACCCCATACTTTTGTGTTGCTATTATTTTAACAACTCATGGATGATTTTCAGTTAATAGGAACAAACAAGTATTCCTTTTAAATGATTTTTTAAATTTTATTTTGCAGAATTGTGATCACAGTAGTGATTCAGACAGTGATGAGGTAAGGAATTCTCATCACTCTAGCAGTGAGTCTAACAGTGATGAGGTAAGAATTAAACAACCCAGTGGCCACAATTATTGTTGGCATTGCACATTTGTTCAAGAGATGTGTTGGAATTTTACATTTCACTGAGTTACCTTGTTAAAATCCTGCATTTTTATGGCTAAGGAAACATTGATATGCAACATATTAAATGTACAAATTTAACCTACCCATGCTTTGCAGACATGTAGAAAGAATTTAGTAAAAGCTTGGCTGATATTCAGTTAATCCTATCATGATCAACTGAAGTCAAACAACTCTGATTAGTATATAAAAATATTTTAATGTGCTTATCTTGTCTCACTGCAGAGTGGCAGTCGTCATTCGTGGTTTCGGCCGAAGCCTCTTCCTCCCTGGACTTCCATCCCTCTCTGGGAATTGTTTCCTAATCTGTTTCCACGGCCACAGCCACCCACTGCCCCACCTACAACTACAACCCCAACAACAACCCCAACAACAACAACAACAACAACAACAACAACAACAACCTCAACAACAACGCCAACACCCACCACAACCCCAACTACAGCCCCGGCCACAACGCCAACTACAGCCCCGGCCACAACGCCAACCCCGATCACAACTACAACCGAGAGCCGTGGAGATAATGGATAAACTGTACTGTTCTGAGAGCAGAGATAGCATATTGTATTACCTTGCTTCCTTTCTGCAACAATAGAAATGGTACTTATATTGATATAGAAATATATACGTTGCATGTGCTTTCTGCATTTGGTATTTTTCACATTGAAGCTAAGTTTGAATCACATTTTATTGACTTTTCCATAAACATAAATGTATTTGTCAGTATGTTTTCACATTTCAGTATTGATGAAGCAACCTTTCCACATTCTCATGTATTTCTCTGTTGACTTCATGTTTATCACTTTTAATTCATTTGATCTGCTAAATCTGTTTTATCTCGTTATCTGATTTTTATTGCACCATCCATATAAAAGTCCTAAAGAATGTACTGATACATTGTGATTTGGAACAACTGAGATAGGCACTTCGTCAGGATATAATTATGAGTTTTGATGGGTGCTGGAGACACCTGTGGGAGGACGCTGACGACACGCTGGCGTAATATCCACTCAGTGGGCACACACATCACCATCCCTGGATCAACGCAGCTCAAGAAAGGGATGAGTGTTGAGCCTTTAATGCCTGATTCTTTGCTTCATCAGTGAAGTCTGTCACACTGTACTTTTACCCTGACTCAGCCTCTTGACAAATAATCCCATTCATTTCACTGCACTGCAGATTCCTCGCTGCAGTTTTTCACAGATAACTACTTAACCTGTTTCTTAATGTATAACTTTATTATTCACATACTTTTTCAGGCGTGTCAAAGCAATCGGATTTGCACAGCTGCTCATATGAATGTAATCTTAAAAACAACAGGCAGAGGTTGGTGAAAATCAATCATTTTAATCATGCACTGAATAATGATTTTTGTGTGTCTTTCCAAATGTTGTTAATGGGGATTTCTGAAAATTAATTAATTTAGAGAAAAATGCATGTAGAGGCACTATTTTTGTTGAGAACTGTATTTGAATCATGGGTGTTGTATTGTCCTCTGTTGATTATTTATTTTTGATATACTCTTATGAATCCAATATGACATAAGCATGGCAGAGATGTCACATGTTAATCACCTAGTTGTAAAAAAATATAAGAACAAAGTATTCCTATCATTGATTTTAGCAATAAACAAATTATTCTCTTATCTCTGTACTAAAGCCCTTTTTTCAATTTATAGGTAGATTTGCCAACAAAAATGTTTTATGCATGTATTGGAGTTGCATTTTCAAAATATGGAAAGTATATAGTTTAGCCTGGTTTAGTTTTAATTTGGTCCCACGTCACTGATTTTTGTGACTATTAGTGCTGCAACCTAGACTCATGTAAATGAGATATATATTTTGTTATTTAAATGCAACAAAATAGATGAATGAAATACAAAAACTCCCAATTTATTTAAATCGCAATATCTCTTAGGTCTTATTGTAGGTCTTAGGTCTTATGTATGTAACATCAGATGAATTAATGTAGAAATATATATGTATATATATATATATATATATACACACACACACACACACAAATATATATGAACAAAAGTAAAGAGTCTTTTAAGAACCTAATTTAATACAGCAAAGTAACAAGTAATGCAGAATTAGGTCAAATGCCAAAGATATTACAGTCAAGGGATTTAAGCTTATAGATATGAATGAGAGGGAGGCTGAATTATGTAACATACGTGTTACTTGTCCAGTGTGTCACTGCTTCACAGTGCATGCTGGGATGAGCTCCAGAAAACCTGTAACATTGCAACAGACAAGGAAAATAAAAGGAATTCCAAGAATAAATTATGTAGTTCTTATTGTATTTGAGAAATCTAAACAACCATTTATATCTAGTTGACCTCTGATTTAAAATCTATTAGAATTGTCAAGCCCATTTAATAGATTAACAGCAAGGCTCCATAATGTAGATAGAACTCTGTCTCTGTATGTACAACACAGAAACCTGCAGCAGTGCAGCTATTTTTTTAATTTAATTCAGACCCTTGTCTGACCAAAAAAGGAAGACTTTATCCCTTTGCCCCCAGCTCTAGTCTGCCCCCTTGTGCACTTGTAGGTACCTGCAATCTTTGACTGACTTCAGCTGTAAAGTCATGCAGCAAATATGTGTCTGTGTCTGGGTTTAAGGTTTAGGTGTGCAAGTTTACCCCTCATGATGGTGTAAACAACAGAACTGATTCTTTGATGGAGATTCATAACATCCAAAACAGATTCATTGATTAAGATTCATTCATTCACTTTATTTGATGTACTGATTTATTTTCTGCAACAGAATTTGACGACTCCACGAGTGAAACATAATGTGTTGTTTTCTACCATTTCCTTAGTTATCTTCTTCCTGTCTCGGTGCACATTAAACATCTTTGGTTTGACCATAATTACAACACGAGACACTGACACATCAGTCGCACCCACAGGTGTCCTGAGTAACAGGAAAACCACAAGGCCTCGGTTCTCATGTGTTTGTTTATTCATTTTTGTAGACATTACAGCATAATAATCGAAGGAAAACAGGCAGTTTAGGGAATTCAAGGGATTGTCTTTGTTTACAATTTCATTGTTTCATTTGAACCAGAAGCTCAGGTAGAATTTGTCTGATTTTTGTTGTCATGTCTGTCACATCTGTTCTGTCATTGGTTGTTTCTCTCAGCGAGCAGGGCATAAGTCAATGCTCCCTCTCACCATGTTGCACTGAATTTACACTTTGTGCTCTAAGTGGTCTTTCCACTTCGCCTTCATTGATCTTGTAGGAACCAATACCAAAATCATACAATTTTTTTTTCAAAATGACTTTTATAATTTTTCTCTCATATTTTACCATAATGGTGTCTGCAGTTTCAGTAAGTAGGCTCTTTATTCACTGTATTTTATAAACATTTGCAATTTAATTGTTTTTAAAATGCTATAATTAATGTTGCAATACTATAGAATGTTACCCTTAGTATTATAATTTTAAACTATATCATCTGAAATCAACTGTGTTAGAGATCATTTGGGGATTTTTCTTTTTTTTTTTTCTTTTTTTCAGGCCCGTCCTAACACCATGTCTCACCTCCTTTCACGAGGAGAAGCCACTCAAGCCACAAACCAGCTACCTGAGGCTCTGACGCCAGCTCCACTTTCTCCAAAGGCAGAGCAACCACAGCCTGGGGTCCCTCAGCAGCCAGACCCTCAGGGACAACAGCTCCTGCCCCCCACACAACACTTCACCTTGTCTCCACTGGGGGGCAGTCCAATGGTTATCTCTCTGCAGCCAAGCATTCAGGGATCTCAGCCTCTGGTAGGACATAAAGAGAAAGAGCATCTGGAGAAAAATTTACAGGAAACAAAGCAAAACTCTATTTTAAAGCCATTTCCAGTTTTATCGCCTTATTTGTTTTTACCACCTCAATAAATCCCACATGTGCTCTTATTCGAATTAGAATGACTGAACTAATCTAAAGTTTGTTTTGTTGATGCTTTTTTTCCAGATTTTCCCCCCTTATGGATACTTTTCCCTTTTCTCATCCCCCTTTACAAATCAACTGGTAAGCCATTATCGACAAATTCACTCCCAGTGTTTTCTTCATCTTTTCATGCACTACAAACCGTGTTGCATTTACTGTCACTGTGCTTTAGCCACCTGATGCATAAATAGCCAGCCACAACTCAGCTTAATAGACTTCACCTGGGAGGTTTGCAACACATTTCTACCGTAGGATAAGTGAAGCAGCCATCACAGACAGTGTTGTGGAAATAGAGACATCTGTACTTATGCTGCAGTCTGTCACTTTGATTAATGACTCTGGAATGGAAACTTGGATACTGTTTTGCCTTCAGCATGTTTTTTCTGCCACAAGTGATATTGTAATTGCAATACTTTGTATGTAATTGTCTAATGTTTGGTGTAGGGGAGTAGAAGTCTGATCTTGTCTCAGGTTGTCAGTTATTTTTCTTTCCCCCTAGTTTTCCCCATATGGATTCCCAGTGATTCTTGCATCACCTATTCAACAACCTCCAGCTAATCAGCCTCCAAACAGTCTTGTGCTACCTGCAGAAACACCTTCAGGAGCCGCTCCTTCAAGAGCTGCTCCTTCAAGAGCTGCTCCTTCAAGAGCTGCTCCTTCAGGAAGTGCACCCCAGCCAATTCAGCAACAGCAGGTGTCTTGGCCTTTTAAACGTAAATTGGAAAATAAAAAAAGGGACATGCTGCTTTGGAATTCAGCAAAACTTAGGGAAAGTGAAGTTAACTCCAATGTTAACTTGTAGTCTCTTATTTTCTCCAACAGAATCCACAAACCGTTTACGTGCTCCAGCAACCCATGGTAATGTAAAATACACTGTAAGCTTGGATGCAATCCTGATTAACGCTCAGTCTGGTTTTATAATTTTCTGTCTGATAATGTCTCATAACATGTTCAATGTTCTCTCCTCTAGAACTCAGCACTTGGCAGTCTTAGCTCTGAGGAACTCCAGGTAACGCAAAGCCAAGATTTTTATCTCTTTCTCAGCTTGTTCAAGCAATTTTCTCAGTGAACTCCGTGATCCCATATTGATGAACTTGTTACTCCTCCCTCGTCTCTCACACTAGCTTTCCTCTTTTTCTCCCCGTTTCAGATGGCAGCTCGAATGGGGCAGCTGGGTGTGTACCTGTCCAGTGTGCTCACAAACCCATCCTCCGGAGCCGTGCAGCCTGTGAACCAAGCTGCTGGGCTCACAAACCCAGAGCAGCAAGGCATCGAGCCAACTGTGGGGACCTCTTTAGCTGGAGTCCCACAGACGCAGGAGCTGGCATCCTCTGGGCTGCAGTCAAACACTAAAAAGAGCCTTGCAGGTTTGGAGAGACCAGTGCAGGAGGCAGCAACTGTCCAAACACCTGCTGAACCCAGACTCCAACGCACACGGGGGAATGCTGTCTGAGAGTGCAGCCACCTGCACAGACAGCTCATAACATACTGAGATAAAATGAAACTCCTCTGAAATGAAATCTGTAGATTAACAATGAACCATGATGCATCTCATGTATTATCTTTCGTCTTAGCAGTTTACTAACACTGAACATTTTATTTCATTATTCTTATTGTTGTTGTTTTTTAATAAATGATATTAAATAAAAGTTATTAATTATTATTCTGATTTTTGGATTGATTTACCTTTATTCAGTCATGTGTATCCTTTGTTTTCATGAATTTCAGTTTAAATACAGTCTTATCTAGTAGCCTGCTTTAACTGATGTTTCCTCACCACTCTGGGAGAAAGAAGCCATAAAAAAACAAAAAGGAATCATTAAAATATTATCACTTTTTATGTTGATATGGTTGATGTGCTGCAGACTCACAGCATTTGGAGTCATGGTTATTTCCACATGGTCAATAATAAGCTGATATGTGCTCCACTTTTATCTCTGTTTTTGTTTTTCTCAATTTCCTGAGGGAAATATCTGGCTTTTTAATAATAAAATGCTCCCCTCTGTCAAAAATTAGTTTCTAACTTTGTGCCTCTTTGGTTGGGTGCTGGGCAGGTGGTGCACAGTGGGCTTTTAAAGCCTCTAAGCCCCCTGCTGAGGATGAAAACATGGTTGAAATATGAGGAAGTTTTAAAGAATATAAATATTATTAGAGGCAGCTTTTATATTTTTAGGTTTTTTTGTTGCACCTGATTGACTGAGCAACAAAATGCTTTACAGTGAGATAAAAGTGCCTTAGAGGAGCCTTTGTTATAAACAAAAGGCACATACCGAGTGAACACATGCTGCCCATTAGTGACCTTTAACTTTTACTTGTTTTATGATACTGAAGTTGTCACAGATGCAGTTTGTAAGAACTAATCCTCCTGCACAATTTACCACAATAAAAAATATCTGACATGGGAAATCATAACTCTACTGCAAGAGGTGGTCTAATTATCACACTGAGACCTTTTTGTCACCATAAATGATTTTGTGCAGCATGTGTGGCTCCACAGATTCACATACAAGTGACAGATTCTGTGTTGTTAAGTTGTCCAAAAAGCCATTAAATCAGTCTCCAATCAACTAAAGGTGAACGAGTTTAAGTTGAAATTATAAAGCCTTAACAGGCCTAAAACGTGTTGTGACTATCATGGTATGGAGAAATTGTGCAACCTTAATATAACCATAATCATCATCCAATCACCAACAGCCATATTATAGTATTTTACCTATGAACTAAAGCAGGTATAAAAGAGGTTTGTGACAAGATGTGATACTTGAGAATGACAGCCTAAATCAAAAAATCTATCACAACTACAGAATAACGTTAGTTTCAAAAGCTTTATGATAAAATTTGCTTCCTTTTCATCTACACGATCTGCCCATTTTGGGTGTGAAAGATGTGGCAAGGGGCCATAAAAAAACTTCATTGAAGGATCAAATGAGATAAATGTACAGTTCAAGCCAAAAATGTGTTCGAAGATTTCTGTTCGAGATATGGTTGCCAATTTTGTAACCATAAAAGTGAAAATCCCTGGCAAATCACACAGTCCTGTCAGGATTAGGTTTGCCTGTCCTTTGTTCTGTCAGCAGATAAATAGGGGTAAATCTCTCGAGTACTCACACCTCTCCTCAGCAACCCTCCAGTGCTCGTGTGCCATCACAAAGGAAAGGTAATGTAGGCGACGAAAAGCGTCTGACATTTATAGACCAAATTTGAAGTAACTGTCTTCTGAAATGCTCTTTTCAGTTATGAATTATTAATATTGATATTAGCAAGTCTAAATAAAAAAAAAATCTCTTTCAGAGACTCAATCAAGATGAAATTCATCCTGCTCGCTGCATGCACCCTTGGGATGGCTGTCTGTGCCCCTGTAAGAATCTTATCTCTTTCTCTTGTTTCCTTCTCATATTCATATATATCATATATATCTAATATATACCAATGCCAACTGTAAATAATTAAAAAAAATCTTACCTAAAGGTCCATGACGTTGTTTTGGAGCTTTCAATCTTATCATCCATCAGCAGATGCTAAATTGTCCACAGAACTGTAGAGCTTTAAATTTCCACTTTTTCTAAGAACTTTAAGGACTTCTTGTGCACTAAGAATGTCTGACTAATAAAATCTATCTAAAATATTAATCGATTCAACAGTACTCTCTCTCTCTCTTAACAGCAGGAGATGTACATGGAGTTTGACATCCATCTCGCTCCGCCTCAGGTACAGTGAGATACAGGTCATTTGTGTAACATGACATACTTAGAAAAACCACAGTAAAAGACACATTTTCTAACTGAATAAGCTCTGCACACAGGACTGCTATTATGTGTTGACCACTGGTGGTAATGCCTAAAGCCTGGTTCTGGCTCTGTACCCGCAGTTCACTGCCTTTCCCCATAATCTTTACCTATCAAAAGGTCAAATTGTTTGCTCTGATCTTCACAGGCGGCCCAGGCTATTCCTCCAGGAGTCCCAGCTGGAATGCTTGAAGTCGTGAGAGCACTTTTATTTATTCTCTCTTTTTTTAATAGAACTGTATCTAAAAATCAATATTTTTGTGTGATAATCTTGACTGTTTCCATTTCCAGCTGTTGCCAGTAGATGCCCAGAGACGGCCTCTCGGAGGACCTGTGAGTAACACAGTGGGATGTGATTTGTGTGTGTGTGGATAATAAAACCTGAAGAAGATCCAAACAACTCAAGATTCAGTAAAGGCCTTTGCAACCTAAATAAAAGATAATTGACAGCATGTAGAGTCCAAAAAAAGGTGATTTCAGAGACCAGGTAGGTGTAAACTGTGCTAATGTAGGTTTTAAGTGCATGTACATGTCTGTGTTTGTTCTCACTGAAAGGTCCATGGCTTCATCAAGCAGGAGATCCCTCAGCCAAATGGAGGAGAGAAGGAGGTGGTAAGTACCTACATATTTTCAAGTCTGACATAAGTTGCTCAAGATTTTATAGAACTGATGACCCTTTTTTCCCCCTTTTTTTTCACCTGCTTCAGTTCTACCCCTTTGGTTTTGACCTTCTAAATCCTGCAGCCGCTGCCCCTGCCGCTCCCGTCGACCCTCATGCTGCTGCTGCTCCAGCAGCTCCAGCATCTCCAGCAGCTCCAGCTGCTCCGGCGGCCTCTGTTAAGCTTGCTGCTAGTGTTCCCGTAAGAATGATGAATTTAAATTTTTTAGCCACTTAGAGTCAGTAATGCTTCATTGTGAACATTGCGATCGATCGATATGTGCAGTATTTGCTTCAAATGTTCACAGTAAGTATGAGAAGTGAGATGCACTGAGGTGGTGAAGAGGGAAACAGGTTCATTCTGATAAATTAGTATTGTTGCAGAAAAACACTCCTCTGGCTGTTTCTGCTGAGGTGTTAGGGAACATCGACTCATCAGCAAATGTGAGAGAAAATCCTCAGACCTGATTGACTCACGAGAGGCATCTGTCATTTCAGGCTTCCAGACCCAGTGCTGATGATGATGATGACGATGACTAAGCAAATCAGAGTCAGCAGGATGCACTCACATTCATGCACAGACAGATACGCATGCACGGAGCTGCATTACTGCACAGACTTTTAAGTTTTAGCAAAATTCTTTAATGAAATAAACCCTGAGCATCGTATATTTTCTTTTTGTGTAATGAATTTTCTTTGAGAAAGTTTTTTCACATAGTTAAAGTGCATATGTTTCACATTCTACTCTAGGTGACCACTACAATAAAACCAGCAGCCAGTGAGAGATGACCAGCCAATTCTTCAGAGTCCTACAGTATGAAATATGTTGTGCTAAGCCTTTGAAAAGAAAACGCTGCTATGCAATTTTAAGGGAACATTGCGCTCTGCAGATGGTGCTTTGCTTTGCAATGAAAGGAAATGAAAAAAAAAAGTGCTATGTCTCAAATAAAAAAAGTTTGATGGAATAAAAGAGGAGTGTGTTGAAAGTCACTGATCATTTTTGTCTCCTGAATCAAATTTGCCGTAACTTTTTTTATAAGAATAAATAAAGGTGATTCACTGATTCTCCTCCGGTTATTTACTTTCATTAACTAATGAATATTGAATATTAAATTGAATATTAAACATGAAAAACAAATTAACCCACTTGTAAAAGCTGTGTATCTGATTGCAGTCCCAGCAAATAAAAAAGAAAATAAATGAAAAAATATCACAAACCACATTTAGCATTTTCTAAAAAGATTATTAATAAATCTCCTTTATGACCAATTCCCTACAAACTCAAATTAAAAACACATGCAGATAATAACATTTGAATCTTACTTAAAACATGGAGGTTTGACTCTGCTTTCTTGTTAACTACTATTATAATACTGTGTCTGCTGAATTCTTATCCTCAGT
This sequence comes from Acanthurus leucopareius, assembly GCA_029814765.1. Taxonomy (NCBI): domain Eukaryota; kingdom Metazoa; phylum Chordata; class Actinopteri; order Acanthuriformes; family Acanthuridae; genus Acanthurus; species Acanthurus leucopareius. The sequence goes on along the minus strand of JAQMCX010000043.1, from coordinate 9,559,479 downwards.
CAACTGACACTTAGTGAAGTTGTTCTGCTTTGCTGTTGTCATGATTTTTAAGCACATTTACATGCAAACAATTACATGTAATATTGCATTTATATAAGCAATAGAAACAATACTTCAGTTTTAGATCCTTGTGCCACGGTGTAGCAGAGGGTGCACTGCTAGAATGAGGAGCAAGCAAAGTGAGTGTATGAGCTGCTCTAGACAGTGTAATCAAACCGAAGCTGCTATTACACAGAAAGTGGATTTGACCACTGGTCATTTAGTAAAGCTGAAGACTAGACACCTGCACTGTACCTACTCATTGTGGAACATCACTCCCATCAACTCTGATTGGCTCTCAGGTGAGTTGGCACCCTATAAAAGACAAAGTAACTCTGTCGGAGATACGTTCGACTGGCATCATCTCCACCACTGACAGTCATCATCCACACCTGTGGTGTTTTTATCACAGAAGGTGAGTCAAAAGAACCTTAACACAAGTTCATACATTTTCTTCCCCAAAGATTCTTAACTTTGATTTGATGTTTTGATAATTGAATGATGAATTACATGTTTAGGAATTGGAAAATCTGCAAAAATGAAACTGGCCATCCTGTGCCTCTGTCTGGCTAGCACAGCTTCCACTGCACCTGTAAGTCCTCACATATATGGAAAGAAAGATTGATCATATCACCTGATTTTCCCAATACTGGCAAAGCTATGATGTTGATTATTTTTTTTCTGTTTTTTACCTTAATTTCCAGTCGTTCTTTCATTACCTGCCTCATTATGCAGGTACCAGAAACCAGGTACCACCTTCACAGGTAATAATGCATTCTGTGTTCTGTTTAATGTCTGCGACCAAGGTTGTTGTTTTAACTATGCAAAAATGGATAACAGACTTACTCTGCAAAAACAAAGTTATTTTTGTGATGTATATATTAGGCACAGCAACTAAATTTCTTCATTTTTACATTTTTACATCCATCCAGGTGAAAAATCCCTTCACAGTTGGTCAGCCTCTGCCTGCCATTCCTGGAGCCTACAGCGTGGAGCTCGTACGTCAGATTTTCACTCTTCTCTCATATGCAGACTGTCATTTCACTGGGATTTTTATTCTTAAAGGACATATTACTTCTGCTCTATGCTGTGTTATGACATACATGCTGACATTTCTTTTTTTTTTTGTCTTTTTCTCAGATTTATCCCCACAGATTCCCTGGTACAAACCCTGCACAGGTAACCACGAGGATATTTTACAAAAGCATCCTCTCCCTTAAAAAAATCTGGTGAAAACATATTCTAACTGGTTACTGCTTTACATTGATATTTTTTTCTCTCTCTTTCTGCAGCCCTTCCCCACTCATGGTTTCATCAAATACTCCATTCCTCAGCCCCCAGGCAGACAGAGTGTGGAAGTAGTAAGTTTTTTTTTTTCTTTTCACATCTGTAAATACTTCAGGTATTGCTTACAGAAGTGTGTTTTGTGCAAAAAAATAGTTGGAACTAGGTTTACTGATAAGTTTGTGACCTTGTTTTTTCACATTTGCAGTACTACCCCTATGACTTCTCCCAGCAGAGGGTAAACATTTTAAACTCTGACTTAAACTTTAATTTCATTCATTTAATGCATCAAATATGGAACGGCTTCTGTAACAATTGCATGGAACAGTTTTAATGATTGTGCTTGTTTTTGTTGCAGATAATGACAAACATGCCTCCAATGACAAACGTCCCTCAGATGCCAAGTGTAAGATGTTATTTATTCTTAATTATGCCTTTTACTGTTACATAATAAATATCTTAATGTATTATATGTTACTTAACACTTTTATTACTTTTTTCATAGGTGCTACCGTTTGACTACCCCCCTCAGAATCCCCAGCAAATCCCAAATGTGAGAAAAAGAGAAAATTGACAGAGTTTCAGTGTGCTTAGAAGATCCTTTTTTCTAATTTCTTTCATGTCTGTACTTTTCAGTTCTCACAAAGTTTTACTCTCATTTTTTTCAGATTCCCTCATTTGATGCTAATCCTCTGCCATCCCAGGATCCTTTGCAGCCCCTCCAGCAGGATCAACCCACACAGACAAGCCAGGTACTTGTCAGTTTCTACAATATTTGTGCATGTAGCCTATTGCAAATGCCATCTATTGAGAGCTTTTCAAAAATAATTACATTTACTTAAAAATCCTTATTTCTCTTTGTAGATGCCGGCAAAGGTGTGAAGAGGATTAGAGGGAAAAAATTACATTCCTCCTTAACATTCAGACATCTGCAACTGATTTAAACTGAATCTGTTTCTGTAACAAGGTGTGCTAACTAAAGTTAAAGTAAAATGATGAGGTGATCATCAAGTAACCACTGTTTTATGAAGAATACTGTTAAAACAATTAATTAAATTATGGCATCTGCATAGAATCAATCTTTTATGCACAATGTTCTGCTTTCCTTAGTCCTCATAGATTTCCAATATTGTTGTGTTGATGAAGTGCTTTATGCTGCATTTTCACAGTAAATAACAAATGTCCTGCAAATGTTTCATAACCCATGTTAACTTTTCCTTTAATGTCATATCCTAAAAGATTAAAGTCCAAGTTTTCATGCAAGTTTGATTTTATGTCTTTACTCATAGATTTTAGGAATTTGATAAGCATTGTCCCTTTCAGCTTTAAAGCTAAAACTGAATACTAAACATGTGAGTAGTTTTTTTCCATTTGTGATGAACCTGCTGAGTATTATCTGCATAACAATCCAAAACTCCAGGATATTCAGTTTGCTATAACCCTCCCATTGGAGAAGGTGGTGTAAAGAAATATTTCTCTATTTTAACTAAAAGCACTTATACGACACAGTGGTGTTAAGCTGTAAAATGTGAAGCACAGGAGCTGGCTTCCAAACATCAATGATTTCTTGATCTCTTTAATCCATAACCAACCTGTAATTCATGACCAGGAGATAATCAATATGTGTATAGATCATAAAAGGGACTTTAACAGATGTATTTGTTCATTGTGTGATTTAAACTAAACTTATCCCAGGTTTCACATCAAACTTAAACTCTGCCCCAGGACCCCTGATCAGGTCACCAGGTTAATAACGCTTCAGTTCTGCCTCGATCTCTCTTGTTTCACCTTGCTGCTGCAGGTGTAAAAAGCTCTTTCTTTAACCTGCTAACTGGAGTAACAGATCTCTTTTTTTACTAAAGCTGCAGTAACAAGAACTCTCCTCACCATAGAGTAAATGTCACTGACCTTTCATTGTGAAAATCGAAATCCTTCAGATTTCACTAGCGATTGATAGGGCAACTTTGATTGCAGTGTTTTAGTTAATTAATATTGATAAATCCCAATTATTAGTCCGCTTGCTTATAAAACTAACAGTTTCCCTTTAAAGGTTGGTGCTATCACGCAGTTTTAAGGTAGAATAAATCCTATTAATTATCTGCTGTTAGGCAGCTAAGTGCTCTAATGCTGTTTTTTCATGATTGACATTAATGTCATGATTCCTGCCAATGGTGTCAACACTGATTACAGACATCATCAACCTGTTTAGATCCACCAGATTGCTCGTGATTTGCTTTAAGGTACATTAAAGTATCTATCCACTGCTTATAAAGATTTAAATGTTTAGACTTCTGTCTTTTTTCGACATTCAGTATATCTTTAGTTGTTTAGGTTGTCTCCTAACAAATCCCCAAACTCATACATGCATTTCAGCTTATAGTTTTACATCATAAGGAATTATTTTTGGCCATTCTTAAATAGCCAAAAAGACCGTTAATTAAATCAGTAGAGGGCTTATACTGATCTCTGTGGGACACTGCAGGATAGACGAAAGAAAGCCAGAAAATTTTATTAGAGTTGGAAACATAAGAGCATCGTCAGTGCCAACACTTCTGTTTTGTGTTGTAAGACAGGACAGAGAGCCTGTAGCACAGGTATATAGTACACGTTTCTTACATACTGCATAGGATACACGACATCACAATTACAACATAGTGAGCATAATTTACTACAGCTGTTGAGCAAATTTCCCCATGGTGAAATATAATTGTCTTAGAAAAATGAAAAACATAAGGGGGAAAGGAAGGATCTTCCTGATTCTCACTCCCCTAAAGACAAAAACCTGTCTCGACAAGAAGCAACACTATTTCTTCACGTACACATGCACCACCTTCTCACGCTATGACTGTTTCTTCTCACAAGTTCTCTTTCCTGGAACTTCAGGTAACATAAAGTCATAACCTCTATCACGTGTAGCAAAAGAGATGATGACAGAAGGTTTAAAAGCCTTTGTTTGATTTGTCTCAACATGGTATGATGGTCTGTTTCTGTGAAAGTACCAAGGCACTAACACAAACACTCATTCAGAGAGTTTTTAATAAAGAAACACTGCAGATTAAGATAAAGATTAAGATTGTACGAAAAAACTGATGAGATACACAAATTTTTCAATTATTTTTTCAATAAGCTATATTAAATCTTGCACTATAGTGAGATGCCAGCGCGGATATAAGAGTAACTTGGGAAAGATGCACTCATAAGTTTAATGTAGTCTGACAATTAAACATTTAAAGGTTGTTTTAGCAAAGTGCCTTCATTCAGATCCAACAGTCACCTCCTGCTGCACAGTAATGTGCATGTAGCAGGTTCAAGCAAAAACAAAATCTGTGAGCAGTTATTCCAAGTTATCTTGATCATTATCAGCAAATGACTTACATGTTTCATTGACACTGTTACATGTCTATCTGTGTTATCTGACTCAGTGTCTAAATTGTGTCTGAGTCTGTAAGGAATTCAAACTTCAAAACCGTTGAAGATCATCACCCATGATGTTGTCTATGGCTACAACCCAGACACCAAACAGCAACCTTTACAGTGGAAGAACAGGAAATCTCCAAGACTGAGGAAGGCACATCAGGTTCAGATGAGGTTAGGCCTTCATCCACACTATGTCACTTTCAGTGGGTATCAAAGGGTCTTCGAATGAATGCAACAGTGTCAAAACAATTACTGAATACCCTTTAGAAATCTGATATGAGTTCAGTTTATTACACAGGGTACACACACACACACACACGCACACACACACACAGCTGGTCCCGGGGATCACTGAACTGTCTCATTTAAGCATTTGTTTTCATATCTTTTACTCGCTCCTCCTCATGTGGGTCGAGATAAAGGCAATCCCCTGAAGTCACTCTTTATGATTTTGCTACATTGTCTACAGATTTAAGCAATCCACTGAGCAGCTCACTGAAAACAATGGTGTTCTGTATCTCTAAGTGACTGATATCTTCAAGGCCAACACTCCCTGTCCTTTCCTCATGAAAACTTTGAGTTTTATGCACCATTAAATTCTTAGATTCTTTAGAATAGTCTGGTTCCTGGTTCTTAGCCAATCAATAGTTAAACTGCAAAAGGCACATACATTCTTGTGCAACAGAAACAGATAAAATACCTTTTGATTTGACTTTGTGCTGTATTTTAGAAAAAATCAAAAAGTTTAGTTGGGGTTTTGTCCATGGCAGCAAATTTGCAGCCATTTGCATTACTTCATCTTAATTAATGCTTTAAAAAAAACTGACTATTAGGGACAATTTTTACTTTGTGCTAACAGCAGCGAGGCACTCAATGAAAACTCTGCTGCTGAGTTTAGCTAATGGGTCACTCACCACGAAACTTGCATAACACTGACCTTTCAGAATGCAGTCTTGCTGCTTGTTGGGCACCCAACTCCTCTGAAGAGCTTTTTACAACCACATTTGTCCTCGCAACTCGTCCAGTTATTTGCATAGGCCATAATAATGCTTAAGACTGACCTTTATCATTGCTGTATCATGTCCTCAGACTTTCTTAGGCACACATGTCTTGGCTTTTACTTAAAAAATTTTATTTTTAAATTTTTTTTGTTGTTGTTGTTGGTTTGTCTTGGCATCTCCTGGCACTTGGCATCAATTTTTATTTTCTTTACAGTTGCCATGATGAGTGTTATAATTGATGACATGTACCTTCATATTCAAGAAACCACCCAAAAAGACATAATGGTGTGCTATGTGGTTTCATTGGAAAAAAAAAGCAAGGCATGAATTAAATCCCAGTTACAATGCAGAGGTCAGAAGTTTATTATCTCCTCCCCTCAGGAGTCTCTTTCTATAACCAATCAACAGCAGTGGAGAATCCAGTATGGGATTGAGGTCCTGTCACTTAAGTGTCCCTTCACATAATCACACCTTTTAGTTTAAATTTTTACATTGACACCAAAGTTCTATGTAGTGTTGAAATGTTTAATAACCTATAAAATTAAGAACTAATTTCCTCTTTTTTTGTTCAGCCAATGTTGTCATTTTGCAAGACAATAGGAAGATGAATACAGAACATCTAGTTCCTGAATTTATTCGTTTATTAGATCTGGGATATGAGAACTCTTTGCTCAGACGCAGAACAAAGCACAACTCATTTAAGTTGGCAACTGTCAGGGGTTCTTGTTGGTACAGTCAGTCAGTTTGTGACCTAATTTCACTTCTCATTTCCCTGCTTTTCAAGGTACTAAACAATCCAGTGTGTGCCAGGATACCAACAGTGAAAATTATGAGGTGTAAATGAAGAGACTGTTATCTTTTGTTTAGGGAAACTCTCGAGGTCAGCAGGTTGGAGGTCTAGAAGACAGTTTTGCAGATTATAAAATCTGTAACTGTCTGAGTTTAGAGCACATCCAATCAAATAAAGAAAACATGCAATGTTGAATGTTGCAATTTTTTTACTTGAAACAAAAAAAAGGAAAACAAACACACTGTTCTTACTCCAAACTTGTCACATATGGCAGCTTGCTGAAAATCCCTTTGGTACCACCCTTTATCTCTGTGTGATGCACCGGGCTCTTAGTAATTCAATATGAACCCATCTGCAGCAATATTGGATGTTCATACCAATTTTTGTACCAAACAGTACAAAGTACAAAGTGCGAAAAAGAATTGGTGCCATTAGGGTGGAGATGTGGCTCCCACACAGGTCACACAGACAAGAGTTTCAGTTGAAGTCCTTTTTCAGAGAGCAAAAGTGAAGAATGTTTTTCCAAACCTTATCAAGAAGTCGTGGTAACTGAGCTGTGACAGTCTCACAAGGTTGAACCCGTGTCAGAAAGTCTTTCTGGTCTGAAGGCTTTGCAAGTTTCACACAGACACTAAAGGGGCTCCCAGTGTGTTAAACATTTTGCAGAGAGTGTCCTGACTAAGCCTGAGAGCTTGAAAATCTGGGAGTGAGAATGTGTCAAAGCTATTATTGAATAAATAATATTTAAAAAAAAGTCTAAGTGCTTCGTGCAATAAGTAAATGTACTTTTCCCCATATTGTAATGTTTGCTGCGTCACCCGAGGTCTCTGGCACTATCATCAGTATTTTAATCTTAATGTTTTGATCACTCAATGCATCCATTGTAGTGTTGAACCACCTTTACCACCGAACACTTTCTTCATAATACCTCCATATCAATCTATGTCGTGTCTCTTTAAGACATTATTACAATTTTTTTGTCAGCTTTATGCCATCTTGTTGTGTGTTCTTTAGTTCATGTTTAGGCAATAAAGAAATCTGCACGTGTGCCAACCATTCTTGTACAGACTATAATTAAGTATGAGAGGGGCCTTCACCCTGCATGAAGATTTCTTCAGATACAAAGCTCTGCATGTTTCACTGGATTTGATTGGCTGTCACAGTGTATTCCAGTGTATAAATGGCATCCTTGTGGAGATGCATCTTCAGATTTTCTCTGCATCAGGAGAAAAAGGTGAGATGGATTTTTTAAACAGAAACAATTTTTAAACAGTCCTGCTGATTTTATTGGTTCTGCAAATTAAGCAAATTGTTATTACAATTTCTAAATTGTTAGTTTTATCTAGGAAAATCATTTTTTTTAAAATTATTTTTATTTATATATTTAAATGTTGTGTGTTTTTAAATTTTTTTTAGAAACAATCATGATGAAGCTCTTGGTGTTCATGCTGTACCTGCTGGTCACTGCCTTGGCTGCTCCTGTAAGTCTTTCTTCAACATTATGTGGTTTTAATCTGCTAACTGCCTCTTTTTAAAATTTAAAACACTGTTTTTCTGTAAAGAAAAAGCACACAGACATTTACAAAGACATTATTTCAATGTCATTTCTCTTCCTTGCTTTGCAGGCTAAGCAGGAAAGCAATGAGGTAACGTGGGATGTTTTACTTTTCTGTGAGGTTTTTGTGTCTATCTGTCATGACATGTACTACCATGTTTTTGTCATGTCATTATATCTGCTAAATGATAGATGATAGATGTCTGAGCTAAAGAGGATAATTAGCTTAATTACAGTGTATGTTTTGATACGTCTGGTATTTCCGTAGCAGGTTGCAGCACGTGCCAATAAGGCCCTAAAGTAGATGGAGTTCAGGATGTACCAGTAGCAGAGAGTAGGGGTTTATGGTAGACTTCCATGGGGAAAAAAACACAAAAATTTGATGCGCAGTTTGGATAGTTTGGCATTATTAATAATTAAAAGAACTGATCTAATTTTTTTAGAGAGTAGTTGAAAATCCCTTCCCTCCTTTTGCTGATGCTTCTGAAAATGTGCATTTCAGTACCTTAGACTTTAGCATGACTTTAGGTGGAGGTTTAAGTGAAAATTTCTGCTATTATTATTATTATTATTATTAATTAAAATAGGCAAGTCATGTTTTACATACTCATGAAATGAGTCAGTCACATGAGCAGGTTCAGCTGGGGCAGCAGTGGAAAGAACATAGAAAGCACCACATGGGGCCTTATGACAAAACCAAATTTGGGGAAATCGATTCATGCTTTTATGTCAAAGAGAAATGAATAACGAGATGGAATTTCAGCAGGATTTCCTAAATCAACCATCATGCACCTGTAACATTTTCAAATTTTAGTTGCAAGGACCTAATCCAAGAGGAAACTCTACTTTACCCCAGTTCTTGAATTTTTCTACTTGATGTCTTATTACATGATAAGTCTATATGTGGAGTTGGCCCTAAATATATGAATAATTAGTTTGAGCAACATACCTGTAAGACCTCTTAGATCACAAGGGAGTGGTCTGTACGCTGCCCGGGGCAAAATTTAAGTATGGAGAAGTTGCTGTTAGTCAGTATGCTGCACAGCACTTGAGCCATGTTGGGTTACTGTCAGGAGAAATCCAACCACTGCAGTTTTTAAATCCAGACTGGAAACTCTATTGTTCTCAAGCAATGTTAATTGTATATTAAAACCTAAGATCCCTTTTATTAATTTATTATATAATTATTACATAAATCTTTTTTAATGGCTTTATTTTTGTACAGATTTATTTCTTCTATTTTGCTTTTTTCAGTTATATTCTTCTATCTTTGGTTGAGTTGCCTAAAACTCTTCTGCGCAGCACTTTGAATTAAATTCTATGCAACATACTTCAAATGAATAAAACTATTTTGCACTGCAACAGGTAACTTGTCTGAGTTTAATATGCTGATTGAGTTAAAAGTGCGTTTTCCATGCAGGTGGATGGTGCACCAGCAGCTGACGGAGCTGCTGCTGGAGGAGAGGTGTCAGAGGAGGAGGTGGAGGTGAGTGTACAACTCCACACATGACATAAATGAAATGCAGAAACTTTGGTAATATATTCCTCTTTGTTTGGAATGAGACTTTTATTCCAAAATGTATTCCAGTTTAAAGTGTGTGCAGTGGTGTGTGCTCACTACTGTTTTTGCACAAAAATAACACAGCAGGTACTCTCGCTGAAGGGGAAAAACTTAAAACACATATTAAACTATTATTATCCACGCATAAACAACAAACACACCACAATAGATTTACAGTAGGGGACTTCCTGTGGATACTGAAAATAACAGCATGCAGGCAGCAAAGTAGCACACACAGCTATATAAAAGGAAAGATGTGCATCTTCTGAACACATTTCAGGACTGCAGCACATAAAAGGATCTGCGGTGTTTATCCCAAAACAAACACAGGAAAAAGGCATCACACCCTTTGGTATAAAAAAAGCAAAAGAAACACCTCATGCGTTGATATATTTACTCTTTTTTAATTTTGGTTTTTAAGTTTTATTTATATTTTTTTTACAGCAGATATTTTGACTTGCTCAATAAGAAGAACACTGGTGTTACTAACAACAGCGAGGATGACTCTGCTTGTTTTCTTGTTGACTGCTTGATGTGCCCCTAATAAATTTTCGGTTTTGTCAGGTGTTGTTTATCAGTATTGTATTGTATTGTGTTATATTGTACTTGGATAAAGGTGAAACAGTAGAGATCAACTAAAGGTGCAGAATCTAAATCTAATCAGCTCAGAGGATGAAGTGCTGGCTGTTTGTATTTTCTTTAACAGTGGCGTCTCTCAACACATCCTCCCTGCCTAGTATATATTCTTATTTTTCAAACCCCATCACCCGTTTGTACACAGGCTTTCTGTTAAAAATTTTAGTGGTATCGGTATCTCATACATGTTTATACATGTCAACACTGAGTTTTTATTTTTCCTCTACTTGGCACAGGATGGCAAACCTGCAGCATCTGCTGGTGGTGCAGCCCCACTAAACTCTGATGAAATGGAGGAAGCTGAAGAGGTGGAGGCTGGAGCAGCCGTGGTTGAAGTGGCACCAGCAGAGCCTGCAGCAGATCCAGCAGCAGATCCTGCAGCAGATCCTGCGGCAGATCTTGCAGCAGAGCCTGCAGCAGTTGTTGAGCCGGCAATGGTTGACATCCCTGTAGATGCAGCACCAGCTGATGTTACCGTTGCAGATGTGCCTCTCATTGATGTGGTCATTGATAATGTTGCCCCAGAAGTCCCTGAGGTGTTCGTTGACATGATGGACCCTAACATCCCGGTTGATACTGGTGTGGCAGACACTGGTGCAGCTGATGCTGGTGCAGCTGATGCTGGTGCTGCTGCTTAAATTGCCAAGAGTGTCAGCTTATCCTGCAGCAGTATAGTTACTCCTCTTATTACCCGTTTAATTGCTCTTGTGTCAGCAATTAGTAGAATAGCTGGAATCAGTGATGTAGTTGCAGTATAAAAGCACAAAAAATGTGTGGCATATTGAAAAGAGAGGGAAAAATGTGGATATATAACATGCAATGCTCTTCAGTGCAAAACATCTCTGTGTTTTTAGTTCAGAATTGAACAATTAAAACATTTTCTATGTCATTTTTGTGTCTTACATGCCCTAAATTTTGTTTCTTTAATCCTTTCATTTGTAATTCAGTTGTATATGATTATTTCTGATTGTGCTATTTTATTGTGTGCAAAAGATAAAAATACATGTCTTCCAGGTCATCAGGGACTTCTTAGTAAAGACGCATTTTTTTTTACAACATTTTGTTTTTTCATAGTATAAAAAAAACAAAAGAACATACTACATGAAACATACAGTTCAGTTGCTGGTGCAAGTACATTATTTAGAGAGATCTTTCTCAGTCCACACAAGAGTTGATAATCGTGTTATCACGAAACTGCAAGCACCTCATCAACCAACAGAGAGTGCCACTGAACCACTGGATGTCCATAACAAACTGCACAGGAGGACTTTCCTGCTGTTCAGACAGAGCACTCAGCTGATAGGGGTTCAGATGTAATTTCACTCCTACGACTCTTATTCATATAAAAGAACTTTGATCCAACTGATCTGAAATCTGTATTACCTTGTTGCGATATAATAGGATCAGAGCTGGATATGGCTGAGAATGCTGACTGAGCAGGGGATGTCAGGGTGTGTGTGTGTGTGTGCAAGCGGACTAAATCCGCTGCTGTTCCGCAAATGGGCAGGAAAATTATAGCCTGCCACAGATAAAAAACGAGGAGTCAACACAAAATGGTTTTCAGTGTTGTGGATCCTCACCAACAGGTTACTGAGGTTTGTCCAAACTTCCCTTTAACGTATCTCATCTCCTGCCAGAGTGGTCAAATAATGAGGATGAGTGAGTCTGCCTCCCCTCTTCTCAGCCAACTCTAATCCACAAATCCTTATCAGGGTCAGTGAGACTCTATGACACAGATAGACTCAGTTCCTATAGATGCCACTTGCTTAGCTATGTTTTGATATTATCTAGCTTTAGCATCTAATGATTGCTACAGTAAATCTGCTGCTGCTGCTGCTGTGAGTGGCCGCTTTTAAGATCGAGAAAAAAGACAAAAGGAAAAAATGAAGATGGAATTCACTTTACATTAACAAGTGGAAAAGGTGAGTTACATGGGTTTGAATGGGTTATACATGATTTCATCAACCGGAAAACTGTTTTTGTAGCATGAGCTGTTTGTGTAATCAGATTGAACGGCACAATTCAGTTTGTCTTCATTCATCAAATGCAAAACTCTGTTACTGGACTTGAAATGCACTGATGCAGAGATCAGAACTTCAAAAAAAAATCACCTAACTTGTTATTGGTTTCTGGCTCTTTTCACACACAGCTGGAAATGTCATAACGTTATTGCAGAATTTAAGATGCCCGATCAAAGGGAATATTACAGTGGCTGTGATGTGAATGAAAAAACTTGAGCCCACTGTGAATCACTTGACATATACAGAGTAATAAACATACTGTGTAAAATATTCATTGTGCATATCCAATGCTTTACTTTTTACAAGTTGAACTGCGGATCTGCTGCCATGACCACACTTTCACACCTCACTGTGCCACCTCATACTGCACCACAACTTGCCACAGACAGTGAGGAGACCAGTGACGATGACTTGTAAGCCCAACACACACAAACTGAGAGAGAGAGAGCCAACCATAAAATTCTGATAAACAACACGTAAGACTCAAGTTAATCAACTTAATATTCAACATGTTATGTTTGTCCCAGGAGTGTGCTTCAATCGAAACCTCATCATCAGCTCAATATGAATAACAGCAACAACAATGAGGAGTGAGTATGAGTGTGACCATTAAGAAATAATGAAGCCCTTGAAAAAAAAAATTGTTTGACTTTGATATAAAGGGTTCAATTAATTCTTTTTCAGGGAGGAAAAGGAAAAAAAGAAAAAGGAGAAGAAGGAGAAGAAAGAGTAATTATGTTACATGACAAACATTTTAGTTTATTTTATCTTGAAAGAATATTTAATGCTGTGTATTCTCCAATGTATTACTGCACATTACAGAAAGAAGGAGAAGAAGAAGAGGGAAAAGGAAGAAAATGAGGCAAAGGAGAAGCAAGAAAAGGAGGAAAGGGAGAAGAAAGAAAAGGAGGAAAAGGAGAAGAAAGAAAAGGAGGAAAAGGAGAAGAAAGAAAAAGAAGCTAAGGAAAAGGAGAAAGATAAGTAAGTGTATCATCCAGAGCAACTTTCTCAAGGCAACTTTGCAAATACATTTCAAAATATGTAATTTAGGCTTTCTTACACTCTTTTTTTTCTTTTACAGGCCCAAAGAATTATTTGTCATTAATCCTGCTGGGAGTCTGTATTACAACTGGCTGTTCTTCATCACAATACCTGTCATGTACAACTGGCTGTTCATCATTGCCAGGTGACTTATATAATATATATCAAAGAATAGATTATAACAATACAATTTATTCCATTCAGCTCTATCAACATCACATTCCATATAAAGCTCTTGCAAATCATTGCAGTTTTAGCAGCAGTTGGATATTTTGCAGAGAAATAGCTTTATTTTATTCAAAGGCTTGCAGGCGAGTGATTTGATATATTACAAATACACAGCAATATTAACTGCTATTGTTTGTATTGAGCTTCACACCACATTGGTCACAGCAGGAGAGCGATGGTGAAGATGCTCAGCGTTATTCAGTTAGACACACTCATCTCTAATGGTATTCTTCTCATGCATGCAGGGCTTGCTTCGAGGAGCTGCAGCATAACTACCTCCTTTACTGGGTTGTTTTGGACTACAGCTCAGACGTCATTTACCTGGCTGATATGTCTTCAGGACCAGAACAGGTGAATTACTGACCTGAGCCTCCCAGTCTGCAGCATGACTTTCAAAGTTTGCTTAAAAAAAACGCTTAAGTTTCAATCCAGATGTCTCATTCAAATTTTTGCCGAACCTGTCTGAGAGCAACACTCACATGTTCACATGCAGATTGACAGTAATTGGCAGCTGCTGTTGCTCCTCCTGGTCATGCTGCCTTCTCTGGTGCAGAGGTATGCTCCTTTAAGCTCTGCTGAAACTGTCTGAGTTAGACAAATTGTATTTCCCAAAGTTGCAGTGTTTGTGTTGTAGCTCTTCCACTGGACTTTATTGCATTGTTGATTTCCTCCCCAGTCAATTACTCTGAAATTCTCCAAGGGACGTTTTTTTTTTTTTTTTCCTGTATATGAAAAGGAAGAATGATTAAGTGTTCATAGGAGGGATTGATAAGTCAGTGGCTTACAGCTGGAAATGAGTCATACAGCTCTCATTGCATGCACATGCAGTTCAACTCTTCGAGCTTGCAGACAGTTTGAGGTTAATAACTTTTGTGGTATTTATATTTTGGTCAATTTAAAATGACAAGTCAGCCCTGTGTGAATAAAAGGAGTTGTGCAGACATCCAGGGCAGATTGAGCACTTGCTTTCAACTAATTTGGCTCCCTCAGATTATAACCTCTTCCCCATGATGAATGGTAATCATGATGTCATTGCTGCTTTGAGGCATTTGCTGAAGGTACAAGACTACAACAAAGGGATCAGTATACTTTATGACAGCTAGTCAAAGCGTGCAAATGTAGGAGGATACATATTTAAAAAATAAATCTGATAAATTTCTAAAATTTAGTCCGCGTACTTTTGGCCATGGACTTATCAATCCCTCCCATGAGCATTTTATTCAAGGTAGACAGTTTAATGAATTTAATCACATCTTTTATCCCTCCATCTTCTAATCTTTCATCCATCTATGATTTAATGTTTCATTGTTTTACAAATTTGAACCACTATGAATGTAAATGATTTAATTTTTTTTGGAACACTGATCAACATAAAAATAAAGGCTAATTATGTGAGAACAATTCTTTTTAAATCAAATGAGTAAATCAAAAAGTGTTTAATAGCATGAATTCCGGCACCCCTTTACTTTGAGATGCCTTATTTATGACTCACGCAGCCAACTGTTAAACAATAAAGTTTGAATAAATTGAATGCAAATGGTGATTACCTCTGTTTAATCGAGCAGGTATTTAGTTTTAGTATTTATGCATTTAGTTTCCACATTTCTCTGGGATTTTTTCTGTCACTCATTGAGAAAATACTTGTACATTTTACATATTGTGTTCAATACTGTCTGCCTCTTTGTGTGCAGGTTACCTTGAGCAAGGCCTGTTGGTAAAAGATGAGAAGCTGCTAAGGGATCGCTACATCACCAGCTTCCAGTTTCGTCTCGATTGTGTCTCCATGCTGCCCACTGATTTACTCTATATCTACTTCGGCCTTGATTACCCAGAGATCCGCCTCAACAAGCTGCTGAGAATTGGCCGCATGATGGAGTTCTTCACGAGGACGGAGACTAAAACCAACTACCCGAATTTATTCCGTATCGGAAACTTGATCCTGTACATTCTTATCATCTGCCACTGGAATGCTTGCTTCTACTTCTCTTTTTCCAAATCCATTGGTTTTGGTGCTGATGACTGGGTTTACCCAGCTTTGGATGATCCTGAGAACCCTGCGTTTGGGACGCCCATGAGGAAGTATTCATTCAGCCTCTACTGGTCCACACTGACCTTGACTACCATTGGAGAGACCCCTCCACCTGCCCTGGACTCAGAATTTCTCTTCCACGTGGCCGACTTTTTAATGGGGGTCTTGGTCTTTGCCACTATTGTCGGAAACATCGCCACCATGATTTCCAACATGAATGCTGCCCAAGCTCAGTTCCAGGCTCGGATTGACAACATCAAGCAGTACATGCAGGTAAATAGATTTTTTTTTTTTTGTTACAAGTAGTAACAAGGACGAGCACAACAATCTGTTATTCATTATATTGTCAATGTATTTCATTTAATTTACAGGTCCGCAAGGTGAGCAAGGATCTGGAGTTGCGAGTTATCAAGTGGTTTGACTATCTGTGGAATAACGGCAAGGCACAGGATGAAAGAGAGGTGCTGAGGTATCTTCCTGATAAGCTAAAGGCCGAGATCGCCATCCAAGTCCACATGGACACGCTGAAGAAAGTGCGTATTTTTGCAGACTGTGAGGCAGGACTTCTGATCGAGCTGGTGCTCAAGCTGAGGCCGCAGGTGTTCAGCCCCGGAGACTATATCTGCAAAAAGGGCGACATTGGTCGGGAAATGTACATCATCAAAGATGGGAAACTTGCAGTGGTTGCAGATGATGGTGTCACACAGTTTGTCGTTTTGGGAAGTGGTAGTTATTTTGGTGAGATCAGTATTCTTAATATAAAAGGCAGCAAAGCAGGCAACAGGCGAACAGCCAACATTCGCAGCATTGGATACTCAGACCTCTTCTGCCTGTCTAAGGATGACCTGATGGAGTCACTGGTGGAGTATCCAGATGCCAAAGGCATGCTAGAGGATAAAGGCCGGCAGATCTTGATGAAAGATGGTCTGATAGACTTGGACCCAGCCAATATCATGCCTGAGGCCAAGGAGCTTGAGGAGAACGTCAACAAGCTGTACAGCACAATGGAGCTGATGCAGACTAAGCTGAAAAAGATTCTGGGAAATTACAAGAAAGCTGACAAGGTGCTAAAACATCGCATAGTTAATCTGGAGCACCTAACAGGAGAGGAGGTAGAAGAAGAGGATGATGAAGAGGAGGCGGGAGAGGTGAAAAAGGAAGATGAGAAAAAGGAAGAGGGAGACGGTGATGGGGAGAAAAAGGAAGAAGAGGAAAAAGGAGAGGAGACAAAAGATAAAGGAGAAGGTGAAGATGCTAAAGAGGAGAAAAAGGATGAAGAGCCTACAGAGGAAGAGAAAAAATAAACCCATAGTTTCTGTAAAACACTAAGCACTTATTATCTATATAGCCACAATAGAATCTTTCTTGTTGGACCCGCTTCTTTAATAACACAATGATAATTAAAAACTGCAAAACAAAACTATGACACTTGAAACTGACTGAAATACCAACCAGGACTGGTTCTGAAAAGGTATAACCAATGTATATAAGTTGTATAATTATTGACTATTCAATTCAAATAAAATGTTTGCATCAGTCGTCTATTTGTCTTTGTGATTTTTGTGACTACTTACCGTCAAATCAAACTAACCAGGAAGTAAAGATGGCTCCAGGTTCTGCTGTCATCACATCTTATGTGTGGTGGTCTCTGTAGTCTGTATTCTGCGTACATGTAACATGACTTTTGACATTCAAATTGCTGGAAGTGTGCATATCAAAGTTTAATTATGCATACAGGTGATTCTCTTCATTAATGTCTTTAAAAAGTTGATGTGTCCAAATGCAGCGCACAAAGTAAATGTCAGGTGATATTTACTGAGATAAGTCTGCATAAGCTGGAGGTTGTGGGAGATGAACGGGTCTGTAGACAGCATAAATGTAGCTCTGCATTATAAAAAGGACGCATGCTGGAATCGTCAGTGGGCTCACTTAATGTTTCAGTCTTTGTTTACACCAAACCACATTCGTTTTTTCCTCTTTTCTCTCATTTGTACCTGTAACGGAGCAGATTTCCAGACCGAAACAAAAATTTACTATTTATTTTAATAAAACAAAGCAAAAAGGCAACTCTTGGGAAATCACATGGTTGTTATTTTTTCAGCAATGAAAATGAATTTCAAATTTCTGAAACAGCACACTATTCGTTAATTCAACGCAGAGGCTTTCATTCATTGACAGAGAAAGAAACTGCTGTGTTTTTGTGAATGTGTATGTGTCTGTCTGTGTCTGTGTGTGTGTAAACATATAGCAGGTGGCTTTACATCACTGAACATGGTTGATTTGATCAGAAAGACATAAAAAAAAAGATTTTCACATCAGAAGCTCAGGTTTCTTCCACTTGTCAGTGCTTTATATACATACATCACCACAACACACCTGTGAACGAAACCACACAGTCACTGCTCAGAGTCACACGCCTGAGATAAGAAAAAAAAATACAACACACTTACTCTCTCCTCTAAACAGTGTGAAAGCAGCCGCGCATGTGACTATTGATCATCTTTTGTGTTTGTCTCTCAGCACTGATGACTGGGTGGCACCAGCACAGACTCACATTCAAAGCTCTGATGCATTAATCAAGTCATTGATGAAGCCGAAACCAAGAAGAAAAGCAACCAATTTGGGATAACTGCCACGGCCAGATGAGTTACACAGAGATGTGGAGGATTTCATGGAGGAGTTGTGTGCGTCAGCTCTGAAATCACTCGTAGGTGCCACTTAAGAATAAATCTGTTTTTATGCGTGTGTCTCTTGCATGAGGCCCAATCTTCTTTATGAGCACTGCTTTCTATTATATTGAACAGACACATGAAAAAGTGGATTTTATGTTTAATTGTGTTATAAATTGAGTTAATCTTCTTGTAAAAAAAACATCTCATCAGAGGATTCGCTGTCCTTGTTTGCACTTTAAGTCAATTAGTTTGTGGTTTGGCTGCAACAAAAGATGACATTCATTATTGTATCTCACAGCGGACTCTAGTGGTGGGAAATGGAGCCACTGCAGGTGGGCTGTGGATGACCAGAGTAAAACTATGGAGTGATGAATGAATAAAAATGATTATAGGGGAAAAAAACAACTCATGCTATCAAAAATCTTACAAACAACTAACAGTTCTTCTCTCTTCTGGCTTCATCATCAGTTTCTTCAGTTTTCCAGCTTCAGTTCTGGTGCTGTTCCCTACCACACATCAAAAATCCCTCCTCTTGATGGTAAAGCTCCTGTGATAATGATGTCAACAGCATTGTTCCCTGGTGTTCTGGCTAAGAGAGCTAACTAGTAGTTACATTTAGCAGCAGCTACTTCAACAACAAGTCACGCTGTGTGTCCATCAGGAAACCTCATTAATCACAAAGAGCTGATTCAGACAGATTTCCAAGCTGCTCACTTCAGGCTTCAGAGAGCAGGACAGGCACCGAGTGATGGAGACAAACACAACATTTACCCTACAGCATGTTATTTTACCATCAAAATAGTTGCTATTTTAGGTTGAAATAGTAATTTTATGTTGCTGATAAGTTAGACTGAGTTTCTTGAAAAAAAAAAAACTCTCAGGGTTCTCTCATTAGCTTTTTGTGACCCTCAACCCATCATGAACTTTATCAGTGAAGGAAGTTTGCTAAATTGTTACAGGTATGGCTCCATTATGCTCCCTCATGTAGGGTAGGGTATACTAGCACGTACATCAAAATTAAACATTTTTAATAGATTTCTTCTTTTCTCATCCCATCTGATCCTTGACATCCTTTGTTGTGTGTCCAACACCCTGTATGTTACAGAAAATAGATAGATAGATAGATAGATAGATAGATAGATAGATAGATAGATAGATAGATAGATAGATAGATAGATAGATAGACTTTATTGTCCACCCCAGTGGAAATTTTTCTGTGGAAAATGGAAAATATTAACATCATGTTCTCTGTGTTGTCATGAACTCATTTTCAAAGCCAGTGGAAATGTCTTGGCAGTCGGTGCACCGCAAAGTGATGGAGTGCATGTCATTTATCCTGGGAAAATTGCTGCTTAATAGGCTGATTTCCCAGAGGAGATATTTCTCTGTGGGATTCAAAGCCAGAGGGTCTTAGCTGTGGTGTACAATATGAACACAAACAGCCTTTCAAATGGGTAAAATGTTTATATTATCCTCATGCTTTGGTTAACTTAATTTAATTTAATGATTAGTCACTAAGAAAACAAGCAAAATAATATTCTGACAATGTAAAAAATGCATTGATTGTACATACTTTCATTTTCCGTGGGATCAAGACATTCTCTAAATCAACTAGATGTTGTATATTTGAACAAATGTTACTGAAACAAGAGAGAATTTGCAGGAAACAATTTTCAGCAGCAGACTGAAACACATTCAGTGCTCTCTTTACAACAGCAGGCTGTTTTAATTGACTGAAATCAAACTAGTCTGCCGCGATAATAGAGACAAACACCACCCACGGTACTCATTTATTCATTTTTAGGCTTAGATTTAGATAGCAAAGGATCTCCATGTGAAGAAAGAATTAAATACATTACATGCTGGCAACAGTTGTAATTGCATCAGTTTATTGTTGGTTTTGGGATTTTCATGCAATTCTAGACCGAGGGCAAAGAATTCCAGGCATAAGAGGCTGTTGTGACTACTTCGCGTAGCAGGATGAAAGCTTATTGCATCATACACATGCACACACAAACACACGCAGGCAAACAAACACACACCAATAGCCCCCCCGCCCCCCACCAGTTATTCCCCAGTGTTTGTCATCAAGACTCTTCTGGCATCCAATATCATTTGCCTGAAGCTTTGTGTTTGTTGACATGTGTTTGAAATGTATTGCAAGTTTCATTATTTTCCTCTAATATCGCCAACTGAGTGGATGTGGATGTGGATGTGCACGTGCGTCTGTATCTTTAGAACATCCAACTGGAGCGCTCTCTCTCTGAGTTAACCTACGATTGAGCAAAGTCTCCAATCACGAGCAAGAACATTTAAAACCTAAAAAACAGAGCCAGGAATAGGAGAAGAAATCCAGTTTCCTCCCAGTCCATTTGATTTTTAATCAACTGAGAGATTATAATGGAATTTTAGCCCACAGAAGCCAAAAAATTACTCCCTGCGCCAGCTTTTAAAGAATCAATTACAATTAACCAGCAAGAAATGTGTATGAAAATATCACTGAAAGCCCTGAGAGGAGCCATTTTGCAACAACCAGCTCATGAAAGCTTCATTCCTGTCGTACATTTGATGGAGCTGTATCGACCAAAACTGCCAATGCTGTGCCAAACCCTCTCCCTGAGGTTTTGTAGGTCATAAAACAGTAATGTGGAGCATGCAGGTATAACTCCAGTATGTTAAAAGTGTTGACCACTGATTAGTGTCATTAAAAGTACTGTGTGCACAGAGATGCACATATAGAAACCTTGCTAAAACAGAAAATACGGGGAACCAGTTCACATCCCTCATATGCTGCTGATATGCCAACATTAATGCATGTCAGTCTGCCATTTTAATTGACAATATATATATTTTTTAAAGTAGCAGTTTGCATTGCAGTGAGACAAGTTTCCTTGAGTTTCTACGTGACGGTTATTCTCTGGTCTTGGGCTGCTTGCACATGCACAAGATGTATCTCTAAAGCAGCTAAAGGTCAGTTCATCCGCATGTACAAATAGAATATTTTAACACTTATTCATTTTCAGTTAGGTCACATTAATGAAACTGTCTGGTCTCGACTCTGAATTTGTGTCAAAATGTTGTCGTGGAACAAACATGTCCTCTGCTGACCTTTAATTGATTAGTGTTAGTCAGTGTGATGGCGGTCAATAGTTGTTCTTACTCTGCACTCAAAAACGAAAGTACATTGAGTAGCGATTTTGTTTGGTATGCTTAGGTACGTAATGTTCGGCTGTTAATGTCTGAGGTAAGGACTAATGAAAAACTAACTGGAGCAATGCTCTTTCATTAGCAATTAAATTACTGTCCCTGGTTGCAATTTGAATTGATCAAAGCAAATAGCCCCAAGCCCTGACACGAGCTCTGACACACCACAGAGGCAGCTGTGCAAAAAAAAAAAAAGGCTGACGACAATGCTGCAGCTGAAGCTACGGAGCCGCCTCACATCTCTTTTTATAAGAAATGTGTAATGAAAGATGAGGAAAACTGACATTTCATGTCAAAAAATTTAATTACCCAAAGACAATCAGGCATCTGCAATGCAACGCGCACATAACAAAGCCACAGACAATGAGCCCACAGCAGCTCATTAAGCAGCCAGTCAGAACAGACGGGGCTCAAGACTGGACTCTGAAAATATGCATCACATGCAAATGGAGGGGTTTTTTTTTTAACCTTGGATCTTTCATCTTCATCTCTCTGTGCTTTGACTGCAGTTACTGTAAATCATTTTCTGCTTTAGAAACATGGCCAAATGGGGCCCAAAGGTATTTTTGTTCTCTATATTTTAAGTATTTTAAAGATTTAACTTTAGGCTCTTGAAATTTTGATCATCATGATCTTTTTTTTCCAGTCATAAACACTTTCCGGGATATTATTTTATCCTAATATCTTAGGATGTATGGATGCCCTGGTTGAATTGTGGCAGGGAATATTTTTTGTCCGTCACCTTCTTCTCTTCACTTTCCTCCCTAACAAAGGAAGAAATTAACTCCTTCTAAAAATCAGTGCTTGACATTACTGAGTGAGATTTTCATCATCTTTGAGAATCAGGTGTCAGTTTCAGAGCTTTGTCACGCTGGAGAAAAATGTCATGGATCAGTTTTAATTACTTTCAATCATACTCTTCCCCTTTAAGGAAAGAAGTAAAACTTAACTACAACTCTCTTTCCCTGTTGATGCACCGACTCTCAGTGGGGAAACACAGTTTTAACATTACTTGTGTTAAAGTGTTTAAATAACCATTGTCTCATGGTTCAAACAAGAAAAAAAATGCAAAGACAGATTTCAAACTAAAGCTGAATCAGATTCTTACAAAACAATATTTATTAGAATTTCCATAATTTAATATGAACTAGATTACAGAACATGTATACTCTATTTTTTATACCTCACACACTGCTTCAGTATTAAATGGAGCCTTTATTATGTTACGTTTGTGAGCATTTCCATATCCACTGGGACAAAACTTGAAAATTGTCTGAGTCTCATGAATATCAAGCAGCATTAACATGAGTGATTGCAAAGCAGAACAAGAACTCATTTGATATATGTGGGCGGGAAATAACACACTACATCTTTTCTTTTAAATCACAGCAGCATCAATCATTTTAACATCTTGTAATTGTTCTGTCATTTCTTAATTAGGGGTAATGAAGGTTTTGTTCCTGCACCACACAACCCTCCCAATTACTCACGCCTGCCTTTGATTCATTAGAGAGCACTGTATGAATTGTGTGGATAACACCACAATGTTTAAGGTAACAGTGTGAAGAATGATACAAAGAGTCTTCAGAATTAACTTTTTTTTTATATACCTTTTGCAGCTTTCTTTGCATCTGCATCTCTCTGTAAATGTTACGATGAATTGCAGCAGGCGTGAAATGGAATGACAGAGCGTCGACGCTGTGCTGTGCTACACTGCTGCAGCATGAGAGATACCTCCAGTGAACCCTGCATTCATCCACGCTGTGGTCTGGTTCAGTAACAGGTGAAATTGTCTGTCTTCCAAATTTAAATGCCACATTTTGCTGCTTCTGCTTTTCAACTGTTTGTTTGTTTTTTGTTTTTTGTTTTATCCCACAGTGCTGACATAAAACTACTCCAAGTTCAAATGTAAATGAGGAAAATCCACTTTGCATAGAACTGCAGTCGTCCTATAGGCCAAAATCAAATTACAGCCTGAAATGCGTTTCAAAGAACTTATGGCTCGTGGCTGCTGCCACAGTGAGAAACAGAGCTGTCTGCTTTGAAAAAGCTTTGGATTGATTGGATTTGATTATTCATGGAAGACATGTAAATGTATCCGTGTAGGGGATCCCAGCACCGACGGCTATGTGAGCAGATGAAGGAGGGTTATCCGATGTGAACAGTTGGATGTCTGGAGGGGACTTCAGCCTTTTAGTTGTGAGTGTTGATGTGACAGAAAAGGAGAGGGTCACAGCCATTCTACCAGCATACAGCACTGAACATTTCTTTTCATCTCTCTTGTCCACTATGAGGATTTAAAGCCATAATGAAAGAGGCATTGCATTGATCCACCTCCAAACCATAAGTCACAACAGGCTTGACAGAAGAAGATGACACTTAAGTCTATCAAGTCTTTTTGACTCCACAAATAAGGGCTGAATAGAAGTGTATCTTAGTGCACAGGCTGCCTGCGACATTTCAATATCCTGTTCGTGGCTGCGCGCTTTGAAATACCTCTGAAACGAGATCATCTAAAGGGTCACAGAAGATAAAGGAGCAGTGAGCGCTCACTGATAAATACTGAGAGAGAGAGACAGAGAGCGCGGGTAATCTGTTATTCATGAAGTTTAGAACAGCAGCCACAAGTATCAATCAATCTCTTCCATCATTTGTGCCATTTGCGCGTCACTGAGTGCGCACGGCGCGCTGTCTGCTGCTGCTGCTGCTGCTGCTGGAGGAGAGCCTGTACGTTCACACACACACATACACATTCAACAGGCGCTGGAGGATCCTTGTTTCATGAACAGTTTTAACGCGCTTTTCGCTGTTCTACTTTCACACCGAAGCGTGCCAAGCGGTTGATGACAACACTGTGAGGATCTGAGGAGGAGATGTCTTTCTTTTCTGGATGGTGATGTGTTGGAGTTGCGCACTATGGTGCATACACGCAAATTCTGTCCAACAGTTCCAGCTTTGAACCTCAGTAGTTAGATCAGACTCGTGAAACAACCGAAACGTATTCAGGAGAGAAGAGGATGGCGGCTCCGCATAACGGATCCAACATAACGGCGAACTACACCAACCCGTTTGTGCAGCCGCCGTGGCGCGTCGCTCTCTGGTCCGTGGCTTACAGCTTCGTGCTGGCGGTGGCCGTGTTTGGAAACCTCATAGTGATATGGATCATTCTCGCCCACAAGCGCATGAGGACGGTGACCAACTACTTTCTCCTCAACTTGGCGTTTTCAGACGCGTCAATGGCCGCGTTTAACACTTTGATAAACTTTATCTACGCTACCCACGGGGACTGGTACTTCGGGGAAGGGTACTGCAAATTCCACAACTTCTTTCCGGTCACATCCGTGTTTGCAAGCATCTACTCCATGACTGCGATAGCTGTGGACAGGTGGGAAAATGCTGAGATGAAATGCTGTAAATCACTGTTTAACCAATAAGTGATGAGGCTAAAAACCTTCCCCTCATTCCCCTGCCTCTGTGATGAGTTCCATGTTTGGACAAATGTATTTCTTTTGTGGTTTAGATTCTTCTCACTTGCATCTCTTTGGAAAGCTTGTCTGGATAAATGAATCAATATTGGTTTGTGTATTAAAAGAAAAAAAGGAGTAGAAGCAGTGAAGTCATTTAGGTAGAATGATCAATTTCTAATGCAGACCAGCTTCAACGCACCTTAACCATCAAAGAAGTAACGAAACATCCGGAGCACATGCAGGGAACATGAAAACGTCGAGCCTTACAGGCCTTGAAAAATCCCTTTACTCTCACCCCAACACTTTGATCACAAGTGCTTCACGCTTGATTTCGCTGGTTGTCTCGTTTCTGATTTTTTCCACTTGGCAGTGCCGCCTTCCACCAGCAGTGGTGGAAAATTGAATCTTGTGCTTAAAAAGAAAAGTCAAATCAGTGCTTTGTCTTGCTTAGAGACAAATTGCACTCAATCTATAAAGGCTCAGGCAATTAAAGTCATTTGATGTGAGCTGTAAGGTTCATAGCTGATGCTCATGCCAGCTAATTTATACTGAGTCTTCATCAGTTGAATTTGAATTTAGATGGTGTTTTCTGGTGGGTTTTGACTTTGTGCTGCTAGTTCAAAAAATAAAATGTCTTTAGTTTTTTAGTGGAGGAGGTAATTAATTTTGATTTGCATTATTATAGTTGAAAGGCAGTTGTCCCAGCGGGGTGGCAGCCAACTCACTCACCATGAGCCTATTCCACACATTTATTTTTACATTTCTCTGTGAGTGATTCATAGACTGAAGGTGCTGTTTTAGAAAGAGCCTGCACTGCTGTGAATGAATCTTTCTGTGACAACACCCTTGGAAAGATTACCTTTTTATGCTCTCTTTCTTGCTTCTTTTCCGTCACATCCTCTTATATTATTTATATTCTTTGCCCTTTCACACCCTTTTTCTTTCTTTACCTCTCTCCCTGCTTGCTCGTGCCCCTGTAGTTTCCGGTAATGTGGTGATGCAGTCGTCACCATAAGCGAGGCTTTGATACTGATCAGTGGACCGTCATACGTCATAACGTTTGAATAAAGGGATTAGACTGATGAAGGAAGCAGCCACAGGCCAAACATAATGAAAACAACCGGCATGTGAAAGCTGCGTACAGGCACAGCGTGGGTCTGCAGCAAGTACAAGTGTCACAGTGTGTTTTAATATTGTGTGAGGTGTTTTCCTCCTCCAGTACTTATCCTTGACACCCAGATAGAACAGTGCATTTCCTGAGGCTGTGCTCATTTTGGCTCCTCTACAGCAACTTTCATGCATTTGTATTTTTGGTCTGCAGTGTCCATTCAATTCTGTCAACTGTGCACTGAGCAACAGAACATCGGTATGACCTACATGATGTAGATGTAACCTGCGGTCATGCTTTTCCTAACCTCAGTATGGTGCTGTCTCCGCTCTGATGTCTTGAAATGGCATGAGGCCACAGTTCGTGATCATCTTTGAATTTGTCCTTCCTGCTGGTTCTCTGTGCTGCCGAGTGTGTTTCTCTGGGCAGTGCATTGAAACAAACACAGGTTGCTTTGTGAAAGGTAACTGGTGAAGCCTTAAAGCTCTTTATGATACCATGGCTGCTGACTCTTTCATTTTACACACCTTTATTTTCTTGTGTTCAGCAGTGGATGTGTAGCATATAATCACATCATTACCTGTGGTCATATAGATCAACTTTAAAATCATGTGCATGGAGAATTGCAAAAGGCAAACAGCCCTGATAACTTGTTTTATTTTTTCATAAAGGATTGGTTTTTCGTTTTGTGAGATATCCATCTCTCTTACATCCACCTGCAGTACAATGAAGGTTAATGGGATTTTGTTTTCACCATGACAGTATTGGAAAGTATCTTATGTAAAATTCAGCAATGTATGTCCATAAACAATGCTTCTGTTTCCAGGCATCCACAGACTTTTCCATAAACAGTTTGGATTGAACCTGAACTCAAAAATGGAAATAGCTTGTTTGAAAACTTGGCCTGAACAATTAATCAAAATTTTATCCAAATTGCAGTATGGACCAGTGCAATATCCAAACCATGATGGGTGGGCAATATTTGCTTAAGGCAAAATGTATATATATAACCTGACACACCAGATGGAATGTTTCACATATCCATAGGATATATTTTACTTGTCCATCTTGAAAAAATCCCGCTGACAGCGTTTGGAAGGGGAAGGTTGTGTGAAAAAAAAAAAAGCTAGAGGATTATTTGAAGAATGTTCTTTTTACATTCATTACTCTTGCTGAAGCCAGTCAGAAGAAGAACGAAAACATCTGTTCCATCAAGAGAACTTGCTCTTCTTTTTATGAGGAAATGTTGCTCAGTTCTGATAAAACAGCCGATATAGCAGCATCCAGGCAAACCTCCCAGGCAGCTGCCATTGTTTACGAGCTCACAGACACTTCTAGCTTCTGTCAAAACTAAACCACACCTGCAGCCACCACCTTTTTATTCTCAAAGGACACTGATTGGTCCATTTATAGTCTGATGGACACATATGAGTCTGATTAGAGCTTTTCAGGATGGAACTGCAAGATCCCAGTGCGAGGTTAAAATATATCAATATGCCATTCTAAATTAAGCACTGTGGCACTGCGAAGATGTCCTGGCTGAAAACTTGTATCCTGCAGATGTAAGAAAACATATTTAGTCGGTACAGATCCCCACAGAAATCACACTATGATCATTTTAATACATTTTTCAATGAGATCAATGAAACAAAAATGGTCATTTCTGCTTGTTATCAAAAATATCAATACAGTGATCACAATACATTCAGCTCTATCGAAAGCTGTTCATCATCAATGTACGTACACATAACACAGCTATGGACTTTCACACTGTCTGCATTGTCTACATCAAAGTCCAATTTTGTATGCACACCAGTCCCTCCCATACATTCCTGTGGAGAACAGTTTTATGGTCAAGTTGCCTTTGTTTTCACATGACTTCTTTATCTTCATGTTGAAAAAAATAAGCACATGGTTAATGTTAAGAAGCGGTCACAGTTATTTAAGTTTAAGGCAACAAAGCAGCCCGATTAAGTCTCAGAAAAGATCACCTACAGATGAAATTTGGACTCCGGCGAATCACCTGTCGATTTATTTGAAAGCAGACTGTTAGGGATAGTTTTTAACTGTATGACGCCGTGAAGTGACACATAAATCTTGGTCATAGCTGTGCGCATAATGTTTGGCTCCTTGTGCTGGAAACTTATTCAATGTAATCTCTGCCAGTTAAACACCAGGCTGTGACAGAGTGAGTGTTTAGCTGGTGTTGTCACACCATGGTGACATGGATTCAAAACAATACGCTGTCTGACAGCTTTGTTCAGCTTAAGGCATGACAGACTCCCAGGTTCAACAAAAAACACCGATGATTTATTAATTTGCTGCTGTAGTGTCTTTGTAATCATGGCCAGTTGTTGCTGACGCCTCTGTGAATATGCTTTAATGTAATCCTATTTATCTGATTTACCTGTTCCTGGTGTTGCATTGTGGTTATTGTTCAGTGGTTACAGGAACTGTACACTGCTGTGGCATATACTTGATTGAACATCTGAAAAGCTATTCATACACTGCCATCCACAAATCCCAGCGAGACAAAAGAATAAATGCAAAGCAATTATAAGCCAATAGATGGGGCATCTTTTCTGTTGTTCCTCAGAGAGTTCCAGTCACTGAGGTGACCGGACGAGGCCCGTTCTTTACTATCACACACAGATTGAATTAGCGGCTCTGACTCGACATTGCCATCAATTGAAAGTCATGTAGCATCCTGAGCGGGGAACATGTTCAATTGATAATCTCGTGTCAGTTCAAAGTATTTCATTGTGTGGTTCAAACAAAATGTCATTACTTTTTTTTTTTTTTTTTTTTGGAGTGAATCATCCATCACTTTCCCTGAAAGTCAAACATACAGCCTAAGTGGACTTTTACACACACTGCCTCGCAGACTGTCAGGTATAACATGAATATGTGTTTAAATATCTGAATCATTCACCACTTTAGGTCATTAAAAAAACTTAAGATCAAACATTTCAAGAAGTCCAGCCACCATTAAGTACCTCAAGTTTACTGGAATGCCCTGATGTGTAAAAGCAGGTATTACTTAACTTTAAGGAGTCAAAGGTCTAAAAGTGTTTTTAAAAAGCCATAAAGTGTACACAAAAGAACACAAAATAAAAAATATACAGGGCAAAATCTAGAATGCTCTTACTTACTAATAAAGTTTAAATCTATTAATAAACCAGTTTTTCAGTATGCTGTCTCACAGCCCTTAACATAATTATAACTTATTTTTCATCCTGTTGACCTTTGACCTGCAGGTACATGGCCATCATTCATCCCCTGAAGCCTCGTATGTCAGCAAAGGTCACAACAGGAGTCATCATCTGTATCTGGAGTCTGGCTGTCGTTCTCGCCTTCCCTCTCTGCTACTTCTCCACCACTCGAGCTCTGCCCCACAGGACCCTCTGCTTTGTGGCCTGGCCCCGCATGGCCGACGACGCCTTCCTGTGAGAAAGACTCAGTGACTTTCTGTTGCAAACTAATTTGCTTTGATTCCAGGGCGTGTAGCTCAGTTCCTTCCACTTCAGCTTACTGTTTGTTTATCAGCTGTTTTAAGACATTTTTCCTTGTAGGTTCGACACAGAGTGACTGTGTGACCATTATGTCATTCCTGTAAAGCAGAACAGCTACAAAATGATAGACAATACTGTTAGAAGAGCTGATTTCTTATGTAAAATTAAATGCCTTTGAGGGACTACATCCCTTCATATTTAAGTTGACAGTGACAGTGATGACACATGTCATCAGTGAGTGTTATAAGGAACAGATGAGGGCCAGAGTTGCTTGTGTTGTACCAGAAGATCCTTTCTCCAAAATGAATATTTATAAGAAGTATTATTATGAATATTATTAAAGGAGTAGTTTGACTTTTCAACCTATATGTTTACTTGCTCTCTTTTGGAGAGCTAATGAAAAATTGATATCATCCCCATATCTATACACTACATACAGCCAGCAGTAGATAGCTGATAGCACCAGAAGAAGCTCCTCCCACCAAATCCAAAGGAGTCTGTTACCCTACAAAATCCAATGCCTAAAAAAAGGGGGGGGGGCAGCTCTCGATGGCATGAGCCCGGCTAAGACCATGGTCTCTCAAAATGCTACCTGTGTTCTCATAACACCCCTCCAGCACTTTTCGGCCCCAAGGCAGAGCACTCCAAGCTTCAGAGGCAGCTGCATCGCCATCAGCAGGATGAGAAGCTGGAGAACCACACAGTCCTATCAAAAGATTTTCCCCAGTTGTTTGTCACTGATTCTCTCTGCCACTCGTCAATACCAGCGCCATGAAATCCAACATAATGCGTCATAATGTGCTCTCTTTGCAGAGCTGGGATGTGCTCACACATTCATAATGCGCTATACACCATTGTAGGCAAGGGACGTAACAGAGATTCATCATAAATTGCAGGATTTTATGCTGGATTATTAATCATTGAATAAGGCTTTCACTTTCATTGTCTCCAGTGCTGGCAAGTTGTACTCAGAGTTGCAATGTTGCAGATTAACGTAGCTGATTATGATACCAATTCAGAAAGTTACATTACAGATTAAAGACGACAGCAAACCAAATCATTTGTCCATTTCCTTTAAATTGACATTCATATGAGCTTAATGATATGTTGATGGGTCATCATTTCCAAAACTGCTAAAAATCAATTTTAAAAAATTGGTCTGTTTGGAAATATGGCGTGCTGTGGTTACTGTTTGTATAGGTGTAGATGCAAATACCACTAAGGTTTAGAAAGATGTGGCTTAAATTGAAATGACTACTTTGCAGGGATAGGGGACCTCTGTCATGGTTAAGGTTGGGGAGCGATCGTGTTCATGCTTGAAAAAAATGTGTTGACCGTCAGAAGGACACAAACAGCTGTCTGCTATGCTAAAGTCTGACGTTTAAGGTGAACCATCCATCCATCCATACAGACCTCCTCCTTACACCTGACCTCCTCCTCTGCAACCCAACATAATTTGTATGAGCCCAAGGCTTAGGGTTTGGGTTGGGGTTAGTGTCACTTGTACCAAACACATGTTGTTCTGGGGGTTTTTGTTGAAATGACAGATGCTTGTGGCAACGGATATAATTCAGCTGGAACCATAGGACACAAGGTTGAAAGAGGATTTATGTAGAATATGAAATCTATATTGTGTCTAGAAATAATAAATTGGTAAAATATCTTATGAATGTAACCACTCTTAAACCTTTTCTCTCTTATCCTCCCAGGTATCATATCATAGTTATGGTTCTGATCTACGTGCTGCCCCTAGTGGTGATGGGCATCACCTATACTATTGTGGGGGTGACTCTGTGGGGAGGGGAGATCCCAGGAGACTCCTCTGATAACTATCATGGACAGCTCAGAGCAAAAAGAAAGGTAAGCATGTTTGTGGGGAAATAGTGCAACATCCATTCAGATATGACCTGGGGCCGTCCAATTAGTAACTGTGAACATGATGATCTTTGAACGCTTGAAGTCAGACAACCAGGGATAATTAGCTCTGTCTGCCACTGAGCCGCCTGCAGCTTCAGTAAATTATTGTCTCACTTTTGTTGTACATTCTAAATGGAATACGAACAAGACTGTTTTTAGGTGATGTGCCATTTTGACACCCATTTGCCTGAAAGGAAAAGCTCTCTTCTGTCAAAAAGCATCTGCAAACCAATCCACAACAATTATCCAGTTTACTGTACCTTTAGAATTTGGATTTAAGCATTTGTCTCTGTTAATTGAATTGTTGAGGCTACAGACCTCTACCCAATTAAATTATGCTTCCTTGGCCTGTTTTGATTCGTTGTAAAGTGCTCACAAACCTGGTGAAAACAGCATTCTTGGTGGAGATAAACAAGGCAATTCTGTACAACTGCCTAAAATTTATTTTTTTTGAATTTAAGTCTGTGACATAAAATGTCAATATAAAATAATTCTGTTTTTTATCAATGTATAAACAACCCAAAACACTTTAACAAATTTCATTGCATCTGTATGTTCCTCTTTGCGCTTTGAAAGGAAGGGTGAGCAGAGGGACAGTTAGACAGGTGCAATCTGCAACCTCAGCACTGGATACCACTAAATTCAAAACAATGGACCTTTAGGAATTAAACAAAAAATAGCGCAATCACATTCAGTTCAAGAAAAATAGAGTGATTAACTTTAACAAACACTAAAGTTGTGTTTTCTTCTAGTTTTAATTTTTCTGTCAGGCACAGAAAGCTCAAGCACACGCATTATTTTTACACTTAAAAGTAGGAACATTTGCATAGCATGAGTATTAGCATGTAGCATAAAAGGATGAAGAAATCTGCTTTCTGTATATCTCTGAAGCAGAAAGACACGCAGTTGTGTGAACATTTCAGGGTAGGAAACCTTGATTCCACAGATAACAACCTTTCTGGTTGTCACTTGTCCTCAATCATCCATCTTTTGTTTGTACTCAGGCAGACACAATCTCAGAAAATCAACAATGTCTGAAGGCAACATGAGTTTCTCAGCATTTCAGTAAATGTATCCAATGCCAAGACCTTTGTGTCTCAGGAGTAAAAGCAAATGAACCACCAACTGTAGAATTACAGAGAAATTAAATCTGACTGACCGGATCAGTTAATTCCACGTTATGTATGCAGCTGCATGTGGTGGGGCACCAGCATGCAGAAAGACGTGATGCATTTCTGTTGGAACAGTTTTGTTAAGAGCCTTGTTCCAACTGAAATTGTTTGATTATGTGACTCAGATGTAAAGTAATCTTGAACCACTAAACCTGTGTACACTAATAACTTATTTTCTAGCATTCAGGGCAGCAATTATGACCAGTGTTGGGGTAGTTAGTAATGCAGTAAAGTAATGCAGTAAACACAACTTGTAAATTTTTCAAAAAATAATTCTTAATCACTCACTTCTGACAGTGATCAGTTACACAACTAGTTACATTACTTTTGGATTACTTGATAATACTGCCTGAGATGCATCATTACAATAACATGTTACTTTGTAAAGTGTTATCCTCAACACTGTTTATGACCCTTCAATATGTTTTCTCTGCTAGAAGGGCAAACTAGAGGGTTTTCCTGCACACTGGAACATTGTGGTGGACACTTCATGGTTTTTTTTGGTTTTTTTTTAAATCTACGATAAAGGCATCCAAGAGGGCAATTTTGTAACTGCCCCATCCCCGGTTGTTTGCACCAACATACAGTATATTTCTGGCTTGTTATCAGGCTACAACTTGATGCACAATGACAAGCTTAATATAACTGCATAAAACTACTGAGTAACTCTTTGCTCTTTATGTTTTCATTTGTAAAAATAACTCATTTTCTTATTTTGGTCATCATGATGATCCTCCTGTGACTGACCTAGCTCCCAAGCACCAACCCAGGTGCTACCGATGAAAGCAGGAGCCAAATTTCTGTCTTTGCCTTTACCTTCACCTCTTTCAAAGAATCAGTATTGGCGTCACCTCAGTAACTGTTATTTTTGAGTCCTACAGACAGAGGTGGCCATGTGGGGAGTCCTGTCTGTGGCCGTGCAGATCAATAAGTGAAAAGGATTTTTGTGTCTGGGTGCGTATGTGTTTTCTTGTTTATGTTTGTGCATGGAAGTTTTGAGGCAGACAGTCTGGATTTTGCTATTGATTCCAGTGCTGATTTCAAAAAGTACACGGTTATTCGTGCGAATTGCACTTCTTTGTGCGTGTTAAGTCTTAATTCTCACATTTTTAGCATCACTTTAAAAAGATGAATCATATTTATCTTTCACCTCCTGCCCTGTCCTCATGGTTCCTCGCTGGTTTTTACATGGCACAGTGTCTTATTCTTGGGTTTGAATGTCAAGCAGGTTGAGAGGTTTGTGCTCACAAGCTTTGATCAGAAAAGGTTAGAGAAAGGAGAGAACAGCCCGGAGCAACACTGCCATGCATCACAAAACTAGCCGGATAAAAGCTTATCCTTTTGTTGCTTTCAAGACAGATAAGACCAAAACACTAAATAAATAATTACTTTGCCTTTGTAGTGTGTTTATACTTTCAAAGTGATAAAATTAATCACACAACTCTGCTTATTTGATCAAAGTGTGCTGCTAATGACCGTTATTGTGATAAATTGGTGCACAAACAAAACAGTTTTGCCTCTCACGGCTGCTAAAATTGTAGTTGGAAAGAAATTTGTACTAGGAAATTTCAAAAAAGAAGAAATACTTCAAAGTTAATTTCAAACCTAATGATGCAGCAAGATCACCAGAGTTACTCAAATATATATACCTTAAGGAAGGCATGGATGTCTGTCACATTCATGGCAATCCATTCATCAGTTGCTTTATTTAAAACTCAAAAATCTCTTCATGATGACGCTGCAGGAAGGTTAAGTGATGGCCTAAAACAAATCCTCAGGGGACCATGAATGTCTCATGGAAATCATGTGCAACGATTTTGAAGATATAAGGATTAGCTGCTAGGATGATGAACAATTTAGCAGATTTTTTTTAGGAGAATTTGGCTCATTAGGGAGACGTTAATGCCTAAAGAAATAGTTATATCCCTATAAGTATTACTTTCTTCCCTCTTTAGACCCTCCGCCTTTTTTTTTTTTTTGCTAAGGATGAAGATGTTGGTGACATAAGCAACTTTGTCAACTTTCTCACTCAAGTGACTTATAGATTCATATTTTGTTGATAGCATGATAGTGGCAAAGGTCACCGAACTTAAATTAACGGATAAACTGAGGTGATGATGCAGAAATTGGCAATTTTTGTCAGAATTTACCAGTGAAGAGTGTTGTTCTCTCCTAAGATATTTCTTGAGTATTCTCTAGTGTTTCCTCTCTGTACCAATTTTCATCTGCAGGTCACACAGGTCTAGTCTATTGTTTTGAGTTAATCCATTCTGCTGCAATCATAATGCAGCAGGTGTCCTGCTTTAAAATCCTGCCTGAGGCTGTGCATTGAAATGTCAGTCTGACATCCAATGCTAATGACCGCCCATCGTAAGACTGCTGTGCAGCTCTTAAACACAATCTGTGTTCTACCTGTGTGGTGAGCATCATTTATCATCCATCTTCCTTTCTCCCTGGAGACAAAGTGTAGTGTGTATGTGTGTGAATGGATGTGAGGATTGGGATGGATTGCATTGACAAGATCAGACTTTTCCTGAAAGGAAGCACAACAGTGTTAAGCCGCAGAGTGTGTGGGTGTCATGCTGACCTCCGGCATTAATGGGACAATTCTAATCCTGACTTGACAGGTGTCAGTAGATCTCTCTGTTCTGTTAGTAACAAGTGAAGTTAAATGCCCAGGCCTGCTCCATTATGAAAATCAGTGTAAGCAATTATTTAAGGGTCATTTATCTTTTCACACTTCTATGCAATAGGGATTGGCTGCTATGAGCACCGTGCTTATAATCACATATCCTCCTGTGCTCTCTTTCCACCAGTGATTGTCATGACTTTTCTTTTTTTTTCACTAATCTGGCAAGGCTGAAATACTTATGAGCCATGCTGTAATAAAGGCTTTCTACTTTATTTAGAGCCTCCAGTACCTTGGATCTCATATTCTTGCTTGTAATGGCTTGTAACTACTATCTCAAAAACATCCATTTGTTTCCTAAGAAACCCTGTCTCTTAAAAACAAGGTCTTCAAGTATAAAAGCATTAATTTAGTTTCATCAAAAAAAGACCTCAAGAGGCATTAGAGTTGTAGGTATTAGAAGTCCTTTTCAAAAGACTTGAATAATCTTGCTCTCCTGCTGAAGACAGTAAACACATAGAAGACTTTTTATCCCTACTCTTTGTGTTATTTCAATCAGCATCATCAGATCGGTAAAAAACAAAGCCTCACCAGTTGGCTAGCTGTGAGTACCGTACTAGGGGCTTTGTAGAGTTTAGCAACACCTTACAGATTCAGTGTGTAGAATTTAGTGACATCTAACAGTGAAGTTGCATATTGTACAAGACTGACTGTCCCTCAGTTACTCCTCCCCTTATCAAGTTTGTAGCAGAACCAACAGTGGCAGTGAAAGTCACAAGAGATGCAAAGTTCCTGTTTTGAGCCAGTGTTTGGTTTGTCCACGGCCATGCAGAAACACGCTAGTCTCTGTGGAAGAGGACCTGCTCATGCTTATTCTAAATAATGAAAACACAGGCATTCCTATTCTCAGTTAACACTAATGAAAAATCCTACACCAGACCTTTAAAATCTGTTTATCTATTGGTTATTTATTTTATTCATTTCAATAGACATTTCCAAACATGTTTACTATGACAGTTTTATTTTTTGAAAAATGCTCTCATTGTGAAGCAAAGTGAACATTTACTTTTCCCATTTTTATTTATCACATTTAATTTCTCTTGCATGTACAATGTAAATTTCTAAGCGCCATTCAGGTATTCAACTTGCTCAGATTTATCCTTTTAATAATAGGTCTCAAGTTGTTGAGTTTTAGCTTCAAGCTAATAAAAAGTCATTTATTAGATTAATGAAGTAACATTGACTAGAGTTTTAGCCCAAAGACTGTTGTGGTCCATTATACACTAACTCATCATCCATTGTACACATTAGAAAGTTCATTAGCAAATGACTTTCATTAAACGAATCTGTATAAAATAAATATGTTTTCCTCATCTACTCTCATCTGTTCCCTGTTGTTCTATTTTAATTTATATGTGAAATGTAGCAATGAGTTGTTATCAAGTAACACTTAAGCCTTCGTTAAGTTGTTCTTTTTCTCGTTCAATACTAGGCACTTTGTAATTGTATTCCTTTATCACAACATTAGCATCAGTTTCGAACAGTTTGACATTAATAGCTATTGGAAAGCTACGCATGAAT
This sequence comes from Acanthurus leucopareius, assembly GCA_029814765.1. Taxonomy (NCBI): domain Eukaryota; kingdom Metazoa; phylum Chordata; class Actinopteri; order Acanthuriformes; family Acanthuridae; genus Acanthurus; species Acanthurus leucopareius. Next base: position 9,522,615 of record JAQMCX010000043.1, on the reverse strand, counting down.
CAATAACGCTCTAAACCAAGTAAATACCAACATCAGCAGTCCTGCTGATTCATGAGCTGACATCTACATGAGGAATTACCTGATGAGCCAATTAGCTAATTGCACGCAGCTTCAAAGGTCTTTCAAAATCTTTAATCAAGACAAAGATCACATCTTCTCAGAGCTGTTTTAGCGTGAACTGTCACCTCCCGCACAGCACTGTTAGCTTAGTTGCACTCGTTAAGGTGGGCAATCTTATACATATTTATCGTCATGTAGTGGTAAGCACCACAATGCTACAATTCAGACTTTTAATAAACTATACACTAAATTAAATAAATGAATTAACCAAATGTTGGAGAATTAACATCAAAGAAATTAAGAGATAGTTTAAAGTTCGTGAAAAATCAACACTGTTCCCTCAAAGTGTTATACATACATATATATATATATATATATATATATATATATAAATATATAATTTTTTTGTTTTGTTTTTGTTGCACCTTTATGACCCAGAAAAAATAGTTATAAGAAATAATTTTTTCCTTATGT
>JAQMCX010000043.1:9505827-9516595 GCA_029814765.1 Acanthurus leucopareius | reverse complement strand
ACCCATGGAAATATTGCACAATCCCTGCAGCCTCAAACAGCACTATTTAAAAGTTTAATGGAGGTAGGAACAAATGAGTTTTTAAATTGGTTAAGTTTACAGAAGTTAACGCAAGTAATACTTTGTGATGCAAGCTAAAAACTTCATATCCAAACTGTTTATTACCAACTGTCATTCAAATTTGTTGATCAGTTGAAGTGACCTGATCATTCATAGCTGGACCCCCCCCCCATTGCTGCAATACATCACTGGAGGATCCTTGGCAACAGTGCCGTCTCTTGCAATGGAAACACTTCCGAAGTTTTTAACAACTTTTAATTTTAACTTCCAAACCTGATTGTATCTTTTTGCAAAGAATTTGAGCCTCCATTTTTCTTTGCATTGTCATAAAAAAAAATACTAACTGCTTCACCACTGTTTAGCAGCCACCTTGCACAGTTTACAGCAAGGCGCGTGTAGCTCTATAAACTTCTGTGCAACATGCACTCAAAAGAAGAACTTCTGTTTGGATTTCCGCAGGGACTGTGATGATGTCTGTTTTGCCTCTGGTAGCGTGACTCTCTGCTTCTGAGAAGTGACACCGTTTTATGGCTTGTTTTCAGTTGCCACCCAGATACAATGTGCAGCACTTCATTCACATTGTTTTCAAATGGAAAAGGAATCATTAAAAGAAAGCATTTTAAATGTTGAATCACACACTTTTTTTTGGAATATTTCCTTTACACATCACACACTGTCTTTATACTTTTTATTGTGTGACATTTTCAGATTGCTGTATGCTTGATGCCTGATGTATGAAGTAATTGCTTTTCTTTTCCTTTGTTGTTCCAGATTTTTTTCATTTATGCAAAACTCTCAAACCTGATAATTGTGGCACCTCTGGTGATTTTTGGTAAAAGTCCAGCCCAGAATTCTAGGAATTGCAGTAATATTAAAGTAGACTGAACCTTATTTTAGGACACTGACAACATTTTATGCCGCTCTGTATCCTTTCACATTGCCTTATATTGACAGTAATGTCAGCTCATTTTGCTGAACCCAAATGATGCTGACGCTCTTCATTAAAGCCAGTCTTTTTCCTTTTTATGTCGTACAAATAGGTTCATAATACAAATAGGTTTGTATTATAATGTTCTAGTGATGGCACAACTGTACAATGCCTGTTATAATTGCATTGTTCCCTATTGATGCAAGAAAACAATTTTTTGGTAACATTTAATCTTTTAATACACTTATTTCAACTCTACTTGCTTGAATAATTCATTGCCCCTACTTCAAATTTCACTCTAAAACGCTCTTATCACCTTCTTTATGGTCTTCTTTATCTCAAATGAAACAGCTGGATAAAAAGAGGTCCTTTCCATTGGAAAATGGACCCATTCATGTTTGTTCTCTTTCTTCATTTGGTGTTTTTTAAGGAATGTGAAAGCAAACTGCATATGTTTATGTTTGCATATGTTTTCAGAATAGACTGACTGTTACTATGTAGTTTAAAGCTTTTCTCCAATAAAAATGTATTTTTCTTATGTTAGTATTTTCCATAAAATATCAGACAATGACTGTACTGACTTGCATCTTTGCATGTTTGTCATAAGAAGTATTTTTTTCATTCGTCTTCCTCTTTGTGGGAAAATGTCTTTGCACTTCACAAAAATTTTCAAATTCAAAAGAGCCCAGGACAACTTAGATTTGGGACATTACAAATCTAGTTAATGGGTCTGATCCTGCTCAAACATGTTTGGCTGAATCTCTTCAATATTATTTACATTTAGGCCATGTTGATGCACACTGCTCCTACTCCCATAATCAGTGGTGGGAGGGAGGGCGAGAGGCCTGTCTTTCATAGATCCAGAATTTCATAATGAGCAAAAAAAAAAAAAGGAAAAAGGGGGCAGTGCTTAGAGCTTCTTTTATTAATTTTAAAAGATTTTTTTTATGCAGAAAGAAATCATTTTAAGTAAAATATTAATATAAGTATTTCACAGTGTGTCTGGAGAGGACTTATAATTTTCTAAATGTGTTTATTCTAAGGTTGTGCATTTTCCTCTTTAAAATTAAAGTCAGTTGTGTCATTTTATTCCTTTGCACCTTTTTGTTGTGTTGTGCCTTAAATTGTTTTGTTTGTTCTTGGCCCTTGCTGTTTGGTTTTTAGTCTTTGTTCTGTGATAACGAGAAATTATACTCATGGTTTCATGATATATTTATACATATCCGACACACATGATTAATACATGTTTATATGACCCTCAACTGAATTTAAATGGGATGAGCAGATGCCACTTATAAAAGCAGAGGTATAGAATACACTGTCTTGCTTCTGATAATGGTCTTACAGTCATGCATCTTTTATCTCCTGCCTTTGGTACCAGCTGCTGCCAAAATCTGGTTATTCAGAAGTTGACTGAAACTACATGCAACACAATCTTACCCTAAAATATTGATAAGGTTCAGAGTGGCAATGATTTTTTAAATATTAACTTTCTAATCTTTTCTGCTTTACACAATGATGTCCTTCACTCTGTCTCTCAAAATGTTCATAGGAATCCTCACAGCTAGTGAAGGTTTCTCACCTTGATTATTTCTCTCCCCCTCTCTCTCTCAGGTGGTGAAGATGATGATCATCGTCGTGGTGACCTTTGCCCTCTGCTGGTTGCCCTATCATGTTTACTTCATTGTGACGGGCCTCAATAAGCAAGTGAGCAGGTGGAAGTACATCCAGCAGGTTTACCTGTCAGTGATGTGGCTGGCAATGAGCTCCACCATGTACAACCCCATCATCTACTGCTGCCTCAACAGCAGGTGAGTAACACCCAGAGATCGTTTACAATCAGAACAAACTAAATTTTACAACTGAAAGTCTCCACTTCCATCGAGACAACAAATGTGAAATTAATAATATCACAACACTGTGTACTATTTTAATGATTGTTTTACTTGAAAATAGAAGTTTGGCATGGATTAATTAACTGTTTGCTCTGGGAGAATTTGGAGTTTTAATCATTTTCTTCTCCTGGTAAGAGAAAGAGTAGTGAAAGCAAAAAAAGCATAAATAACAAATATCTAATTGTACTGATGAATTTAAAAAAAGTCGATTAGACTGGACCCGATGTTTTGATAAGAAATAGAAAAGAAAATGTCACTATGTCATGTAAACTTATATAAAGATAGATCTGACCTTGTTTCAGTAAAGCCCCTCATCTTTACAAATATGCCAAGAATACACAAACCTTTGAAAAATTCTATTCACTTTAAAAGCAAGTTACAACTAATAGCAGCTTTGAATAACAGAATCCTCAAAATTGTGTTGTAGTGCTTTGCCGTTTATCTCAGCCTCTTTCTTCCCCTCAGTGAATATTACCTTTATGAATTGAGCTGAGTTGAGGACATTATATTAAATGTTCAATCCATCTGCAACATCACTCAGTAAATTCAGAAAAGTAGATTCAATTCTCTAAAAATGAATGCTGTTTGATAAATCAATAAAAACAGCCTGAATGCATTCAGGAAAGTATCCACAGCACGGAGGTAAAGCACTGTCGGTTTTACTGCAGTTCACACCGATTTACCCATTTTTCATCACAACATGAATATTTAGACAAACTGCCTTTTGAAAAGCCTTTGAGACATCTGAATATATTTTCTTCTCAGCTTTAGAGCCAACTTTTAATGCAGAAATCAGAAAAATACTCCAAAAAACAGATTTACTCGTGTTTATTTTTCATATTTTATTCTGTCTCCACTTCTCAAACAACCACTTCCTAAACAACCCCTTGGCCCTTGTTCTCCAACTCTCTCCCTCTCCCCATGTGGCACCAGGTTTCGAGCTGGCTTTAAGCGAGCGTTTCGTTGGTGCCCATTCATCAAAGTGTCCAGCTATGACGAGTTGGAGCTGCGTTCGACACGGCTGCACCCAACACGCCAGAGCAGCATGTACACGCTGTCACGAATGGATACCACGTCGATGGTGGTGTATGATCCTGCAGAGGGCAATGGCGGAGGTGGCCCTGGAGGGAAGCTCTCCCTGTCTGCCAAGAAGAAAAGCTACATCACGTCTCGCCACACAGGGATCACTGGCTGCAATGGTGGCAGTGTGAAGACGCAAAACGGAGGGGCTCCAAGCGCTCAACCTGAGGAGTTTTCATAAAGAGTGTTTTCATAGACTCTCACAGACATATGCATGTAGGTAATGTATTCACATTCATGTTACATTACACATACAAACACAGGCGTTTGCTTAATCTAGACATAGAAGCCTTGTATCAGAACAGAATTGGTTACCATAATGTGCAGAAAATGACCAAGTGAAAACAGAGGTTATTCAGTTTTTTACCTCAGAGGATGATATCAATTTTTTTAGGTAGGCTGGAGCATGGATGGATTACTGAACAGGCTTACTTTGCGGAGGCCCCGGGGCCCAAAGCATCAGTTTTAAGTGAAGTTGCACCTCTCAATAAAAAGTCACGCTCTATGCTTATTGGCTCCTGAATCTTTAATATAAGAAATCAGTCCCTACAAAGTGTGGTCCCAATTTATTTTTTATTAGATGTTTGTTCATTTTTCACTACATAACACAGCTGACAGTACAGTGAAAGAGGCGGCCTTTTTTACACTAGTGATTTGAAAGCAGCGCTTGCTTACATTCTGATCCTAAAAGTGGCGATTGTACAATTTACAATAGAAAGTTGCCTATAAATTTCAATTAAAATTTTATGAGTCCCACAAAGCTCTTTAATCCTCTGGCATGGGTTGCAAGTATGCTGTTTGCTTTGATTAGTTAAACATCTCAAAATAAACAGATGAGGAAGTTATCTCCTGTTGCAAATTTAATGTTTTGGCAAAGATTCCTTCTGCCTCCCTTCACATCCAGTATAAACAAACAGTGCAGGATTTATGGTTATCCTGCAGAACTGCCCAGAAAAAAAAAAGTAAAATAGGCTCAAGTGACCGGGACTGGGGTAGGTGGTGCTCTGATGGAGGGCTCTTACATGTCTGTGGCCGTGGGCACTCTGTCTCGTAATCCATTCATGCTCAGGAGCTGCCTTGCAACATATAATTTAAAAGAAATGCTTGCCTTGTACTGTATGATCATCTAAATTCCGGGCACTTTTCTTCAATTTCACCCCTTATCCAATCAGAGCCTATCTGCCTTAATGTAATACCATAAACAGCTGTTCCTTCAACATCCGCAGAACATACAGCTCTGATTAAGATTAGCATATGAATATAGCGAGCTGTTTTTTTTTTTTTTCTGGTCTCACCAACGCAGTTCAAAGGATTTAAATTAAAATTTATTAGTTCTGCTTGAAGATTAATTATTAAATTATATGCTGGGAAAGTTGATACCATCTCAGAAAGGAGATAATCTGAAAATACATCATGGTGATTGTAATTATGTAAGTACGTCAAAGGTTCCATTTCCATCTGTGAGTACTAACTGTGAACTTTAATGTCTAGGATGCACTCCGCGTTTATTCTCTGCTCAAGCTTCTTTCAGCAGCTCTAGTGAGTGGCCAATGGAATAACTGCTGATTAAAATCTGTCTGGCCTTTATTTGTGGCTTTGAGTTTAGCACTGATAGTACTGAAACTGAGTTTGGCTGTCTGTTATGTAAGGAAAGCATTTCCTGGTAAGTGGCAACAAGCCAGAGGCGAAATCCACTACACATTTGTGGCATGTCAGTAAACAGGCTGCAGGAGAATGAGCAGACTGAAACTCACTAGGAGCTAGTGGGTAAATGACTCTTTCTTTTTTTTTTTTTTTTTTTTTTTACCCATTTTTGAAGTAAAAATAAAGTTGCACAGTGAGGTGCAATCAACCTTTGATTGAGTTGCTGTTGCTGTCACTCTACAAGTTCCTGTAAATGCCTTTTAAAAAATGCGTCATCAAACTGCAGGACAGGTTTTTTCCATCACAGTTGTTTTGTTACCAGCTTGCAGAAGTTTGCCACCCTGCTTGTGTGAACATCAAGTGTTGGACCTTCATTAAGCAATATGCTACTCTGTGCTATGTTGGGTTCATAATCTGACAAATCGAACCATAATGTGACAAGTTTAATTATATATTAACCACAAATTAAACAGTTTGTGCTCTTTCACTCACTCAGCAACACAGTGATGTGACTATGAAAAAAAGTGAAAAAATGTTACTGTGTGTGCTCATATGTGTCACTGCTTGGAATGAAGGAGTGATCATTTTCTGTCATTAATGTTTTGTTTATTTTTAATCCAAACAGATCTTGGCTAAAGATTCTGCAAAATATTTGTAAAAAGTCATTAAATGAGTGTCATGCTCGCTGGAGTTAAAGCTGTATTTATTTGGAGTTTAACAGTTTGTAATAGTGACTTATTATACATGTTGTTTAACAAATATAGAAAGGCTCCTTGACATTCATCTCGTCACATTGTAAGAAAAAAAAATTAAAGCTTAAATCTTCTTGGCTGATCAACACTTACAACAATACAGACACGTTAAAATTGTCCTCAAACCAACAGATCTGAATGTTCAGACTTCATGAAAGTATTTGCTCAAGAATGTGAAGAAAAACATGTTGTGCAGTTCAGTGTGGTGTATTTTTAAACCGTTGTATTATCATTATATTGATGTTGTTGAACTATTTGTACGTGGTAGTATGAAGTTCATGTTCTGCTGTATTGATGTTGTGTTCTGTATGAATGTACAGTACAATTTGTGCCTCTATCTCTGTCAGCTGATGATCATATTATTTTTTCGGTCTTTAAAGGATAATTAGTTTATTTTGACCTGAGCCTCACTTCTCTGTCTTCACCAGCACTTCATTAATTCTCATGCTGTCAAACTTAAAAATTTTTTTTTTCCCAAAACCACTGATTTCACTCAGGTTGAGAGTAATAGTTCTATTATCCTTTAAAAACATATAATTATAATGTTACTGAAGCTTAAAGCTGTTATTAAATGTTATTAAATTTCTTCGGTCATGTAAATACAAACACACACATACAAACACATGTATGTATTGTGTTAATAATACAGTGATTTAAAATTTGTTTGGTTTCTTTCCATACTCACTTTGTTGAAGTAACTTGCACTTTCTTGTTCTTGCTCCTTTGGTGAAAGGAAATTCAAAATTGTGATCACAAAAAAATGTTGATGATAACAATATTAGACTAATCCTTATTAAAGTGTCAACATGTGCTGTTGTCTCCGTCTTTCTGTACAAAGCTGGAGCAGAAGGGGTCCAGTATCAGATGCTACATATACTGTAACATTTACTTTAACACTAAATAAAATTAATTAGATTTTTCTCCTCAGCTCACAACTTGTGGCAGCAGTCATGTGAGATAATAGGAAAGAAATGTCAAACCTCTGTACAGACGTAATTAAAATTGTCTTTATTTGCATAATTACTCAAGGGGATACATCCTAATTAACTGTGTGGACGGCAGGCTGAAGGCAATATGACAAATGATTAAAGAATGACCAACTGACCAAGTTTCACAGTAAAAAAGCTATTTTTGCTCTTTTATTATCTGATGGTATTCACCTTTCATTTTCCAATTACAAGCCACACTGCATGTGTGTGATGTTTCATTTCAATTCTTCCTCAGAACATTGTTACAGCATGGGAAAAGTTACCTTGAAAATTTTTGAGTATATTTTTGTTTGGAAGCAACTTGTTCCATCAGTTTAATGCTCATATATTAAAAAAAAAGGTTGCCAGAGGAAGTGCACCTACAAAACTTCAAGATTGAGTCAATGATAAGAAGCACAGCAGGCGGCAGGTGACGCGTTGCTGCAGTTAGAAAATCCATCAGCTGTGACATTAGCCCTGTTCACTTCAACACCTATTATTTCCTGATGTTACTAGAAAATCACAGTTAAATTACTGGATGGTTGTTTATACAGAGTGCGACCTGGGAAATGTAAGAAGCCACTGGCTGCTCAAGCAAATGATGAGGACTGAGACAAAGAGACTGGTTGCAACAAATCAAATGTAATCAAAAGATAATTTACCACAGACATCACAAAAACCCACTGGTATTCTCAAATGCCAAACTATTGTTCTTTATAAATACATGAAATTCTATTAGCACATTAATTTTCTTTTATTATGAATAAAGTAATAGACACAGAGTGGATTTTCAGACCTCATTCATTCAGATCCTGCTTCTACCAGTAGAAGCTGCTTCACCATATGGGGCTGGAATATTAATTTCTTAAGCACATATAACCTCAGGTTGTTCAATTATTCATCATGGTTGTATTAAACTATTATTTAACCCTTCAGTGCGGACTGCTAAATGAGGCAGAGGGAATGCAGTAGATTATCGCTGCCACTTCTAGCTTTAATGGACAAGCTGCTGTTCTCAGAATAAAGCATTTGCCAGGAATGTGTTTTATAGGTAATATATGATGCATTTATGTGTATATGTACTAACATATGTGTGTGTGTATGTGTGTGTGGAGAGCAAAAAAAAATGTATATAAATATATGTGGGTTATGTGTTTGCAAGTGAATAAATACATTTGTTGGATACCTTATAGTCCTAATCATTGACTGATCCCCAGTGTTGGGCAGTTACTGAATCTACCAGATGTTCAGTTAAAGAAGTGCGTGCACGTGTTCCTGACACTGTTCTGCAATGAATGGATCTGTACCACTACATAAGGCAATTGTTACAGAGGCGTCCGTGTGTGCTGCATGTGGTTTAGGAGTGCTGGTCTGCTGGTCTGTGTCAGACCATTTGACAGGTCAGTGATTTTTTAACAGCCTCTCACTCTCCACAGTGCTGAAAAAGGGTATTAGCATAAAGCTGTCAATTTTATTTTGCACTGTTGTAACCAATAAATATCTATCTACAGGGAAGATAAAAAATTGAGAACACTTTAAGCTTCCAATTGAACAACAAACTTTTACTGACTTCTCCTGTTATTACTTTCTATCAACAGGACACTGAATGGATTTGATGCAGCGTTTACAAGTTTCCTCTGACGGCAGCAATGAATACTCAGAACTTTCATTGCTTCTCTCTCCTTGTGCAATTTTCCAGCAGGACGACTTACACTTGTGTGAAAACTGCAGTGCTGTTTCTGCAGTTCTCCTCACAGCCACATACCTTGTTTTCTGCCTCTGTTAGGAACTCAGTGCTTCACAGATTAAAGGACGCTATGGTTTTATGTGTAGTTCTTTAAAATATTGTTGTTGAACTCCTAATTTGAAAGGATTCAACTACACACAGTCTCTGTTTAGCCTGATTCACTGTTTTGTCCAAAGGCTAAATATATATTGCAGACTGACGTAATTTACCATAATCATCATAATTTAATTATTATCTCTGTTACTTTTTCATTTGCATTTCATATGAAAAAGACATCTCCAATTACTAATTTAATGAACTAATTTCATGTGAATGTGAATACGGCGGAAGTTAATTTGACTTAGATGTTTTTTTCTGAATTTTCTCTTCATAAAAATAGTTTCTGCAGGCTTTGCAGTTCCAGCCCCAGTGTGTACTTCTGTGAATTGATTAGCCAAAAAGCATTGGAGGTCGACAGTTTATCACTGAGCTTCATCTAAATTAACAACATGTCATCTGGGAAAGCGAGGAGTTCGAGTGTGTGTTATCTGTTGCGAGTGTTGAGGTTGTGCAGGAAAAACCAATCTGTCTGCTGGTGTCCAGCATCAAAGTAAACGTTTGACAGTTGAACTAAATCCGACATTTTCTCTCTGGATTTTAATCACTTTAATGAGCAGTATGGTCTGAAATCTCAAACTCAAAGGTTAATGTTCATCAGAAGAGCCTCCACAGTTAAAAATAACATGAATAAAAGTTCTCCTTTCTTTCACTCTGCCTGCAGATTTGTCGACAGGGTTCACTCCATATGGAAATAAGGTGTAAATTGTATTTAACATGGTGTCCTAATCCACAGCAGCATCTAGTTCATTTGTTAACTTGGGTATCAGGTGTGAAAGTATTGTTCTTGCTATTTTGCACACGGTTCCTATGAATGGATTCCATTGTGAAAACTCATTAATTCATGAAATGCAGCAGAAACTGATTTAAAGCTGAGGACTCAAGTGCAACACACTCAGTGTCAGCAGCGCCATCCATCGATGTGTCACATGGACCCAATTGGCGCCTGCATGTTGGATGAATCATACAGAAGGCTGTGAAGGTACAGAAGCCAAGATGTGCCAGTCTCAGGAGCAAATGTGACAAACTGCTTTTCTTTTTTTCTGGAGAGAGCTGACATCGTCAGTGCTGGAATAATCATGTGTTGTATCCCGAAGAGTTGATGTGCATCATGTTGAAGCCCCTGGTGTGAGGGCTGACATGGAAAACAATGTTTTGAAAGACATACGCTGCTGAAACTGTGTAATTTACAACCATTCATGTGATAATGGAGCATTAGCTGCAGGCTCTATTATCACATGAATGAACAGGCTGGTCCAGTAAAATAATAATCAATTATTATAATAAAAACCATGCTTAGGAATGATTAAAAAACAAACTCCATAGAATTTTCATATAAAGAAAAACCTAAATCACATAACCATTTCTTTTACCATTTCTATCAAAAATACTGGAGCGCTCAGTATTTAACCAGGTCTCTGAACATCTGCAGAACAACAACCTACTTGACCCCTTTCAGTCTGGTTTCAGGTGTGACCATTCCACTGAGACTGCACTCCTGTCAGTCACCGAGTCACTGAAACTGGCTCAAGCTGCTGGTCAATCCTCTGTCCTACTGCTGCTGGACATGTCTGCTGCCTTTGACACAGTGAACCATC
>JAQMCX010000043.1:9467702-9502915 GCA_029814765.1 Acanthurus leucopareius | reverse complement strand
AAATTTGAAAAAAAAAGTTGAAACGAAATAGAAACTAATACTAATGCAAAAATCCAAAACTATTATAACCTTGGTCTGGACACAAGCTGGACACATGCCTACTGGAACGATATGAAGGCAATTTATCATAAAAACTAAGTGCTGCTTATATTCAGCTTACTTTAGGAGATGTGTTTTCATTTGGAAATGCCTGATAGGCTGTTGTAAGTTGGTTCTGGCAAGTGGACTGCATGCAAGCGCTGAATGTTTCAGTGATACTGAGTACTGGACGATACCAGTGTACTTTTACCCCTGGGCCTTAGCATATTTGGGTGGCTTCCTTGGTAATATCTTTCTCCTCCTTTTCTCTCAGGGCACCACCTGCTACATGCATGCATCAAAACAAGTGGGATGATGAGATTTTAGGATCTATTTAAAATGGAGACAGTGCAGAAACAGAGCATGCATGCCTCCTTTATCATGGTGACAAGTATGCAAGAATTCAGACTCTTTATCTAAATGTCTGTCATGTAAATTAACGGTAAAGTATAAAAATAAATGAAAATTTTAAAAAAACATTTTCGACACCTACACAGTTATGATATGAAAGGAGCTTTTGGGTTCCACTGGTTCTGGAGGGAAAAAAAAGCCACATTTATTTTCTTCACATAAAGTTTAAGGTGACTCATCATTGTCACTTTTACAGCTTGGTTGGACATGAAACTCTCCTGAAAATTTATCAGTGCAAAACATGAAACACTGCACTAAATTATTTAATAAAAAAGTTTGAGCTACACTCCAAGTTTTACATTACAGGTTTTTTTTTAAAACACATTTTCAACTCAGATAACAGTATTAGGTTGGATTTGGAATTAATTTTCCTTTTCATTTTCCTTAATTGAATTTTTTTAGAAATTATAGTACAGTTCGCGCTAAATTTGGATTAAATGTAATGTGTGACTCGAGGGGGTGCATTTTGGTGGGAAATATCAAATCACTTTCAATCACAAGTGCAACCAATGGTGGTGTATGCTTGAGACTGCCATTATTGAAAAACAAATAATAGAGTTTGCAGTGATTGGAAACTAAATTGTACAATTTGCAATTATTTTCCCATAATATTTTGCAGCTCTAAATTCAAGGCGTGTGCTGCAGTCATCTATTAGCTCAGGCAACAGGGCTGCTTGTTTAAAGAGGATCTAACTGTGTTAATTCAGCAGAAACCCCAGAGGGAAATTACCCAGCAACACAGCAAACGCGCCACTGAGAAAACTTTATTCAAGTACATGTGAAGGACCCCAGAGAGACTCCTTATCTCCTTAAATTGTGATTGTGCGCGTGTGAGATTAATGACTTCAAGAATTGACATAACAAATTACTGCAGAGTAGAAGCCGTCTGCTACACATAACAGAGCTGGACTGAGCTTGATGCAAGAGGGTTTGGCCTGTTGTAGGAGGCGTGAAGAAGAGCTCGCTCTGTTATTACAGCCTGATGCAATGTGTGTGTTTTATCAGCAAAAAGGTCTACAAGGGGAAGGGGAAGAGCCCGATGATGGATTGAGAACCATTTTATGTGTAACAATGTCTGATTGATTGCAAAAAAAATCAAAAAGCAACATTAGAGCAAAGTCCACAAGAGGATGTCTACGTTTCAGTTCTAAATGCTCTCTGATCCTTTTAAAGGTTTGTTTAAAATCAGTATTATTTGTAAAGCATGATTCCTCTTTACTTATTGTCTGAAAAAACATCTATTACTTTGAATCTTTGTTTAATTGAAGGACATTCGAACAAAGCCAGTCTTTGATAAATGGACCTCTTAAGTGAAGGAAAAAAAACGGACCCAACTTCCTGATTAACAACAGGTAATCACTTAGAGGTTTGGAAGTTGTTAGGCTTTTGTTAGACAGCTTTTTGATGCTTTAACTGGGAACTGGGAGGTTTGAAATGGGCCTGTAATTGCTTCTTGCCAAGTATCTAGACAGCAGTTTTCAGGCCTGGTGAAAAGAATCTGATAAAGGAGAGCTGTTTACTCTCTACAGCACTCCTGATGCCTGGCAGTTAAAACAGAGAGACTTAAGATCTCTCTCCAAGGGTCCATCTAGTTAATGAGATCAGAGAGTCATGTTAACTAGATTAGTTTCATGCTGATGCTGATGTGATAAAAGTTTTTTTTTTCATGATATGAAGTCACTAAAATTCATCAACACAAAAGAGCCAAAGGAGATTTTAGCAACTGCCGCAAAACAGCACATGGAAGAGCCCTCTGATGGCCGCAGTGATTACAACTGGTCCAAAGAAGGACGTCAGGAGATATTAAAGAGACTAGTCGACAAAAAGGATGAAGAAAAAGGATCTTAACACAAGAGACAGTAATCTGTTTCTGTTTCAAAGTGACAGCTTTTTAAAAAAAATAAAAAAACATCACTTTCATAATCATAACTCTAGTATTGTTTGTATCCAAGGTAATGAAGCTAACCTAGTGATTTTAACCTGAACCCCAATGTTCCCAAAAGGTTCAGTATTTAGAATTAAGGGGGATCTGTCAGCATCTCTAACAGAGTTTTGTTAAGGTCAGAGTCCACTGGGTCCTCCTCAAAGCTTCATACTCCACTGGGAATGTTGTAAAAGTAAACGGTTTCCTGATTTGCAGTCTGCATCATGGTCTGTTTTAATGAAAAACTGACTGTTTCTCAAAAGCTCTTCCTGTTTTTCACCCTCTCTGGTTCAGTCTGCTTTGTGCAGCTTCCCTAAAAGATAGACTCACTCAGGATTCTCCACGGAGCACAGCGGAGAGCTGCTTCTGGGATGCCTTTGCAACTTGCTGAGGGACAAACAGTGGAATCTCAAGCATTGTCTTGTGGCTGCGATAAGCTCTGGCAGCCAAAACATGACATTGTCATGCTCAGTGGAATCTGCAGGTTGGAATGAGGCTTTCACATCTACAAAGAGAGTTTTGTTTATTTGTTGCTTTTTTGTTTTTAATGTCTTTGAATACAAGTTTTAGATTTAATTGATAAATCTTGAAGGCACTTTAAATTTCATTGTGTCTGAATGCTGCAGTATAAATAAAAACCTTACACCTTTGCTATCAGGTGGTACACATGGATCTAAGCAGTCCCTGCCTCCAACTCTATGACCTCACCTTACCTGCAGCTTCCACAGTGTTTATCAAACACAGACACCTGATCAGCAGCTTCATGATAGATGATTTTATTGGTAATAGTGACACTTTAGGAATGAAGCATCATCCCAGTTTAAGAAGGAATGCCGTCCCTCTGCCGATGTATCTGATCAGAAAATGCCTCTATTTTGGTCCAAAGGGAAAAAAAATGACCGGTTTTATTATTTAATTCAGAGGAGTTGTTACACCAAAGTCATTACAAACCTCCACTGAGAGAAGGTCACTGTTGCATGAGCATTAGCAGTCAACTGCAGAATACATGTATTACTAGCGAGGGTTGTTATTGTTGTTAATGTGTCAGAGATTGTAATGTCTTGAACTTCTAAGGTCTAAAATTGTAGATTTGAAGTCTTAGAAATGTCACAAAGGATCTTGGCTTTTGAAAAATTTTATCTAAAGGAATTCAGCCAATGCATTGTTTATCTGTATTTGTCTGTATTTTTTCTTTGGAGGGCCAAAAGAATAATAATGGAATTTAAATCAATTAGAAAGTCACTGACAGAAGCGAAAAAAAGTGAGATAGATAAAACAAACAACATGATGTCCTCAGTGATGTATGATTACACTGTGTGGGAATTAATATGGATGAGGTGGGCACACACTAACACAACCACAGAAGTGATATGAAAGCAACAGCTATCGCTTTAATAAACCGAGATATAGAGAATTTCTATAATAGCTAAATTTATACTGTTGCCCTTCACAGTGTCTCATCTGAGTTGATTCAACAGTATTCAGAATGCAGGAGAGTGATTTAGTGCCACTGTTTTTATTTTCTATGAGACGATAACTCTCAGACACTCTAAAGCAATCCTAATGAAAGAAGGTTTGCAAAGTCGTCAAAGACTCAGAATAACTTTTTGATTGTTTTCAATAAAAGTGCAAGACCGGCTCCTCCCCTCCCTTTCTTAGTTTTATGAATAAAAGTGAGTTATCTCATTTAATAAATCCAGTCGTTTTCCTGTTGTTTCCTTTTTGATCTAACTACATGTCAGTTTGAGGACGAGTTTATCTGCTAAGTGCTCACATCGTTGACGGTCAGGGGCCAATGTTCGCTGACCTTGTTGACCTTTTCCGTCTTGCCTGTCTGCACACAAAAAGCTGTTTTCTCCTCGGTCATTACAAGCAGGACTTGCGGTGAGGACTGTGCTCGGCATGGCCGGTGAAGGTTGGAGAGGAGGTGGACAGCGTGGCAGGGGTTGAGGGGAGGGGTTAGCCTGTGGGTGAAAAAAAAAGGGGAGGTAATGAGGGGTGATGAGTTGTCAGGTGAGGTGTTCGGCTGAGAGAAGGTTTAGGATGATTTGTTGAAGGAATCTCTCTGGTGGTTAATTTAATGTCAGCTCCTCCATTTTCTCTGGGAATCATATACGTGTCGGAGGAGAGGAACAGAATAAAGACCAATGAAATACGAGCTGGTTATCAATAAGCTGTAGCTGTGCTGTTCTGTCTGCTCCGTGCTGCTGCTTGTTGAATGTGTATGAGAGCTCTGATTCATGTCTAGGAGTGGATAGGTGCTGTCTCTTAAAATGTTTTTTACTACTTACTTTGCTACTTACACCTGGAAGGGAACATATTTCTGCATGTGTTATGTTCAGAAAACAAGTCTATATTCTTCAAAATATTATGTTCTTGTACTACAGAACTCATAAGGAGATGCTCAGGGAGAGCAGTGGGAGTATGGTGCTCTGCGTAAGTTCATGAAGTACAATTTATCTGCAGCTGTTTACATCACACCATTAAAACAAGCCAAATAAGGAGGTATTGCTCAGTTTAATGTCTTGCTTGTGCAAATGTCACAGGCGAAGAGTTAACGTTGTTAAGACAACAGCTTTTGAAAAATAAGCTCACAAAAGTCAACATACATTTGCATGAAAGACATAAAAATGAGGCAATTCTAATGTTAAAAAAAAAAACAAAAAAACATGCTAAGTCCGTAAACTGAACAATGGGCTCTGATGGTCTCTGATTCTGTTACACATTACTGAATGAGCTGGCATTGTGTCTCGTTCTTCTGGTACAAGGTGTGCTCCACATAAACAGCTCTTATTCCATGTTCTCGCACCTTGTCCCTTATGGTATTACTTTAAAAGCATTCATCATCTCTTGAATTGTCATTCTTACAAAAAAAAAAAATCACATTCCCATCTTGCCTTAAGATGAAAATCCCCACACACACACTCCAGGAAACTGAATGTATCCAGACTTACCTGGGACTCAGGTAAAAAAAAAAAAAAAGGCTGTAATTATAGTAATTTTAAGTAATACAATATTTCTGTGTGGTGAGGCGGTAATGCATCATTACAGCTGATCAATCAAATGTGAAATGGAGGGAAAAAATTGCATGATAGCTTTAACTGTTTGTTGGGGGTTTGCAGGTGACTTGGAAGCTGAAAAAATCTCATTGAGTTGCGGGTGCACGTCTGTCAGTACCAGCACTCAGCCTTATCATCCTCTCTACAATATCTGGTGGAAGGATGCATAGATGACACTGTGTGCCTGCTTTCTAACACTAACACTTTTTTTGAGGAGTTTTGTATGCTACTACATACCTCATGTATAAATTGTGATGATGCTGCATGTTTAATTCATTGCTTCTGTGTAGACAGCAACTAGCTGCAGGGGAATACACCGGTGTGAAGGCTGCAGTTGTGTTGGTTTTGCACAGTAAAGCTTCCTTACAAATAGTTTTTATCTTAATAATGTTCAAGATTTGCTTTGAAATAAATTACCTCTCTCTTTGTGTTGATTGCAAATGTAATTCATTCAATTAATTCTCCTGAAAAATCTCTAAAACCTCTTAGGGCCCTGACACAGCAAGTCTACAGTCAGACCATCGATTATTGGCTGTAGTTCTCCTGCTGTGTCCTGCAGGGTTGCAATAGCTGGACTTTAAGGGTGGCTTTTTGGCCAATTTACCATGTTGGAGAACATTAGTAAGTAAAACAGAAACAGGAGAGAGCTGAGTGAAGTTTTTTAAATTTCCAGGTTTCATTTGACCCTGGCTCTTGGCACAGGTTTGGGAATACAGAAGCATTCATAATGTCCCCTGAAGTTCTCCATTAGTTTCTCCTTATTTTTCTCCTTGTTTTTCTCCTGTTTCATCCTTTCTTTTTGTAAAACCAAAAACAAGGGCTGAAAAAAGTTTTTTGTCATTTGCAACTATTTATCAGACTATTTTCAACTAGAAGCAGTTGATATTATAATACAAAAGGTGTAATAAACATCACTGTAAAACGAGTGATGTGAAAACTAGCAAATGTTGCTTTTTCATCACAACAGTTTGTACATCCACATTACTAGTTCTTTGGTTTTTTATTCTCTGATGAGTGCAGACTACCTCCAGCTGCTGGTCTGAAGAGTAATCTTGTAAACAGGTGCAGATCAGCGCCTAGTTGACTGTCAGCTGTAGCCTTTGCATTGTGTTAAGTCTTTTTGGCCAATACACAGGCGACATGATATGATGCAACAGTTTCCGCTTTTTGTTATTGCTAGTTTTGTGATGTTAGTTGGCGTATCAGGGCTCTTACATAATCTTGAAACTTTTTTTGAATTTTAGGATGGAATGTGCTGTTACTCCTCAGAGTTTTTGGATGTTGTCCACCAAAGTGTTCAGCCCCTGGCTCTCACTGTGAGGACCAAAAGTAAATGCATTTTAAATGACATGTTAGTCAAGTGCCTTCAGCTTCTGAAAGTCTATCGCAAAGCTCTTTATTGCTGCCCTACAAGATCACCATCGCAAGTCTTTTTCTCCTTAAGAGAGATGAAACCACACAAAGAGATAAAAGATGTGCCCACACTCCTTCTTTTGCACACCATTCAGAATTGGCCCCATTCAAGGAGTATTAAAAGAAAAAGATGTCCTCTCTTTGCCTCCATCACTTTACCTCAGCACTCATCTCTACAAATGGTCTGAGTGCGAGCAGCTCCTTGCCTGTGACATCTGTCTGAGGTCTAAGACACCTCCCTTTGTCACTGTTCGTACAATCAAATGACAGACTAACCAGCCGACAGGTGGTTTCAGGACAACGGCTATGCTTGCACTCAAGAGCGAAAGCGTATGGTATATAATACGGAAAAGCTACAGTGTGTGGTAAGGAGCTTTTGACAAAATTCAAAGATAGTTAAGATGGTTCTGGCACAGCTGTGTGTTCTGCTTTTGTCAACAGGTCAGAGGTATCGCAGGAATAATTGTCGCAACTGACATGGAAACACAGGCCGCATCTATATTTGTGACTGAAATGTCTGATATCCTCTAGGTAATGAGCAGGTGAGTTGGATGGCTGACACATTACTCCATTCACTCTAATTACATCTTCTACGATGTTTCCATTTGTCTATTTTGTGCAATTTTCCATCCACAGCTTGTTCAGTGAGGTATTTTAGAAGGGCAGCTTCTGAGATGGTACACATGCTGTTTGTTTGCAATAATTTACGGTTTTGTTCATTTACATTTTATTCACCATAGTTTTCAATGAAGGTGAAACTGTATTCACGTTTAAAATGCTGTCAAACTTCCAACAGCTCATCATTACATTTATCCATTTAACCTAAGAAATGTTGCTCAACAGAAACATCATTGACAGTACATTTAAATTGAATCGGTCCTTAAATCATAAATTTGCATTAAAAAAACAAACAACAAAATAAAAAAGTTTGATGCATAATTTAATTTAAAATTGATTATGGAGCTCATAGATCAGATTCAGTCGAAACAAGTCAATTTTCACTTTCAGATGGGTGTAAAATTCTCCCTGTGTTTTGAGCCGTTTGAGCTGTGCTTCCCTTCCCTCTGTTGCCAGTTCGTCTTGTCTTCATAGTGAGCAGCATCCCAGCAGTCTTTGTCCGATAGTTACCTTGTGTACGACCATTTTTCCTGGTTTCCTGGTTTCTGAGTTTGTCTAGAGGTTCTGTACTTTCGCCTTGAGCTTTGTTTACCCGGTAACGAATTTGGACTGCATCAAAAGACCCTGAGACTGCCTATTCCTGTGTGCTGCTGCATTATTATGTCCGCCTGCCTGTGAGTTTTTGACATTCAATTGATTATCCTAATAGATACATACTTAATGAACTTGTGTGTTTACAAACTTTATGTGTTCGTGTGTAGGGTTTAAGCTTTATGTTTTACACACAAACTAGAAGCTGCTGTGGAGCCTCAGTCCAGCTAATTGTGAGAATGCAGAGAGGTCGCAGGATAATGAACTGCTTAGCCTGATGCAGTATGGTATTTCATCATATACGCACAAAAAAACACTGAACAATGTGTAATGCCTATTTTACTCATCTTATATTAGAGAGAGGTATTTTTGCTCTGCCTGAAATGAAATAGCACTTTAATGAGACTGGAAAAACTATTTGGAAGTGAGCAAAACACCAGTGTCAGCTGGCAACACAATAAACTGTGAGGGAAATGTTTTTGAGCAAGAAGCATTTTTCTCCTGTTTTTGTTTACAAACAAGTCAAAGAGGATTCAACCTTCAAGCTGTTCTTTTTCAGTTTTTTTTCACAATCTGCTCCATGAAATGAAGCGGCCGTCAGTTAGCTCAGCATCAGTATGTAAAAAAGGTTTTATTTTAATGTGGACTATTCTTCCTCCCAGGGGGCTGCCTTTAAAGTCTTGTTGTCGAGTTCATTCATGAGCTAGTTAGACTTGAAATAATACAGCATATCGTGCTAGTAATTAGTGTTGGCGGTATGAAGAGAATTCCTGCCCTCTGAGGAGAAGCACATCTTAAGGAATGTGACTGGTATATTTAATGAAGTCATTGTAATTCTTTGTAACGTCAAGGACTGTTGATAAGTTGTGAATATTTCAACGAGGCCTACCAAACTCAGCACAAAAATCTCAGTCCTAAAGAGATTTTCTGAATCATGTAATACACTGCAGGATGCGGTTTGTTAATTGGAATTCTGTGAAACTAAAAAAAAAATGACTCAACTGTGAAATGAATCAGATTTTCCGCTGAACTACAAGACAGCTTTGTGTATTTCAAAGGTTTATGACCACAGTTTTAGTTGCCTGTTTGTACTGCATCATTTCGTTATGTCAGTCTATGACATGCAAACACAAAAACCACAAAATATAGGCATAGTGTGCTGCACATTGGGTTTACACTACATACAGCTGGTTTCTCTCTCTGGTATAATGGACATAGCCCAAAATCAAACAGGAAAAATCTAGCAGTAGTCCATCATAGCTGGAATGAAGCATTTAATGAAAGGTCAAAAGACAACTTGTTCCAATGTCAGTCCTGGAGATGATACATTTATCATCGAATTAACATGACAGCTTCAGGAGCAGAATACCAAATATTAGGTATATGGATACCAGATTGGGAAGGGCAATAAAGTCTTCATTGCAACTGATGGACAGATGGATGGACAGAATAAGCTGTCAAACTTAAACAACATTCTCCAGTGATAATCAGACTTTTTAACCTCGTTAATACGTCCTTGTCCTTTTTTCTACAGGACATATCATGAGCGATAAAGGCAATAAACACCACGTCAGAGTATTTTCCTTCGTGTACCAACGACTCTCTCACAAACACAAACTTAGACAGTTGGTGTTTTATGCACCATGTCTAGGGGACCACTCACATCAGCTGGCAGGATGGGGCTGTGGTGACATGAGAGGTATTCCTGGAGAAGTCTGGTTTAGCTACTTCTCAGTATTTGCAAGCCGAGTTTCTTATTTTAAGGTGGCAGAGACATACTCTGTATTCAGTTGCAAAGTTTCTTAAGTAGATATGGTGAGTCTTCATGTGTTACCAAAGTGCCCAAGGGCCAATCTGAAGCCTGCAGTGGCCTTTTCCCACAGCAAAACTCATATTGTCAACATGATTCATGATTCATATCAGCTGACATGAAAGCTAGAACACTTTTCTCACAGTCTGTCAGACAGTGAAGCTGCTGATGAGGTGTGTGTGTGTCTGATGAGCTGCATTGAAACCTCAGGTGAGCAGCAGAGGGATGGATGGAGATAGAGGTGGAGACTAATTAGATCCGTGTGGCATGAAGGCAAAGGTGAAGAGTTTTATCCAGGTCATAACAGCCCAGAACAGATTTATTTGATGAAAAATTAAAAATTAGTTATTGTGAGTTTTTCTAAGCTAAAACTGAAATCAATGCCATTGTGCACATCAATCATAAAACACACATCACTGTATAAGAATTAAATCAGCCACACTGACCATAGTAGAGTTGCACTCCTGTTTGAAATGATCAGTAGCAAGCAATCAGATTCCAGTTTGATTTTAATGTATTCGATTTGTAATGCAGCATTGAAATGCTCATGGTTATGCATCAGTTTTTGAGACCCTCGCTCTAGTCACTTCTGGCAGAGCTGAACCCCCCTCTGGCTTTACTAATTCACACAATGCTTGTGTGTAGGATTTATGAGTATCAAGTGATGAGAGGGCAGATCAAAAGTACTTATACATCCCTCTGCTCACACTCCCCGTCCAAGAGTGAAGGAGATCCATGATGGCTGCTAGTCTCAGAAACCCAGAGGAGGCCCCTCTTTTGAGTCAGTGTTTGGTTTGTCTCTTCTGGCTTACTGCAGAAATATGGTGCTGCATCATAGCAGACTTGTGGATGAGGACCTGCTTACTCTGTAGATTTTAAAGGTTCATTTCAAGGTAAGGAAAGCGCAGTTCTTAGTTTCAGGTGATTATACACTAATGAAAACATAATTTACTTTCTACCAGTAGATCCCACACAAGGGTCCTTCAAAAGGACCTGGAAACATGAGCACAGCTTACCATTTTTATTAGTAAAAATTTTACAAGATCAGAGAGCCTGAGTTGAACTCAAAGTTAGCCAGTAACGCAGTGATTTAGATTAGTGCATCCTCTTTACAATGCTGAAGTGTTCTGCTCCCTTAAATATGAATGTGACATTGTGACATTGCTACCTGCACATAGTGCAGATATTTGTTTTTTTAATTTTTCCAGCAGAATCTACATCTCCTTTCTAACTCAACATGCAGATAAAACTAGGACCAAATTAAAATCCGATGTTCTTTGGTTGAGATACCCACCATGAGTCTGTTCTGTGGATAAAAATCATCATATCTGCTCTTACAGTGAATGTGCAGGATATTAGACCGCATATCGTTGTCCATCAAACAGGATGAAAGCACTGCTCGAGTTTTTATCCTGTCAGCCATTTGTCCCCTCAGCTTTGGAGAAAAGAGAAGACAAGGCATCAATTGAAACAAAGGAAAACAAGCAACAATAAATCAAAAGCAGGGATTGTCTTCTCCACTATCAAGACATTCAGTTCAGGTTCTGCGTGAGAACTAACCTCTAAAATGTTCTGTATTAATCAGTGCCAAATTATCACAAGTCATAGAATATTAATATAAATGTATTTAGAAAAAAATCTATACTGTATTTTTATGTTAAGTTTTTTTTAGCATTAGAGCTGAGCCTTTTATTTCATTACTTTTATGTTGGTTTTTTTTGCCCTGAACTGAACGGCTTCCTCTGTTACCTTTAAGATACAGGAGAAATAATTTTACTTTCTCCAGACTGCAATAATGTCCAATGTTCTCTTCATTCTGCCTGCACTTTAAAGTTAAAATCCACTCTGCTCCTGGGAACATTATACTTCACTGCTGGGAAATTAGGTTGGTGCTCACCACCCACAAGAGAGGACAGTGATGTGAAGAGAGAAGAAAATTAACAGAATGGAACTCAGCTCTTTATTAAGAGCACCTTTGACTCATTTTTTTTCATTTATTAAGTTTTAAAAAGCTTATTCTTACACTATTGTAACTTGGTTTCCTCCATATCGATGATGCTCCTAATAGCTGCCCTCTAATAGGATTTTTCCAACTTCTTAACTCTATGTCTGCTCTCAGGTTCATTTATAAAGCTATGTCCAAAACAGATGATGACTGAAGAACTACAGCATTTGATTTTTATCGCTTTATTTGCATATTTACATCTGGAGCAAAACAAGAGACATAATATTGACTACAGTTACGTCTTAGCAGCAGAAATATCAACAATACAGATGGAGCAATACACCAGTTGAAGTTGAAAAGAAATTACACATTAAGGCTCAGATCTCACTTCTCATCTCAGCATTTTGGGTTTGGATATTTGCATTCACACACACAGCTGGCCCGGGCGACGCCTGCCAGTAGAGCTGGTGTGAGAGAGGCTAGAGTTTCCTGTCATGAAGATGCTGACAGGTTTAAGTTTGTTCTGACCTGTTGGGAGTCCCACAACAAAAAGTCAGTCTTGAGGTTTCTTCTTTCCAAAAATACAGAGGGTCAGAGTGAAATACAAAATCTGGTTGCCGAAGCTTCTCAACCCACTGCACTGAATCTTAAATATTCTGTTTGTAACTCATTCCCAAAGCATCCATTTTAAACAGCCTGTGAAATATGTGCTAGTGATTGTAAGTTTGAATCCATCCACTGCATTCAGTTATTCTGTATCCCTCCTTTTTGAATAAATGCATTTTTTAATGCACTTATTGCGTCATTTCATTGGCAGATTATGACTAATTGTTATGGAACAATGAGTTATTGCTCTGGTGTCTTTTGAATATGTGTCTGCTACAAATCTATGACAGAAAAATCATATTGATGTTCATATGTATACGTAAAAGATGGTCTGAAAGCTTGGAGGATAATTGTTTTTAACCATATAGCATTATAATACATCATTTCCAAATTAAAAACAGAGATCTAGATTACAAGGTAGAAGCTCCTGTTACCTGAGGAAATGTGACAGAAAAAAAATAAAAAACAACACCTTTCTGATTTCCTATTTTTGGAGCAGCGTGCAGCAACGTAAATCACAACAGGTATTAAGTGATTGCAATCAATATGATGAACAGACGGTATGATTAGAGCATGTTGACTATTTCACAGAGGTCCTTGGTGACAGAGGAGAGGAGGCAGTGAGCGTCAGTTTGTCAGCTCTGTGTGAAAAATGCCCTTCTGGTTTTGTTCCATTGCTTGTATGTTTTGTGTGGGTGCACACATCTTTCAAGAACAAGGTAAATTGCTTCTACTTAACATCTAAATTTTACAGGTGTGGCCACTTGAAACACAAGTGTTATTGTTGTAACACACAGCAAGTCTTAAATGAATCAGAAAGTGTCAAATGCTCTCCCCTGCTGTGGTCATCCTGAGCTGCCTTGCTTATTCTGGCTTCTTCCCAAAACTCTCCAGGACATGTTGTGGATATAAATCAAGGCAGCTGAGTGGTTCAAAGAGGAAATCTACTTTTAAATTACAGTTAAAAAAACCAAAAATATACTATACTCCAATCTGTTAAGTAGTTTTATCTCAGTGTGTTTTTAAGTAGCTTGAAGATAAGATTTCAATGTTTCACAGTTCCCTTAAGTTCTGTGCACTTTTAACTCATATCACATAACATAACACGTAACTGAACTTAAATTCTGTGGCGTCTTCAACCCTGAACATTTTTTTTTCTTGAAACCCACAAGTAGTTTCCATTATATAACTCAAGTGCTACAGTTTTACTGCTTTAACCATGTGTTTGTTATTGTTACCATGATATAACTGGACCGAGCGGCAGCCACTTCACACACTAACCACTTGTTTTCTGTACACCAGTAGCTGGTCCTCACTATCATACGTCATTTTTGAGAGTCATCAGCAAACAACCTGTTCCGTTGTTTAGGAAAAAGGACAGGGACAGGAAGCATGTTGTCTCAACCTAAAAGCTTCCAGATCCGCAGTGACAGCATGCATACCTGGGATAGTTTTGTGTTTTGGGAAATACTTTTATTTTTTACTTGGAGTAAGCTGAGATGATCTATGAGAGCCTCTTTGTTTCCAGACTCTCTGCTTCCCTCTACCACTCTGTGCATGAAAGTCAGTCAGGAAACAGCAGTTTCAGAGTTAAACTGCTCCTTTAACATATTTGCACTTAAAGCCCTTACAAATAAATAGTGGGGGGTTGCTTTTCATTTGCTATTCAAAGATTTTCAACCACGAGCCAGCTTCACTCCCCAGTGTTTGTCAGTGTCACTAATCCTCCTTTCTTAGTTTTCACAGTATGGAGCAAATATGGAGCATTAGTGTGTGAACAGCTGGTCAGATGGCAGCTTGAAGAAATAGAAAATAAATTAAGGCCTAAGAACAACAGACAGGATTATATTTTAAAGCTGGTGATATATATCAGTTTTCATCCATGTGACATCTTCAAAGCTGGAGTCAAACCAACATCTCTCACAGTCCAATTTGCCAGGTGCTGCTTGAAATAAGCCCAGTGTAAACAACAGTGGACAGTGTAAACAGTCGCTATGTGACATTTGGTTGGCGATTTTTAATGTTACAGGAGCAATACAAACAACCAGGCTTTACTCGGTGTTGTCACATTCCTTCAGTGATAGAATCGAAGTCTGGCAGATTGGATATCATTGATGGGATCTTCCAGTGAATCCACTGCAATCAACAACAATGGTCCTCTGGTGTGAGGTTGGTGGTGCTACATCCTTTGACACTGAGCCTTCAACTCTTTCATAACCTGTTCTTTCTTAAGCCTTTTATCAGTTGAAGTCCTCTGAAAGAGGGTTCACATGCCCACAAAAGAGAGAGAGGCTAAAATGGATCAAATAAAAGCTGGAATTACTATTAAGTTTATGATGTAAAAAATACAATGATATTGTGAATGTATTTCCTTATGGACACCATATTAAATTGTACTTGTAATTAGACTTATTCTGGTAGGACTAAGTGATTCTGACTAATATGGGACACATTTCACATTTAACACAACACATTTAACAGGAGCTGTAGTCTAATTTAGTCATATTTCACAGGAATTGTTAAACAAACAATGAAAATCCTCATATGGCTTGAAGCCTGGCTTTCTTTGATAAAACACTATGAAAAAGTATAAAAGCCAGATGTAATATCATTCTAGTCTTTGTTTTTTCTGTTGGAATATTGATGCTGTCAACAATTCTTTTTCAAGAAGAGAAATAAAAAACATCTCAAATGAGTTTTGCTGAATGTCATAATGCCAAAAGACTAATTACACTTGAAGGAAAAAAGCCAAGTTGGTCTCTATGGGACTTTATAATCAGTCTGTCTGTTAAAATTGCAACTTTTATTGCATTTCACTGTGGGGAAAACTGTCTCTGTTCAGAGAAAACTCTTGGTTGTGCTGGAAGCTATTTCTGTAGCTCATGTCAGTACCTGTAATAGCCTCCTCAGAAGTGATAAAATCTTAATGTTCTCTATTCTACAAGGGCATGACCAGAGTATAATATAATAATATAAACCAAGCTTACAAATGAATAAGATTAAGTCTTCAGTAATGCAGTGGTGCGGTGCTCACACAGCAAATACAGATCCATGAAGCAACAAGTAATGATAAGATAATGTGTTTTTAGGTAATTAGAACGAAATGAAAATAAATAAATAAATAAATAAATAATGAAAGCAGTTAATAAAAATAACAGCAAATAATAAATATTTAAAATATGAAAAAAACAATAATTACTTTTAACTTCTAAAAGTCATATAACAATGTCAGGATCATTGGAGGTTTCACGAATTCTGTTTCATCCCTGTTTATGTATTTGGATTAAAATCTGCTTGAGGACAATGTTTTCAAATATTGATAGAGATTCACAATATATAAACCTATTAGCATGTTTTTTCTATATTAATTGTATTTATTATTATATGTATTTTATATTATAAGCCCTAATCACTTGTCTGTTGCTTCAGCAAAAAAAAGGGTAATGGGTTTATGATGAAACAACACTATCTACAACATTAACAGTATCTACATTTGTTTTCTTTTAAGAAACTGGAATATCCTCACATAATATTATTTACCTCTAGAAACATAAGTTTAGTTAAATACAACATCAGCCTCTAAGTATGTTAACAGTGTGTATCCTAACTGTGCAGTTTCTTCAATGGATACCATCAATAATCATCAATGACCATCACTTTTAATTTGGCAAAAGCTCATCTGTAAATGTTAATATGCCGTGGTGGTGACCGGCTTTTTTGAACAGTTTAATAGTACTCAAGTTCTTGCCTGTCCCAGCAATAATACATTCCTCCTAATCCAAAACTATCTATAACTGCCCAAACACTGTCAAGCCTTTTATCAATAAAAACGTGAAAAAGTTTAAAACAGCCACAATTTTTTTTTTTTTTTGTTGAGTGTTTCTCCTCATCAGACTTAGGTCTTGTGTTGACAGTTTATTACTTTCTCAACACCACTCTGAGATAAGTACATAATGGGCACTAACATCCCCTTACTCAGTGTTTTTTAATAATGTCTTATATACATCTGCATTAACTCATTTACTGCATACTTAAACTGTATTTTACTGCAAATATCACACAATGTTTTGATGTCCAAGACAGACTTGTTTTATTCACGGCAGCCTGCAACACCTACAGAAAGAAACACACACATACACACACATAAACAAAAACAAATCCTCTTGCTCACTTTATTTTGAAGATCTCTCAAGAGACAGAGACTGTAGTTTAAACACTGTTTATGTGCTGCTGTGGCAAGTATTGGCTCATTTGGTTTTAACAGATCATATAAATTTTGTATGAACCTCTTGACAGACTGCTTTGCACTAAATGGTTATATAGCCAAATGGAGAAAAACATTCATTTTTACCTCCAACTCAATCAATAAGTTATTAAAGGTTTGCTACAAGTCACTTCACATGTTGATTCTGTTCAAGTCATTGATTTTTTTTAAGGGAACTCAGATGATTTAGTTTTGCACTCAATAAGAGATAAACAGACCAAGTAAAAATCAATGCAACAGGATCTGATACATCCTGGTTTTAGTTAATGAAGGGATCAAGCTCCAGACGTTCTAGAGCCTACTTTTTCCAAAATTCAGTAATTTAAATTTGTAGCCTGTCCACTTTCGAGACAAGCCAAGAGGGGTTAAGAGGGACACTCAAGCAATTGTGTCTCCATAAAATTGGGGCACTCCGGAAAAAAGATTAAAAGAGCATAATGAAAATCAATGCACTTGAGAGATAACCTTGACTGCAGCCCCTGGCATGGCTCCTTTCCCAGCATACATTTGCTGTAAGGGCAGCCAATGGCATGAGCAGATAAGTTTACTCCTATTAATAATAGTCTAACCAAAAAACATCTCAGAAGAGGGTCCGCTTGCTCACTTTTCTCCTATTTTTCTTTTTCACATATGTTTTATCATTGGATAAAGTTTGAAGGGGAGCTGCTGAAAGCTTTGGAAAGAGCTCATAACTGCACTTTGGGTCAAGATTAATGCATCTTTTTGTGACACTTTCCATGCCAGATAAATGCTTCATGCTTACGATGTGTAAAGATGGGTGTCTTTTATCTTGGTAGTTTTTAGATTCTTCATCTTGTGTAACATTTTTTTTTTTTTTTAAATTTTCGACAACAACAATCTGACAATCTCAGCCTCTTTACACAACCAGTGCATGAGTCAGTGTGATGAAAAATTATAGACAGTGTAAAGACAGTAAAAGCGAGTCAAGTGCCATGAATGCCCTTGAATCCAAAGATGAGGTTGTTCGTGTGCACTTTTTATCATCATTTATACGCATCTCAACCCTCTCTACCATTTGACAGCAGGCCCTTCTTTCCATTTTTTTTTTTTTTTGAGTGTGACTATTCAGCATGGGGAACAGGTAGGAACACTTTTGAATTTGGATGTGGTTGTACAAACTCATTTGCTTCAAGCGTACCCTTGCCTTTATTCCCTCATTTTACAAAGCTCTTCCACATCCGCAGAAAAAAGGACGGGACCATTTTCAGAGGATGAAAAGTACTAACCTTGAGTAGTAAACAGACATTGATGTCTCCCAAAATGACTTAAAGGATTAATCAAATGCAGCCTTTAAACGAACACTATATCTTTGCATGTATTTGATATTTGTCGTTGTAAGTCAACAGATTTAGCTTCAGATAATGCGCCCACTTCGAGTGTTATCCTTTCTAAATGCATGTTTAGTTGTTATTGGAACCATAGCCATTTGCTGGTAAGGTTCTACTCCACCTCCGAGTTGGCCTAGTAGGATGTTTTCATTACAGTGGCAGTGGCAATTTAAGGCTTGACACTATAATTTGCTTAGAAGAAATGCATGAGGTTTTCAAAAGGCTTGGGAGACCTGCTGCATGAGTCCAGTAGAAAGCTACGCAAAAACGACAAAGACAAAGACTGCAAAGTCAAAAAAGACATTGCAGGTGCTTTGAATGGGAAAAACGGTGGGCAGGCCCTTTTAGAGGCTTAATTCATTCAAAAAGAAAGAGGAACAAGGCAAATATAAATGCTTACTTGGTAAAAGTGTAATCAAGTAACAACACAATAAAAATATAAACACTTTACAGTCTTTGGCACATTGTTTGTAACTGTTTAAGGTCAAACTCTTCAAATCTATTAAGTAACAAATTAAAATTACTACTGAAAAAATCCTGTGTCCCTTATATGCTCATGATACATTAGTATAGACCAATGTATCACCTCATGATACATAACTTAGATTAAATAATCGTCCATTTAAATTATCAGTGGTGGGAGAAGTATTCAGGTTCCTTTACTTAAGTACATGATACTATGTAAAAGTACTTCAAGTGAGGTGAAAGTCCTGTATTCACATTTTTGTCTAATCCAAAAATGGGCTTAAAAGTTAATTATATTTAAGAAAGGGGGAGAATTTACTCAAATTATAAAAGAACTCTGATTTCAAATGAACTTAATCTAAAGATAGATTGTTTTCTTTGGACAGAGGGAGTATGTAAAAAGGTAATATGAAAAGTAACTAATAACAATAACTCACATAAATGCAGAAGAGTAAAACCCTACAATACTTGCCTTTTACTTGTAGTGTAGCACAAGTATGAAAAGAATAGTGAGCAACTTACAAGAACCTTAAATTTGTGGCTTTAGAATTGAAAACCATACATTTCACTGTTGTGCTTTTTGTTAGGAAGAGGCTGAGAATAGGTCACACAGTTTTAAGTGTAATGGTTGTCAACGGGCAACCAGTCTCTGAGACGTCCATGATGCGCAACTGATTGAGGTGGGAGTGTGACAGTTCCCAGTCCACTTATCTTCACTGATGAAGAAAATTATGGTGCTCCCCCCCCCCCCCCCCAGCCCCCTCATGCAAGAACATCCCTGTTAAGCCTGCGGCACATGGAAAATGGTTCATACGTGTTTATCACAGGACTGACCCATGCTGTCTTTCAACAGGTGGCATGTTTTTTCGTGGAATTTATCATTACAGTAAAAATGAAAAGTTTATACTTGAAGGACAACTGTGAATGATGATTGGTGGATGTTTTCAAATAGCAGAAAACATACCGAATGAAATGAAAAATGTATTTTTGATCTCTGAATGATGTGTCTTTTTCTTGTGCCCTGAATTGCAAAAAGACTGACAAAGACATGGTCAGTATTCATTCCTGACCTTGAGATCGGCAGTGGACAAACAGTCATGGCTCAAGGCCTTTTATGCAGCTGTTGTCGAGCTTTTGAGCAGGTCACGTGATCCTGATAGCAGATGGAGCAGGATCAGGTGTGACAGAAACGTACCTGTTCGCATTTACATTTTTTTCATTCATGTTGGCTTGAAGTTTGAAAAAATGTGTTAATGGCTCTTTAGAAGCTTCTCCATCCGCATCAGCAGTGCATTTTCAGAGACCATCTGCATATCATGTGATATGGTTAAAAGCTCCCAACCAAATGTCACATTTCAAGGTTACAAATGAACTTCAGTTCTCAAATTGGGGATGTGCACAAGAGTTCACACCAGCAGCTATTCCTCAAGCATAATATGGCTTTTTACAAATGATTAACCCTTGTTAGATGTAAAATTCCGTAACAAGAAACACTACACAGCAAAAGTCATCAATTATTATCAAAACGTTTCACCTCTACCAGAGGAAGAGCAAACTTGTGCATATTTATGCAGCTGTTTGCAGAAACACATAAAGGGAGGAGATAAGTTTAAATTCTTATGCTCGGCTTAATAAATTTATGCTCCTCCAGGAAAAACGACATATGTTACAAACAACACTCTGCACCATTCTTTTAATTTGATCTGCTCAAATCACAGAGCTGTCACACACACTTCCTGGTCTGGAACCAATAGCAGCACAAGACGAAGGTCACGTTGCGCTGCTCTGATCTTTGACGTTCACAGTGTTGGACCTGAGCAGAGGGTGAGTTGCCAAGACGAGTCTCCCAGGACTTGTGTTTGACTTTGCAATGTATTATGAAAAGCAAATATACAAGTTCTACCGTGCAGATGTTTGTTTAGTTGCAGTGACACACAACATGCGTTCCTCTGCGCCACAGGACATGTGTAAAGTATCTAAGCCACGTCAAGAGAAAGGTATTATGCAACGAAGAGAGGCAGAAATGAATGCAGTTGGTGCAGGGAGGCATGCGGGCAAAGTGTCAGTCCGGTTAGCAAAGGATCATGTTGACTTGTACAGAAGCACGTGTTTGTGCTGAAGAAATGCTAAAAGTTGAATTTGGACAAGCAGCGGTTGTAGCTGCAATTGAATGAGACACGTGTACACTAGAACGGCACCGTATGAAAATAATAATGCGAGCAAATACAAACCAAGGCACGCGCCCTTACTCGGTGCTTTACGGTTATAGCTAAAATGTCATTGGATGTTGTCTTCGCGACTTAATTGAGACCTTAGACATCAATACATTGTTACAAGAGGTGTTTTTACAGTCGTGTGCTGCCTAGTTTTCACACAGGGAATGTTTATGGCTTGTGTGGAACACTTTTAATCACGACTACTGATCAAAATGGGGGGGGGGGTTCTGTTTCGGCCACAGTGTTTAAGACCCCTGTGTTGAAGTAGTTAAGAGTATTTTTTAACAGTCAGCATTCAGCAAACACAGGTACAGGCCAAGAGCACGTCAGGATTTCAAAATAAAGCTTACAGAGTGATGTCATTTCTGTAAATATTTGCTTTTCAAACATATCATGTACTAATGCCCCGTGATGTAACACTGTCAATAATCACAATCGTCAGTCATGGCATCTTATCAATTCATTAAACTTGTGAAAACAATCTAAGAATAAATAATTACTCTTATTTTAATAGTACTTGGTTAACAGATGATTTTTAAATATGATCTTTAAGGTTTCTCAGGGAAAAATACTTAAGAATATTAAAATGAATCAATGATAGGCTTTTAATTGAGAAATTAAAATGAAATGACAATGTGATATTGATGTATATTCATAGCCTAGGAGTTTTTAACCATAAGTTATAGTGTATCATTAAGAACACAGTCATTATGGACGCCTGCAGTATCACTCAAGACTCACGAACTCAGACAGAGTACCACGTAAAGTCTGTTAATGGTTTCACAATTCTCAGTATCTTGTGTGCAGTCACTTGAGGTTTTTCTCTCAAACTGCAAGACTTCACCTGCCTACTGTTAATCCACTTTAGACATTTGAGATGTCTCAGAAATGTCTGTTGAGAAATAGCCTGTCAATCATTACTTCAGAGACCAAACTGTGTTTGATTAAAGCAGCTACATGCAAACCTCAAGTGTGAAACTTGGTAAGAGCATTGAAAGCTGCAATTCTGTGGGATAACTACATCAGTCTGTGTGTTTCTCTTTATTTCTTACATTGGTGGATTATTCTCTTGATAAAGTTTTAGTCCTGTAGTCGTTGCTGTTTTCCTTTTATCTTCAACCAAAGCGGCTTTGGCTGCCTGTACGCTCATGAACTAGGCATTTCTTTTAACACTGGTGTCTTTTTCACAAAATGTTCTCTATTTGAATTGATAAATGGTTTGTCAACATTTAGTATTCTTTCCTTCAAACTCTCCGGGAAAGTAATCTTTCATGAACACATTTGTAAATACTTAATGAATGCTAAGCAGGAGATTTTTCTAATATTTAAGAAGGAGAGCCTCTGTCATCAAATGAACCTGTTGTTAGTGCTCGATACACTGTTCTTGTTTGTTTGTTTGTCTTGATCACAGACGCAAGAAAAGTGCACCATGGGCCGTCTGGATGGGAAAGTGATTGTATTGTCAGCTGCCGCGCAGGGGATTGGACGTGCCGCAGCAATAGTAATGAGATCTAATAAGAACTTCTCACTGATACATTTGCTGCGAAATCATGGAAGAAAATTGTTTACATAATAGCCTGTGGTGTGCGGGCTGAAAGCAGTGTATGTTTCAACTTCATTAACCATTCAACCAGGTTTTGTTGTGCAAACAGCAGATTTTAATGGGCCAGACATCACATTATATCTGCAACATCAACATTGGTGATCTTAAATACGC
The DNA here is from genome assembly GCA_029814765.1 of Acanthurus leucopareius. Classification (NCBI taxonomy): domain Eukaryota; kingdom Metazoa; phylum Chordata; class Actinopteri; order Acanthuriformes; family Acanthuridae; genus Acanthurus; species Acanthurus leucopareius. Next base: position 9,480,449 of record JAQMCX010000043.1, on the reverse strand, counting down.
TATTTTCAAAATTACAGTGCTACGGGAACATAAACAAGATCTCCTGAATCTAAACTATACAGGCTGTTATCCTAAACCAAACCATTAGGACTCTGATTTATGGAGAGAACCATTTCCTTTTTGCATAAAGATGCTATCACTGTACGTGCATGTGCTATAAATAAGCGTGCTGTAAGAACCACGGAACCATCCTCATGCACAATCCTCGGGTGATACACTCGTCAAAGAGATGGCAAAACACTTGAAAATCTCACACACATCCTTGAAAAGATTGGGTCATCATCACATCACATCCATTCTCTTCAAGTGATGCCTTGAAGTTGGTGACACCTCTGGTCGTCTAATAGAGGGACTAGTGGACTAGTGTCGTGTGAAGGAATTCAAATACAGAGAAGTCTGTTCATGTCTCAGATCATTACATTCAAATCACTATGTGTTAAAAATATCATATGGTGTTTATTCCGGGGTCTTAGTATTTTCCATTTAGACTGTAAAAGCTGTATTTTGCTGCCTGTTCTCTGGGTAATGATGCAGTCAATCCATCAGCCATCTCCTGACCAGAGATGGGGTTTGAAGATGAGGGCTGAGAGATTTGGTTCAGAAATTGACATTTAATGTCTGTATATATGTTGTAATAATACTTTTGTGTTGGCACTGTGACCCGAATTATTGCCTGAAAGACTGCCTCAGACTGTTTACAAGCTTTTAGTGTTTTTAAAATTCAAAGCTCATTTAGCAAAACAGCTGTGATGAATTTAAGAGTTAAAGCCTATTTGTTTGCAGCATTGTCGATACTTGACTGCTGCTTTTAGACTGTGAGAAGTGCAGACATTTTGAAACTGCTTGAAAGTAACTGAATTCTTTCAACTACAGGCATTTGCGAAGGAGGGAGCTCAAGTCACAGCAACAGACATCAATGGAGAGAAGCTGAAGGAGCTGGATGGCATTCAAGGTAAGATTCATCTATCTGTTTGTCTGACGTCGCCACCTGCTGGGTAAGTGGTGCACTGCAGCCTTAAATTGCTTCATGTTTTTCTCATTTTGTCCATTTCATTCACAGCTTGGTCATGTGTTAACCCCCCTGTATTAGCTCTTTAAGGTGCAACATGCAGTTTCTGTTGCTATACCTTTCTCAATCAGAATAATTAGAGCAGAAGACGTAGTCTGTTTGCTTCCTGTCTTTATTGTTAAAGTGTCATCATTGCTAATGAAAATCAGACGGACTCATGCAACTCTGGCAGAAGTGTTCAGAGATGAAGCGTTTCAAACTTTACATCACATTACATTTAGTCATGTTTGATCATGTCTGTCCCCACTTTCTGAAGGACCATCTGGTGTTTCCCATGTTTCTAAAGATGTTTTTAAAGATGTTAATGCTGCAGGCATCAAATGCATCTCAGTGTTTATCATGTAAATAAAATGACAGATTTCTCTGGTTTTAGACTTTTGTTGGAAACATTTAGGATAATGTAAATAGACGACTCACTAAAATATACTGCAAAGTTCTAAATTATATTTTGATGAAAAAAATTTACATTATATATACTTTTATCAAGATCAGTTTGATAAAATGTACAGTTTATCCAAAAAGGCACTCTCTGCTTTATATGTCATTGACAAGTAATCTTTTACAACTATTGCAAATGAAGTCATAATATTATCAATAAAAATCTAAAAAGAATAGCAAACAATGCCCATCACGGTTCCACAGACCAACTGCCTAAAACTCAAAGAGATTCACTGTGTAATAGAAGAATAAGAAATCAGCAAATATTGTATTTGTAAAGCCAGGTTATTTTTGCTTTTATACTAAAAAGTTAACGTAACTTACTTGGATAGATCATCAAAAAAGTTCATACAGTAAACTGACATTAAACCCGTTTTTCTTTTTGCAAGTTTCAGTCACCAGAGTTGGCCTACAGGTAGATTTCTTATGACAGCATTACTAAAGGTGATCTTATGTAACATAATATTAATGCAAGGGCAATTAAATGTTGATTATGCTTACATGTGCGCTACACTGTACTTGTCCCTGCTGGGTCAGATTTGAATAAATATGACCTTATAAAGACTCATCGCTCTCTCTCAACACCTCTTTCTGGTAGATGACAAGCAAAGCAGTTCACCTGTAACCACAGAGTTGTAGCTACAACTGTAGAACTGTAGAGAAACGACAGTGTGTGTTAAAGGAAACTGCCAGATGTGAATGTTTGTACTGTAATTGCACAGATGTGACACAAGTTGTTGTCTTCTTGTTGTATTCCTAAAAATTACAAAATAATGTTCATAATAAAGACATTTAGGATTTAGTCACTTTTTTAATATCTCTGCAGTTTTTATTTAAAAAAAGTTTTTATTTTCTCTTCATGAACAGGAATTAGGACCAAGGTTGTGGATGTGACTAAGAAGGACCAAGTGGAAGCCCTGGCAAAGGAACATGAGCATGTAGATGTGCTGTTCAACGTTGCTGGGTACTTTTTCCTATCTTTCTTTTTTTTTTCAGAAAATCTCATAATTCAGCAAGGCACTATTTTAAGTCTGCACAACATACCACATTGTTGTACATATATATGCATGGGCAAATCAGCTGAAAACAGCCTAAAAAATGCACTATTTACCATTTACTCTGAGAAATATTTGACAAAAACAAAACAAAACAAAAAACTAAGTGCAAAAACACTCAAAGATGTTTTTGAAGACTGTTTTTAAAAAAGATAATTTCAATACATCAGGCAGACAAGGAAGTCAGAAAATGTGTTTTGTCTCTAAATGAGATTTGTTGACAAAAAAAAAGGTGTCAGTCGATTCTTTTTGACATACATATTAGTTCTCCTTGTATTACCAATATGCTGTCTCCTCAATAAGCATGTTTATCCATCTCCTGCTTAACTTTATTTCCAAAATCCTTGTACCTTGGGGTTAAACCTCTACTTGACCTTCTGTCAATCTCCTTAAGAAAGGTCTCTAAGTGGACCACCTTAGGGTCCAGAAAAATGTTGTAGGGCTTAACCCAGAATTATTATTTATTTATTTTTTTTATGTTTAAAAATCAGTGTGTCATATTGATATCTTATGCTCTTTTGTTTAATTTTGATTGGGAAATTTCACCTCTTGGATAAAGCTTATTTTTTATGATAAAATTAAATGTAATGCGACTATATTTGCTCATTTCTCTCCCGTCTACAGGTTTGTGCACCATGGAACCATCTTGGACTGCGAAGAGGCCGACTGGGACTTCACAATGAACGTGAACATCCGCAGCATGTACCTCATGTGCAAGGCTTTCTTGCCTAAGGTGACCTTTGCCCACTTTACCAAATGCTTAACACTGTTTATCCTGTTGTTGAGAGAATGAAAAAAGGTGCTGCTACGAATTGAGCGACATATGCTTATATTTTGTACTCATCCTTGTTCCGCTGGGATTAGCTGTATTACTCTGAGCCTGTGCCATGATGGGCGGTGACTACACAGTCGCTAATCCAGCTTTAGCCTCAAGCTAACAAAACTGGCTCAATGTGGAAGTTTAGCTGTGATGTCAGCACATTTTCAATTTTTTTTGTAATGAAAAATGAAACCCGAGGCTGTTTCATAATTTTAGCCTTCGTTTATACCAATTATATTTTTCCTAAATGCCATCCTCTTAATTTATTGTTATTTTAGATGTTGGCAAAGAAGTCAGGAAATATCATTAACATGGCCTCTGTTGCATCTAGCATAAAAGGTAAATGAACTTCCACGTCTTTTCACTTTAGATGACTGCATTTCAAATATCATGCCTAATTAAAGGGACATTAAGTCATTGAAGTATGACCACGTTCATTGTAATCCTCTTATCTCAGATGCTTGCTTTGCGTGTGTGTGTGTCTATGTGTGGGTGACGTGTGTTTCCTCGACGTCGGCAGGTGTCGTGAACCGGTGTGTCTATAGTACCTCAAAGGCTGCAGTGATTGGGCTCACCAAATCTATAGCAGCCGATTTCATTGACAAAGGCATTCGTTGTAACTGTGTTTGTCCTGGTAAGTATAGAGATTTGCTCAGCAAAATAAAACCATATCTATTACTGTGTCCTTATTCTTTTTGCAAGTGCTACTCAAGGTTACTAGCTTTTTTTAATACAAGACGTATACTGTAGATATCTTCAAAAACAAAACTGAACTGGTATTTTGAAAAAAACAGAACTGAAGGGCTTTTCTTGTTTGAGGACAAATTTCAGAGATACACAAGCCTTGAGTGTTTCCTTTCTGAGCCAGTCTAAATAACAGCTGGGCAAATTCATCAGGCTTTTACTTGCACAGCAGACCTGGACTGAATACAGTCATACCTATTTGGCAATCACAATCTCCCAGAGAGTCACAGGCTATCTATATTTCTCTGTGTGTGTGTGCTTCTGTCTAAGTTTATATGGGTAAACAGATTAAAAAAAGAAATAAAAAATTTAAGGTTTGATTGTATATTTTTCTCAGGTACTGTTGATACTCCATCACTGAGGGGCAGGATCCAGGCCCAACCTGACCCAGAGCAGGTATGGTGCTCTGTGCGCTGTCATTTTTCTCCATTCTTAACCTGACAGTAATGTCTGCATGAGTTATTTAATAGGTACATCTTATCTTTGTTTCACAAGAAGAAATCCTGATGGCTGGGTAATAAAGGTAATGAACGCTGCAATTAAAATTCTAGCTCTCTCTCTATCTTTAACCCCTCAGGCATATAAGGATTTCATGGCAAGGCAGAAAACTGGCAGAATGTGCACAGCTGAAGAGGTGGCGTACCTGTGTGTATACCTGGCCTCAGATGAGGTGAGTGCCTGCATATAATGGAACATTGTGATACATGTGTTATGTGGTACAGTGTATGAACAGTCAGGCAGAGTATGCAGGACTGTAGCTGCTGTTAAGGACAAGGAGGTCCAGGTGTCTGTGTTTGTTCTAGAAGTTTAAGGGGTTTTGCAGCCTAGTGGGGCTAACATTAAATGCCGGATACTGGTGGATAATTTAAAGGATGATTGTGTTATATTTTTAGACCTATTACAATTAAATTCAACTTTTTTAGGGCAAGTAAATAAATAAAACATGAATTTAAAAAAAAATCTAGGACTCACTAGAATTTTGCCCCTGGAAGTGCGAAGGAGGCTTTGTAACTAAATCTAAATGTTGTAAATCCCTGTGATGGGGGAAAAAAAGTTAGGGACAGAAAAAGTTTTTAAAGTTTTAAATTATCAACTTATGCTGTCTGATAATTCATTTCAAGAGGGAAGAGCTACTCATATCTAATGAACATGTGAACTCATATCTTCAGAATTTCTACAATCATGGTGACGTCCCTGAGTGTATGCTTGCTTAACCTAAACGTAAATGTTAAATATTCATGACTTGACTGTATTACATAGCTTAAAAGCAGACAGTTATTGTGAAATGGTCTGTTCTTAAATCATATCCCAGTGATTTAATGTTTTGTAACTCCCTCACAGTCTGCCTATGTGACTGGCACAGAGCAAATCATCGATGGAGGATGGAGACTTTGAGAAAACTGTGACAAGCTCATCCTGACAGCAGTGGAGGCATGTGCTTCACTTCTCAATTTTACTCAAAATACAGTGCAAAAGAATTTACTAGATCATTTTTATAAAAAATTATTTTGAATTTTATGCTGATTGTGTTTGAAACATGTTTTTAACTTAAATCTGTAGGCTGCAAAATATTAATTTGTTGATTGATACTGTAGAGAAGGAACAATATACAATTTGTAACTTAAAACAATAATAAGACAAATCCTTTGTTAAATGTTTTGAAAAGCAATATGTACAATTTTTGTATGTGATTAAAACATCTTTACCAGAGGCCTCGTGTGTCTTCACTTTAATCTAAAACTTCCCTCCCAACTGAGCACTCCTGTGCGCGGTACATGCAGTACTTGCTTGGCCATCACTAATCCGCCTGATTCCCATTTCCCAGCTGGTCTATTTGCCACGGAGCTGCCAGAAACGCTGCCACTGACAGGCGATGACAATGTTTACGATATGAGGTGAGCTGCTTTTTCTTTAATGATTTCTAACGCTTTATGTAGACGTATGTATAAAAGGGGGTCATGACTTCGGTAACGTAGCGTCCTGGGGACTGTGTTGAGTTCACTGACAGCTGTTGGTAGGACGCACACTGACAGCTACTGACAGTGAATCCAATGTCGGACAACAGTTCCTCTATTCGCGAAATTTGATGACTGTACTGGAATTAGGAAAACTAGATGGTTAAATCGAGCCTTATTTTATTCAACAAAGTTAGTCGTTGAAAGTGCCTGTGTCGACTCAGCGTTTACAGTCTTTTAGATGGTTTAACGTTGACGTTAGCTACGTAAGGGTAGCGATGGCACCGGGATGCCCACCCATTTATCTTAAGGCTCGAGAGAGTTTTTATTTCGAGGCGGTTCTTAGTTAAATGGCATGCTAATGTATCATTGAATGAAGAAATACATAAATTGTTAGTAACCAACGTTGATAAACGGCTCATACTCAAAGTGCACGTCCATGTCCGATAATGGGTCCATCGGTATGGTTTACCGCGAGGCGTAGACATGCCTCCTCTCAAGCTAATTACAGTAGCTATGGCTCCCGTTGCGAGTCTCTTTACGTACGTACAATAAACCAAACTCAAGCATAGCCTCAAACATTTGCTTTGATTGGCTGGCTACCGACACCAGTTGGATGGGTTTGATGTTGGCAGTTGCTAGTTACCTCTAACCTACTTGCCATAGGATCTGCAGTAACGTACTTCAGCTAACGCTAGCTAGATGTGCCATATGGTCGAGCTGTAAGCATTGATTAGTGTGGTCTGTTCACAATTGGATTAACTAACGTCTGTTGCAATAAGTATCTGTCAAAACATTGTAGTAGCGTTAGTTTAATTTAAATGACCTTTCATTGTTTGTGTGTGTGTGTGTTACATGGCTTGCACTAAAGCTTTTAATTTACAGCGCAGGTTGAAGTATTTTCCCAAAGTATTAAGTTGCAGCTCAATTACTTTATATTAGTGCGCCATGTTGTCATGTTCACTTAGCTGCAGCCACACAGTGGGCAGCACGTGGCCAACTTTAGCCTCATATGTCCTAATGTTGACAGAAATCATGTGGCTTGAAGCCCGGATGGTTTGTCTTTCCCACATTAACTCCTCCTGGTCATGCTTATTATAGTATCTGTTAAAGTAAGCAAAACTTATCATTTCATGCTGATTTCCACACCCATGCCAACATAATTGTACTGCCTTATCAAATGCATATCATTTGTTTTTCTTTTGATAAAACCGTGTTGTATGAACAGGAGCCTGGGATCTTGGCTGGACTCATTGACACAGAAGTGAAGGAACTGCCCATCAATGGCCAACCCCACCCCTGGGCTTGATGTACTGTAAAAGAGAAGCAAGTGAACCAGATATACTGTAGCTGATTGCGATGGAGGACACCCAAGCCAAACCTGTTACCCCTGAGCCCAGCCCAGCACCCAGCCCGGCACCCAGTCCAGTACCCAGTCCAGCACCAAGCCCGCTGCTAGACAGAATTGCTTTACCTGCAGCAAACCATGTGGAGGTATTGTATTTCGTATTTTGTGTTTCCCTGAATACGATATCTTTGCAATTTTTTCTGCACACAGATGTTTAGGTCTGCCTGCGCTTTACTGTCTCTCCTATAAAGCTGCTGTTTTTTATTACCAGTAAGTTTTTATATACAATCCTACAAGCCTGTAAAGTAGTTTTTTGCCTCAGATAATTCATTCGTTTCTGTAATCCTAGAGTGAGAATTGATTAAAAGGCAACAAGATGCAAAGTCAAAAATTGTAGCATTTTTGCAAGCTAAATTTGACAAAGAGACTGTTCTGAGAGTCATGGTTAACGTTTTCTAGGGTAAGTTCATGTCCTCACTTTATTATTCCTTAAGGAAGCTGTAATCTACTGTTATCACGTACCTCTGTGGCACCAGAACTGATAGGACACGACACTACACTTTTGTACCTGTAGTTAAAGAGTTTGAGACAAGCTGCTTGTTTTCTAGTTAATTTACAAGCAGTTCATTCATATTTTAATGTGTGACACCTTAGATATGGTGTTCTGTACATGGTGTCTTATTTATGTTGATTGTTGAACTACTTGTTCAGTGCAATATATTCGTAAATATTTACTGCTGTCAATGTTCATTATAAGGCATCAAACACAAGATTTTTTTTTCAGTTATATATAAATTTAAAACTGACCTGTTTTGTCACACATTCTGATTCTTCTATAGCACCTGAATGTAAACCAGATCCAGGTGGTGGTACGACGGTGCTCCACCCCAAATGTGACAGAGGAGACCACCTATTTTATTCCTCGAAACCCTGTGGTTGATGCTGGTACCAACACAGACCCCCCTGTGGTCTGCTGCCCTTTACTCCGCAGATTTTGCCCATGCCCACCAAGAGGCCTTTTTGCCTCTCTCATTACTAAAGGTAAGAATGTGGGGACTCAAGTTGGCTCAGTGTTTTATTGCCCAGTAAGTATGTTGAATGTCAGTCCTGTCTTTTAAAGCAAGGGAACAAAAAATATAAATTATATGAGTGTCTTGTAAATGTGGAACCATCGAAAAAATGTAGCCATGTTAAAGAGAAATACAAAGTTAAATACACATACAGCCAGTAATACTTGAATTTATGTTCACATTACACAACGCCGACATAGACAGTCATACAGTGTGACCTTTTAGTTGCAACACATTTGTAACACCAATAAAATTATGATAAAGTTATTGTGGTAGGTTTCATAATACTCTAACATCTGTCCCTTCTGTCTTCTCCAGTCCTTCTGGCAGCTGTGCTCTTTGGAGCCGTGTGGTCCATCACAGAGGATGAATGTCTTCCAGGAGGCAACCTGTTTGGCATCACAATCCTCTTCATTTGTGCACTACTCGGAGGCAAATTGGTTGCCCTCATCCGTCTGCCCAAACTTCCACCATTCCCACCACTTCTTGGTAAGGCTATTCATTTAGTGGTTGAGTTTTTTTTTTTTTTGCTGTAGTGTGTTTATAAAAGCCCTTTTTTAATTGGAGAAACAGACATCTTCACTACAGTGTTAACAGAACACATCATCTTCTGGTGTCTGTGTGATGTTTGCTTTTTTGACCCAGGAAATGCCTGCCATATTATTGTTCAAACAATCAAATTACATTAAGGCTAAACTATGAAATTGTCATATACCATTCTTCAGCATAAATCAGGAGGTATATCTAAGAGGTCAGAAAAAGGCAGGTTGAGATGGTGATGGGTGCAATGTCCTGTCATGACATTACCCTCCATTATCCAAATGTCTTGCTTTTTCTCTTTAGTCTGCAACACAGGCATAAACCATAGGCATAGCATAGCACTTGCGTAAGCTAACAGCTTACGTCAGCTGTCTCCAGTTTGCTGCTGTTATCTGATTATTGCAATGGTGACAGCATTACATTGTAAGCTCTGTATGCACAGCACAGAGAAGTGTATTTGCCAGAGCTGACTAATGCCAATATTAGTACAAGTTTTTTTTAAATACAAGTTTTTCAAATGAGACTTGTATCTGTCTGTTTTATGCGTCAGTAGGAACACTTAAAAAGTCTTTTGGAAGAATTTAATTTACATAAACTGGTAAAGCAAAATTTAATGTTCTAATAAAAGTACTGCCAAAGTCATTTTGCTAGTCCAGCAGCTTATGCGTAGAGAAGAACACATCTCTAGGTCACAAATGTGTAAGTGTGGTGACATATGAAAAGGAAATCTAATGACTGACTCATGTCACCTTTGTCATTAACATGAAAATAAGACATGGGGTCAACAGAGGGTTCATGATTGACTAAAATGTCATGTCACTCACTTACTCCATTCTTAGGCAAGTCAAGCTTGTGCAACAGAGGCTTTTAGTTTTTTTAGTAGTATTTTGTCTGTGTTGATATTTAGTGTTTTGCTTTAATTAATTTGTACTGTCTGCATACATGATAATGTTGTAAAATCTTAATCTTGAAAATACTAGTCAATGATCATGCTGTTTCACAAAAGATATTGCTGGACATTTTAAGATTGATGAAAAGATGGTGGAGATTTATAACAAGTGGCAGTTGTTTAAAAATGTTACATAATGTAAATCATAGTGTTACAAATCTGAAAATGAAAATCATAAGCTACCAGCTGCACCCATAAAAAGATAAAAATCAAGGAAGCCGGAGCCGCGCCTTCCTTACAAATAACATCAAAACCTAGACTGAAGTTCAAATGAGATTGCTTTTAGAGTTTTTTCTCTCTAAACTTCTTTTTCCTGTGTATTACCCACAAAAAGGCTTTCCTTGCTTACCAGCTCAGTGTCTGTGTCTGTTTTTTTTAAATATTCCTTTACACCTACTGCCAGAAGAATTCCTCTATGATTATCTAATTGTATAATAACAATGATAAATTGTATGGTCAATGTAAAGGCTAAAGTGGAATTCTCTGTCCCCACTCTTGGACACTTTTTAATAGTATTTGTTCTGTGTTTTCCTCTTTCTCTTGTTGCATTAAAAAAAAAAACATTTAAGGACACATCTGAAGCGATAGTCATTAAGGTCTTGAATTGAGTGTAATTCGCACAGTTCTTAATAATATGTGTATTATTGTCATGGCAAATTTTTCTGTTATGTTACATGTTTTGAAAAAAGAAAAAGGCAGATGACTAAAGAACTGACAGTGAAGATTTGGATTTTGTTGAAACTTGATTTATTAGTCCTATAAGACAGTGAACACAGTGAGTCTCAGTGTCTCAAGTGTCCAACATAAGCTCTGTCAGTTCAAAAAGCAGCAGGTGATCCTTATTCTTGTTCTGTATCAGTGTGAGAGACGGTCCTGAAGGATCGTCTTTCCCTTCTCACACTCTCTGCTGTGCTGCAGGTATGCTGCTGATGGGATTCCTGCTGAAAAACATCCCAGTCATAAAAAATGGGGTGTACATTGACTTCAGATGGTCTGCATCACTGAGGAACATCGCTCTGGCCGTCATTCTGGCCAGAGCAGGTCTCGGTTTGGATCCCACGGTATGCTACATACGACTCCACTGTTGTGTTTGTTCAGTATCTGCACGAGAGGTGTTGATGGTAACAGTAATGTTTAAAAAAAGATAAATGCTGATATGATGTTTAAAATAGACATGTGGTACATGGTAATATTGTGTAAATAGTAAAATGCTTAGTAAAACATTCCCTTTCTTTTCATTTTTACTTTGTCACAGTAGGTGGTGGTAATGTGCCTTTTTGCTGGTTGCCAAATCGAACAATTCAATAATCATGTAGTGTAAATCTGATATCATAACTGTCCTAATCTGCACACAGGAACTTTTTGAGAGATATAATTATGATATACCGGTCCCATCTCTGTGCCTCTGACTCATCTCTAATTAGGTTTTAAATTACTGTTTAATCATAAGTTCTAAAAATTACGTAAAAATAACGACAAATCTCACTCTGCACTTCCTAAAGCCCAAAGTGATGTTTCAAATTGCTAAACTTATCTGACAAACATTCAAAAACTTAATTTCCATCAATATGAGAAGAGATAAAAAGGCAAATCTGAGCCTTGGAGGAGGCATAACCAGCTATTTCTGAATACTTTCACTTTAAAAAAATGGCCTTATTGGTTAACAGAAATGTTATAAAATCATTTTCTCTGTCAGTTTTCAGATTTTTCAGTTAATTAATCAACAAATCAGACAGTACTACTATCAGTCTCTCCAAAAGTTTATCTTCCCAAGTAATTGTAACAAACTCCTGATATGTGTGTGTGTATTTTCAGGCTCTAAAGAAACTAAAATCAGTGTGTATGCGTGTGGCAGCTGGGCCCTGCATCCTTGAGGCGTGCACCACTGCTCTGGTCTCTCACTTCCTCATGGGCCTGCCCTGGGTGTGGGGCTTCATCCTCGGGTAAATACAACACTACTTTCTTTCCCTCTATGCTTCCACTTTACATCTTCTACTCAAAAAAATCCTCTGTATTTATTGTCCACTACATCTAAGAAATATGAAAAAAAAACAATCCCTCTCTGAATGTTTCTTTTATTTCAACTCCTCGGAGCATAAGACAAATTATGTTTGAGCAGGCTGTTGAGCTCTCAGTGCTACAGCAGCCATTTACTCCCCTGAGGTGGCAGCAGACTGAAAAAGTCAAGTGTTAGGAAAAAGACATGTAAGCTCAAAGTTTGATGACAAAGTTTGATGAAGAAGATAAGTTACCATGTTCCCATGAAGCAGAGAATGGAAAACTTCCCTGAAAGCCACTAGATCATATTACAGCCTCTGATGTGAGGTCGGGAGACAGGACCAACACACGGACTGTTTAAACAAGATGAAGTAATGGTGGATGGTCCTTTCTGACCACTTACTGCGTTGTCCGCATTCATGTGCTGTCAGTTTTTGAAATGTAACTTGAGATGTCAGGCTTCCTTCATCTGATAGCCTCTTCCCCCTCTAAATATGCTGCTCATCAGTAGTTCAATGGTGGATGAGGGCCAGTACTGTATAAATATTTTTGCATTGCCCAACTCAAAAGTCAATTTTTGAGGCTAAAGGATGACATCAGGATTAAACAGGGATTTTCCATTCCTTTTTTTTTATTATTAAAGAAGGATTTTCAGTTAGCTTTTTTCCAAAGATTGGCAGCTGATTTTTTTTTTTTTTTTTTTTTAAATTATATTTTTTCGGGCTTTTACACCTTTATTGATAGGACAGCTGAGATATCGG
>JAQMCX010000043.1:9364957-9462755 GCA_029814765.1 Acanthurus leucopareius | reverse complement strand
TACACACACACACACACACACATATATATATATATATAAAATTAAAAAAAGCTAGGAACATGGGTAATCAGTTTTAGATGGGTGTAAAAGGGGCATTTATGAAGGGCTCTGTGGTTTAAAAGAGCATGGATCAAATTTCACCACTTTGTGAAACACATAATTGTATAAAGCATATCACTACATGGGCTCAGGAACAAACTTGATTCTAAACATAGTTTAGTTTTTATTTAAGTTTTTATGTTGTTTAGTTTTTGTCTGCATTAATGTTTTACACAGCGTCCCAACTTTTTGAGACTTGGAAAGTACATGGGTTGGTTTTATTTCTGCTTCTAAATCAATGTTCTATCAGCCATATTTAGTGTGAGACATGCATATGGTTTACATTTTTGTATATGTGGGTTTTGTCCCTGTCTATCATATTCACTGAAGCCACTATTTGCCCATTTTTATGACTGCATACAAGTAAACCATTTACGTTATCTGCGTAGGTCCTAAAAAGGTGGAAATTGTATATTTTAAAAGCAGTTTGGTTGGAGTGTCAAGTAACTGAGTGTACCGGCAGTATATCTTATAGTTTCACATGACATAGAACATGCAAAGACCAAAGACACGTCTTTAACTGTTCTGGTCTCAGAACAACATTTTTATCGCTTTGTGTTTGTGTTTTGCATATGTTTTACTCAAATATGTGTTAGCTGTATGTCTCAGTATGAGAAATTTACAATAACTCAGGACAAGATCAAAATTATTCACAATGCTGTCCTTTGGTTTATCCGCAGTGCTGCTAAAACTCTGAACAACTACTACACTCACCATAGTCGCTTACTGTACCATGAATGGTCAACAGTGGTCATGTCCAAATACAAAATATTAATGTAAACCCACCTTTTATAGTTTGTTTATGAAGGACAGTAGATTTTTCACATTTGGTACATGTTTGAATTTTTTTATTGCATATGTATGCAGTGTTATGTGTTTTGATTTGTTTGAAATTATTTACAGATTGTGATTTTAGTGATTATTTATAAATGAGACAAACATGACTGACCATTAGTTTTTTACCAAATATTCTTTGAACAATAAATGATAAAAAATATGCCAAGAATTGCCTTTGTTTTTAGTGTAGTTAGTCTTTGATGGCTGCAATTATATTCCCTTTGGTGTGCTTTGTTTAGTGCTGACTGGCAAATTGTTTGCATGCTAACGCTTAGCTAAAGATACAACCATGGTAAACATCAGCATACTAGCATTTTCATTGTAAGCATGAAAGTTTTTGTCAATGCCCTGTTTATAAGCAAAGCAGCCCCACTACAGTCCTGTTTTTTCTGTTTTCAACCTAAAAAAAAGTGATGTCTTCACATGAAGTGTTTCTCCAATTACATCAGTGAAAGAAGGCAATGACGCTCATGATCTGTTTACCAAAACTGGAGTCACTCAGCTTGAACATTCATTATTACATTTTAAATTTCATAAACATGATGAATAAATTCCAGCTATTTCTGACAAAAGTTCATATAGACATCATACAGACATTAAGGCCATATATTGATAAACATATTGATGTGTTAAAAAAGGAAATTCTCCAGCAGGAAGTCAACTATACATAGTAATTTTAAAGAAAGACAACAGCGTGAAAATGTTAAGCTGGCAAAGTCACACTCTCTGACCTCAAAAAGGCAGAGAGGTTAAACTGTACGAGTCAATGGTGCAGTGGTTTGAAATGCTTATTGGGAACAGAGAAGAGCAAAAAGTGTAAAACTCAGTGTTTAAAGGCTATGAACGAAATACATGTTGAGGGAAAAAAAAAATTAGCCTCCCATACACACAATAACTTATAAGAGAATATTTCACGCCCTCATAGTGTGGACACGTTAATATTTGGCACACAGACACTCTGACACAGGAGAAACAAAGGCCAACTGTCAAAAAACAGCAAAGAAGCTTCCAACTTTAAATGAAGAAAATGTTGTGTATAGGTTTGTTGAGTATTAAGCATATCTTTTAAACAGACATTGAAGTGGGAAAATAATGTTTTTCCCAATGGGTTCAGATTTTTGAAAGCCACCATAAAGTCACTGCACTATTTCAAGCTCTCAACCCTCTGAGTGGTCCCAATGATGAATTGTAATTTACTTGAAAAAACCATAAAGAATGGCCCAGAAAAACAAAACAAAACAGTGAAAACAGCTTTCACACAATCAGACGGTGGACATTTGTATTTTTAGATGTGTCAGGACCACTTCAAATAAATACTGAAGTTAATTTTCTGACCAACATAACAAATGACACCAAGGAGAGACAAAGTAAAGTAAAAAAAAAAACCAACCAAACAAACAAAAAAACAATACAAAACATACAAACAGACAACAAACTGTTAAGAAATGAAAACTAAAGGCTGGGGAAGTGAAAGGAAAACTCCCATCAGTGGTGGATTACAGTATCTTCTTTTTCAGTATGAGCGGTCCCACGTTGTCTCCAGTTAGCTCATTGTGCTTTAAGTGTGACTTGTCACAAACAGGAAACTAGAACAGGAAACATAGCATTAGCTGATCAGCTCGATACAGAACCACTCGACTCCTACTTATCCTAAATTATAAATATATCTACATAAACTGATCAATTTTGGGATACTAATTGTGAGAATGTGCATTTTATTTAGCAGTCTGTGTGAACACAAAAGTAACTACACCACTTGGCTGTCACAACACTTCGCTCTCTATGTATTTCACACAAACAGTGTTATCTCTATGAATAATTAGAGAAGGTCTAAATATAAAAAAAGCAACTTACAGTTTTGGAGCGCCAGCAGCGACAGTAGCACACATTTGCACTGTTCAGGTCCTCAATGTCTATCTCATTGACCACTTTAGGATTCTCCTTCTGGATCTTCAGGTTGATCAGGCTGTCCCTCTGCTTCTTCTTCTTAGGGAGGAATGGGCGAATGGTCAGGTAGCCCAGGAGGGCCAGGATACCCAGGAGAGGCAGCAACCGGAGCCACTCAGACACTGTAGACACGATACACACATTCACAAGTTAGCGAATATGAGAGGATAGCTAATAACACTGGCAGGTTTTTTGTATCTAATAGGGCTGTGTTGAATGTCATATTTTTGACATTTTAACTTCTATTGAGATTTTTCAACCCAGCTTTAAATGTCTGTTGTCACATTTCCCAGCATTCCAAAAATGTGAGTGTTCATTTTGCGTTACTTGCATAAGTTTGACAGCTAGATGATTTGAAGGTTGAGTTTTTGATCCCAAAATAAAAAAAAAACAAACAAAAAAAAACAAAAGCAAAGAAAACAGAAAACTTAAAGCTCTGCCTTCTACTAGAGAGTTCTGCCCTGAGCTCTCTAGTAGATGCAATCATCAGCAGCAGCTGCCTGCTGGTGTCAATACAATACTTACAGCCCTGTGATGGGAATGCCCAGCATCCCAGCACCTAATGTGGATGAATTTGAATGTCAATGTTCTAACCTTCAAAGCACTAAGTAAGCCTCTTATCTCAAGACGAGAGAAGGTAGAAGAAGTAACTGTAGTTTAGAAGAAGTAATTGGCTCTATGAAGTCATAGAGTTTTGTGTGCATTACTTGAATCTGAAACTTGAACTCTAAAATCTGAAACTTGAACTAAGAGTTGAACCAATTAGTTTATTTATCAATGTATCAACTAACTGAGAAATTCATCAGCGATTATTTTAATAATCATTTAATCACTTAAAGCCAGTTAATTCCAAGCTAGTTAAAAACTTTTTTATTTAAAGGATTTTCTGGTATTCTTTGATTTATATAAAAAGACCAAAACAAGTTATTAAAACATCACGTCAGGCTTAAGGGAAAATTTTATGGACTTTTTTTTTAAACTTTCTGACACTTAATAAACAAAATGACTAATCCAGAATATAATTTATAATTAATATGAAATTAACCGTTAGTTTCAGTATTGATTCAGTTAACAAAGCAAACTTCAAATGTGAAAAATAATTACTCCAGTCTCTATCACTCTGACAGACTTCAATCACAACACACCACTGCTAGATAAGTTCATTCAACCTTTTTTTTGAAAGAAAGTAAACTAAATGAATTATTTTAATAGCAGATTTAGTTGAGTCTTCTTCTAATAAGGTGACTGCAGCACAAAAAAAAAAACAACAACAACAAAAAAACACTCATCTGGAGGACAAGTTCTCTTATATGTGTGTCTGAGTGTGCTGTCTCACACAAACAGCTATCAGGGGTAATGCCACACTGAGCCCAGAAAAGCACTCTGGGAAAACCCATCCTTCAGTCCATCGAACATGGAGAGGACAGACAGATGAAGCACAGTGAGGATTAACCACAGTTATGTAATTTTATTATAAGCTGCAAGAAGCCACTGTGGAAAAATTTCATAATACTATTATCGCAATTAAAATACTTTCACAGAACTGGTTTAGATGTCCAATGGGACACTGCTAATCCTTAATCTCTTTATTAGAGAATTATATTGGACTTGCAGGAGCACCTGATGAATCTTTCATCTAAACTGATGGACAAAGTTGCTCATTTATGAAAGAAAACACGATTTCGATAACGAGTTTTACCTCAGTCAACATTCGGCTAGAGACAAGCCTTATTATTTTATTTTCCATTATCACTTCAATCTTTTGTCTGTGTTTTTGGTTTGTAAAACTTCTCAAAGAGACACTCCACAAAAAGTTCATGTCAATGATCACAGAAACATTTCAGTGCTGCAGGGCTGGCCCACGTTTTTTTTAAAAAAGTTTTTGGGCTATTTTTAGGCAACATTTGATACTTTTCAAAGCTGTCTTTTGACCAAAAGGTCAAGTTGAAATGGACTTTCCCTGGTCCTCTGAACACTGCTGTACTTAACTTACTTTTACTTACATTGTTCACTTGTACTGAACTAGAAACTATGCGAACATTTTTATGGTTGAGTCATGTTATTACAGAATAACATAATTAATCAGCTTAAGTCTCATTTATTCATCTGGTGCAAGAGATTTCAAATGTGATAAGACATGATCAGCTCATAATGTGATGCAGGCAATGTTTTTTTGGTTTGTTTGTTTGTTTTTTAAGATAAGACAGATTAACAGAATTGATATGATGTAATTTTTTGTATGGGAAATTGCTCTGACCTTACTGTTCTGACCTAACACGGAGTCATAGCCCTGAAAATGTTTTGGTTGAATACTGATCCTGAAGTAGTCTGTGTGTTGAGACTGTATGTTACCTTTAGTCTGACACCAGCTGTCATGTCTGTGCATCTCCAAATGAATTAGCTGTTTACATATTGTGCTAGAGGTAAACGTAGCACCGGTTTTCCAAATAGTGGAATTGACAGGACACCACTTACACAGCAGAGGACAGGCTGCAACTATAAGATGCAGACAGTTTATGGTTAAGGTCAAAATTATGTCAATATTTAAACACACAAGCACTTAACTATTAGAGGGCTTGCTTCAGGCACTGTCTTAAGGTCATTACTGAGTTTGTATTGCTAATAGGAACAACAGTATAAACCGATTATAAGAACTGTAGGGGGAACTAAGAAGCACATGAGAACATAGCGGTGCTTTTGTCGGACACTGGCATGCAGAGAATGACTGTGACCGAGTTTTCGTTTGCTGCTAGCTTAAAGTATATTGCTATGCGCTGGTAAGTGTCCCCGATGAGTTGAGGAGTGATCTTCACAGGACAGTCAGAAGTGCAACACATCTGCAGTTCATTACCTGTTAACCTTGCAAATCCACCGATCGTCTCCGGAAGCGGAAGCTTTTTGAGGTAGGCTGGAAGCTGGACTTTTATTATCCTTGAAATAGTTTCTAAAACCATCTTGAATTGCTCAATGTGGCAGGTTTGTGTTTGACTTGGATAGTTCCTGGGATTCGTTCATGTCACTACGTTCACTTCTTAGCGCACCTTCTCACCGGTACGTAAACTGCTCGCGTGAAACTTGGAAAACAAGTGAATAAATGCGTAGCTGTTTTTGTGAATATACGTAACAACGACTTGTGACGGTGAAGCCCGTAACCAATCAGCGTTATAGGAGTTGGTGGCTCCTGATTGGATAACTCGAATTCAGAGGGAGGAAGGTGGTTTTTTGCCTACTTCGTGTGCACCTCGTAAACTTCGCTTTTAAAATGACGTAAAAAAGGTCAATTATCGAAATTTAGGTCAATTCACGAAAAAATGTTCCCTCCCAGAGTGGAAAAAAACAACAACTTTTGTTTTAGGTATCTCAGACCTAGCAGGGCTGGGCTATATGTCTTTTTTTCCTAAAGTTATTGTGCGATGATAGAGATTTGACAAGTTTTACAGTTTAACACACTATTATACCTGTGGAGCTATCCAATCCAATCATTATCACTGGCTGTAGAATGGGAGGTAATACTGCTACCGAAGTTTTGCATCAGTTAGAGAGGGTTTATTTGACAGGAATGATAATTTATTTAGATTAGCCTACAGTTTAGCCTGCATGTGTTTTTATGTTTGAGTTTTGGGAAATTTTCAATAAAAAATTTGAATAGCCTATACAGTAATATAGTAATATATATTAAAAAAAACAGCTATCATATTTAGGGTTCTATCCATGTATTGACCTCTAAAAATATGGATAAAAACAAGATTGTCACTATGTTTTTTTTAACAGTGAGGGGAAACAGCAAAACATAACAGGTGCGACTGAACAGGTACAGTAACATGGTTTTATCCATAATGTAAATATACTGATATCTGGTAGCCCACAGTCCATTACTTGATGAGAGAAAAATGCCTTGAAGTCACTGATGGGTAATTGTTGCAATTATGGTTTCAGATCTAAAGTTCCTATTCCAAAGGAGCAGTCTTTGAAAGCGTGGTTTTATTTGTAAGGCCCTGCTAATTATATGTAATTATGGAAGGGGGCTATTTGTGAGTATTGTGATTAAGTCTTACTTGCAAAAATGTATCTCAGTGTCAGACCAAATTGAATATCCAGTGAGGTAAAAGGAAAAACTCAGTAAGCACTGCTACGAAAGAGGAATGCACACTTCAATTAAAATGAATCAATTAGAGCAATGAACCAGGCTTCTCAGATTCCTCATAAATTTGCACTATCCCAAGAGAAAAATTTTTCCATTTAGTAAAAGTTACATGTCACATTCTTTAAATAAGTTCTTGCACAAATATTAGTCTATATAAAAATGACTTTTGGTGATTAAACAGCATGTTAGTACTGCAAATTAATTTGATTTTGACACATAAATAGTAATATTGTTAGCTAAAGTCTAATTGATCTAAAAGTAAGTAATTTCTAAAAACGGTCCTATTTACAGTAATACAATATATGAGATGTACTTAGCCACCACATTAACACTTACTTTTACGTAAAATATCAATAGTACAGTCAGCTGACATGGTTAACTATATTCCTGGCAAGAGAGTCCTCTTCTCTTTAAAAACTCACATTCATCACATGTTATAACTTGTTCACAAGAGGAGGTACCATTAAAAAATACAGCACCTCTTCAGTTAATGTCACCCGGGTTCAGTGCTTCAGTAACCTATCCTACAACAGATTGATCATTTCATGCAGTTTATTGGATCTAAATAAGCTTCCCACATTGTTTCATTACTTCTCTGTGGTAAAAACACAAATTGTAATTGTTTTTCCTCTGAGAGCTTTGTGGTTACTCAAAGCCATCATGAAAAATAATTTTGTTCATTATACTTGAATTTCACACAGGTTTAGAAATCTAAAGAGAGGTTATTGAGATTCTGAGCAGAAGCCACATTTTAGGGACATTTCAACTAGCCTACTATGATAAAGAGCAACTGTGGCCAACTCAAATTACCCTAATATTTTTAATCCATCACTGTTGCCTTTTGTGAGTAGTCCCTGAAGATACTTTTATAAAAGGCATGAAATAATCCAAAAAAGAATGGAAAGTTAAAACGTAATGGCTTATAGTAAGTTATGAAAGGTTTTAAAAGTTGGCCCTGAATTAAGATCTTTTTATTTCTGCTGTTTCCAAGGTCAAAAATTAACTTTCAAACTTATATTTTAGCAAAGGGCAATCAGGGGAACATTTAACCTACTGAAATTATACATGTGGCTAACGCGCCCTCTATCGTTAGCATGGTTTTCACCACGCACCCTGTAGAGAACTGCAATGCCCAGAGTTCATTGCGACTCGAAGTAGCCCAATATTTCGCCTGTATTAATGCCCGTTTGTGTCTCCTGTATCAATACATAGCACACAGGAAAAGCTCATCAAACTTCAGTTATAAATGAAAACATTTATCCATTAAAAACTTTTTTAGGAAACTGGAAGAATGTTTTCCAGCTAATAAGATTACTCTAATTCCATGGGGATATTTGTAGTCAGCTAAATTCCTTGTGTCAGGTCCTGAGCCTCCGGTGTCATTGGTGAATGACCGAAGATGTCTCACAGCAGGTTGTTTGCAAGGCTGCTTTGTAAGTATTTGGTTTATTAAATTTTCACAACTTGGTTGGTTTGACAGTTGAGTTTATGTAACATAGGTATTCTCATTGGCACGAAGTTGTACATTTGCTGGGGTTCGCAGGCTCATATTATTTTGCAGTGGCTAGCAAAACTCCCCTTGGTTGGCTGTCAGGTCTCTTCCAGGCTAGCAACATTAGTCTGCCTACTGCCTGTGTTTCTGTAGTTCAATGTCAGTTAGCCAGCGAGCTAGCTAGCTCTTCGCTAACGTCCAAGTCAAATCTAACCTTAACTCCTCTGCCAACCCTGTCCTAGCAGCAAGTGTTGACCCTTGACCTTTCGTGACTTCTCGACTAAATGTAGCGAGGGTATTTACTCTGCTCAAGTTGTAATTGCTAGAGTAGCTCATGTTAAGCTTCCACATTGGATTGGAAGCAGCTAAATAAGTTGTTCAGTATGCCTGCAGCGTGCATGCTTGCAATGCTTACAATTTCAAAGAAATGACATCAAAGTTCATATAGTACATTGATAAGACTACGCATGACGTCGCTCGGTTCCTAAGATATTAATAGGATAATATAGTGGCTGTCACATTGTTCGAACATTTAGCTTGAGTGACCGTTGTTTACTGTCATTGAGAGGTTGTGTCCGATTGGAGCAGTGACCACAAGACCAAAGTTCAGTGATTGTTAGTGAATGCCAGTGGTTTCCTTTCATAAGTCTCTGTTTCGATTGCTTGCATGTAAAATCAACATATTATTTTGTTAAATCTTAACAGAAGTTATGTATTCTCAAACAACTTAGTTACTTTCAATACCATCTATTTTTTTGTTCCTTAAAGTTTTCTTAGTAGGTATCACTTTATTTGATACCTTTTTCAGTCAGAGTTGAAGCCCGCTCACCCACCATGTAATTTAGAATAAATCAAACAAAACTGATAACAAAAAATCAAGTTTTTGGAGTAGTTCACTGAAAGGTGACCATTAGTTTGGGTGTAGCATTCAGTGTTTCATCTAAATCATTGAGGTAACGGTTTCAGTTCATCAGTTTCTGGAGCACAGTCTCTAAATAAGTTGTTTTATTGCTTTATGGTCAAACATTCACAAAGGTAATTCCACCTTTATGTAAAATAAAATACTTAACCAAACTTAACTTTACTAGCTTAAGTTAAAAATTAAATTGTCAACTGCAAGTAGAATGATTTTCCCTGATCAAATGCAGAGAGTAACACATAGATGTGCGTGAAAATGTACAGAGGGAAAGAGAAACTTCAATGATTTTATTTGTATGAAACTGTATTGATGTTAGCTGAAACTTTTGTGTAAAAAGTTACTTTGTCAAAGGTACTGTTTGCTCATAGTGCAGCATGTTGTCAGATGTACTTGTAAGATAAGGTAATGCTGTCATATGGCATCTGCAGTATTTGTCAAATCTGTTGTCTCAGTAGTTGTAAAACTGCTTCTCACCTGCTCTTTGACCTGAATGTGTCTTACTATGTAGTACAGCAAGATCTTACAGCAAGGTCTAAGTCTGGGATTTAGTAACAACTTTCTTCAGCTGCTGAAAATTGCTTCGATAAGATGTGGGACTGAACTGAACCACACAGTAAACGTAATCTGGAAGGACAAAACACTGAGCTAAAAGAGTCTAGGGTTTACAGAACTCTGGAGTTTTCCGTGCCTTTGTCACTACAACTGTCTCATTTCATGACTACATGAAATGAGACAGTCATATGTCAGTGTATAAATTACAATTAAATGCAGCATTAAATACTGGTTAATTTTAGCTGTATACAAAATATGCTTTACCATTCTTTCAAAACCGATCACTACATCATATCACAATACAATATCATGACCAGGGGTCTATTAAATTATAGTACAGCAACTTCAGTCAGTCAGTGCAATCAGACAAAATCGGTTCTTCATGTGTTTTTTTCAGTGGTTGACATCATAACGGCTCCATAGCAGAGGCAACTATCTCAATAAATTTATAAATGTTCAGCGTACACCTTAAACAACCTAGAAAATCTTTGGTCAAAGGTGCAGTTAACGTCAGCTGAAAAGATGAAATTGTTGCTCAGCAACAGATAAATTACTCTGTAAGAAATAAATGCCAAAACACTACTAGCTCCCACGAAAAAAGTGAATAGATAGTCTTCATTATAACCTCAACCTTTTATTATTTACTGCAAAAAGAGATTGGTCGAGTTCTCTTCATTTAAAAACCATCTTTAAATCCAGTATATCTTTATATATTTGAACACCTTGATAAAATTCAGAAACATTTTACCTGCATGTAACAGTACAATTTTATTGTCCTTTTCAGTGAATTTCTTCATAATCTCACTTTTCATGACCAATACTGACCTGTTTATTAACATATTTTACTTAAAGTCAGTCTGCGTTGCCCCTCTTTCTCTTTACCCATTCAGTGCAGCAGAGTGGAGTGAGGCACTGTTATACAGGATCAAGAAAAAACCTCTACATTGACAAGAACACGAAGGTCATCTGCCAAGGTTTCACAGGGAAGCAGGTTTGTACTGCCCTTTTGTTACCATCAACACATTTTTTTTATTATTGCTTCACACATCAGATGAGGTAACTGTAATCTTGTTGTGAAACCTTGGTTTTCTCTTAATACATACACCCGTTCCTCATTCTTTATTTGTCGAAAGCTTCTCTGTATAAGTAAGATCACCAGAAGATATAGTTTATTATTTTTATCATGTATTAATATTGTCAATATTGTTTATGATTGGTTTTCACTTGTACATGTGTACATGTGGTTAAGCCTTTGGGGCTGTTGTACTAATTATGTCAAATTAGTTCATTAAATTTTGTTTTTTATATACCAAAGTCAAAAGTTTGTGCTGTAAGTCGCATAATGGAAAACTTCTGTTGCCTCAGATAGAGAAACAATAAGTCCTGCAGGATTCATTCATAAATGAAAGATATTTTTAAGGGACTTTTTGTTGCCTCTCTGATGGCAAACTGACATGTAGTGGGTGTGTAGAGAAAGTAAACTGAAGATGCATTTGTGGAGTTACAATACAGAAAAACAGTACTAGATCAATTTAAGTCTAAGTTTTTCAGCATTAAATGCATATTAAGAGTTTCAGGCAATGTGTAAAACTTTTAAAAGAAGAAATATTTAGTATTATTCATGTTAATATTCATAATCGGTGAAAATGCTAAAAAGTTGCTGAAAATGCTCTGACTCCAGGTTTTTTTTCCCCTGTGGCTACCCTTAGTCATTGATTTAGTCAATAGTAATAACTTTGTGCGGCAGCTTGTTGATCCTTCCAGTTATTTTTCAAGAGCAAGAAAAAGCTCAGGTGAATCACTTTGAACCATGTCCAGTCAAGGAGAATAAAAATCTTGGCAAGTCTGTTCAACAAGCGAGAAACGTGGGCTTTACAGATTTATATCCCTCCTCTGTCCTCACGCACACTCCATTTTTCATCCTCCATTCTCTCTTCAACATAATAAAAGGTTGTTAAATATAGTTCCAGTGAACACTCCGGGTAATTAGAAAAGGATGAGAAATGAAGCGAGTGCTATTGAGTGCACATTGTGGTGTCTTTCTGGCCTGATAAGAAAGCAATTTTTCAAATTTATTGTCCCAACATTTGCGATAATTATGTCTAGCAAAAAATGGCAAAGTAGGCAAAAGAAGGAGTATATTACAATTTGGAATAAAGTGCTGATTCATGGCTTCTAATTCCTCTTAATAGGCTAGTTAATTTAAACAAAAAGGTCATATATTTTAACTTGTAGCTATGACCTTTGGCTACTCTATGTGCATTTGTTTCAGCATCTTCGGTTATAATTAACAGGCTACAGTCTGATAGGATTTGTTCAGCAGAAAATCAATTTGCCTTGATGCACAAATTATCTTGGGAGTAAAACTGAGATTCACTTACAAGGTTTTACTTTCCAAAATATGTCCTTTCCCCCCTCAGTGTCATTGCTGCTTTATTTTGTTTGTCATTTTTAAGAAGGGCATGCTGGTGATATTTGTACCAAACACAGAACGCCATGAACAGCAAGTAATAACAGAGATTACCAACACCCAAAATGCCTTCTTCACCTTCCTTTTTTAACCTCTGAATTCCCAGCTTCCAATTTTTCCCTGTTGTAGTTAAAAGAAACAGTAAAATGTATTGCATCCTCTCTGCGACTTTACAAGCATGGATTCATTCAAAATGACTGTGTGATTAACTTCTTCCCGTCTGCCACACTGAGTTCTTAAGTTCCTCACCTCCCCAGTACAGCATACGCCCAACAGATAATTGTAATTAACCAAAGAAACGGAAACCTGTCTATATATTAGTAATGATAGTCACATCATTGTGGCCATATAAAGTGCACATTTTCTACATGACGTCTGAAGATTTGATATTAAATAAGGAGAAATTCTAAAATTTAAAATACTAAATTAGATGTGTTTGTATTTGGCTGGTTGGTTAAAACAAATGAGCCGACCTTACGCAGGACACAAATAAAACCTTTCAGCCATGAGTGGTCCTTTACTGCCTTCATGGGAGTGACTTCATGTGGGATGTTTTCATAAACTATCTTTCTGTATTTTATAGGCAGTGTCAGAGAGCATTTGATTTGTTTTTCAAATGTTTTGCAAGAAGATTGAACTTAGCTCACATGATGGTTTATCTGTCAAGAAAATTTCGATTTCTTCTTATTAGATATATTTACCAGTAGCTGCATCCTCTGAAACAACCCAGCCTCTTCCCTGTATCCATCCCTTTACACAGCAGCACAGGTGATTAATCCTAGATGGCAGCATATTTCCTCCTTCATCTCTGTCTGTAATGATACCTCAAGGCTGATGCTACAGAAATGGCTGTATCCCACTTCATTACACACTCATATACATGCTGACTCCTCTTTCCTTATAGGGGACGTTTCACAGTCAGCAGGCTCTTGACTATGGTTCCCAGTTAGTTGGAGGTGTTTCCCCCGGCAAGGGTGGTAAGACACACCTTGGCCTGCCAGTCTTCAATTCAGTCAAGGAGGTAAGTATGACTCCCTATTACTTTGTATGTTGTCCCTTTTAAAATCTGTAGTAAATACATTGACAACAAAACCTGAAATATGTTATTTATATTTTTATCATATAAATCATATAATCAGCGAAAAAGGAAACTAAAACAACAATAAGCAGTGAAAAAAGTGAAACAAAATAACAACTACAGAGATAAACTGAAACTTAACTGAATTGCTTGGTTAAATAATATAGATTAATTTCAGTTTTAGTTTTTCTGCAGTAAGGTATCAGTTCATATATATCAATTTGCAATGCAATTTTGTAATGCTCAGTAACATGAAAGTTTAGCCTCTGCATACTTTACATACATAGAAAATATACAATTATTTGTAAGCATTTACTAGCACATTTTATACATGTATTTCCAACGTAAACGTGGCTTCAAATTGGATCAGTGTACCTAGCGCTAACAAAAACACACTGACTAAATGAAAACAGACTATGACAAACTTTAATTTTTAAAACAAGGCCTAAACTAGGAAACTAGAAGCCTTTCTAAAGTAAAATAAAAATTAATTTAGAAATGAATGCTAAAATAAGATTAGATATATACATATATATAAAATTCAGAACCACCGTTACTTTGGTATGCATTGGACGGATTTGCTGCGAGTATGTTGTGAAAGACTGAAACTTTCTAAATGATTTTAAAATAAACATTAGGTGGCACTATTTCATAACTTTAAAATCTCAATTTTTTGCTACACCACCAATGCCTTTGTTTCTTGCCTCAGGCAAGGGAGGGCACAGGGGCAGATGCCTCTGTGATTTATGTTCCTCCACCGTTCGCGGCAGCAGCCATCATTGAGGCCATCGACGCAGAGATGCCTCTGGTGGTGTGCATCACTGAGGGCATCCCCCAGCAGGACATGGTGAGAGTCAAACATAGACTCCTGCGCCAGAACACCACCCGCCTCATAGGCCCCAACTGCCCAGGAGTGATCAATGTAAGCTTACGCACACACACACACACACACACACACACACACACACACGCACACACGCACACACGCACACACACTCACTCTTACACACTCACAGAAAAACTGACACATTGTATTTCTTAAAAAGAAAAGAAGGTGCAAAGCTACTTTCTAGGATCTGGGTGGAGTTCAGATTTAATGCACTGATGCAGTTCAACCTTTTTAAACTGTGAATCCAAGTCAACTAAAGCCTTAAAAGAGCATAATTTAATTTTACTGATGTTTATTTCTTTTTTTCTGTTTTTTGTAAACAAAAAAAATAAAAATAAAAACTAAATCATAAATAATGTTAGTCATTTGGGTTGAATATCCAGTGTTTTTGTTTTGGGGATTCTAGGGTATTGCAAAATCTACACTTTGACAAAGACACATTTAAGAAATGGTAGTTACTCTTGAGAATTCTATTTTTTTTTTTTTGAATATTTATTTAATTTGTTTTGGTTTATTTGAAGCTTTTGGCATAGAAAAAAAATCTAAATAATATATTACAATGTCCTATGGAGAAATGCTTATCAACAGTAATGAAAACTCTGAAACTTGAGGCTTAGATCAAAGGTTGTGAAACTAGGAATGCAACGTTTCTAGTGATATTTAGTGAAAGCAGTTACTGTAAAAACCTTCATTGTGTGTAAGTTGCTCACAGAAAATGTTAAAATTAACAATTTATTATATTACAGCCCGGAGAATGCAAAATCGGGATCATGCCAGGCCACATTCACAAGAAAGGAAGGATTGGTGAGATTCCTTTTTTTTCCATAAAATTAAATCTTAAACTTTGAATTGTTCATATGGATTCTTAAGTGTTTCATTTTTGCATACAAACATAAGTTTCCATTTAAATGCTACATTTTATTTAAGGATGTTCACGTAATTACACCTGACACATTTGTGTCTATTTACTAATATTCATCTACTGACCGACTGCTGAACGATCTTGAAATAATAAGAAATATCTAGGACATGAAAAGTGTGAAAGGATAAAAACTTTATTTATACCTTTCTTTCCCAAGTTGAACTTATTTTTACAGCAACATACCTGAATCCTAGATTGAGCCTCTGCTGTTGACAGCTTGATAAGCAGTATGTGCTGCTGTTGACCAGTGAACCTTTACAAAATGGCTGTTTTAAAGTAATTCAACTGCCATCATTCCCGTCTTATGCGCAGACTGAACAGCTGTTGTGGAGCTGTGCTTTGATAGTGATGTCATTTGTTTCTGCTGTCATGATGAAACAACTCAGCCAAAGTGGGACAGACAATGACAGATACATTTTCTATAATCTTATCACCCTTGATTGGAGAAGTGTTTCAGTTGTGTAATTTTTTTTTTTTTTTTTTAAACCCTCTCTTTCAGGCATTGTGTCTAGATCGGGTACCCTGACTTATGAAGCTGTGCACCAAACTACACAAGTCGGCCTGGGCCAGTCACTCTGCGTTGGTAGGTTACCAATTACCTGTGACATATTGAATTTAAATGTCCACATAGCTTCAAGTTTATTCCTGACAATATTAAAACAAGCAGTTGGGACTGAAAGAACAAATTGATTCTTTGATCAGAGTGTATGGCATGGGTCGCTTGAAGAAGAATCTGAAGAGAATTTACTGAGAAGACTGAGTGTGTGTTGCATTAGGCTTGAAAACGGTAGTCACCTTGTAGCGGACTATTGACATAACAAGCCTGCATTACCTTTCAGCCTCATTGTGAATGTTGGTAAGACTCAAGACTGTTGAAGGCTGCTGTATATTTCTTAAGTTTGGTCTTCTCTGATTAGACAAGATAAAATCTCACATGAAAGTCTTATTGGACTTATTGGAAACAGGATGAATCTCAGATCCACCAAGTTCCCCTTGAACTTAAACTCCGCAGGTGCTGATCTGTTCCGGTTAGAAGCACAAACACTTTGTACTGAGAAACCCAATTCCTGATACTTGCCAAGGCTGTTCCTTTAATGATGTTGAATAGTCCAATGTGGTGGCCCAAATAAAAAATAAGACTCTTGTCCGCTTTGAAATTTCTATGTCCGTTGGGACAGGAATGAAATATGAGAAATGAAACATTGTTCTATATCACATCTTTGAAACAAAGAGGTTCAGAATGAAAATACCTCATTATAAAGTATTTGATGAATACCATTAAGAGGCCATGACATTCATAATGCATTCGTTCCATAAGTGCTTTTTAGCTGCCTCTTATTTTTTTGTTCATGTCTGTATGAATTGCAGGTAGAAAAGTAATTTCTCCAATTTCAAAGTGCAGATGTTAAAGTTCCCATTATTTGTTCATCCTGTTATTATCTTAATTCCTTTTTCACAGCCTTGTCTCTCTAACTGACTGATTTCTGCTGCAACTTCGCAACACATGCATACTCTTTATGCTCAGCCTGAAACTATGAGGTTATATGGAACAATGCTCCTTACTGTCCTCAATGGGGTTGGCCCCCTAAAAGTTGATGATCCTAATCATTAGTCAAGAAGACTTTGAGTCATCACTCATATTTTCCGTAGAATCACTGCATTTTGTCATTTTGCTGCATCATCTACACAATGCAGTGCAGGGGCTACAGCGTGGCAGCTTATAACCTTCACAAACCAAGTCCCAAAGTGACCAAAAAAAAAAGTGTGATCTAAGTCAAGCATGACGCTCTACGTGCAAGTGCATCTGAGTTCAGGGGCCACACAGAGTAAGAGCCCCAGCAAGGAGGGCTTATGCTGTTTGGCCTATTCTACTGTGAAATATTGTTGAAAAATGTTCAATAAGAGTATGAAAACGTACTCGTTTCAGCCATCAGAGCTACTGAAAGAACCAACATGACACAAACCCTAAAACTCACTATGATGCTAGCAGAGAAAAGTTACAAGGAAGTTAGGGCAGCAGTAGGGCTACAGTCTGTTAGCTGCTCCAATGCAGTCTACTTTATTAAAAAATTTTGGCAGTGTCGGCTAAATTACTTTTCAACCAAATGGTGGTACAACTTCCTTTCCTGCCATCTGCTGTGATTGACTCATCACAGACTCATCATTTGTCAGCAGCTAGGCAGGAGAGGTGCTCTGTAGTGCAACAGGATTTTGGGGCACAAGGGGATCCCATACAGAGGTCAGTGCGACATAGAACTATAAAAAGGAACTTACAGTTGAATCATCATGTTAACAGCTACGTCTGATACAGCTGACAAAAGACTGAGTTGAGTAAAACCCTGTTCTTCAAATCTGCATCTCACCAGCTTAACTTATTCATTTCTTTACATCAGCTGTTGTGGCCACATCATGCAGACATGTTTGTGATGATACCATTATATGATAGCAAAGATCAGCTGTTGGCAAGAAATTCTTTAAACAGGCTTATCTGCCACCATAAACTCTATATTCAAGGGCTATGAAACACCTAAATTAATCGAAAAACAACTCAGCGTCATTATTATTTAGACATTTTAATTATGGAGTGTCCTCTAGCCAGACTTCATAAAGCCAGTGTTGCAACAGTATTAAATACTGTAGAGTTCATCAGGGGGCTTTATTGGTGGCTCTGCTAGCAACTTCCTAAGTCTGAGCATGACCCAGGGGCTACAGCAAATTACATTTAATGCAATATTTAAACTCGCTGTCATCTTTGTTGCTGGTAATGTGGTTCTCTTGATTATTATTCATGTAATATTTTACTTGGTGTTGCCAGGTTTTTTTTTTTATGGTATGAATATAAATTTAGGCGGCAGTTTTGTCCATGAAGATTTGTCTTGTGGAGGTTTGCCCATGATTTTATAGATCATGGTGTCATTTTTCTGTAGAAATAATTTATAATAAATGATTATTGGTCCCCTGTGATTTGAAAGAGCTTTGTAATTCATGTTCCTTGGATATGAAAGGAAGACATTATTAAACTTACATGCAGAGATAACCGTGGATTGGGGCAGTTGTATTATTGAACAAACTTTGAAGCGACATCTAATTGAAAGTGAAAAATGCTGTTTCTGCTGCACAACTTTGGTCTACTTTTGTGTTATTTTTCTAGAATTCAGAGTTACTTATTTGCAATGGCTTTGGAAAGCTTTTTCTCGCCCTTTACTTTTTGCAAACCCACTGAGTTTAAGATTTAATTTAAAGCAGCTATAGGCCCTTTATTATTTTTATATTCATATGGATGACCAGACTACTTGAAGAGTCACTTGTTGCAACTGACCCAAAAGAATCAGTGCGACCCTGCAGCTCACCTCAGCAGTTTTAACACCATTGGGTCATTGTTTTGGTTTTATGCACCAGAACTATACTCTTTTGATTCACTTCCTAGACAAAAGTACTGTACTCATTGATGACTATCTGCTCAGCACCAAACTGCAGACAGTACAACTCTGAGACTAGCTGGTGAAAATAGTGTTAAGAACAAGAAATCTCCCTCGATGTTGTAGACGCGAAAAACAACCAAGAGAGGGGAGAAAATGTCTACTTAAATTTTCTAGGTTGCTAAAAACACTCCTTCAAATGGATTTTGATATCATAGTAATATAATGATTACTGTGTCACTGCTTATCTGTTGAAAGTGTAAATAGGCAGTAAGTACCAACAAGTTCTTATGACCTTGAAAAGGTACATCAGTGTTGATAGCCTGTTTTTCATGGCTTTCAATGGCTGAAAAGGTAATTGCAGTTTAAATAGATCAGGTGTCGCATTTCTCACAATTGATTCTACATGCAAAGCTGATCCCTCTTCACGTTTTTTACCTCAAAATTATCTGAAACTTGTAAAAAAAAAAATCCTCCTACAAAGCTTGCAAAAAGTGCAGAAGTCCAAATACTTGGAAACACAGTTTACTTACAACTAGCGGGGATGCATGCATATGCAGCAGCCTGTTGCTTCTTCAGACTTATTACTTTTTATAAAATGTTTATTTTCTCTTAATGCTGAAAATCTTAGTACCTATGAGAGAAATACACCCCTCAACATTGTAAAGGGAAGCATGGATTTAGATAAAAAAAGCAGCACATTTTTTGAGATGATCACTGCAGACAGCACCTTCTGACCACCGGGCCCGACCAGCCAGACGACACCAGAAGGAGAGAGAAGGTAGCCAGGATAGAAGCCATCAGCCCAGCTTGGACTTGGGACTGCTCCTGGCCAATGTCTGGTCACAGAAAATGAAATGGACAAAAAGGAACTTGTGCTGGCCACACAGCAGAATATGAGAGGCTGTTTTGCCTCTATAGTTATAGAGCTTTGTCTCCACCTTAACATCCCAGGTTAAGTTGTTGCATTCGATGTGCTCTGAGCCAACAGAGCCCAGAACTCTGGCAGGAAGAGGGAAGACAGGCAGTTTGTTTCACATCAGTGATGCTTGGTGCTCAAGCGAGTTAAAGCTGATGGACAGAGTTTCTCAAATGTTGAACTTTAACTGTGAAGATGCTGACCTCATTATCTTTACTATCTCATTGCTGATGTTCCCAGTGCACCAGATGCAGATTCGGAAAATGTACAGAATCATTTCCTGGGTGTAAAGGTCTACTAATGTATATGTATATATGTATGTAAATAACTGTATTCTGTTTTATCCTCTTTTATGGTATTGTATGAAGGACTACAAACTTTTAATCATTGTGTTACTCTGTGTTGCACATGGATGAATAAATTAGGATGAATTATCTCCTTTAACTCTACACATCTACTGAACACAAGTTGCTAATGAAGTTCACGTTTCATCCATAAAAGGAACAAAAGTTAAGAAATGGAAAACTCTTATTATTTATGAATTCTCATTTTGGAATCTCTACAGTGCAGTTAAATTTTGTGTTGTTTCGTCAAATGATTCAGACAGTGCAGAATGGTTTCAGGCAACCCCAGTGAACAGCTATGAAAACAGCCAGTGCTGTTGTGATGATCAGACTCAGTCAGGCATAAAACTGCTTCATATTCCACTCAACAGCCATGAGATCCTTCAATATTCACAGGAGGTTATCCTTTGAGATTCTTGAGTATACAACTAGTGTTTGCTTTGTCTCCTGCAAGGTATTGGCGGGGATCCATTCAATGGTACAAACTTCATAGACTGTCTGGAGGTGTTCCTGCAGGATCCCAAGACAGAGGGCATCATCCTTATTGGAGAAATCGGAGGCAATGCTGAGGAGAATGCAGCTGAGTTCCTTAAGCAACACAACTCTGTAAGAAAATGATACGGTGTACACCCATTATTTTACTCCACTCTCCTTTTTTCACACAGCTACTGCACTTCCATGTTGCGTCTATATTCATTAACCTAAATATTAATCCATTCCTGAGTTGACTTCCAGTCATGACCTCTGAAATCTATCAACTCGAGCAGACGGCGGAAACCATCATTTGCCCATAACAAAGTGAAACTATATGAAAGCGTTCCCTCTTTTTGGTCACAGCCGCAGGCTTTCTCCCTCACTTTTCTGTGTCTGTATGATAAAGACAGAGAGCGACAGATGGGGTGAGGCAGTGATTCAGAGGGCATGTTTTAGAAATCTGCAATGATGATGAGAAGTGAACCTTTGCTGATGCCTACATGTGATTTAGAGCAGCAGGGTGATGATTGGCTTACGTAGCCAAGTGGCTGAGAACCAGTAATTGACATTTTTAACTTCAGCAGGCCTGAGCTTGGCATTTGGCTTCTTGCAGATGACTTTTAATCTGTTAATTTTTCAGCGTGCATGTGTTTGTCTCCGTGTATGTGTGCATGCTTATGGTGCTCTCGAGCTGCGAAATGGACTTGATTTACCCTCGGCTGCTCTAATGCATGCAAATCTCCCGCTGGTGTCTCAGGAGAATAAATTCTCTTCACTCAACAAATATAGTACAAACACCACCTCCTCACCCACCCAATCACCCAGAATGTTGACAGCGAGGGACAGTTCAAATGAAACACATGCCTGACAAAACCCAGCAGAGCATGGGAGTAAGCTGCAAATCGTACAATGGTATAGTTTGGACCTTTCTTTTTAGTGGTAGAGAGGAGAACAAAGAAGTCTGGAGACAGTATATTGTCTTCAGAGCAAACTTTTCTTTATCGGAACAGATTTGAATTCAAGCAATCATTAAATTAACCATGGGTAGTTCACATATGTGTATATTGTATTGATGTGAAGAACAGACTTGCCTGTAAAGTGCAGCAGGTGAGCTCAGACAAAAATAAATGCTGCAAAATAGTGAACACTTAAACTTAATGATTGAGTTTGATGATCAGTAAGATTCATCCAGTTTATGAAATCTGCAGCACATCTGTTGTACAGAGAACCTTTCTGTATTTTAAATTTGATATGACTTTGCAGTCTTGACCTTGCAAGTAAAAGCTGTCAGCTTTCACAGCTTGATGGAAACTTTATTTTGCTTTCAGAGAACAAAAATAGAAAGAAAAAATTAACCTGCTGCAAAAGCAAATTGTGTTTCTTTTGTTTTAAATTGTAAATGGATTTTGAATTATCCATGACTAAATATACAACAGTCAAAGCTAAGGTTTGCTGAAAAACAACTCTCGTAAGTATTATTTATTAATATTTTAACTCTCAAAAAGCCAACTAATCAGGGCCATGTGGACTGTTTTGTTGTGGTTCATTTTATTGGACAGACATTGGCTCACCAACAAGCTGGTTTCAGACCTCTGAATCACCTCCCACTTGTCAGAATTGTTCGGCAAATTTTAAATAGGTCTGGTGATGTGCCCATGGAAGGCCATTTCTACAGGTAGGAGGAGAATCTGAACAATCTGAGCTTTTTGGGTAGGATTTAAAATTTTGATGCCAACTCCCTTGATAGCTTGACTGACCATGTGGCTACATCAATGAGGAAGAGCTACAGAAAAATATCTTCAGTAACGCAAAATGCATGAGAGTTGCAGCTGTAATGAATATTTTTTTTTTTTTTTTTAATTTATACATAAAGAAACAGCATTTTGCAGTTTGTTTGTAAGTTCTACCAAACTGGACATATTAAGGCCAAAATAAAAAAAAGGTCCATTTTAATGTTTGAATTGTTCATATGTGTTAAATATTTATAGGATTTTTTAATATTTATCAAATAGTGCAGAAACAGAAATAACACCAAAAGGTTAAGAAGCATTGATTTTAGTGTCCATCAGTGTTGCAGTTGACTTAATGCACACTGTTTATCCACTGACACCTTAATTCTGTAAAATTTAGGAGAACAACATCATACTTCCCCCTCGGTTCTGCTGGCTGACTTTATGGTGCAGGGTGTATTTCAGCGTTCATCCCTGCCAACATAACATGGTCTTAAAAGTCACCTGTATCAAAGGTCTGCCTATCATCAGCAGAG
The DNA here is from genome assembly GCA_029814765.1 of Acanthurus leucopareius. NCBI lineage: Eukaryota > Metazoa > Chordata > Actinopteri > Acanthuriformes > Acanthuridae > Acanthurus > Acanthurus leucopareius. The sequence continues at coordinate 9,439,984 of JAQMCX010000043.1, read as the reverse complement.
TTTCACAGGCTGTCTGGAGTCAGAAATAGCTTTTACACAGAGTAACCATGCTACAATTTGCTTCATGCATATCAAGTAGGTTGGAGAATTTGGCACCTAAGCTACCGTAAAGGTTTAGGTTTTTTTTTTTTTCTTTTCTATTTAAGTCAAGCCTGTCTCCACTGAGCTTAGCTAAACCCCTTGTAATTCTGTGGAAACAACAATGACAGCCGATGTAGGTTGCAGTCTGGAGGGGAGGTTAGAGAGGTGTTGGTGAGCTCCACGTGTACATGCACGTGCAAGTTTTATTCATGCCTACATATCATGTTAATAGTGGCGTTTTCAGTGTCTCAATTTGGCTTTTTTAAACCTGTTAATACAGCTCCTCAACTCGGAGCTGGCTACTTTGTGTTCACAGAACAAAGCCCTCCTCCAGCCGTGTTGACACTCAGAGGTGGGGGGCCCACCCTATTGGTCTCATTATTAGGGTAATATATCTGAACTGCTAACAGTAGAAGACAAAAGACGGGTAAAGTGAATGATAGTATGACTCCCCTCCCTGAATGCATTGTTAGTACTTAGTATCCAGGGAGGCAGGGATTAATAGAGTAATTAAACCCCTTTCGTTTGAGGTAGATTTAAGACTTGATTCACATGAGGCTGGTTTGTTTATTCAGAACGTGATTTGACTTCCGAATACTAAGTGGAGTTTGGTGCTAATTTGTTTTGTGCTTACAGTTTTCAACACATGGAACAGATGCTTGCAACATATTTAGAGCACTTAAAAGTGATATTCCCTCTCTCTTCATTTCCCTGCTAACTGTACAAGTGCTAATGTCTCATTAGTGGTGCATTTCTAGCCAAGGTCCTCAACATTTCCCTGGCTGATATACATCCTGCTAGTCTCAATTATCAAGAGTCATCTCCAGTTTATATTAGTGACTGCCATCTTGTTCCTGCCAGTGTCAGCTTTGAATTTGGAGCTGAAATGGCAGCAGAAGTGGGTGTCTTTGAAGGACCTCGCTGTATTGCCTTGGCTGTTGAACATGTCACATTCACTCTCTGAAAGGAACCTGCCAGATGAGCCATAGCCTTTGTTGAGAGCCCAAGACTAAATACGTGTGTGCGTGCGCACAAAGCCGTCCTCTACAATTATGTTGTTATTCCAAAGTATGAAATATTAGCTGTGGTACATGCACACGCACACACACGCGCACCCACACACACTGTGTGCCTCTTGCAGGTTATGATGTTATTGCTGAAGATGAAATATTAGCTCTCTTCACCTTGGAAATGATCTTAACTGTGAACGTAACATCCATCAGTGAGCAAGCAGCAAAGACAGGCGCTGAGCTAATCAGTGTCTGCATGACTAATTACCATCTCAGAAATGAGATGATATGAAATGGCAGGAGCCTGAGCCCCTATCTGGTCATACACCAACCCATGCAATTAAATGGCTTGATTGACCCTTTGTTTTAATAATGTAGGCTGAGGCGGAGATGACTGGTTAGACAAGGCTGTTACCCTGGGGGCTCTGTAATGGGAGGACATGAGGTGCTAAATTTCTAATGAATGAATAAAATGCAGGTGCAGTAAACTAATTCTGTCCGTTTTAGTTTCCCCCTTCCCTTGTTTTACTCCACTCCAGCCTCCCTTTCATTCACTGTCGCTTTGCTAACTGTACTCACATCCGTATTCCTTCCCTTGAGCTTCATATCTTTTTTTGTCCGTCTTCACCTCATTTTACGCTCATGCTTTTCTCTCTTCCTCGTCCACTTTAGGGAGCTAATTCGAAGCCCGTGGTGTCCTTCATTGCTGGGCTAACTGCTCCTCCTGGTCGAAGGATGGGCCATGCTGGCGCCATCATCGCTGGTGGAAAGGGTGGAGCCAAAGAGAAGATTGCAGCCCTCCAGTCAGCTGGGGTTGTAGTCAGCATGTCCCCTGCCCAGCTGGGCAGCACTATTTTCAAGGTGAGTCCTTTGTTCCAGCAAGATTATGATTACGATTATTATTGTAAATTATGATGTAACAATTTTGAAGGGGCAAGTCAGACTAATGAATACATTGAACTTTGATACTGTAAGCAGTTTTTGCTGATTATATTAACATAATACAACTAAAGCAAGATAAGAACCTCTACTTGTAATGGATTTCTTGTATGTGTTGCTAATGCTAAAGGTGTGAGTACGCCTTCCACTACCTATTTTTGTAATGTGATAAGATCAAGTTTATAGATCTCTCAAAGGTTTACAAAACAGGTTTATAAAAATCAATTATTTATCTTCAAACTATCCACACTTCTCTTAAGCCTCATATCTACCTCGCTACACTGATGTTTCAACACTTAAGCAATATGTAAGTTGTGAAAAGCTCCCTAAACATCTGTCTGGAAATTCCACAGGTAAACTTGTAAATTGGTAGCAGGTGATAATAAATTGACTGGGCATGAAAGAAACATCCTCGATGGGCTCAGAAGTTTACAGGCAAGGTTGGAGGAAAGTCAACACTTTGTAAAAAATAAAAAATGTGTAAACTGACAGACTGAACACTTAAAGGTTCACGTTCTACTTTTTTATATGCCTATTAAACTATTAAGAAAAAAACAAGACCGATCTGATACAAAGATTAACAGTCGGGAAGAGCCGAAGAGCCGTATAATGTAATCTGAAGCACAAAAGAGTGAAAAAAGCACAGTATTTGTCTTTACTTTATAAGCACATTTTTTGATTCAGCAAAACATTTAGACATCTGTGTCTAAACAATAAAATTCCAGTACTTGATATGATTAACAAACAGGTGAGTAATAGATCTACTTTAACAAATTCAAACGTCATATCTTGTGTTTTGCATTCTCTCTATTACATATACACAGTTTAAATATGCTCAGTCACCTGGTAACATTCTCCAGATATTGCATTACTCTCTATTGACACACAATCCCAAGTAAAACAGATCCAGATGTTCCTCCTTTTGTGGCTTCATCCATCAAGCTCATCTTATCTTATTCTGACCTTTCTCTTTCTTTTCTTTACTCCATTTTCAGTCTTTGTCTTCAGTTTCTGAATGGATTGTCCTTCCAAAATATAATTTACATAGAACAGACTTTTCACTTAATTACAAAAAGCAAACCTGAATGTTCTCCATTGTATCAGTCAGAACTAAGTAGGTAAAAATAGCTAACACACAAACACTCAGGTAACATTTTCATTATACAGATGAATAAGCAAGCTAATTAAAGCTGACATTCAGCATAACTTATTGGAAGGTAATATCCTGTTGTAACACAACTCAAATAATAGTTCTCCTATGGCTCCAGAGCAGTGATGCTGGTCACCTTAATCATCGAGCAGTGACAAGGTTTGTTGGGAACAGGAGTAGCAAGTTGAGACTGAACTTTTAATATGCTGTAAAGAAAAGCAGAAGACAAGGGCAGAAATTAATAAATGCGTGTTGACAGTGGCTGAGTTGGCGCCACTGCCCCTTTATTTCAATTTATCTCTAGGGAAGCACTGTTAACAAGATGTATAAAAAGTGAAAGCATGTATTGCACCCATTCATCATCTAAAACTTTCATTACCACTGCTGGCACAACTGCACGCAGATATGGATTTACACACCTTTTTTTTCCTCCCAGAGTTTAATTCATAATCATTGTGTGTAATGATGAAAAACGTGCGATGTGGTTGCTCATTTTGCTGCACATTGTGTTCATACATCTCTGTTAATTTCATTGACCGCCATAATCAGAGTAATAACAACTACAAGAAGCAAGTAGACATAATGCTTTGGGCAAGGGCAGAAACGTTGACATCCTCATTCTGTGCTGCTGTGGGAGGTGGAGAGCATCTCAGCTGTCACTGACCTGCATGAGCCTTGAAACCAGCGGCAAAAAACTCTTATCTGCGGAGGTGGATACGTGCGTCATCGTACATAATTTGAGGTTTATGATTTATAAATCCAGCTACAGTTGGATGGTTCTTGGTAAAATAAATAAATAAATAAATACAGTAAAACAAAATAATTGAATGAATAGCTCTCTGTAGACCTTGCATTGATTTTTTTGTTAAAGTGGCTGGTTTTTATTATAACCTTAATAATTACTGAAATTACATATTACTTAAAAATTTTGCAAATGAATGCATTATCGAGTGTATTTGTAGAATTAGAGAGATACGTGATGTTTATTAGGAAGTGCTGAAGATATGTCTTATACCAAACAGTTACAAGGCTGTTACATCTGAGTGATGCATCTTCGAACTTAACACACTGTTGAAGATGCTTTTGTCCTCAAATTTACATTAGAACATCTTTGCAAACCATTTATCATAACTACAATCACAAATAAATACTGCCAACTACAGTTTTTATGTTTTAGAAAGCAGCAGGCTATAATTGATCTCATTGCACCATTATAACATTTTCACTTCTGCTCAGGTCTTGTTTTTTTCTTACTCCAAATCATTTTCCAATGCAAACTTTGTGGATAAGTAAATAAACACAGACACTATTCAAAAGAAATTGTTGAATTAACTCTTTTAGTACTGAGTTTCGCAGAAATTATGTTATTCAATCATGGACTTTATGCACAGAAAAATAGGTGTTTTTTTTAATAATTTATAATTAAAGGAAAGAACCACGATAGAATTATCAGTTTGGATGTATAGGGAGAGGAAGTTTCTTGTCTGATCTTCACCAGATAAACCACAAAAATTTGTTTTTTTAAGTTAAGCTTTGTTCCTTATTTTAAGTATATGATCAAAGTTTGAATTTGAATAAGCTCCTTGCTGACCTTTTGTTTCCAATTTAGCTTCACTGAATGATAGGTACATTGTATTCGTATTCACTGGTAACTTACAGGTTTCAGTTAGGTTGTAGTTGCAGGTCTAGTGCCTCTTAAAAAAAAAACATCCTTGGTTTTAATGAGTTAAACACATAAGGACTGGGTATGATTGACAACACTGGTTACATCAGTAAATAACCTCACAGCTGTCACCAGATTCTGATACAAATGATGCTGATACAACTTTGATTGACTTAGACTCTTTTCAACGAAGCTTTGTAGTCTTTAAACCAGTGAGAAACAAGGACAGAAACACAAACACAGATACCTCTTGCATGAAACAGTCAAAGCTGTTCTAACTTTGTTTCTGTAGGACACACACATCACTCTCAGTTTGTTAAAAACAAATATAAATTAATGGGCTCTATCAATTAAATATGAAATACAGTATGTTAAAACAATAAATACACTATATAAAAAAATTAAATATGCAATTATATCAAAAGGAATTTTCAGTGCCAAGTGCAAGGACAAGATACCAGAAGACCATATTTTGGAAGGGCTTTTATATGTATGTTAGAATGATTATTACCTTTTACTTGCTTACAAAATATGTGGAACTCATCATAAATATCCAATAGTATTATCTGTTCATAGTCGAAGTGTAGCCTCCACGCACATGCACACAGACGTATGCAGGTGAACAGGAGCAAACACATTCGATTTCAAGTTCTTGTTTGTGTTATAAATTTAAAGCTCTAAAGTTTAAGACAGCGTACAGCTCATATTTACAATCCCTTCTCCTCATAAATCTGGTCCCAGGGGTGTCAAAGCTGTTGTTGTTGCTAGCTTGTAAATGTCTTGCTTTTGTCAAGTTTTCCTGCGATCTGCTCTGTTTTGAGCCGGATGTATTTTCACTTGTCCTGTTTGAGTGGCAACCTCTACTTTCTGCATTTCACTCCCCCTCTTGCTCCTTACGTGCCTTGTCAAAAGTCTGAGTATGTCTCAAACAAAAATTTTGTTCTTTTTTTTCCCTTTTCTGTCACAAACAACTCGACTTTTACCTTTTTTTTGCTATGATCCTGTTCTTGCTTTGAGCTTCTGTCTGCCACCTTGGACCAACAAAGCATGTCTGCTTTGTTTGTTTTTTTTTCATGAATGCCCTCCTCCCCCTCCCTGTTGCTTTGCCATTCTTTTCATCCCATTACCTTTTTTTTTTTTCCGTCCTTGTATTTCCTCTCCAGCTTCATTTCTAATTTCTGAACCTTCGGCCAGTCGCTCTTTTTTCCAAACTTCATCTGAAAAGCAAAAAAGCAGCTAAGAAGGCCACATCTCTCCAGTGTACCCCTCCACCCAAATTTCTCCTCATTCATTTCTTCCTCTCATGAAAGCCAAAGATAAAGAAGAGAAGGTTGCCTCTCCAGCATTTCAGAAACATGAACATGTTTCGACCTCAAGGTGGCAGTAGACCTTCAGATATACACAAGCCACAGAGGAATAGACCAATGTGTGCATGAGTACTTGTGTGTTCTGTAGACCTGATAAATGACATTTGCATTAAGTTACTTTCCCCCTGTGGAATGCAAAATTCTCAGGGAACGACGTATTCTATCATCCCACGGTTTGTGTGATATTTTCCAAATTGAATATGTAAATAGCTACATCCTTTTTAATGGCTATCATAATGCTCTCTCATTTGTAGTCACATGGTTGGACTGTGCTGATAAACACAGCAACTGTAACCCAACATAAATCAGAATTTTTGCAGATGTGTAGCCCCTATCAATCATAAGAAGTGAGCTGTTTTAATGTCGACGACGGGAACAGAGTGACACGTACAGCGCTGCATGATTTGCACTCTCCAGGAAAAACAACAGGCTCTCCAAAGCTCCAGCCGCCTCTGTTTCCCCGACTCGACAGCAGATCTGATACACGGGATCAAAACAGAGCTGTGTGAATTCTGCATGAATAAATCATTCACTTCTGTCTATCTGACTTCATTTCACGTTGTCTCTTCTCTTCTTCTTTTCTGTTGTCCATCTCTCTGTAGGAGTTTGAGAAGAGGAAGATGTTGTAAATTGTGCAAGAACGCACACGACCTTTTACCCCCTGCCCCAAAATCGAGATGAACAGCCTGATTCTGGAGGCTTGTATGCCCTACAGGATCTGTAAACCCTGATTATTTCAACCACACGCACATTTAATGTTTATATTGTAATTTCTGCCATGAACTTGTACCTTGCACAAAACAAGAGAATAAAACATGGTGTCTTAATAGTATCCTAAAGAACTCATTGTACACAGTGTAAAAGCTTTATAGATGTGTTCTCTCTCTCCACACAATGACAACAGCTGAAGGAAGGATGCCATGGTAACCTTGGTGATCTGTTCTGCTTTGTTATGCTCCTGCTGTAATTCGTATTCCGTCACTCATTTTACTGGCTGTCCACCTGAATAACAAACATTTCTCATATCATGTTCTGCTGTGTTGTTTTCTATACTTTCACGTCACGTTACACAGATGGGCTCTCATGATCGAACGAGCTCATCTGTCTCAAGGATTCTGTCTTTTTTGAAGTGTATAGCATGAGCAGAAAACTTGACATAATGTTAGTGAGCAGACGGGGATATACAGAGTATCACCAGTTTAGATGACATGATGTCGACAAACTTTTCGGCGTTGCCTGTGTTAAATACATATTGTGCTGTATAAGCACTAAACAATTACCAGAAATGTCAAGTTAAGGTGCTTCAGATGCCTTAGATCTGAATGAAAATGTTTCTTTTTGGTTGACATGTTAAATCATAGCATTCAAGATGATATTAACTCAGTATAAGACAGAACGGAAAGATTATTAATGACTTGCTGATCTCTTAATCAAAAGATCAACTGGCAACTCATTTAAATACTCAATTAATCATTTTTAGTTCCCATCACACCAGCATTTAAACTAGTGACAATTTGTAATGATATTAGCTCAGCTTTGGTGAACTCTCATAAATTCAAACCATTGACTAAAATCAAGTTATTTTGTCTGCTCTGAGCCCAAAATAAAGAAATCTATGGTAGTTTATTAGCTGCAATGCAACATCAATTTTCATCTGACCTAAACAATAGAAACTTTTACAAAGGTGGAAAGGTTTGTAGCTGTAAGACAGGAGAGGATGATACCAAAACAGTTCATCTCTTGATTATGTATTAAATTAAAAAAACTACGTATTTTTACTGTCACCCTGAAGAAACTTGTGCCACTCAATGGTATGACCAGACCTTAGGTGAAGTTTTTTAACCAGTTACAGTCTTAAATGTGAGAAAGATGTACTGCTCATCTTGATTTTTGGAAATAAGTAATGGGATCAAGTGAAGCCTTTTTCACCAGTTTCTGAGTAAATACTATGGAGCAATCAGTTAATAGAAATAATTAGAGTAAAATTTTTATAGATGGAGATGATTTGTAGTGTTACAACTGTGAGTGGCTTTTCAACTCCAAGCAATTCCATTATACAGCACTGATTTTCATTAATTTGCATATTTTATTGACTCCTACACAATTCACCTTTTTTAAGTCAAGTATGTGTATTGGTCTTAGATTATGACCCCTTAGGTTTCAGCTGAAAAGGCAAAAAAGGTAAAACTTAAGTTACATAACAAGGTACACGCAGTCACCATTAACTAGTTGCTTTTAGGTTATTGTTGTTAGCATATTGGCTCCTAATTAGTCTTCATAGCACAACTATTAATGTCTTTTTCTGGGGTTAGGTTTATTAATGGTTAGGATTAGGTTATAAAATATGTAAAAAGCATCCTTTCAATGAGTGAGGAGTAAGAGGTAAGGATAACTACTGGGTATTGGCTTAGTACAGGTGCAGAGGTGCAGTGAGTGCTTTGTTACAATGAATAATAAAGTACTAATATTCTATGTATATTCACGCTAACAAGCAACCGTACTGTGTACATGCACCTTACAAAAAGTGTTGCAAAAAAGAAAAAAAAAACGTAATATTAAATTGCTATCCATGTTTCAGGCTGTAAAAACATGCACCCTGTTTTTTTATTCTAAGCAAAGTTTCAGGTTAGCATCTAATGAAGACAAACCTCGAAGTTCCACGTTAAAGCTATAGGTTAAATTAACACCTCATTACTGCACACAGGGTGAGGCTCGACCGAGTGGAGGAAAATGAAAGGGGAAGATAAGGTTACAGTTTGTTCTGCTCCTGCTGAATCTTTTTAAATAAACACACTGGGAACAAAAGTGTGTAATGAAGCATATAATGCCCTACACTGGACATCTCTACAGCCTATTCTTATCTGCTCCGCAGCAGTCGGCCAAGGCAGATTATTCTGTGTACACATTGTTAACAATTACTTTTTAATCTGCATTAGTGAATTAACATAATGACTGACAGTGGAACAGAAAGCTTATTTGTTTAGAGGCTCAGAAGTTCCTTCTTGCACTGAAGTTGCCAAGCTGTGTTCTGCTTCAGTCTGACTCATATAGAAAATGTAAAGGAGGCTGATGTTTACCATCTGGTGGTGTTTAGCCATTGTTTTTTTGTTTTTAACTTTGTACAACTTCAGTAACATTAATTGCAGGTTAAAAAGAAAAACTTCAAGTGTAACATGCCAAAAAAAAAAAAAAAAAATCCAATTAAAAACAAGTTTTACTGATTGTGATGGTACAGGTTGCACAAAAAGCAAAATAATTTAATATTGTAGTGCTTCCATCTAATTTTGAGTGACACAAAATGTGACATCTCAAGATTAATGAGCAGATGACAAGATTATACTGTGAATAATCATGATATTGTTGAACTAATCACAGACTATTAGCCAAGCTTCTTTTAAATGCAGTACTTGATAAAAGTTTTGAAATATCCTAGTGTATGGTGACTACACAGCTTCCCCTTTCAACCTTTTTTTTATTATTATCATAAAGACATGTCATGTTGAAAGAATATATCACCAAACACTTTAATTTCCACCTCCAAATAAAGTTTGTTTGTTATGAAGTTATTCATTTCAAAGTGTGTACAAAATTCATCGGTCCGGATTTTAGTGCATTCAGTTTAGCTTCTCAGTCCACATGTGTTCTTCAGTGAATAAAGTTTTTGATGCAACATTCTCATTATAACTTTCAAACTTTACATTCACTAACATATAAGAATGATCACATGCCTATTCAGTGTTACTGTCATCCTTTTTTTGCCAAAAGAAATGGAAACTGTGAGCTGACAATTATTCCTTCAGACCAAAGAGTCAACGTTATTCATAAACCCATGAATGGCTGAGTGAGACACACCGACAGACCTACAGCAAAGACCTCGTTACAAAGTGAGAGCAGACTCCAGCTGAATCAGTCGTCTGAGTTGAAGAAATGAGAATATTCCTTGAGCAGAAGGCAGTCCTAATGAACTCAACAGGGTACACCGAATTGCCCCTGCACACACTGCAACACCTTATGACTAATGCATGTGAGAAGTTGAACAGAACCCAAGTGCCCAGCATGTAAATCAGTCATTTAATTAGATGGTTTCTAATGACATAGACAGTATAAATCTTACACTAAAAGGTAAGAGCTGTTTTTTCTCTTAGTTTTCATGCTGTGTTTGGGGATGAGTAGGAGTTAACATGCTGTGTGCGGCAGGTCATTAGCATTGCCATTGAAATGTAACAATAGCACAAGCTGCCACCTGCTAATTAGGATGATTATGTTGCTGTATCAAAAAGTTGTGCGATCTGGATGCTGCACAGGTGCAGGTTAGATTTGTTGCCCCCCTTTTGTAATCGCCTGGTTTGTTGGCAGAAGCCCTCACTGAAGTGCTCATCCATTCAATGTCACATATTGCTCTTTTTAGCTGAAAGTGCCGGCGATCATTGTTAGATTGTTTCATTGATACCATTGATCCAACCTGATGCTGCAAAGTCTGGTTGGCACAATCTCCATTTAAGCATTGGAGAGCAGCGACGAGGATAAGAAATAAAACCAAGGGGCTTGACAGTAGCAATTTGCATGAGGCAGTATTGTTTTAATAGAACCGCTGACTTTAGATTGCTTTGGGAATTGAGGGCAAGGATGAGGACAGAGGAGCGGATGTATAGGGATCTTGGAACAGAGCCCCATTCTTTTTTTCAAGTCAGCTGTGGATTGGTTTCTTCTTCAGTCAGGAGAGCTTTTATTTGTCTGGCTTATGATGATAGAAAGACAAGAGACAGTGCCTCATACAGAGTGAGCTGCTCCTTTTTCATAATTGACCTTTTGATAAATTATTCATATTACTGGCATCTGTTCAATGATACTGTAAGAGTGAATAGCAATGCCTTGTAATTAGTTTTCCAAAATAGTTAATAAAAGTAATATTTTGCTTGACTTTAATGGGATTTTCCTGGTACCTCTTCCTGTTAAAGTACCCAAGTGTTTCCAAGTTTTAAGCAATTCTTTATTAATGGTTAATAAATCAGTGACTGATGTTTTATGGATCTGTTTAAGCCGTTTACAATACTTGGAGGAATAGTCTGACGTTTTGGGAAATAAGCTCATTCACTTCTTGGTATATATTTGCTGAGAAAGTCGATACGTTGGTATCTTTTTTATTAAATATAAGACTACAGTTAGCAGCAGGGAAGCTTGACTTAACACTAGAAGTGGATAATGTGAAGCAGAACAACATTGGACGTTTCTAGATTCCACGTCATTCATTAATTACTGATAATGGACACCTCGTTGGCCGTTATCCCTAACATATTTTTGTAGTTGGCAAAAAAAAAAAAATGTTTCCCTAAAAAAATAGGAACATGGAAAATGATACAAGCCATCAGACACACAGTCAGGGTATAGACATGCGGAAAGATTAGCTACCATTTTTTTTCACCTGGAGTATTGTTACTAATCCCTCTTTGTGCTGGAAGAGTTGAGCAAGTCAGCCCATAAACTGCCTTTTTTTTTGTTGCAGTCACTCTTAAACTTACCCTCAAAAAACCTTTTTGATCAAGGACCACTGTACACTTTTCAGTAAAACATAAATATTCATGATTAAATAAGCAACGATTTAATTAATAATTTATAATTTGCATTAAATGATCTTTACAGGTATTTGCTAATGGCTCATGATGTGTGAAGCCTGATATTCATTGCTTAAAAAAAGAGGATAAAAAAGAGATAAAGGCATTTTTGCAGCTTATTAATATGTATTGTCTTCTATGTCATGTCTTATTCCTTTTGCGTATAATGTAAAGAAACTCAAATTGCCCTGTTAAAAGTGTTGTGCACATATACTTGGTAATGGTTCATTATATGCTTAAACTCACCTTTAAAGCAGCAGTAAGTGTGGTAAAGGCATTAGCTACAACAGACAGTACAAAAGACAGCTTTTGTAAAGTGTGTCATATTGGAAATCATGTTTTTCTTCCCTTAGCAGCAGAAAATGTGTGGATTTCAAAAAAGAAAACATGAGTTTACATACACCCCTGTTGGTAGCCATATAATGATCATAATGGTGAGCCCACATGCTGTGTTATCATGTCCAACCAGTCGGTGCTGCAGCTCCTCATCAGGATGCTCCCAGTGGGAAGGACTGCAGTGTGGGCTAATCCCAAGGAAAGATGGGTTTTGATGTGCAGGGGTATATTTGGTGATATGAACATGGGTGGCCTTTACTTCGCTTGTCAGCCACAAATGGTTTGTTGCAAAAAATGGGAACAGAATTGACAAGAATATGAAATCTAAAAAGCACAGCCAGACATTGACGGGATCATTGGGGTTCCTGTCATATGTGCCTCAGTATCATTTCATGAACAATAAGCCCCTGACACTACATCTTTATTCATGCCAACCTTTTTTTTTTTTTTTTGCACTTTTCCTCCAGTTGTGCACAAACAGAAAAACATGCAACTGGTTACACGGGACTATTCACACTGTTTCTGTGGGACAGATGTTCCACAGACCTTTGCATCCCTTAAAATGAGCTTACAGAGAGATGTGATAACACCAAGTTCCTCTAATCCTTTTAAGCTTATTCATACTGAAGTTTACTGCCTTTCTCTGTCTGCAGCCTCAGATGGATGTATCTCCCCACCCATCGTGATTAGCAGCTCTGGGCGAAGCCCTCGGACCGGAGATACAGTAGAACATGAGGCACATCAGTTAGTGCATTGATTCTTCAACTTTAAAGCTATCGAACGAAATAGCTCGCCCTCGAGAGGATCCATAGAAATACTTTTCCACTGTGTCATGGTTTTATTGAGCCACTTGTTGCCATTTTGTGGACATAATAGCTGAGTCTGGCCCCTTTCACCCGCTGTTCTCTTCAGAACCTCTATTGGACCTCAAAGACAGAGTCCCACTGATGGTAAAGATATTGTAACTTCTAGTTCACTAAAAGGACGACTGAAGAGGATAATAACTGGACTGCAGGGTAATAACTGATGAGAACTGGTCTTGAATGATGTATTGATCTTTGGCATGAAGTTCCTAACAGCACAGAGGTAAGCTTACCTGTGCTTTTGACGAGAAAAAAGATTGAAGAACATTGCATTTTGCCACATAATGACTTCCTAAGAGCCCAGTGTCTCATCAGAAAGGTAGGGATCTCCTCCTGCAGCTCATTCAGTGCCTTATAGCAGACATGCTGTGAAGTGCCTCCTCACCACCGCCTATCCATCACAACTCGAGTAAACACAACAGATGCAGTAATGTCTGACTTAACACAATTTAAGCCTTTCTCAATGCTGTGCCTTTATTAAATTTAGTGCCGGTGTAGGTATAGTATGGGGTCTTTATGGGCAGGTTGAGAGGTAGAGAAAAATCAAAGGAGGAAACAGCTCCTGTATAACAACACTTTTGAAAAAAGCTGAGAAAGAATCTCCAGTGATTTAAAGGTCACAGGTTTGATGCCAACAAAAGGAAGAAAATGGGTAAATTTCATTGGCCTTAAACCCTAAAGGGAGCCTTATAACACCCCAGCTTCCGAGGAAAGTATACCGGAGCAATAACTGACACAGCAGTCCGGACTTTGGTAAAATGCAGTTTGCTCATAAATGCACTGTGTCTGTGTCTCAGGGTAAAATAGAAAAAAAAAATCTATACTGTATGTGGCAGTTTACGCCCCCTCCCCATCCATTCAAGTCTCTGAGGTTTTGCTATAACCAGAGCTGGATTACTAACTTAGAAAGGCAGGCGACTGGCCTGAAGCCCACAAGTTGTCCCCAAAACACCCATATTCTCTGCGTGGCATTTGGTTTGTGGTTATTTAATTAACTGTAACTTTGTGTGGGAGCGTGGGAGTTCTCTTCACAACGGCACAATAACAGCTGGAATTTATTTAATGCCCTGCTATTTTCGCCTGTGTCATCATCTAGCTTTAAAGGAGTGGTCAAACATTCTAGGAAAGCCACATTTTTTTGTAATCTTGCAGAAAAATTAGAGAAGATTTATGCCACACTCATGTTTGAATGAAGTAAATTAGGAATATAGCTTAGAATGAGGAAGGAGAAAAAGAATCAGAGCTATAATCAAATAGTGTTCAGAAGTAGACTGTGAGGAATTTGATCCTGATCTCAAGTGGCTCTCAATATACAAACAGTTAGAGACAATGTTCAGGAAAAAATTCACTTCAAGTCAAAGCAAGAACATCAAGGTTAAACAAAAAGAAGCAAACGTAATCGAGGTCACTGCCTAAAACTTTACTTACAGTTCATACACACATATTTTAAATGATATTCCCCCATATTAACTGTCTTTAACACACCATTCAAGTGAATTCCTCCATAGCCCCACACTTTATGTAACATGGCCAATGCCTCAGCACATCAGACCAAGGTGACATTGCTTTTTATTCACAAAATTCTGATCTCACAAGCTTTAGTCAAGACCTTTTGATTTCTTTTTTTTCTCAGGCTTATGATAACTTTCTGCCTATATTAAGCCTGGTGTTGTAAGCCCTAACCTTCAACACACAGCTCACTGTTCTGAAAATGGTATAGCTTTAAAATAGACAGCTTTTGGATTCTTTTCTCTTTTTTTTTTCATGCTTTAGTTTTATTTATCTCGGCAAAGTCAGCTGAGCGTGCTCGCTCTTTTTCCAGCTATGCCCTGCTTAACATTCATGATACAGTCGCACACATTCACGCCTGGGAGCGGCTTAGTACAGCCACAGTCTTCAACTGTTGACCGCTGAGCGGCTCCGTTGGAGCGGCCGAGTTATGTGTCTGACTCAAGGGCACCTGACCAAAGAGGTAACAAGGTCTCCAAAGCCTTGCATGACCCTCATCTGGTTGCTTTTTATTTGATGTAGCTTCTTGTTAAATAAACATATATAAATACTTCAGGGAAGGAGAGTGAGCGTTTTGCATCCAAAAAATAAAAAGAAAAGAGGGCTTTAAAATTTAAAAGCAAAATTAATATTTATATTTTTTTTAATTCTCGCTGAGGATAGACTGGCTCTGCTTAATGTTCTTGACCCTAGAAAACCTCCACACAGTCTCTCTTAAGCATGTCTGTGTATTTATCTCTTTGCCTTTGCTCTGCATAGCTGCCACGCTGGTTCCCTCCCTGAGGTTTTGAGCCAATTTTTTTCAGAACAGCAACTGCAGTAATCATCTCTATGGTAACTCATTGAAAATGCTTTGTTGCATTTGAAGCAGGGAGGACAACAAGCAGGAGCTGGGTGGGGGTTGGTGAGACAGGCTCGGAGCTTTTTATTTCATTCTATTTTATTATTTTTTTATTTTCAGCTGTTTTCCAGCCATCAGTTATTCACCCGTGTTGTAAGTCCATCACTCACAGTCACTTAAGAATCCCCAGATCACATCAAAAATGGAATTGGGTGAATGTCATTTTTCCTGCCAATCCTCCTCTATAAATAAAAAAAAAAACTAAAAAAAATGAAGTTGTGCTGTCAAAAATAATTCATTTTAATAAAATGTCTGACTCCTTCAGACGGGCTTTGCTGCTTGACTTCCACGCCAGTCTGTGTTTATCAATAGCAGTCAAAGGAAAATACATGTCCTGGTTTGAAGCAGACGTGCTGTCAAATTTTTAGGACTTTGTGCGTATTTGTCTTATAAAATGTCTAATGCTTGCCATCAATCAACGGGCTCGTTAAATCAGTTTTACATTCTGGTCTGTTGTTCAGATATAGGGCTGTAAATGGATGAGCCTGAGTCATAGATAAATAATCTATGTGTCCACTAAATTCTGCTTTCATCCAGCTGGGAAATGAATATCAAACCAGCAGTGCTCAGCGAGGTGTAGAACTCAAATCCCTGGCTCTTTACTTTTATCTTTTGGTGCAAATATTTGTCTCATGAATTTCTCTTCCAACTGTTCCCAAAGATATTATATCCGCGAGATAGAGCATAGGTTCTCCGCGACATTTATTTAAATCTTTATTATCAGTTCAACCTCTCCTTAAAGCTCTTACCACAGGGAATATTACTTTCATACATTTGCTGTTGGAAAATGTACATAAAGGGTTCCAGCGTTTCCTTTTTGGTGAGACATGTATTTTCCTGCCTGGAGTCTGAGATTAGGGCCGCATGTGTGACGTGCTACTTCGACCTCTGAATGTATCACTTTGCTAAGATTAATTAGTGCTGCAGGTCTGACTTAAAGGTCACAGCCTAGGGATCAGTCAATAGGGCCATAGCAGCCTTGGGACGTCTCTGGACAAATTCAATTGAAATGCAAGGATCAAAAAAAGCAGTGTGAGTCATCAAGGTGATTGCAATGTGCACGCGTTTAAGTGGCTGAGTTAGATAACAGATAATAGTTTGCTGTTATTTCAAACCTATGGAAGCCCATTACTGCCAGAAAAAGAAAGTACATGTATATAGGTGAAAAGAAAATGCATGAAAGAAAATAAAATAAAAAAAACTTGTGGTAAGTCCAACTGATGAGGTACTAATTATGAGTAAGTCAAAAATCTGTGACCCAATTGCCATGTATTGAAGTTGGCATTGCACATTTCTGCAAATAAATACAATATGTTGAAATTCTGCATTTCTTTATATTTTTGCATTTACATTTTAAATGTTTCTGTGGATGAGATATGATTAGTCTAAGGGTTCAAAACCACTCGGTTAGGATTAGGAAAATATCATACCTAGAGTTAGATAGACTTAACATACCTGGTTTGGTTGCCAGAAACACTTAAAAAAAATGTCCCCCATCCTCTACTTAAAAAAACATTTCATTTTGTCAAAAACATGGATGGAAATTCTTCCATCCTCTGAGTAAAAGCACTCGTTTTTGGTTGCCAAAAAACATCCGATGGTGAAATTACCTGATTGGAACAAACAACCATTGTCAACAGACAGTTTCCTACAAAATGATACCACACACAGCGAAAAAAAAGAGCAGCCTGCTCTAGATCTGCCATATTATCATTGTAAAATGCACATGTGCCGTGCTACAATGGAAAGTTTTACAGGTGTAGCAGCAGTCAGTTAGGACAGGGCTCATCACACACTCAGCCATTCACGAGACCATTTCATCTAATTTTGTCACGTTAACAAGGATTATTTTGTGTATAATTTACCTAACTTTTATAATTTTTCTATTCTTCTTAGTAGAAATGGGCTCCTCTACATATAACTTTGCATTAATATAAAATATATCACTGTTATTATTTTCTTTTTTGTGCACAACATGTTTCAGCTTCTGCTCTGCCAATCACCTGGCATATAATATCATAATAATATCTTGGGAATATGTTCAGCTTTTCTCAGTCCCAAAGTGGATTATTATCTCCGCACCTCTTAACACTAACATCAAAGACAACTCCTATTC
This sequence comes from Acanthurus leucopareius, assembly GCA_029814765.1. Classification (NCBI taxonomy): domain Eukaryota; kingdom Metazoa; phylum Chordata; class Actinopteri; order Acanthuriformes; family Acanthuridae; genus Acanthurus; species Acanthurus leucopareius. The sequence goes on along the minus strand of JAQMCX010000043.1, from coordinate 9,422,437 downwards.
CCTGAGGTACATCTTATGGTCTCAAAGCTTTCTTTTTTGTGTGTTTTCCCATCATTTTCTGAGAGACAACAAACTTCTCTCCTGTGTAACAACAGCGTTGACCCGGCACAATTCGCCAGGTGTTAAATTTTCTGGATATTCTTCCCCTTCTGAAATGTTTCATTTACACCACAAAAGGAAAATGCAAGCATCGTTTTCAGGCATGTTAAACAAAATGGGATAATTGGGATGGCTGGCTACCACTCCTACTGTGTTTTAATTTGCTTCTCACAGTGGAGAGGTTCTGTCTCACTTTACAGTTTGTTGACTGCCAATGTGTGGGAACCGAATAAAATGCTGACATCGGACAGGGACATTAATAAGGATATCACTTCTGCTACCCTGGGCGCCCACATCTAAATAATGGCATTCAAATTGTAGATACTGTGTTCTGCATGACACTCTGCTGGAGACTTAAGCAATTTAAAGGCAATCAAAGCAGTCCTCTGATTAGATAACCGCTACCAGTTTACAAGACCTGCTGTGCGACACTGGACTCTATCTCACACATTGCTTACATTTATTTCACTTACCCTACTTTAATATGAGACAAGTATTGTAACTGTGAGTCCTCTTGTTCTTGTGGAGGAGAGATTAACAAGACTGGAAGAAAAATCTTCAGACACGCAGTGTGTGAACAGGCAGGGCTGGCATCTGCTTTGGGCCCCAAACTCATCAGGGGCCTCTCAAGGGCCTGACGACCTTTACTGCATGGGAATGTTTGAAAACGTATTAAACGCAGTGACCTCAAACAACCAATGGATTAACTGCAACGACATGTCAGCAGGAAGCTTTTCTTTCTTGAAGATTCTTTTCTTGAGAGTGAATGAATGATAATGAAGCAGAGTTAACTTTATGTTGGTGAAAAAACAAAGAGAAAGAGATATGATGAGAAATAAAGAAAACAAATCAGTGGTAAGTGGAGCAGATAATGGCTCTGAAGTATAACTGTAAATAACTGAATGCTGTTATTTAGTTTAGCCTTAACTAATGACAGAAACACTTGAATGTCTTCAGCCAGCAGCTCTGCTAGATGAAGTGTGACAGGCAGAGTCTAGAGCGATAAAACTAAGTATCCTTAAAACCCCACTGTTAAATAACACCATGCATACATAAAGCAAAAGCCTGTGAAAGTTGATGTGAGGACAGATGAGCAGCATCTGTAAAATCAGTGTGTTATTTGTCGAAGAGCACTGGCCTTATAATGGTGGTTATTTACATTTTTGCAAAATTAAAGTTGTTAAGTTCTTATTTTGCCTGTTATTGTCCTGCTTTTTCTTTGTTCTTTGCTTTTTACTTTTTTTATTTAGAAAATTATAAGATTTTAAAAGGTTCTTTATGTTTTTTTTGAAAATTAAAAAACAATGTTTGAATGTTCTTTAAAGGGGATGAGCACTGGTTGGAGAGGAATATTGATACATTTTTTGCCTATGGTCCCCAGCAGACTCGATGGCAGCTGTAAATGTTGCAAAGAGCTCACAAAATGTCTTCTGCCTAATAAATGACAGCCTGCAACTGGAAGCGACATTGAGCCTCACACGTACCAGGAAGCACAGACCATTAGCAGAGTGCAAAATGGAATGATGAAGACATATTTTGTGTTGTGTGACTCAAAATTACAGATTGGGAAAAAAAAGGAGGGTGGGGGGGTGGGGGGAGGAGGGTTAGTGTGTGTGTGTGTGTGTGGGTGTACGAATGATGAGCATGAATCGAGAATGAGCGAGTGTCTGAGCTGAACACTTGCATAACATCCGAGATGAGAGAGAAATGAGGCTGGCTGAAAGTGAAAGGGTTGCACTGGGCTTTTTCAAGACATGTTGTCGTCTTGTTCACATTAAAGGATGAGAACTCCTCACCATGGTGACAGATTACACATTAAGATCATTTATAAATTACTGAATATCGTTAGGAGTGTCATCCTTCAGATGTACCAGATCATTTAAAACCTCTTTGTAGTATATTGTATATTTTGACACAATATATTTTCCGGTATATATGCAAGTTTTTTTGTTTTTTTTTTGGTTTACATATCTTTACGAGGCTAATTAGTTTAACTGATTGAGCAAATTACCTGTTCTCAGCAGCAGCCTGGGGAAATGAGAAGTGATGCAAGCGAACTGCTGAGTGAAGTGTCACTTCATACAGACTTTATTATCCTGCTAATTAACCATTAAGAGAGAACTACTGTTTCGGCTCCTTTAACTGTGCACTAGTAATTTTTGTTGTAACAGGAAAAAATAAAACAGAGCTTGATACAAGGTTGCAATGAGGTCTGGACAAAACTATCCTTTGATACAAATACAATTTCAGTAATTGTAGTTCGTTATGAAATCATGTTGGGAAAGAGGTGCAATGCATTGGAGGGTGCTGGTTGGCAGTGGAACATGTGAATGTCTCAGCAGCTTAGAAACATCAGGGGCTGATGACTTCTCCTCATGACTTCTCCTCATGACTTCGTAATATACCACAGGAGCTTCTGAATATATGTTTCTGTTCACTACCACCTTTGATCTCTTCAAGGGTCTTATTCTTATGAGAATAAATCAGTGTCCTCAGAAGCTGTTGTGCCTTCACTTTGATTTGGTGTCTTTATGAATATGGCTCTTGACAATATCCAAAATAAAACATATTTTAGAGAATAAGTTTGAAAGATGATCTACAGCTTCCCAGCACTGTTTTTTTGTAATTCTCCATTTAAATCCATAGTAGCTCAGTCTGAAGGAAATTTGGAAAAACTTTTTTTTTGAAGTTGTTTTAATTAAGCGCAAAAGGACTCAGTGTTCTTACAAGGATGCTCCAGTGATTTAGTGCAGCACTTCCATAAAGTTGGTGAACTCATAAAAAATCAAAGCACCAGAGGCACCCAAGTATGGGGAGAGCTCCAAAAACTTGAAATGCAGCACTTTCAATCGGTACTCCCTGCCTGATAAATACACTCACACAGTTTTCTGTTCAAGTATTAACATAAGGAGACTACAACTGCAGTGACAAATAATTGAATATTGAATGTATAATGAATTAAAAAACAGCTGTTTTGGTTAGAAAGTGGTTATTATAAAGCAAATGAAGCTGATTACACATTGGATGATAGAAATCACTACTACTATTGTTCACTACTATTGTTTAGAATGTTTTTAGATAAATTTTACACATCAGTGTGTGTGTTGCTTTTTAAAGCTGCAGATGTTGAAGCTTGTGCTAATTTTAACTGCTTGTCCTCATTTTCTGTTGGGTGTAATTTACAACAATGCATCATATTCCAGAACTTAATGGTTCATACTCAAAATAGAAAAGGGAGTATAAGGGGGCTTGTAACTGTACAAAGTGTACACAAAAAATGTTTACAGCAAGTGTATCAAGTGTTAAGGCACATTTACCGCCAACTGCGACGACAAAGTGAGAACAGAAAGAAACAGGTGTAATTTAGAGGCGCTAGATTGTTTGCACAATATTGTCATTTATGTGTTTTAACAAGGTATGAATATTCCATTTTTAAATATCACAATAATCACTGATTTGTACTTAAGTACAGTTTACTAAGTCAACTTTTATGACTGGTTAGAGTACAGACCGCAGCGTGACATGTTTTGTCATTAATCATCAATCAGTATGTTAACCACTCGCTTAATTCATCTATTAGTTTTAGTACTAATAAAACAAAAAGGCTCTTAAAAAACTATCAATGGATGAACTGAGTTCAATGAGCTGTGTTGCATTAATATTGACATTGCACATTCTGAAGCACTTGAATAAATGGCCACTTGTGTGCTGAGGCAAAACATGCCCTCACTTTACAGGATGGGGTTCGTATAAATGAAAACATACAGCACACTACACAATATGTCAGCACGACAACCTGAGTCAGACAGCACAGACGGCACATGTTTCCTGCTGGCCTGGGTCAATTTAAATCACTTGGGCACACATTACCTGCCTGACACTTAACTGCTCACCTGAAACAGTAGAACCAAATTAATTCAGCTTGCTGAAACACACGGCAACTCAAGCATGTAGGACGGCTGCAGAAACGTCTTTACGTGTCCACTTACTTGTCCTGTCACAGAACATTTCAGTATAACAAGTAATCAGTTTAAGTGGCTTCAACAGGACAGGAAATAAAACTAAAAAACTGTGTTAAATTTAGTGTGTACTCATTGATTTTTCCCTCCTTTGCTTATGACGATAGCACAGTTGCTACTTTTTGTTTTTTCAGTCTCGCGGCATAAAGCAGTCACTTCATGTCCCCTTTTTTCCCAAAATATATTTACAATGTTGAGCTAATATTAAATAGGGTAAGACTAGATCACCTGAGGCAAACACAGCTGACTTTATGGTTTCAGCAGAGGTTATTTAAGGCTACGTTTGCTGAGAAGCTTTAAATGACTCTGTGAGACAGTCTGATGATCAACAACATGAATTTGTATTCTGTTTCTGTTTTGCAGCTGGTGAAGCGTGTCCTCTTTTTTTTCTTTTGGCAAATATACATACATAAATTTAGTTTCTTCTCCCTTACATGCTTTGCCCTTTGGCTGGTGCTCCTAGAAAAATGCTTACTCTTAAATCATTTAGCACGTTTTGTGGATCAATGATCTCCCAACTTTGAAGAAACGACGCCTATTGGATTGATGTTTCCCAGAGCAACACTCTGAGTAAATATATCTGCATTCATTGAGCTGCCCTGCTCAATCACTCTGCTTTGGCTGCAGCACTACAAGATAGCTTGCACCCAGAGGGAGATACTGGCAGACTCTGTAAGGCGTCTTGCTGACTGCTCAAGTGCCTTTATCTGTGCATTTCCTAATGGCATAGTGCTTGCACAGACTTTTATGTTAAAAAAGAGATAATGTTCAAAGTTATTTTCCTTCCCTCATGACTTAATTAGTGATAATTACGCCACAGAAGTGAATGTTTTCAAACTTGTCCTCACTCTTCAGTTATTCTTATAGGTTTTCTGTGACTTAAAACTTCATAAAATTGATTCCAGTTCTGTGAAACTGCTTTGTTTTGGACCATTTTGGCATCTTTTAGCTCTGTCATTAGAAGGAAGCCAGCATTGGTGTATGTGCTGTGACTCTTAATTGATTATAAAGCATTTGGTCCCAATGTGGACATGTAGTAATCACCTGAAAGTGTTTTGACATATAAAGAATAAAACCAAGTGTAATAACCATCGAGTGACTCTTTAAGTTTCCAGGAAAGATCAGTTCTTCACCTGATGAACCCTCTCAGATCAGATGACCTCCAGACATTTACTGTACATCCTCTGCACCATCTGACAAGTAATCAATGAGTCCTTGATAGGACAAAAACAATCCCAGTAGACCATTATAATCCATACATACTTTCACTTGTTTAATAGCTCGGCTTGTTCCAAGGTTCTTGCCAAATAGGGATGATGCCATCTGTTTTAAATTAGCGCCGGCCAGGACGGAAGGTTTGACAGTGTTGTTTAAATCAATCAGACAGAAGATGGAAGGGATCTCATTATGGTTATGCTGATCCTGGGGATCAATCATGATCTGACAGATGTTTTCCTAAAAGAGTCTTAATTTTGGCCCTGCTATCCTTATTATCCGTCAGCTTTCCAACTGAATAACATGAATAATCAGGGATTACTCTGTTTAAGTGAAGAGGTAGAGCAGCACTGGACCCTTTTTCCTTTTTTAAAAATCCCTTTGTCATATTGCAAACTGCATCTTGAAAGTTAATATCTCATCCTTTGTCAGTAAAGAACATTTCAAATATGCTTCCTTTTATGAACTATAAATATATAAAAGACATTTTAAATATATACAATCCTCTAAACAAGATGCCCTGCTGTAAATCCATCCGTTTGCATCCACCTCTCACAACATGAGCTGTCAAAAAATGAAATTAGCCGTATGGGTTGCAAGATGAAGTTTAGTGCCCACGATGCTGTTTACAGTAAATGTCCATATGGCGTGTGTGTGATGTGTGTGTGGGTGTATAGTATGAGCACCCATGCATATGTGCTTACAGTGACAAGCTTCAGTGGCTGGCTCTTTTTCTATAAGTAGAAAATATCAAATTTATAATTCCTGTGCAGTTTGAAACCCGCAGCACTGTCTGGGGGACTCACTGAGCCTGGACAAAATAATAGAAACACCTCCTCATCTGATTCGGTCTGAACCGGTGAAAATAAATACACTGTCCTCCATCGGAAACAAACAGAGGGTACACAGCTGTGTCAACACACGTCAACAGAAACAACAAAATAATATGTTTGCCTCAAAAGAGGTGCTTTTTGGATCACCTAACAGCATCTAAAACCCCCTCTACTCCCATCTTCCTGGCTTACCCCACATCATGATTGGTCAAGTGTGCTGAAGTGATCACGAGGCCTTTGAGGGGAGAGACTGTCCAGAGGTCCCGTTTGTATTCCTCCCCACTCACTCCCCTCCGTGATTGCAGTGTTTTCCAGTGCGGCCAGTGAACCAAGTGTAAATACAGCTGCATCTGCATGTGGTCAAATAATGTGTTTAACCACTGCGTTCTTGAATTTATTTGGAAGAAACATGTTTTAGCTCGAATTGTTTCAAATGCACAGTCTTTTTCTGAAATACATCGTAGAATTAACAGAACTTAACATCCAGACCCACCACACACTCCACTTAAGACAAGGCGCTGCCTGTTCTGCTTGTACATTTAAAATTTAGAATTTTAATGGATCATGTGAGATTGCAAATTTAAATTTAAAAATATTACAAATAAATACAAAAATTAAAATATTAAATTGAATATTTATTGTGCAAAATAGTTTGTTCCAACGTAGGCTACTAAATCCTTGAGGAAATACAGTGACATTTAGGGCATCAGTAAGCAGCTGATTAGCTTGGCTTAGAACTGGAGAGCAAGTTGGAAAAGCCTCAGGAAGTCACTGTTCCCAGCCAAGAAGTACTCTACTGACCCCTAAAAACTTGCTGTTTTTATAGTAGTTGTACATGAATAAGATGTAATATGTTAATTAGTGACATCGAGGTGCTGGTGAGGGGGGTGTATTTTAAATCTTTGCACAGAGGCAGGCCAGATTTTTTGCCCATTTCCTGTTTTAATGCAAAGAAAAGTGTTATACTCCAAGGCCAGATAATGTGTGTGGCATCCTCTCATTCAACTCTTGGCAAGAGAGTCAAAATGTAAAATCTATTTCTTATTATTTCACATGCACTTTTTTTTTAAAATTTAAATTTATTTCACGGGTACTACCTTACTTAGCTTACATTTTACCCTCAGCTGTTCATGCTATTTTGTCCACCTCTTGTGCGTTCACAGGTTCAATGTGATTCACAGGAAAAACAACACTGCCATTGCAAAATACTGAGTCCAAAATGCATGACACAAGATTAAACCACCCTGCTCCGAGCCGCCAAGACACACACACATGCATACACACACACACACACACACAAACACGCACACAAACACACAAAGGCTTTGGATAAAAACCTAATAAAGAGTCTGGCAGAGGGGGAAGGTTTTGAGCCTACTCTTTAAATTGATAAGATTAGGGGCACATCTCAGGTCATCTGGCAGGCTGTTCTATGGTTATAAGGGAGAGTGACTAAAAGCAGCTTCACCAGATTTTGATTCCATTTTTGGAACAACAAATATTTCCCGACCAGATGATCAGAGAGAGGGAATGTGCCTGATAAACAGTGAGCAAGTGAGAAATGTATTATGGAACCAAGTCATTCGGCGTTTTATAAACCAGAAGCGCAATCCTAAAGTAAATTCAGCAGGCTTAAAGGGAGCCAATGTAAAGGTCTAAGCACTGGAGTGATGAGCTCAGCGATTTATGTAGTAGTCTACTGGGAGAGACCACAGAGGAGGGCATTTCAATAATCTAGTGCACTGGACACCAACGTATGCGCAAAGTCAACTAAGATAAAGTAAACGTGCTGAGCAGCAGAAAGTTTTTTGGACTTCCTATGCTTAATGCCATCATGGCAGTGGGTCAGTGTTTTCATTACACTAACACTATTGTTCTGACATTATACACTGGGGGGTTTTCATATTCAGAGCCCTTAACAGATCCTTGGGATTAGACTGGAGGATGTCATTTTGCGATGCACTAATTGTATCAGACTATAGCATCCTCAGGGAAAAGGTAAACTTCACTAGCTAGTATATGTGATCCACGCGCCGGATGATTTATTATGACAGGTGTTCTGTGGTCAATTCTTTTCCGTTACACTCTCAGAAAAATACTTCAAAAGTTCTTCTCACGCTCCACAGGCTCAACAACCTTTGATTGAAGTTGAAGGGTGAAAGGCCACTCCTCCTCTTTTCTCTTTTTTTCGGGGCCTTGAGGTATTTTTCAGATCAGAGAGTGAGATTGAGCACCAAAGAAAGACTGATTTATGAGGCGCTGTGGCTGCAATTAAGGTATAGCTGAAGGATGCTTTATGTTAAGGAAGCATTATGTTCAGGTGCACCAGAAGTCTTATCAGCTTCAGTACTTTTGGTCCTTACCTTTACAGCTTAACTTTATCCCCAATATTTATGGTCTGAATTCTCAGTCACGTGAAACATGATCACTTTATTCATTTATGTATGAATAATTCAATAATTATGATCAGATTTTTAACGTAAAACTTTTAGCTATTGATGTATCCAGAGAGAATTATTACCTGAAACTGCAGTTCCTCTCACCTCTATGGAGTGTCCCTTTCATCTAGCTGTTTTGGTTTTATGGCTCAAAAATGAATTGTTTTGGTTCTATTTGAGCATTCGTATCAATCATGTTTACTGCTACAGTGGGAAGCCACTTTACAGAACAAGCTCCAAAACTAAAGGCATTAACTAGTCTGTATGGAGCATTTTGCAACTAAATAGCCAGCCAAGAGGAGACTATTGGACAACATGTGCAGGGAACCAGAAACAAAAACGAGGACTCATCAGTGACAGTCAGTGGGGTTACATCCACAGTATTAGTAGGTGAAAAAATGTAAAACCTAAGTGATAAATACTTAAAATGTCTTTACACCTGACTGTAATTTGGAGATGATTGATACGTTCATGGCTTAAAGAAAAAAGAGTCAATCTCAGAAGACCTAGCACACTTATTTGTCATATAGGTTGTATCTGCACCTAAAAACTTTAGTAACTGTCCAACAGCCATAAAGCATCAGATCTCCTCTTTGTAGAAAGTGGTCCACAACCGTGTTAGTGGCGTCTTCACTGTCAAAATGGCAACCTTGAACACCCTCCTCTTCTAAGAAAATGAGTAATAGTCTGAGGGTGGCAAATCAGGTGAACAAGGCAGGTGTTGGATGAGTTTAAACCTGTTTCCTGGATGACTGCACAAAGCCCATAGTGTCCTTTTTTTTTAGACAGCGCTGACTTGCAACTTTCAGGTACCCAAAACAGATAAACCCCTAAAAGTTATTGATTTCAAACTTTCTGCATAATCACTTAAAGTACTGAACTGCTAGTGCATGGATCTAGAGCACCATAACTCATCTCCTTCTACCTTCTGCTACAAACTTATCAGCCAGCCCTTGCAGCAAGGATGTGATTTAAACACTTACTGAGACACTTACTGAGACACGCACACACACACAAACATATAGATGAGAACACATGATTTATGTGGAAAGATGAGGAGACTGTAACCTTCTTCAAATTAATACATGAATCCATCTGCAACACTGTATTTGTATGTACTGGTTGTTGTCTGCAGCCTTTAAAGAGCAGAGGGAAAATATTAAACTTCAAGTCATTAAAGGTACTGTGAGTCCTCAGGAAACAATCTTATATTTGCTTAGGTGACACAAGTACAAATGATACTCTGGTATCTAATGTACCACCTGTCGCTGCTCAGCCTTTCCTTCCCTCCTCATCAGTGCATCTTTTGTGGTTTTGGAGATACTTACACAATATGATTGATAATACCTACTTTTGTTACATTTTGGATAAGGAGTTCTTTTTTGCAGTCAGAGAAAATGTGTATTATTCTTGTAAAGCTTCAGCAACTGAACCAATATGGTGATGCAGGTTTTGATATTTTTGACAAGAAACATGTAAATAAACAACATGAAAAAAACCCAACTTTTAAATTACGTGTTGTTTTGCGGCTTTTGTTTGCTTATTATTTAAATCCGTCCATCCCATTTAACAACTTAACAGCTGAGAAGTAAAACTCAGTGAACGAGGCAGCTCATGTGCACTGCATAAACATACGCAGTTTGTTTTTCTGTATGTCAGTGTTTGATGCTGATGCCTCCAAATCATCAACAGTGTTCACTCCAGTGTTCTCCCGTTTATTTTGTTTGTTATTAATATTCAAGCTTTTCCTCAGCATTTTATCTCCATTTACCCCCTGTCGATGCCCGCTCCACGCCTGACTGTCCTGGAAGATGGTTCCCTCTCCGTCAGACACTTTCAGCAGTTTCTTCAATCTTTGCTTCCTAATGAGTTTTTGTTTTTATGATGTATTGGAGGTTTCTTGCCCTTGATCAATTCAAAATTTTGGCACTGCGAAGACCTTTGAGGCTGTGTTAAGGGCCACACTAAAACCTGATTTGATTCGACTTGACTTGCTGCAAACTAAACTGGTTATTTATTTATGATTTGAACCAGATTCAACTTTGGTGACCCCAATGTTGACCACTAGATTCTTCTGCATTTTCCCTCTCCAGTGCTGCTGTTTTGTTTGCCACAGCTTGTGACAGGGGCACGGGTCTGAAGCAGAAAAGGGTTTGTCAACAACAGAAAAAAGAATCTGTCAGATGTTTGCTTGCAGTGGCTTTTAAAAACCCCCCAAAAAACACCAAAAGTGCCTTTAATCCTTCTTTTCTAGTTCTGTGCTTTGTGTAGGACTTACATAAACCATGCCACATTACACTTTACGAAGGCAGCCGTTCTAAATGTTTTAATTATTGTTGATAAATCCTACGAAAAGACCAAAATAACAGTGTATAGTAATAACAATAAGTGCCTCCTCACTTTCCATCCATTAAATCCCACTCAATATTTTGACACAGAACATAACTCAAACAGGAGGAATTACTGTATTTGTTCAGGATTATTTCCATCTGTGGATTAAAACACATTTGGTGCACAAAACAGTATTTGAGAGATTCACTCAAACTGCAGTTGCCATATTCACCATTATGAAGCCAAGTGTCACACCGTGCAGCAATTTTATTGATGGGTTCAAATACTTTTTGGACAAATATCAAGTTTTATGACAGGGAAGATGGATGATATTAGGTTTTGGCTACATGACAAAACATATTGGTAGGTGAATGTAGTGTTGGCTCTGATATTTTTTGAATTTGTTGACAGTAAAAATAACTGAAATACATTGTTGGATGTAACTTTTAATTGCATAACTTCACTTTCTTTTGCATAACTTTCAATAGAGTCTTATTAAACGTGAGAAGGCAAAAGGAAGGCAAATTAAGTCTGTGCAGTGATGGTGTTTTACTCCAGCATTTCACTAAAATTAATCATTTGTGTGAGCACATTTATTAAACAACACTGCTAGAAATGTGAATTGTAATCATATTAAACTATTTGCTTGAGGTCAGCTGGTCTTTATGACTGGTACATTTATTAGACCGTAATTGCAAATATTACTTCTGAGTATCTTTTTTTTTCAATTTAGTAACATATGGAGGACTGATCATCTTAGTTCTTTCCTTATTTGCTGAAAACCACAGAAAAAAGAGATAAACTGCGTATTGAGAGAAGGGATTTATCTATGGCAGCAGTGGGTGGACGGCTGATATAAGGATTATCAGCATGATGTGGTGTGACAGTAAAACGAGTAAAGAGTGGTGGAATTGTGTTAATACTTTGCAAAGGGGTATAGATAATTAATCACAAATTCATAGCACTAGCACATCAAACGCGATAGTGTGATAAAATGAAATGCAGCAAATATAATGAAGCTGAAATAACTGCAGATTTAGATAATGAATAATATGTACAACTGTGGGATTATGAGTGTGGGTATATTCACAATAGAAAACAGGCATTGGCTTTAAACTGTGACCTTGTCTTTAACTTTGGCCAAATTTACCTCTGACTGACACAACTTACTTTCCTCAGACAGAAGACAATGAGAGTGGGAGAGGGGGTTTAAATTCCTGAGTTTTGTTTAACATCTACCCCTTTTTTGGCCAATTTGAAATAGCTAAATGGAAAAGCTATTCACAGAAATCTATTAGGCCAAAAACACATATTTGTGAAACACGCATTTGTGAAATTTGTTGGTGGATAATCAAACAAAATGTAAAGCATGTCTTAAAAAAGGCAACAATTTAAACACTCAAATCTTAATAAGTCATGCCCAGTCAATAGTTTCAGTGGACAACCGGTGATCCAGTGGATGTGAACAGGTCAAATAGCCAGATATAATGGCCAGTGGCTGTATGACACATCGGTCCAATCATTGCATTACACTGTGCCAAGACATAGCCTGTATGTGTTTGTTCAGTGTCACAGTCAGAGGAAAGGAAGATGCACAGGTGGCAAAAATCTTCCACCAGACTGTTGTTATTCCTCCTTCCTCTTCCGCAATTTATTTCTATTCTCTCATGCTTGACAATTATTTTGTTGTGCTGCAGCACTGAGGACTGTGAGAGACCCACTCATTGAATTTCCAGACAGTCACACGTAAAGAACAGACTGTTGTACTATGTGTGTGTGTTTGTGTGCGTGTGAGTGTGTGTGTGTGTATGTGTGTGTGTGTGTGTGTGTGTGTGTGTGTGTGTGTGTGCGGGCATGTTATTTGATAGTGAATGTGTGCAGTGCATTAATGGTTTCCACATCAAGTATGCAGTGTGGAGTAAAGGGAAGTGTGGAATGTGCATGATGCCTTTGGAAGTGATACATTGTGCTCTACAACCAAAGATTAGAAATCCTGGAATTGCAAAAAAAAAAGTCATTTTGAAAATATCTTTGAATTTTTTATGAAAGTAAACAAGCCTGGATGATCTGTATGCAACTAATGTTACTCCTAATGACAAAATAACATTAACAATTAATAATTAATGTAGCTATTTATTCAGGCAAGCAGAGAAACAGCAGACATTTGAAGCATGCCTAACAAATCACAGACACACTGCTGCTGCTAAAAGCACATCACCTGCAGTCAGATTGTGTCTCGCCACAACATGCAGACATTAAGATAGGCACACTCCTAATTTAAAGTTAAATTTAGCTAAACTAAAGGGATGACCGTGCATTATAATACCCTCAGTAGCTCAGTAAGACATGAGACAATATAATCTTACTCTCAACTCATGACATACTGATGCCTGGTCAGAACTACATAGTTAGTCTTAGGAAAAGATCAGGACTTCTTGCTTCACTGGAACTTGAACTTGGTCATTTGGCTGAAAGTCCAGTCCAGATTCACTGCTGCTGTGAGGTCTACTATTGCCGATGAAGAGTTGACATTGTAGTAACTTAAGAGAATGTGTGTTGCTAATTGACACTAAGAGGCCTGTCTCATGCTTGTCCCACGTGCCGCATGGCAAAAATGCAAGTGTGATTGTTAGTTTCAGACTGATGCGGTTGTTATTTTCACTCCCAGCGCCCACGTTGCGTTAATAGCAAGTGTGCTTGTGCCACTCTGTGCACTGACGGGTGTGTTGGTCTTAAAATGAGGTGTGGTCTGGTGCACTGATGGTTAAGGCAGCAGAGAGCTTCTGTGCTATAAACCAACAAAAAGCTGGTCTAAAGTCATGGTACATTGTTTTTAGTGCCAGTTAAAGGGCCCATTATTCAGGTCGTTAGATGAACCAACATACAGGTCCACAACGCACTGACACTCTGCATTTTAAACACACACAGACAATGGAAACCGCTCACCTCTGCAACTGCAGCATGCCAGATTCCTCTGGCAAATGGCACTTTGATTGTTTAAATTGATGTCACACCCAAAACACACCTATACATTTTTTTTGAGTGTCTAAATACAACCCTTTTGTGCTGTACGCTTTACTATTTGTCCAGATTATCCACCGTTAAACTAGTAAAATGAAGCTGGACATGCCCACTGTACCTTGGGCCACACGCCAGAGATTGTCAAAATAGGAGCCCAGAACTTTAGAAGACGATGCCAACAGGGTGCCAAATGTGACACATTCATATGAGCTCAGATCCTCCAACTGACTAACCAGCAAAAACTGACTTGGAAAAGTCTTGTTTAGCGTTTCATTGAATACAACAGTAAACACTCTTAAAAAGCTTGTACATCTTTGTGTGAAGAAGCAACTATGAGTATATATCAGTTCTAGAGTACAGCTGTTGAGTTACCTGATAAATTCTTTCTCTATACTAATAAATCCTCTTGTGTAAATGATCTGTTCCATATTAATGGGAGCCATTTGTTGCCTGAGCCACTTCCTGCCAGCTGCCAGTCTCTTTAGCATTTAATTTGATTCCATTTGTGTTGAAGAAGTGTTTGGGCAGGAGACTGGAGACACAACAGTCGGGAGCGGTGACGACTTCCGACAACGAGGCCTTTGAAGTCGCTGGAGCCCTTTAAAATAATCATGAAGTGACAGAAATGAAAACCTAAAGAACATCCAGATACATCTCCAAGACAATGTGGGGTGAACCAGGTACAGCAGTTTACTGAAGGGTAATCTGCCGCATTTTTAATGACTTTTAATGATGTTTTCATCAAACAACATCTGTTGAGTTGAATTAGAATCATGCAGCTCACAGATTTTGCACCTTTTGATACAAATGACACCTCTTTTTCCATTCCTCAGAATGCTGCTTTGACAGTCTCGAATATGTTTCTTGATTTTGAAGTCATTTTTCAAGTAATACACAGAAAAGATCACTGAGGAGCACCTGCTGTGATGACGGAGCTGAAAATGAGAGGAGAACCTTTGTAGTTATTAATATAAACACCACAGCTAGAATATATACAATATATAAATATGTATCTAGTCAGTAATCATCTTGTTCACCTGCACAGCAGACCCAGGTTACTCTTTTAAATTCATGATGTTGTATTGAACACAAAAGAGCAAAAAGAGAATAGCAGTTACATAGTGTACCTTTAAAGAGTAATTTAACACCAGGCTGAAAACTAATGTTGCACCACCTTCTCTTGTTGAGCGTGTCAGGCCTGTTTCAGTTCAGGTTGGCTGTGGTCAGAGGTCTGCTTTTTCACACTTTTAACCTTGTACAATGTGTTTTTGAAAAAGATTTAACCATAAAGTTGTTAAGATTTATTATTACTATAAAATCAAAAAGTAGAACTTGATTCAGATTAATACCAAAAGATTTAACACCAAAGATCTTTGACTTCACTTGTACTTGAATATTTGACTTGAAAATACTTAATGCCATACCTGCGTCCAAAATTTTAAAAATGTGTTATTTAAAATGTGTGCCAGTAATCAATTGATTTCCCTTTATTTCCTGAAACAAGTGTCATTAAGATTGTTCATTCTAACATATTTGTTTGAACCAATCTAACAGCACCAGATCAAATTGCAGGAGAAACCACGAGGAGCTGAATTTATGTTAATCAATAGATTTTTTTTTTTTAATTTAATCAATAGCAGACAAGATCAAAAAGAAGTTTAAAAAAATGAAGTATTCCTTTGTATCTTACAACACTTTTCATGTCCCCCTCTAATTATTGTAACTGCCACAAATTTTAGCTCATCACATTAATGTAGTCTCAATAGTTAAACAACTATATAACACAGGTGAGCATGATTTAAAATACGTCTTTTCATATTCTTATCATATCCATATCCAATTATTTAAGACAGAAATTTTTTGTGCCTTAAAAAAAAAAGTCCATTGCTTGAGAAAACTGTTCCCATAAGTGGTTGAAACCATCCTGTTTTGTAAAATTAAGATAAAGCAAACAAATAATAAGAACCTGAATACGGCTCTAAGGAGGAATCAAGGGAAGCTAATTGAGAAAAGCAATTTATTTAGCCGATTTAAAGTTTTATAGTGAATTTAATTGCCACTCAGTGAACAATTTCCTCAAGTTTTTCCACACAACTGGGTCCACAATTCTCAAAGTGAAACACAGCGTCATAGTTTTTTTTTTTTCCCTTTCTACCCCTAACAAAGCTCATTATCCGCTGCGTTCTCGTCCTTCTCCTCCTCCACCACCTCCTCCTCTCCTCTTCCATCCTCTGGCTTACTTTACTTTCCTGCTCCACAGTTCAGCTTGTTCGCTGCAGCCAATTTAAAAGCAGCTTAATCCTGGAGAGAATACTGTTGCTGCTTTCAGCTCCACTCCTGTGAGTGATGTCTGGCAAGATGTAATCTAATGCGCTATGTTTGTGTGATTGATACCACACAGGTGTGCTCTTACAAATGCAAGAGGATGCACAAAGGGGCTTTGGTTTGTGCTCATTGACTGCATGGAGAACAGGACCACATGTTGAGGCTTAGAAAAATAGCAAGCACTTTCTGATTGCTCTTGAAATCAGCTCGGAAATCAGGGGTTCTCTAGTTGTCTCCTTCTCACTGTGTATTTTTGTTGTTCCTTTTATTTCAGTATTTGCAACAGCCTTGATTGGCCGAAGGGGTGAAATTGTGGCATGGTGTATGAGAAAGTTGTGGGAAAGCCAAGTCAGAGACAGCTCCTCCGAAAAAAAAATAAAAAAAAGACTGCACCAAGTGGGATGTGTAGCCTGAAGGTATCATTTTATACGCACAGTTATAACTGGGATTTGAAGCACAGATGAATACAAAAAACCACATAACGTTTGCTCAATGTAAACCACAAGATGTCGACTTCCTTTCATGTTAGAGAGGAGATTTTCAAAAACAGCACACTAAAGCTAATTAATCATTAAGACTAAGGTATTTTTTTTCTGTAAGCAGGTGGTATGATGGTTAGGGCTTCAACCACACAGCGAGAAGGTCCTGGTGGCCAGCTGGTGCCATTCTCAGTGGAGTTTTCATGTACTTCTCATGTGTGTGTGGGTTTTTCTTCTGGTTGCTCTGATTTCCTCCCACACTCCTAAAACATGCGAGTTTAGGTTACTCTGTGATTGACTTGTGGACTAAAACATAACTGATGGAGGGGTTATTGAGAGTAGATGTACAATCCTGCAATGTGATAGCAATGCACCATTTGAATACAATATATGGCATTCTAAAAAGAATTAAGCGTAAAAATAGATACAGGCTCAACTTAAAAAAAGGGAAAACTTCTCTTATATATGCAGTCTTTCTGGACCTCAGTTTTCACAAGCATGTCAGAAAACTTTCATATTTTGCCTCACTGCTGCCTGTCTTACACTACTAACTTGTCCACCATCTGTTTCTCATGTACAAAGTGCAGCAGCCATCGCAGGCAGCATAAACAGATCATTCCTGACCTCCCCGGGGCGGATCAGCTCAAAAAGAAAAATCAAAAATTCCTGAAACCACTCTTCCTTCCACTCATGTCAGCAGGGACATATTGTGGGAAAACAGCAATCAACAGCAAGTGCATGTCTTGTTGTTAACCAGTAGTTTGTGTCAGACTCGGTGCTGTCAAGGCTGTCGGTCGTGATTCTCCTCATCAGCGTCTCTTGTTACGGGCCTAACTTCAGACGTGTACCTGGTTGAAGGCCCTTTCGGCTTTGCTGCGTACTTGCACAAGGTTTTAGTGACAGGCTGACGGTCATTACAACCAAACTATCCGTCATCTGCCTCATAGGGTCAAGTCCTTCGGGCTGTCTCCCCAGTTTGCGTGTCCCATCTGCATCGCTAAGTGGGTCAGCCCCTTTGCTGTGCGGCTTCACATTCACTTCACAGTGTGTGAATCCTGGACTCAACACATTTAAAGTCAGACTTATCAGGACGAGTTTTTCATCTGCTGCCTGTAGACTCCCCCCCCTCCTGCCCAACCTGTAAACACGGTCACACCGCTCATGGGCATTCACCTTTAACAGAGGGCTCTCAGAGTCTGGACTGCGCTGGGTAATGACCTGTGGAGAGACCCTCGTTTCTGGCCTGAGAGGACTTTATGTCTTAGACGAAGGGTATTAGATTGAAATATGAATTAAAAATCAATATAAATAAATCTAAATGTAAGCTGAGTTTGGCTTAGCTGCAATCTATTCATTTTATTTCTTAGTGGTTTAAAATCCTACTGGTTTATAACTTCCACACATTTATTCTCTATTTATTTCAAAGAAGAATGTGTGTAACTGCTGCAGCAGAGAAAATGTACCTCAAGCCTGCCTGAGCGAGAACACAACAGAGATTGCAGTAAAAACACACGACTGCACTGATAATAGAAGCATTCTGAGGTTCACAAGAACCTCCACAAGCAGCCTTGAGAGGTTTTAACTTGACTGTCTGCAAGTTTTCTGAATCTGTTTTCTCTTTTTTTTTCCTTTTGTCTGTATTGGCTCCATTGATGCTTTCTTTCCCTATTTGTACGGTAAACATTCCTTTCTTGTTTGCCCCTTGAAATTGCTTTTAGAACTGGAAAATAAATGGGTTTTAACAAATGTACAAACTTTTTCCAGTCATCCCAAAAAGCCTCACATTGGTCAGACTTATCTAAAGTTTGACTTCTGTATTAAACTCTCCAGCAGATGTATTATTTAATAAGTTATAGATTAAACATTTCAGGGATCAGTATATTTTTATTATTACGAGGTGCAGGTTATTCCCCTCTATTCCCTAAAGCTGGCGCGTCATCCTTATTTTGTCACTCATCTTGATAAGTTGCCTCTAAACATCATCTCTGGCCTGGGGCTGAGGTAACCAGCATCTGGAAAGATTGCAACAGATGTTAAAGAAAGGCAAGTAGCATGTGGAGCAATAAATGATTTATCCCTGGAATTTTCTCATGTTTTTTATTTGGCTTTGCCTGCATCTGTCGGCCTCACTGATATTATCCTCGCTATTTAATGTCAAATATGTGATCATCGTGGCTTTAAAATTGTACTCCAGCACAACAAAAGCATTTTAAACTTTGACTACTGTACTTTAAAATGGATGGGGTTCATAAAAAGTAATGAGTGTTTGGTTCGAAAGTACACCACTATCCTCTACCATGACATAACAGTACATCTTTTATCCAGCAATAAGATTCGTTTGGTGTGTACTTTTTTTTTTTTTTTGTTTCAGCCACGAGGTGTATGTGAATTGACCTGACATAATGAGATCTCAGGGCAAAGTTTAGAGTTCTGGGCCACGTTTACTTAAGGTTGGTTTGACTTGGATAGAAACATTCCTTGTCATGCAGGGTCTCTGCTGCTGTTTTATCAGTGTCAATCCTGTTAAGTGAATGTGCATACAGAGCCCCAAAAGATGATTTAATCCTACAGTAAGTGTTCCTGGATGGTGCTGTGAGTCCCAGTGTGAATGTTAAATTAAGTCTCAACGCTATCTTAAATCAGGCTTCATGCCAAGCATCTCGTGGCTGGACAGTGTTTCCAGGCGCTCACCAGAAAATGTGTATTTGGGCAGATGCTGCAAGTGTGCACATGAATAATACACAGCATTTCTAATGACTCCTGCACTCTTGGCTGGAGAGCTGTTTGTGCTTGCAGTGGGCGGCCTTGTGTCAACCAAACTGACATAAGAACTGAATTCTCATCCAAGTAAAAAGCTTTGCAATAATGTGTGACTGCTAGAACAAAAAAAATCAGAGCCTGTAGGATTGAAGTATTCACACTTCTAGGAGCTTACTGAGGCTGTCTCATGCTGCCTTCCACCAGTTTTATAATAATGCACTGTAAGTATAAACTTGGTTTCCGGTAAGTGATTTTTTTGGGCCACTCGGGAGCAACGGAAACAAGTTGTGTACACACAGCAACATATCATCAGCTTGAAATTTGATGCTGCAACTTACACACCCGGCAGTTATAGAAAAGCAATATTATCCTGCATTTGGAGTCCAATGTGTACTTTTTAAGCTCTGTCTTTGGTCTCTACAGACTCCTGAGGGAAATATCTGGTTGTTTACCTTTTAAAAAAGCACTGTGTTTACCAGCTGGTTGCTAAATGTGTCTGTCTGCCCTTGGTGTACAGTGAGTTTTTAGAGCCTTTTCAACATAAACAGCTGCCTGCTGCAAGCTGAAAATGATGCTATGAGAACAGTGAAAGTGAACCAAAACATTAGTAAGTTGCATCCAGACATAAAAAAATAATAAGCTGATGCTGAAAGCAACTTAAAATTTGCTGCAGATTTGTTAGATAATTCTCTGGAGGTTCAACATTTTCAGTGATCCCACTGGCTATTTTATTTATCCTAAAAATATCAATTATAGCCACATTAAAGGTCCAGTGGTGAGATTTATGGAGATTTGTAAGCAAAAATGGAATATAATATTCTCATGTTTCCTTGGTGTATAATTACCTGAAATGAGAATAGTTAGCACCTTGGAATGAATTTACTTTTACAGAGGCCAGTCCTCTTTCACGGTGTCAGTCATGTTTCTACAGTAGCCCAGAATAGACAAACCACACACTGGCACTTGAGGGGACCTCTTGTGTTTTTGTCAAGTTTGACAACAAACCAACATTTATATTTTAAATGTAAGCTCACTGCAGCTTTCGTGTTCATGAAAAATGACATCTAGATGGATTTTTGTTTTTTTTTCATTAAATGAGTTTTACTTTAGATCCAATAAACCTTTGAAAACAGAGACATCAGATAAAGCATAATGTCAGTACTCTAATGATATTTTGAAGACAACATTTGTAGCCAAGAATATTAACATCGTTGAGAGCAGAGAAAGGGGGATGCTGTCACATTAGCATTCACATCTTTCAATATCTGCTTTCTGACATTGATGAGCTTTCAAAAAAAACCCTCCAAACATCATATTGTATTTGTTTGTTTCACTCTCCTATTATGCAGTTTTCTTTTTGCATGTCACAGAGCAACTCAGACTGTAACTTTCTGAGCAAATCCCACCAAGGCTGAAACAACTAAGAGGAATAAAAATCCTTATTTTTTGTTGTCACTGGCTACAACTGCTGTCCAACTACCTCTACAATCTAAAAATATAATATCCACAGTAGCAGATAAAAATACGGCACTTGCTTGGGACCGAGCAACATCTATGCTTTCTGTTTTAAAGACGGTGGCACTGTGTTTGCATGTATTGGCAGAATAAATTATGATTGCTGTTTTTTGCAAATGGTGTGGTTGGAATGAAGGTGGGATGAGGTGGGCATGAGACTCAGGTGTGCTTGATTGAATGCTTTGGATAAAGAATCAGCTTTTGCTCATTTTTTCCCCACCACTGTTAATGAGAAATGTATTGCCTCATTAGGATTTACCCATGAATTTTCCTCAATTATATTATCTGCAGCAGCATCTCTGAATTCTCGTGGGGTGGATAAGTGTTTTTAAAATGCCTGGCAATCTCTGCGCAGAGTATTTAACAGCTGTGGTCTATTATAGATGCCATATTCAATGCTACATGGGAAATTTGGTTTAGAGGGTTTCCTGGAAAAATGTAACAAAGGATCCTCTCGACTCACGGATGCAGGGAAAGATCTTCCCACAAACCCAGGACCTCCCATCTTGCCAGTGCTGGGAGAAGTTTCCACCTCATTTCTTCTCTAAACAGCCCTTGTGAAGGCGATGCAGCTCCTCCTTTATACAGCAGCTGAAAATGGCTCTCTGCTGACCCCTCTTCCTCTGCAGTGGATGAAAAAGAAATCTGCGACATGCAACTGAAACATTATTCTTTGTGATTGCATTGCATCATTTTCATGGGAAACATTAGGCCATATAGATACAGCTGGCTAACTGCATCACAATTGATTAGGACAGGAGCCAACAATAACATCAGTTCAGATAGCCGGTCCTCATCTTGCTATTGTGCTGCTTACAGTTAAGTCATGGACTCAGTCCTCAGAGGTAACAGAAAGGTAACAGAATAAATATATTCGTGTTTTTTTAATGGCTGTTCATTATTTATGGACCTTGGAGGTGCAACGAAAGGGGCAACTCAGGAAATGAAGAGTTCATCCTCTCTTGTTTTGATTTTGCGTTTGAGTCAAGTGAACCTGTACTGCTGCACTAAAACCCAGATAAGTATGTGTTGATATATGCTTAACATTTCTATCTGATGTGACATGAGTAAATTAATAGCTGACCTTTTTGCTAGCAGCTGCATGTAGATTATTTAAAACATTCACTATTTGTATCCGGCTTCCCTAAACAACAGCAAATACAAGGCTGTAAGTGCCTATTTTAAAAGTGTGACAACATCACTGGTGCCAACCAGTGTTGGTCTGATAAAATCTCTAGGAAGAGTTTGTTAAAATAAAACGTGTGGAAATAGCCTAAAATGTGCAGAAATTGCGGATTAAATTCAAAATGCCTGAAGTCCTGTTGGTTTAGGTCATGGCTCCAAGAGGCTTTTTTCAAAGTCTTGACATGATACATGTGACTATTTCATTTTGTAACTCTATGCCAAAAAGGTTGATTGGGATGCCTCATTGAAATTTTGTAGGGGGCACTGCAGAGCCATTAGGCCACACCCACTCCTTAAATGTGTATCAGATATTAATATTGAACATTTGTGAAAACTCTTGCAAGTTTGGTAACATTTCGCCGATCCCCTTACCCTCAAAAACGGCAAATTGCTCAAAATGGCTGCCCTGCCACAGCCAAACTGTTGATAAAAAGTAAAAGCTTTTGACCACATGTCGTCACAAAGGCCATGAGTGTGCCCTGACCAAATTTCAAGCAGTCACCAGGGCTTCACTTTGGGGGCAGCTAGTGAGCCATTTCGCACACAACTTTTCTGAAACCCAAAAAATAAAAACATTTACAACCAACTGATACATTTGCCACTTTTCATGGGTTTTTAAGCATATTAAAGTCCTCAAAAAGGCAATTAATAATAGTAATAATAATAATAATAATAATAATAATAATAATAATAATAATTATTATTATTATTATTCCTTGAATTTTCAATATGTCAATGTCAATATATCTTGGACTTTATGGTTAAAGAGAGGGAATGGTTTTCTAATTCAAATGATCTTTTGTAGCAGCTTCTTGCCTTTTGCCAACCCAGTTTAAAATGAAAGTAATTTCCTAAGTTCCTTGAAAGCACCATATTTTAATCATTTTTGAAAAGTTGTATTGGTGAATAATTGCCTGTCACATTAGCAATAGCATGCTTAAAGAATGACTTTTTTTATTTGCTTGTTTTGGTTTATTTTTGTTTTACCAGATGTGCCAAAATTACAACTTATTTCACTAAGTGCTTTGCTGAATTGATTAGTCTTTAACCCAAACTTCTCACTCTTAGAAAAGAAGCACTTATTTCCCAGACAGGTATCCAGACAGGTGAAGCTGTAGTTTAGGTGAGATACAATTTTATTTCACACAGCAGGATGACTGGGTGGAAATAACTATCCTCATATAATATCTCATATAATATTATATACATATAGTATTTGAATTAAAACAGAAGCTCAGCTCAGCCTAGCATCAAGGGGAAAAAAAACAGGGAGAAAGCCCTGGCTGTGTGTTATTTAGTTAAGAACTGCACCTCTTGACATTACTGTAAGCCTTATTCAGATTTAACTTATATCATCTAGTGAAAAAATACTGAGTTACAATATTAGATGGCAACATTGGTTCACTCCCTTTCCATTTAACACTTCTCGCTCTTCTCTCTTAGTGTAGTGTTAGTGAGGTCACTTTTTTGATGGAATCTGGTTTCCAACTATCATCTGTTGGTCCTGTTCAAAATGACTTTACCACACATGTTGTCTCTCTCGCTGTAAGACTTCAACCTCTTTTAAGAATAAGTTGATGTCTGACAGGTTACTCCAATTTCCGTTGCCAGGCACCCAGTTGGTTGTGTCTCCAGGTATATTTTTCTTACAAAGACTTGTTTTCCAGTCTGACAGCATGAATCAGAGCCTCCAAATAATAGAGAGGAAGG
Source organism: Acanthurus leucopareius (assembly GCA_029814765.1). Taxonomy (NCBI): domain Eukaryota; kingdom Metazoa; phylum Chordata; class Actinopteri; order Acanthuriformes; family Acanthuridae; genus Acanthurus; species Acanthurus leucopareius. The sequence continues at coordinate 9,398,507 of JAQMCX010000043.1, read as the reverse complement.
ATCTGCACTCACCCATAGAGGCCTTAAAAAGATTGTTGGGATGGATGTGTGTGTGAGTAAAACTAACAAAACACACATTCAAAAAGAACTCTCTGAGATACTAAATTATTTTTGAATTATTTGTTGCACATTATTACAACTTGTATATAAGAAAAAGTACAAAAAAAAATTCCATATTTTGGCATAATTATAATTTTATATATGTGTAGCAGAGACAAAATGAACGAGCAAAAAACAAAGACAGAAAACTGTTTAATAAAGACAATAAAAAAGTCACCATTGAGCAATGCAGGGGAGTAAACTTATTATAGTAACCCATGTGTGTCACACAGAAAAACTTCATAAGCCAAATGCCAACTTTTCACGAGTTTCCTCCTTCTTCTTTTATACTGCTCGTGATTTTAGAATTAATTTCTCTTCAGTTATTTCAAAGAACCTGCTACTATTATTGAACAGTAGAATTACAACACTCTCAGGTTCATAAAGAATCACTCTCACTTTTACAAGTCATACAAATTATTAGTACATTAAAAAAATTGCAAAGTGAAAAATGTCATCATATAGTGTCGCCTAAGGCTTTACCAGCTATTAATTTTGTTCTTTCTTATCTACCATATTACGTTATCTGTCTAATTTGCATGCAGGCAGAGAAAACAAACAAAAAGTGGAGAAAAAACAAAAGACAGGAGAAGGAGTGCTCACCTGCAGTGTGCACTGTTTTATTTATGAAGGCTCTGCCAGGCACGATGGAGACAAATTACCTTTTAACAATGTGAAATAGAATTTTGTTTACAAGGCTACGCTTTCTCTTGCTTTTTCAAATGAGATTTTTCACAGCTTCTTCATTTGTATCTTGCAGCATTATCGTCTCAATCTTTCAAAACCAATCAGTCTCAAAAAAAAATGAACAGGAAAAAAAAGAAAAGAAAAATGAATCGCTGTTCTTCATAAAACAAGCCATTAGGTATATTTATGAATGCAAACCACGTCAGTCACCGGCTTCAGACCCCCCCCGGTCCCATCCTCTGTCCTTCCTCACACCACCAATCAGTTCAGTCATTTCATTGACATACCCTCCACAATTTTATTTAAAGCCCAATGCAGTGTGCGGCATGGTAGAGTGCCCTCTGTGAAAGGCTGCAGTTGGTGAGTTTTGGGAAATGTTTACACAATCTAAACAGAGACAGGAGGCAATAAGAGAGCAGAGTGGAAACACACTCAACTAAAACACGACCGTATCACTGCATCACAGAGCTGCTGTGAACAGCCATTTCTAAGCTGGGAATCCATTTCAAAGATTATCAGCATTTGATACTAAGGTTAACCAAGCGAAGCATATATTCTTTGTTTGCAAAACACAGCACGGGAGTTTGGCAGGAAAGAATCAACATCTGTCATGTCCTCTATGGTGGCTCACTTTCTTACGTTGCTTTTGTGTACCTGTGATTTTCTGCAGGATATTTCTTTAAAGAATATTTAAAAATGTATATCGTGTCACTGTAAAGTCACAAAACATTACAAACACAATAAAACAAAAAAAAGAGAACTATGTTATTTATCATGTATCGTACACTGTAACACTGAACTGTGAAATAGTTTTAAATTTTAACAACAAAAACACAACAAGTTGAAGAATTTACACAAAAGGTTACTAAGAGATGTGTTAGTAATGAACACAGATGTGAAACACATTTTTTTAATAAATGATATCAAAAATTTGGTGCTATAAACTTGGTCATATTGTAACAAAAGGTGTGAACATTAAAAAATTAGATACACTTAAATGAGTTGGTATAAAAAGTAACACTTTGATTCAAAATTTAACGGTCAGAAGGAAGGACAACTGTAACAAGACACTTTGTTATTATAAAAACATCCTCTAATATTCTAATAAAATTAGAAATGTTATATTTCTTCATTGTAAAAAGCCCAAGGGGAGAATATTCTCAGCTAATATAGAGAAATTGACAGTGACTGTTGGATTCATATTTAAAAATGAATCTGTTTACTCAAACTGATTCATGTTTTCATTCTATAGCTTGGAGATAATAAACATAAATTGGCATTTTGACACTAATGATCTACCTACTCGCAGTTCATCCGCACAGACATAGGCAAGGTTTCCAAGTTCACCCAAAACAGGTGGTAGAGGGCAACACGTTTCATGCATTAGAAACCCCTGTTGGATAGAAATGTTGTGAGAAGTACAAGGAATGCCAATAACCAGTAAATATTAAAATTTCTCATAGACTTCTGATTCAGGGCCAAACAGTGCCTGCTAGAGGACCCTGGAGAAAAAAAAAAACATTGAGTGCCTCATTGAGGAGCACAAACTGTTGTAAAGTGTTTTCTTGGATGTGAGACGGTCCTCTTTGGGTACATCTTCACCTGATAAACACCACATGCCAACAAATTCAGGGACTTTAAGGACTCTGGCAGTCTGACGAGGGCCTCCTTTGTCTGATCAGTTATATTTTCTATGATTGCAGTGGTTTTTTTTTTCGACGACAGACATTTTATGAAGTGAGCCTTGTAGTTTTTAACCTAGAAAATTTATTGTCCTGCCTGCTCATACAGAAGCTCATAATGTTTGGTATCCGAGCGTTTATTACCAGAATGTGTGGTGCAATTCTCTTAAATGTTTTTTACCAGTCTCCCCTTTGGCTCTCTGAGTAACTGTATCTTACTAGAAACGAGAAAACCTCAGCATTTGCTGTAAACTCACCCACTGCTGTGGGCTGAAAAAAATTGATAAAAGAAAATTGATATTTGCCACAGCACAGCACCCTTTTCAAGAGGGCAGGTATAACTACAGCATAGCAATGTTCAGACTGGCTGCTCTCATTGCAGTGGTCTTTGTAGGAGGAATGAGTGCTGTTAAATTTTTACAAGCCAGAGATGGTGCAATGTGTCGTACATTTTTTATAATCTAACAAAAAAGCTTCTTGATGATAGGTGTCCAGTAAAAAGGAGCCAACAGGTATTCGTCTGCTCTCGCTCTCTGTGTGTCTGTCAGCAAAGTGGAGATAACATGTGGTTTCTTCACAACCATGCGCTAATGTGCTCACTGTAGTGCTGCCAAACCTGCTGTGCTGGATAGGACATCAAGATGGAAGAGGTAGCTGTGAATGGGAGCCCCCACCCCCAACACTGAGCAAAATAGAATAGTGCTGATAGACAAAATGAAAACCTGAAAACATGGCTTTCTTTTTAGCCTTGTTTGAGTCAGCAGGGACGAGGGGTGACAGAGGTAAATTGGGGTCACAAAACAAAAGAGAAAATAAAGCACTTGGCTTTGTTACCAGAGTACCAGATGCTGAGTGATTGATACGTTGTTGACCGAGTGATGAATTTTAAATTCTCTCTCTATCGCAGTTTCTCTCTCAATATCCTGATTAAAGTGATATCAGATCAAGAATGTTGAATTTGTGGCATAAATTCATTACAAGGACACCCTGCGCTATCAATGAGCTTTGGCTGGAATTTAGCAGCAGATATATTTGGAGGCACCATCTGGAGAAGAGACATTAAAGCATTTGTTTATGTTAAACAGTGCCAGCAGACATGGTTTCTCATTAAGCTAATAGAGGATGAAAAAGAAGAATTCTTTATTTGTCTCATACAATTACACTGAGTACAACAAAGTGAAATTTGTTCCCTGCGTTTAAAAAACGTTCATGTAAGAGCAGCCATTGGACCCAGTCCAACCCCAGTTAAGGACAGTGCTGTGGTTAACACAGGAGGATGTTTACCTGTATGTGCATAGATTTGGTGGTTGGGGAAAACCTGAGCACCTCCCAAAAACCGACGCAACCACAAGCAGGACATGCAAACTCTGTACATGAAAGCCCTGCTAAAGGAATCATCCATTCAGTTGATGTACACATGCTTTAGCATAACACCGGGCTATTCTATGATTTACTGCCCCTTTAGAGAAGCTAGATATTATATCATCAGTAGTTCGGGATATAAATACTGCTGAACTGATGAATATTTTCATTATCAAATAATCTGCTGATTATTTTCTCGGTCAGTTGTTATGTTTATTAAGTATCAGAAACTACCACAGTACTGAGAAAACAAACTGGATGTCAGGATGGTGCTCCGTTCATTTCTGTGAGAAGCAGTTAAATACATCCAAGAGAGGAAAACAAAGACAAGCAGCATGCTTAAATTTGAGAAGCAAGTACCAGCACAGTTTAGAGATTTTTGTGTCAAAAAGTGATTTAAATAATTAATTCATGAACAAAAGTTGACAGGTTATTTTCTGTCCCTCAGTTATTTGACAATTTTTTTTTCAGGTACAGTTTTGACATCTCTTATGTTTTTGGTCCTTAATGAGCAAAGTCTGTATCACCGAGCATCCACAACTTTTAAGTATCAAAGTTGGTATCTGATGTCTGTTCAGTTTTATAATGTTTTTTTTTTTTTCGTTCACCAAATGGAACCTAATTTAAATTGAGATTTTTTAAATATTAGACTACATTTATTCAGGCGAAGCCCTTGTTTGGAAGCTTGTATTAAGAGATTTCATATTTGAGAACTTTCACTGCTTCTGTGCAAAAAAATGAAATGCTTCAAACAAAACATGATTATTCATGTTTATAAAGAAAGATATTAAAAAAATATAAATAATATTTGTCAAAACACAACACAGTCGAGTACACTGATGAATTCACAGTTTCTAAATGTGCAAAAATGCAAAAATCTTGACATGAATGTGTCTTAATCAAAGCCAGAGCCGAGAAAAACCTGATACAGCCATATTATTTGTATTACCAGCTATATATTTTGCTTGGAAAATGCACAGAGAGTCCTGTTCAAGCTACAATTTCAATTTTTGTTTTGACCGGGATCCCTGAGAGCTCTCTTCCTCCTGACCATGTTTGAACATGAGCTGCTGGCTTTTCATCTTTGGAAAACACGTGTTTCTGCTGGGGATGGAAAGTTTGTCTCATGTTCAAACAGAAGCTGAACTGAGCTTTAATGAACTCATTGTAATTCTGTGGTCTCGCAGTGCCATTTATGGAGACGACAGACTTGAGTCTTTGAATGTTGACAACCATGGATTATAAATTGGCCTAACTGGGGCTGAATATGTGCTCACTAGAGCATGTTATACACGGGGTATTCTGTACGAAAGTAGCATAAGAAAATCCTTAAATACTTTTAATAATCTTTTGACAGCCCAGAGGTTTTACTGTGCCGTGACTGGCTTTTGCCACCGTTGCTATGGAAATACACTGTCTCCTTTGCTTTTTTAAACTGACAGACATTGTTGGCTGCCCACATAATCCCCCTTAAAGGAGAGGGCATGTGATGAATGACTGCCTCTTGTCCTGTAATGTCATTTTCCTGAAGGACTTTTTTTAGGATAGCTGACATGAAAGGAAGTAAAGCACTTAAACAGGGGGTGGGGGTGAGGGTGGGGGTGGTGGGGTGGTGGTGGCGGTGGTGGTGGTTATTGTCAGTCATTGTCCGGTGTGTCATCTGCGGCAGGTCTGACCACATTGCTGGCTTGTCTTGTTTTAGTCAGACAACACACAAACAGACCCAGACATACAGGTCATGTTTTCCTTCAGTATTTTCGTCTGCTCGTCTCCTCAACCTATCATTGCTCCTCTGCCCTCTGCTCTGTGCTGCAGTGTAGCCACTCGCAGAATGTGAATGGAAACAAAACCCATCTCCCCCCCGACATCCCACATACACACACACACACACACACACACACACACACACACACACACACACACACACTTTTACCAAAGAGCAAAGTGTTTTTAGTCCAACTTGCCTCAACCAAAAAAGTTTTGAATATCTCAATTTTCCCCTCCAGTAAGTTACTACCCACAGAAGCAGATTAATGGCAATATGAGGGAGGAAAAAAAAAGGAATTCAGGAAATGCACTTCTAAGAAACTACTGCCCATGAGGTGTTAAAACAAAGAATAAATCACTTGTATCTTTTAAATTGGGGAATTCTCAACATGTAATATTGATGTTTTCTGTCAGTGTAGTTCACTGCAAGGAGGAGAAAGCACACTCTTCACTGTTTTCAGGTTTTACAGTTCAGCACTCATCTGAATCAAACTCTGAGTCCGTTTACTGTCGAATCTAAAAAGGTTAGAAAATCTATTATTCTTTGCAGCTCTATTTTCAGGTCACTCCGTTTTTCTTTATTTTTGCCAACAAAATATTAAAGTAAAGTCACTACCAGTGCTAAGACTGGTTCATATGCATGTTTTAGAGCTCTTTGGTAGACAAATATGTGTAATCAGTTTTGACATTTTTATTTTTTTCAGTTGTTAAGACGTCTCACTGCCGGCAATAGGCTCAGACAGAAACACCAGGCCTGTTTCCCAGTTTGCAAAACAATACTTCTTACATAAAAACTCCTTATACCATCAGCAGTGTCACATTGATTTTTAAGAGGAAAATAATGTAAAAGAAAATCTATATCAACATGCCACTTTATCTTTCATACACTTGATTTTTAACTGCAATGCAATACCTGAATAGACACCTGATAACAGGAAAAAAAAAAAGGTTTGCTCATTCAGTCGAAGCCTTGCATCCTTCTGCAGTGACGTCCTCTGAGGTGAAAGCTGTGACCTCTGTGAAAGTGGAACCTTCACATCAGATTCCTGTCTGTAGACTTCAAAACCTAGAAAAAAAAATCAATATAAAAGTATATTTATTTGGCAACAAGTATTACAACAATTAAGTTGAGCCAGAATTTGGCTTTTTATGCAAAAACCCCCCCCAAAAAAACAAACAAAAAAAACCTGTTCTTTTTAAATTTTTTTATACCATATTTCCTGTGAGCAGTAGTTCATTACATCACCTCACATTTTCATCTTTCTAAACTGTCAATTGCGTCTTTGCTTGCCTTAAAAATTCAAGATTACTCCGTTGCCCTCCCCTTGTGCCTCTCAGTGAGTCGTCAGCGTAATCACATTTTGCTGATGTCGAATGTTCTTGTCATTCCTTCACTTGTTAAAATCAAAGCTCTGGGAATACATCCAGCCAGGAAAAAAAGTAGCTCTAAAAAAATCTCTGCTGTTTCATATTTCACAAATGCCAGTAAATCTTTTATCATCCTGCTTTAATTTAGTTATTTGGATTTAATAATAAATGGCTGCTGTGAATCTTTGTGGATTTTTAAAAGGATCTTTGTAGAGAAAAGGGAGTATTATAGGTAAGATATCTTACCATGTAAATTTAATGAAGACAGAGCAGAAAGCAGTTTAGAACGAATGCATTCTTAAACCAGCAGGAATTATTCTCTTAATAATGGATCTAAACTTTCACTTTATGTAACAAACAACCTTTTCTCCTCTCCACCCACAACAAGCTTTAAATTTCACCATTCTCTCACTGCTTCCACACAGCAATTACTCCTTTCACCACCTCTCATAGTTCATTGTAGCTGATTCGTGATCTAACCTCCTTTGATCAAAGTCCAATCATTTCTTTAATTAGCCCCATAGGTGCTAACTGGTCGTAGATGAGGGCAGATTTGTTAAATGCAACCCCCCCCCCCCATACACTGCTTGCGCTCGTACACACCCACACAACTGTCATGCTATGCCCGTATTTGAAATTAGAGGAGCATTGAATTCCTTTTCTGTGGTGCTTGTTAACGTTTGCAGTCATGCTGTATTACCATGAGGTCAATATGATACTGATTGTGCCTTTCCCGCATCTTCCACCAGCCGATGGTGCTACATTGATTGCCTCTATTGATCTTTGATCTATGCCGTGAAAGAGTTTGATGCTAAAAAATTTGTCATGAAATTAACGTAACGTGTCGAATGCTTTCTGACAACCTTTTTTTTTTGCTTTCTTTCTTTCTTTCTTTCTTTCTTTCTTTCTTTCTTTCTTTCTTTCTTTCTTTCAATTTTTTAATTCAACAAACTCAGCTATTTAAGTTTAACATATGCAAATTACTTTAAATTTCATTAATGCTCCCAACTGGATTTTAAATCAATAGTCAGACTAATAGTAGGTGGCATACAACCTTGAAAAGTAATGGTAGTTTTGAGGGACTCTTCTCTTCAATGTCAGGCCTCTCTCCTTCTTACAGGGCTGGATGAGAAGTGATCTAAATGTCATGATGAGGCCATTGGACACAAAATGAGGAAGGTATATCATATAGGCTAATTTGAACCATTTGCCATCATGGTCCTATAGCCATAATAAGACTGAGATTAGTGTTTAATCTTGAAATCATTTGTCAGTTTAATTATTTCATTCATTTCATCATCATTCAGGAAAAGTGATTTCCATTTCCGTCATTATCTTTTCCATAAAAGGAAAAGTGTTTTTTTTTTTTTTTTTTTTTTTAAAAAGGGTCATTTATAAAATTAAAATGAAGCACAGACACAGATGCCCAGTCTGAAGTTTAATTATAGACCGAATGCATTCACGTCCAACCACCCCCTCCATCAGCACTGAGAGGCCAAACAAACCAACAGGTGGTTGCTGTGAATGAGCAGAGTCGTCATCTGGTGAGGAAACAAACACAGACAGTATGAAGGCATCTCTCCATTCAACGGATTCAAAGAGCTACGGTTTGATGGTCAAAAAAAACAATCTTTGTGCATATTTATTCATATTTATTGTGGACATGATTTAAAATAATATAAACAGGTGTGTGTTATAGACGTTATGTTTCCAGCAGTGAGGAGCTGCCTCTCTGTTAGCTGAGAGAAAAGCCATTGTTGCACAGGATGCTGAGCAGGTGCAGGGGTTTCAAGGTGAAACACACTGAGCTCAGAGTTATTTTCTGCACCTCAGAGTTGATTTGACTCGTCCAATGCTGCGGCATGTGTTGCTCAGCTGGTCATATTTGACTGCTGCTGATCGCAGATCAGCTATAGTATCTGGACAAAGCTAAAAAAAAGTAATTCACAAGACTTTTATCTCACTATTATAATTTTTAGACATCAAGTCAAAACATGCTTGCCTTTTTGTAAACATAAAAATATTAAGAGTTGCAAGATACGTCCAGCATGTGTTACAGGTGCTGCAATGCTCACTGATCAGTGATCAAAAAAAGATAAAGTCCATCTGAAAGATCTGTACGATAAACAAGACAGGCAGTGATGTGTGAAGTTGAAATGTGGCTGTAAAGTATCTTAAACATTTAGGTCTTTTGATGACAGGAAAATCAAGTCACACTATACAACAAAAAAGGCTGAAGATAATTCTGTTATGCTTTATCAAAATGACACAAAAAAACCTTAATTGTTAATGTTTTTGTAAAAAAAAATAAATAAAATTTTTTTTGGTTGTGTTTGAGTGCTCAACTCCAGGTTGCCATGACATCAAATGCATAGTGTGTTGACCTCAATACTTTGTTCAGAATAAAATTAGATGGTTTAGTCCAAGCAGAGCTTGTGCAGTACAGCAGTAGGACTTCCAATATACAGCTTTATTCACTGCCTCTGCAATGTCCAACACGACAAATAACAACTTTCTAGGAGCAATCAACCTTCTATAGGCATCAACATGTTTATGTTTCTAGTTTAAAGGTTTTTCAATCCGGCTGAATTCTGCATTCTGTAGACGTGAGATGCAGAGATCAGGGGCCAACATCTTTCATTCAAACCCAAACTTATTAAAATACAGATCATCCAAAATTTATTTTTCCTAGTAATGTCATTGGGAAATACTGTAAAAATCTACTGAGCTTCATCACTCATTAAAACAAAAAGGGATACTTAAACTAGAACACTGAGACAAGTGTCTCAGTAACAGTTGTTCAGGTTGTTTACAGATGTGCATCCTCACAGCTGTTTTCACTGCTTTCCACCTGTATTTACGCTCATTTAAGAAAGTTCCTTTTTTAAAAATAAGAATTCATCAAATTGTCGCACTGTTTAAACACCATTTGTTTGCAAGGACATCTTGTCAACAAATTCTCATATAGATTAGTGTTTAATCAGCTGCTTTGCTGTGAGTGAAGTCTTGTCAGAGGATAATATGGGAAGGGCCAACCCTCCAGAGTATGCAAAGTTAAATAAACTTCATGGCATTATGCAACTGTTTTTTTTTTTTACTTAGATGAATGTAAAATGAAATAGGATTCCTAATGAGTACACCTGCCAAGAACGCAAAAGAAAGAGGGATTAGCCCAGGGACAGGCAGCTATTCAAATTTCATTAGAGACCAGGGGACCTCTGCAGATTTCACTGCAAACTCGTGCCATAACAATGCAGCATTACCTCAGGAATAATGTTCCTACTACAATAAACAATCAAGCACCTCTTTTCCTATGAGTTTTAGGCTTATTACATGCAGACAGGCTTGCTAACAAGGATACATTTAATGATAAATCAGTATATTTGGCAACGGCCCCCTTTTGTTTAATTGGGAAGACATCTGCTTTAGCTGGAGCTCTAAAAACCTAATGGATTTTTAAGGCAACGATTAGTTAATTATTGAGATTTATGATTGGTAGAAAATAAATTCATGTTAAGATCAATTATTCATGTAAGTCAGTTATTTAGCAAAAATGCCAATTGCTGCTATTTATCACCCTGAATCAAATATTTCTGTTTTTTTAGTGTTGTTGTACAAAATAAACATTTTGGAACTATCAGTTCGCTTTTTCCTGTAACAGTTGTTCAATCTTGCCTTTTCTTGATCAATTAACTCATTCTGTAATCAATAAACTATCAAAAAGAGGTCAAGCCACTTAACTAACCCTAATCCTAACCTTAATTTACTAAAGCCTAAGTTTTTTTTCAGTCAGCTCTTTATCATTATTTTTTAAATTATTTTTCAGTTTATTTTTTAACATGAATTAAAAACCTAATTGTTTCAGCTCCTCAGCTCTGAAACAGTATTTTTAAAAAAAAAAAAATATACTGAATAATCAATATATCAAACAAATATTTAGACCAGGTCTGAATTTCAAGGTCTTTTAAACCTGATGTTATCCTTGTTTTGAATATTCCATTATGTAACTACTGTATGTCACTGAGGTTTATCACAATTACATCTGTTTCATCTGAGACCTGACGCCTCTGACTGTTATCTCTCCCAGACATAAAGTGTCTATACTTTGCCTCAGGGACTTGTCGCTAGATGGAGACCTTAATCTAAAAGACACACTTATCTAGACACGAGGTCTGATATGCTATGGAATACTGAGCGTGAATTGTGTTGTCCAAAGATATCTCATGTGGAATTACAGGCATCCGCAGTCCATTTGAATCACGAGCCCTGATTTCTGCCTGTAACAACATGAGGCATTTGAAGTTGAGTCTTTTGTATCCTCATTAACTGCTCAGCTGTGTATTCCTTGGCATGGTGGTTAGGCTGTGCCTGTTGCTAAGCAACAGAGGAAATCCCCCCCCACCCCCAGTCCAAAGAGGAGCAAACGGTAAACAATTAAGTTAACTTTTGAATGCCAGAACACAGATCAAAGAGGGAGGAGGGACCGTGTGTTTGACCCTGAGTGAATGTTGCTTTTTTTCGCGTGCATGTATGTACAAACATTCCTGCGTGCATATGTTTGTCGATGCAGATGTTCCTCACATCCTGGTTTTCATACGCTCTGTGCCATAGAGAACATCTCAGCAGCTTTCAGCAATAGGGAGACAAATGCACCTCAGCACTGACATATTAATAAAGCACAGCAAAGCATATCTTGTTTAACTAATTTCTTGTTCTTTTTTGACATTAAAGAGTGTTAAACTAAGAGAGCAGCAATAATACAATAAGAACTTCTGTTATTTGTTCATTCCTGTTTATTGTTCTGGGAAATTCTGACATATTTACATCTCTTGAATCTCATAATGTCTGGTGAAAATAATCCCCTTTCAGTATTAATGTTGACTTAAATTACCGTATTGGTATATCCTTTAAAAAAGCTGTGAATCTTAGAGAATCTAACAAATCCTTTAGTTAATTTTAATTTGGATTCTTGGGGTTGATTTAATTAAAATACTTTTTTTATTTCAAAATTATTCTACATTCAAAACCAACTCTCTTAAAATGAATAATAAATTAAATTTTGATATGTACATAAATACAGTGTGTATACTTGTGCATTTGTACATGTAGCATGGCTGGTTGTGGACCCCTGGGACAGGAGGGACAGGAGGGACAGGAGGGACAGAGGGACACCAGTTTTATTGTTTACTAGTCTCTTTGCTTATCTATCCGTCTGACTGTCAGCTCTGTCTTTCGCGCTCTGCCTGTCTGTCTATCTATGAATCTATCTCGCTTTCTCTTTCTCTGACACCTGCTGGCTGAGTACCAGTGATACTGACTAATAAATCCTGACAGCTTCTCGCCAGAGCCAATATTAATGCCCGGCTACCTGGCAGGCCAACCTGTGAGAGTGTTTCAATAAAGCAGTCTACCCAGGGCTTCTTATTTACAGACCACAGACAAGCAGATTAAAGGCTGGAAGGAATTTTTTTGCCCTCTTTTCGCCACAGCTTTGAGGTTAATTGCCAGCTCGAGCCTCACACACTCCTGCTTTGCGTGCAGCAACCAAAAGACTCTTGCCTGCATGGATTTTTGTGTTTGATGGCTTACTGCTGTACTTGTACAAAAGTACAGATTTTGACTGTTTCATCTGTTTTCTGGCTTTGGTCAGCAAACGTTGGGAGGAGGTTAAACCCACCCTGATGGCACAGTGCAATGCAACCCCCCTCTTTCCTTACCCTAACCCCCAATTCTTCTTGAAGCCTGTGTTTGCTTTGGATAACATCTCATTTTTGAGGTAACTCTTCATCTCATTTCACATTCCCATCACTGTGTGCTGCTGCAGGCCTCCTGGGTTTGCTGTTCCTCTGAGTGTCTGCCATCACAGGCAGCTCTAGGATTGCTCTGAAACAGAAAGCTATGCAGCCACAGTTCCTTTTCTTTTAATTTCACCTTCTCTCCACCCGTCTCCTTTGGGTTTCTTTTTTGTTTCCTTTATCTTTGTGGGAATTTAGTTTTGGAAGTTGGCCGATGAGTAAAAAAAAGGAGCATCAATTATTTAGAGCAGACTGTGGTGCAAGTTATCATATTGCATGTAATGTTGGCCACCCTTACTGAAGCCTGACTTCAAATTCACTTTCTTTCTACCACAAGTCAGTGCTCTATTTTTAGAAGCCTTCATGTTGTGCGTGTTATCTATCCCCGCAATGGTGAAATCTTTGGATTGATCTTGTGTTTATCCTCTCGATCAATCTGTTGATCAATTGATCTATAAAATGTCAAACATTCAAAGATGACTGTCAAATTTCCCTAGACACAAGGTTATTTATTAAAATAATGCATTATTTATCAAAGCTTATAGAGTGTTTTGGGTGTTTTTTTTTCTTATAAGATTAATTGAATTATTATTTTTAAAGAAGTTCTTTTGGCCTTTTTTTTGTTTAAAAAAAGACACTTAAGGCACTCCATAAGATTATTTCGTAAACGAACACAGTTGTGTTTGTGTTTAGTGTTTTTTACTAAAATACATAATTTAAATTCTTGAGAGCTGAAAAAACCCCCATCACATCCCTAAAAAACATTTGCACACTTTTGTTTTCGGTTGATTTAAACCTTCATTGTCTTAAACAAGTTTACTCATCAAGCAAATAATGTTCTTCATCATCTTAGCTAGTGTGTTTCTGGGAGCTGCTGAGTAAATGAGCACATGATGTTAGACATGCTTATTATCATTTGAACAAGATACAAACAAAACCACACATTAGAATATTACTCCATACAACCACTAGTGGGCAAAAAACTCTGCAGGGTACCTTTTAATTAATGAGCGATTTATTAAAAGAAAGCTTCTGTTTAGATGCCTCCTCTGAGCTTTTTACCACAGCGCAGGGATCATCTGCTGACCTGCAGCTCTTGCTCTGCTGACCTCTCATAAATAAGCATAAACGGATGTACTTTGTGTGCAGCTGCATCAGTCAGTCAGTTTTTCGGACTTTTCCTCTCATCCTTCCTTGCCATTTGTAATTGTCATTCAGTGTGTCATTACTGATGGCGCGGTGATAGCAACAACATCGATTACTGCTGGCTTTGTTTGGATTTTGTTTGAGACATTTTGATGGAAGATTACCCGTGATTACAGGAAATGGCATTTAAATGTGAGGCTAGAAAAAAAAAACAGCCCTCAAAAACACCCCTGAATTCACAGCCTGTGTTAGTGTATTTCAGTTACACTTTCACATGTGTAGGCAGATCACACACACAGACACAGAGCACAAACACACACACACACACACACACACACACACACACTAAACAACAGACAAGCTTACCACCACCTTTGTCAGCAGTATTGGCTAACTCTCCACACCGTATCCCCCCACCCTCATGCTGTGTCTGCCTTAAACCACTGCAGCATGCTCCAGAGCTCCTCGGGGTGCTCCAGTAAATTCCTCTGTCAAAGCTTCAGGCCCCATAAAATGCCCAATGTACAACTGTGGATTGTTTATGTGGCACAAAAGCATGTGTGGTAGAGACACTCATATACAGTTCAGCACAGCTGCATCATTGCGTGTCATTGCGGGCAGTTTTCAACACGACATCCATCCTCCATTTAAGCTTAAGATGAACACTGTTTTTCATACCGATGAGCCATATGTGAATGCTTTAATAAAAAGTTAGGACTCTGAAAAATTGTATTTTGTTCCTGATTAGATTCAGCACAGTAGGGGTGCTAAACTGTTTGGCAAAAAGGTCAGAAAATTATGTTGCGCTGTTTCAAATCTGTTGGCATTGACACAGTAGCTGCCAAAGCTTGGTTTAAAGTCTTATTCCAACGACAAGCATGTTAACAGCAGAATGAGTAAAGATATGCCAGATTTGCCTGCAAAGGAGCACACACATCCTGAGGTTCCCAGAACACAATCCAGTGTATCATCTGCTGCTTACACACCCACTGGCAAAAGACTGATAATCAGAACATCCTGAACCGAGTGCAATAAGAAAATACAGCCATGGGAGGAGTCGTTGCAGAATTGATCATTCTAGATAAATGATTCCACAATTGACGATTTAGAGGGATTATTTTTGCCTAAACATTGTTTTTCTTTTCGAAAAAATACGACTGATTTTGCTTTTAAACTCTGAAGCAGAATGAGTTAGAGCTTGGTGAGTGATCAGAATTGAAATGGCTATGATTGATGTCCTCTTGGCAAACAAGTTCTTGCTCTGGAGCAGGACCAGCCGCTCTCTGCATGAGCGAAAAAAAAAATCAAACTTCCTTTTGGCTGATTAGCTTGTTGACCACATTTTTAAGATGTTTATTTTTCTCTTAGATATTTAGAGCATTTTTTGCTTAGGGGTTGCAAGAAAAAATGATGCATATCCTATACCAATGCGGGTTTGTGTTTGTGTTTACAGTATGTCTTTGATCTGTGTGTGTTTGTGTGTGTGTGGGTGGGATTAATGTTTACACTGTAAGTTTAAACTGCCAATAGTGCAGAGCAAAAAGCATGTCCTATATCTCTACTTGTGGCATCTAGACCTGGTGATTGGAAATAACAGGCAGGGAACCAACAGTCAGGGTTGCATAAATTTCCACACTGAGACCTCGAGCCTTTGCTGAGATCTCTGCAGCAATTATAGCAGGAGGGAGGGCCCCTGTTTCGTTTTATGTTGCTGCGGCAAGGGCTTGGAGAGCACCCACTGTCTCCTGGCATGCCGCTACTCATCAGCGCTGCAATAAATCAATTTTCAACCTCACACCAGCCCCACCGACACCCTCTCCACCTCCTGCTCATTTTCCTCTCCACTCCTGTACTCCCACGTGGCTCCTTCTCCTCAGCTCTCATCCCTTCGCCATGATGGTTCTCACCTCTGAATAGGGGCAGAGGGGAGGAGGCTGAAGTAATCTCCATCCTCCTCCTCTTCTCCCCTCTTCTCTACATCCCTCCCTTTACTTAAATGAAGCTGGTGGGTGTTTTTTTTTTAGTGAACGTCTGAACTTAGCTTGACCCGAACACGACATGTACATATGTGCTGTCTTGGGGTGACTTGTGACTGTGTGCTCACACGCTTTAACAACTTCTCAAATCATGTACAGTGAGCATCATTCAAGCTTTTAACGGCAAAAGCAAGTAAAGCAATGGATAGCAGTGTTTTCTGATTTAAAAACCAGTAGGAGCTGGTCTGAGAGTTTTGCCTGTCAAGTAGAGTTCTTACAAAGCTTCAACCAAAAAAAAAGAGAAAGATACAGGAAACTGCAATCCAGGTCCTCCTTTTTAAATGTCAACTGAGCTCCAGCCTCAGGACAGGTGCTGAAAGAGAGCCATTCTCAGTGGCCTCTGTGTGTGAATGACTCTCGGTCAGCTTTGATCTCATCTCCACATTAACCTGAGGGCACTTCTTGATATTTAGAACAGACACACACACAAAGGCACATGAACCTCTTGGACCATTGTGTTCAAAGAGCTTCTGTTTCTCTCAGGGAACATAAGAGTGGCATGTTCTTTAAAAAAAAACGCTGGCAGACATGTTGCCATGATATCAGATCAGGATTCTATAAAGTGGATTGTGTATAAGTGTATAGAACTTGGAAGAAGTACTCAAGAAAGTTATTGCTTGCATTTGCCTCATGCATATTATTGTGCAGGACTCTGTTTGTGCTCAGCATGTACAATTTCTGATTATTTAGATTGCACCTTGCTTATGTGTATAAATATATGTATATTAATCAAAGTGTTATTCAGTTCTAGTAACATTGTTTTTTGAAGTGCAAACCTAGCATGTTTTTCTCCAGTAATACATACTAGACCTTGAGTCAGACGATGAGTCAAACAGTTCCTTCATAGTTTCTAAAAAGATCAAATATTTAGTTGATAAATCAGTTTTTTCTTCTTCATACATTACTCATCATATCAGCCAGTATCTGTCAACCTCAATGTGATGGCCAGATATACAAACAGTTATTATTCAGTCAGATCTTTTGGACATTAACGTAATCCTGCACTCTCTTCGGTGTCTTAATTATACTCATCTAATTAACCAACACTTTTAAAAGCAACCTAAATCCATTGAAAAGCAGATTTGCCTCTCCTTCACTGTTCCTTAAATGCTTTTGGAATTGTCTCTGGATATCTAACTTTTATTTATGCTCTTATATATCCATAAAAAAGGCAAACTAGCGAATAAAACCCTTTCAAAGTACCTATTTGTTTTTTGTTCCATCACCACCCAATGGCATAACAACAACAATGTCTCACTCCCAAATGGGGTTTTAGCTTTGATGTAGTGGTGTGCTAACTTTCTCTCCCTCCAATCCAGCTAATCTGAAGTAAAATACATCTGTCATATAAATCCTTACACATCTCTATGAATAACAATTTGGCAGTGTTATCTCCCCAAGCTATTGGCAAGCACCTTTGCTAAACACTTACCAAGGAGTGATCACAAATCTTCTTGAACTGAGGTCCTTGCTAGATTGCTTTGCCGTTCTCACAACTGCCAACTTTTCACTCCCTGTGTATAAACTAGATCTCACTGACTTTGATTACACAGCCTCTCTCTGAAATTCCTTGTCTACTTTAACCTCCTTACTTTTCAAAATCTTTTTAAAGGAAGTAGTTCCTCATTTCTAAAACGACATCTCCTTTGATGACATCTGCCAGGAGAAAAGTGAACACGAGCTGAAGTGCAACAGAAAAAAAATTGTTTAGAGATACTAAAACATGGCAAATAATCAAATACATTTTAACTGAAAGGTGGCACGTGCATTTATCCTGTACTTATAAAATGGGCTGAGCAGGTCACCGAGTGAAACATTCCTCTGGTTTATTTAATTCAGGCACTATTGAAAACAGTAAACAGTGCAAACACTGCCTCATTATACATATCTTCTGCTAATGCACTGACTGTGGAGATGTTAAAGGAAATGACAGGAACAGCTGGAAAGAAGGATGAAATTCAATAACATGGCACCGCAGTCAACACTGCCATTTTTATCCTTAGATGTACTTTTCATATCTAATAAAAAGGTCTGAAATCATTATCAACCTTGCTGTCCTGTTTCAATATCACAACCAATAATTTTAATAATATACATTTTTCAGTAAACTCCGTGTGTCTGATATGCACTTAAACTTGGTTACAACACTATGCAACCCTCCAAATGAAAGGAGGTAACAGAAAATGGATGGGAGATGAAAAATTCTTGGTAATTTTTGAAGTTAATATTTTGTTGAGTGCAATGCCACATTTTTCTACATTACACCGGTACAGTGAAGCAGGGCTTCTGGCAATGTTTTATTCTGGCAGCACCCTGCATCACCTGAAATAAAGAGCAACACTGCAACATACATCTAGAAGTTATTACTTTTTTCTGACATATAGTTAAAGAAATAAGCCTCCCACTGCAAAAATCATGTTTTAATATGTATGTAAACTGTCAGTTCTACTAACAATAAAATAGATCCCTTGGTATCTAATCTCAAGGGTTGCAGGTGTAACCATCCAGGTAGAGACCTTGGTAAAGTGAGGTAAAGATGTAAATGTGGCAAACAAACAGCTGTTGAAGTGTGTTAAAAGGTAAAGCAAATTAAATAAATGGTTATGGTCAGAAAGAGTTATAATAACAGCTTTGATTTAAAATCAGGTCTTCCACAAGTCAGACACACATATGGACATAAATAGAGGCACAAAATCATTCTATATCAATGAAATGCAGTTCATATCCCTTTATAGTGATTTTTTTCATCATGCCATTTTAACTGTCGTGCAATAATTAAAGGTCTGATGTCATGATAAAACATTATAAAACATATTCTATTACTAACACGTTGTGGTAAATAGAATTTCCTTTGTCATCACGATCTGCCAAGTACCTCACCATAAGCCTGGACCGATGCTGTGTTTGAGGCAGTGTTTGTGGACTGTCATAAAAAAAGATAAATGTCCTAAGCCATGTGTTAGATGCCCGCCATAACAGAGTGCACTTTAACCTGTGTGCCTGTCTGAAATATCCAGCTTCTAGCCCGTCACAGGAGGCACTAACGTTTTGACAGGAGTTGTTTGTCAGTCCCAAACTAATGAGATTGGATCGGTCCACTGTTTCGCTCGCCTGTAGCACACTGGTAAGGGACTGTAAATGCCGTCTGCTCTAAGATAGTTGGGGATAAACTTTGTTTACTGTTCAGAGAAAAAGCAACAGAATGGTGCTGTTTTACAGCGTTTGCACAGGGCCTCTGTTTTATTTATTTTGGTATAAAAGATACATTCAATGATATAATCTCACTCTTAAACTCTGTCAACACAGCACAGTCATAGTTCTCAGAGGGTATTAACAATATGCCACTTATTGTAATTTTGCAGTGTCATGCTCATCTATACGAACAAAGATAACATGTGTTCTGCTCCGAATAAATGAAGTCTGGCAGTACTTTATATTTTTTCTACTTTCACCAAATCCCATGAAACCAAATATCACTTCATATATAAATGTAGATACATTTTTTTAAGTGAATTCCACATCCATCATCCTATTGCTATAAAGACTTACTAGCTCACCAGAGGCTTTATCTGCAGCTGAGAATGGATTCCTATAAATACAGTATATTTACTAAAGTTTGATAAAAACTACAGCCACAGATGACCACAGAAGAACAACCTATCTGCCCTTTAGTGGAGGTTGTTAGGAAAATCCGAGTGAAAGTTTTATTTGGACTGTAACTTTTCTTTTCTTTTTCCCAAACAAAAGAGGTCTTATGAGATCTTGATTTAACTGCACTGCCCACACCAAAGCAGAGCAACTCGACACAACAGCAAAACAATAAAACAGGTTGACCCCACCTCTAGTGCTCCGCAGCGCTGTCAGAGATCCTGTCTTTAAGGCTTGTTAACACATTACCATAAAATCTATACAGTGATGGGAGACAAGATATTTCACTTATTGTTATACTGCAGTATGACACTAGTGTTTTCTTCTTCTATCTTTAAAGACTGTGTTACAATAAACTGTGTTGGTTGTGTTTGTTTTTTTGTTAAAACACCTCCAGCCATCCCTTTGAAGTTGTTACTGTAAAATACCGTGATATTTTGTTTGTCCACACCATCTAGTCCTACTTCCAACTGAATATTCAACCTGTTTGAAAATACCATTATATATCGCCATTCAGCCTGAAAATGCTCTCTTTCTGTCCATCTCAGTGTCATACATATTATTCCATCAGTGCCCTTCCTCACCTCTTGCACTTTGCAACTCTTTACAATGAAGACACTGTAGATAAAGTCTAAATATCTAAGGCCATTTTTGTTCTTTACCTTCCCCTGAGGGCTCTTTGTCAGCTTCTTATCAAAATGTCAGGCCTCTGCTTAAGTAAGTAAACAAACAGGAAGCAGCAGAAATGATGTATCAGAGACTGGCCACCAGTGGGGGACGAGCTGTCAGTCGCTCTGTCGAGCTAATGATTACTGCTGGGTGCTGTGGGAATTAAAGGACTCTTGTGCAGGCCACACTTTTTTTTTTCCTTCTGTTCGTGCTTTGGTCTCATTTATGCATGTACTGCTGGAATATTGATGTTTGGGTTTTGATTCTGTGTCTGCTGGTAGGTCAGAGTCCCAGTGGCATTGTGGTTTGTGAGGTTAGTGAGGCTGCTCTGCGATCGATGGAAAACAAGGTTGATCCCCACAAAAACCTGTGAGATTATTTGATCGTGGCTGTTAAAGTTCTTGTATCACAAAGGATTTTGACACTTGCATTCCTGCGTATGTGTCGAAAATTTTGTGGGCTAAAACACTTTTGGTTTTGAAAATATTGTGGTTTGGATCAAACAGCAACAAAGCAAGCATATGCAGTCTGCAGTCAGAACATTTAACAGAGACCATCACTGTATTGAGGGGATAGCAAGTAAAACATGTTGTCAGTGGTTTGCAGATGAGTTAATTATGAGATGATTCATACATCTTTAATTAAACCATTTTCTTCATGTGTTGATAAAAAACAACAACAAATTTTTGTTTTTTTCTCTTGAAAACTTTTTAGAAAATGTTGGAGTATTGTGGTTATTATGGGTCACAGTTTGAAATACTACAAATTATCATAACTAAACTGAAAGATAATCAATTTTTAATAATAGAAAACAGAACCGCCCAATTGTCAATCTCAGATTTCAAAGTGGTGCCTCACCAAATTCAAATCACACTATAAAACTGTGCTGATCAAACTGATCAAATATGTTGTTAAAATTATGTTATTATGTTGCTTATTTCTTATTTAAATGATCAATAATTTCTTATTGAAATGGTTTAGAAACATATTTCAGTGCACTGTTTAGTTTTTATAGGAGAGATTTTGTTTCCACCACATTGTTTCATGTACTTTAAAAATGGAAACTGACAAAAATTTCAGACCAAACTAAAAACTTGACCGGTATGGTCCCTCTGCATCACATGGCTGCACGATGAAATGAAAGTTTGTGGTCCTTTATGTCTCAAACTTCGAACACAAACATAACAACAGAGAAGAGATGAAGCAAATTAAAAATGAGGCCAAAAAAAAAAAAAAAACTTGAACAAGTCTGTAGCCGAGAACATATTAATGACTGAGGTCCCTGTGTTTACAGCTGAGAAACCCCAGACAACTTCTTGACTAATTATACACATGCCCTTGAATCACAAGTTTTTTTATACACTGCAATCCCTGACTTATACATTGAAACAACATATATAATCATGGACAATCTTTAGGGGGAACACTTGTCATGCAACACTAACCAATGGTACAGAACGGCCACATCCACATTTATGTCATTAACTGTGGGATTTTTTTGAGTCCTGAGACATACAGAGCTGGTGTTTGGGCTGTGATGGCCTGAATTTTGGAGTACAATGGAGGCAGGGGGAGGCAGCTCTAGGGAGGCATTAAAACAGATAGTACATGAAACATGAAAGCTTCACGTGTCAAATGGACCTGGTTTTGCCACTGATAATGGCTCAGCATGCAAGACAGCATTTCAGCAGCTTCACACAGGTCCCATGCTTTTTGCAACAATCTGTGGCTCTGTGGCATCGAACCATTATCAAGCCTGGATATAAACCCTGAGCACTGTTGAGGTTGAAAAAGAGTGTCTGCTTTCAGCAGGTTACCAAACATTTTCTGACAATTGATGAAGGAAGATTTGCAAATGCAACAAACAAAGAGACATTAATCCCAACCTCTGGGACTCAGTGTATGACACAGGGGACAAAGATATGTGAGGGTAGCAAGCAGTATGTTCAGCTGCAGCAGATGAATGGAAAAAAATTGCAATGAACACCTTAAACTCGAACATTAGAGTGCATGAGGTTGTACAGAGTCAGCACTTTAATGGATGCCTTCAGTGGTGAAAAATACTGAGCTCTTCTCTTTAAGTTAAAAGATATTTTCTAATTTGACAGTTGAAAGCAGTGACAACAACCCAAAAGGTCAACTTGAAGAAAATTTTCAAGGAGCTCTCAGAGAGGATACATGTATCTGTAGCTGAAGGTGAACACAGCTACATTTCTTGACCAAAGGTTTAAGGACAGTATTTTATTTTTCTTATTTTTGTGCATTCAAAGCTTCTCTTGAGGTTTTCCAATAAAGCTTTCTGAATGTCTGTTCTAACATCTTATAAGATCTTATTCACACAACACTCAAAGCCCTGCAATGTTTGCGTAGCCTGTGCAATCAATTATTGATTCAGAATATGACTATCATGTTGTGAACAAAGCCTTGAAGCTGTAAACTTTTCCGTACAACCATCTGTATTTTTCTGTATTTATCTTTTTATTTAAAAAATATACTTTTTCAATCTTTTTTTGTCATTTTTCTCCCTTTGGAATTGAAAATGGCATTAAATATCTATTGTGCAAGATATTGTGTCAAAGTTAGAAATTACTGTATTGTGACAACACAAATATTTCAGTCCTTTTCCTAAAAAAACAAGCACCCTATCACAGAAACGTCAAACGAACATGACAGATCTTCTTGGGTCAAAACTGTATCTTGTACTTAAACCGGCTGTCCTATCTATCCATTATAAAAGACACTCTGTGAGTCCAGGGCTGTGCTTGTTTCAGGCAGCAATCCTTCACCCATTGTAATATCTGTCAAAGAGAAAGGAGAGGAGGGAGCTGAGTGGTATGGATTAGCTCGGCCATGAATATGTATGAGACCTTTTGTACCTGCCTCACATGGTCACTTCTTTCTACCTTCAAGAACATTCTAAAATTTGTCGTGAATATTATTAAAATCACAGAGCTCTTTGAAAATGAAACATTTGAATTAATTGCAGGAAAAGTGATTGAAGGGTAGGAGGTTTAGAAATGTCTGATTTAGAAAGATGTTCCATATTGTTCATGATTAAAGCGCTATGATTTGTATTAAGATAAAAAAAAAAAAAAACCATAATGACGGTGGCAAAATTCTGAATTGTTGACATGATATTCTTATACTGTCGCACACATGGTTTAAAGCAAAAGTAACACTGTGAGGAGAAGTTTCCGAGTCAGGAGTGAAATCAGTGCAGTGCATTACACTGTCCCTGACCGGCTGATAAATTGAAGCCCAATATTTTCTCTAAATTTTTGCTCAGTTCTGGATTTCACAAACTCCCTCTCCTCTCACTGCTAAATACACCACTAAGTTCATCAGCAGCCATTAGCTTAGTCTGATATTTGGTGCTCGGCAGGTAGCTGTACTATGAGTTTATCAGAACATTTATGCAGCTCTCTGCTCCAGCTGTAAACAAGGTCGATGTGAGCAGTTTTGGCAGCCTTGACAACCAAAATAACAAGCTGTTAGACTTAAAAAAAAAAAAAAAAAAGCTCCATAGATCTGACAGGAAACTGAAAAGTTTGAGGATGGTTCTTGGTGTGTTGCTTACCTCAAGCGACAACTTTCACACTGCACACAGACATTTAATTCAGAAGTGCTGAATCAAGGACAACTGGCCTTGCTTTAGTTTTCTCGAAGATGTTTTGTGTCTCAGCAAAGGTGCTCGAATGGAATTCGATTTGACAGTGAACCTTGACAGCTTTAGAGATTGGATAAACACATTAAGTTATTCCAAAAGGGTTGAAAAAACTGCTGTGTGGGAGAAAGAGCAGTGATTATTGTGTTCACCACACTGTCTGACTCTTTTGACTGCATGTGACCTCATTGCTCATCTATTAGCTGTTGGAGTTTGTATTAAACACCTTCAGACTGATTTCATGCTCCTGTCAGACCAACGAAACATCTAATACACCAATTCTCCATTTCATTATGCCTACAGCAGGAACTGTTAAGTATGCTCAATAACTTTGGCATTAAAGAGGCATTTATTTGCATTTCAAGTTCTCCCATTTAAATCTGATTATTCTCTCCCACAGTGAAATCAACACATTTTTCCCTCCTCTAATTACAGCCTATGGAAAAAATGTCAAATGCTTGGCAAATCATGTTGTTTTCAGACACCTGTTCTGAGTTTTTGAAGAAATGATTTATCTGAGACAAGAGGCATGCCACAGGCGGTAACTGAGAGGCTTGAAGCAGTTTCATGCAGCTGTTATCATTACTTAAAAATTATTTTGTCAAAATACGTCCGTGAGAAGTGACAGCAGACACCTGGTCTTGTTTGGTCCCCATGAGACTGTTGTGACTACATACTTTTTGGACCCTATATTAAATAGCTTGAAGCGTATCATTTTGTTTCATTCTCTTCCCACTTAATCCCTTTCATGATTGCAGAAAACTGTAGACCTTTTAGCATACCTCAGGCAAAAAGCAGGGAGGTTCCTTGATAGTGCTCCTCTTTATCTCTGGGTAACCTTTTTTTTTTTTTTTGTTTTTCATTTGTTAGCAATATTTGTGTGTCTGCATATATTTACACAGCTAAGAGCCTGAAATAAATGCATATACACTGTTTTAGATAATTAATTAGTAAGCAAACACATTTTACTCCCACTCTGGTGGGAGGTAAATGGTAATTAGGCTTAAACAAATACAGTGAGATCCACAGCCAGGCATGTGCACATCATTTATAATGCAGCTTTTTTAACGGACGTAAGGATGAAGCCATCTGAGCCTGCATGTTAAGAGTCATTTCTCCATGGCATTACAGAAGACCTTAAGAAGATGGGTTCAGTTGTCTTTCAAGCCCCTAGATAGCAGAACTGTCTGGTTTTCAAATAAACAAAAGAGCACAAATTAATCTACTGTGGTCTAAAACATCAACCCTTTAACAAGGTGTTTAATGTTGTAATTATGGACCATGAAAACACATTTACTGCTTTGAACCAGAGCTCGCCTTATTCTTTCTGGATATATATATTTTTAAAATGTTCAGAACCTACCATCAAAATTATTTTTAAGGTTTTTATTAGCTCCTTCCAAGATGGCATCAGCTGCTAGATGACATAGGTTTTTCTCACGTAAGAAATAGCAAGGGTTGGCAACGGTCTGCTATGTGTGAAAATGTTGTGAAATGTAAGTATTTGTTTTTGTGCTTTCAAGGAACAGATGCTGAGGATTATAGACATTTGACAGGTGGGTCTGATAACAAGTAGAGTGTTACTCAGTGCCTTTCTTGTGGAGAAAAAAAAAATCACGAAATAAAATCCAATAAATGAGTGCATGCAAAGTATGTCAAAATAAAAAAAGCCTCTTCATGCTGTTTCTCGTCCTTAGTTGAAAGGAGCTTTTTTCCACTCAACAAATGTCAAAAGAAAATGATAGCAAAGGTAAAGAAACCATGGATGAGTGATTTTGCTTTCTTGCATCTGTTTAAATTGTCTGCATCTGTCTCACCTTAGCTTGAAGTCAAACACAGCACTTTTGCTTGCATTGCTAGCAGTGGTTAAGCTCTCCTCAGTGTTTGTGATCTCACAGCTGCTTGTCATCCCTTTGTAATATATATATATATATATATATTTTTAAAAGACATCCACCTGCATCACGATGAAACAACAAAACCTAAATCAGCGTCAGCATGTCTTATGGATTACAGAGATTCTTGACTTTTATCTGCCACTCTGTTTCCCTATGAATGACATAAAGGTGTAAAAAATGCTCAAGGTGACACCTTCAAACGTCATGTTTTGTCTGAGTAACTAACCAAAATCTGAAGATATCCAATTTATATCATGTATAAAAGAGAAAAGCATCAAATTCAAATTAGACGCTGGAAATTTTATCATTTTTGTTTACAAAATGGATAAAACTTTTCAATTATTCAACAAAATTGCTGATTAATTTTCTGTTGTAAGACTTATTGTTGAAGCTCAAAATGTATCTGTTTTTAAGTGTGGAACAGACTGTTCCTTTTAAATTTAAATTTATTTGTAGCTTTATCCCAGTCAACAAAAATTTAATGGTAACAGCAGGGTAGAATTTAAATCATAAAGTTGGGTTTGTTCAGAATATTTATAAGTAAGCAAAGTTTACATTCATTTGTCATATAAAGTCATTGGTCTCTTTATCACTTCTCATTGGTCTTTTTCACAAATTAAAAATTAATTACAAATGCAATTCTAAAATGTATTTCAGGACTTTTGCTTTTAAAACTTTACTTTCAAAGTTTTCTATCTGATAAATAGCTTGTATTTAGATGTTCTATAGCAAGTGTTTAAAACAAAGGCCAAAAAGTCCCATATAATGTTGTAAGTTATTTATGGATGGAGTTATGTACGAAATATTCACAGTGACGGGTCACAATGACAGGAACTGGGGTCTTGATGAGGTTTACAGCATAGAGATGGAGCCTTTCGAGGCATCAGGTTTGACAGTCAGGATGCAGCTCCTTCTGTTGCATTGAATCTAATATCTAGTTGTGCCACTGACACCGTTCCATACACTATTCTATGTATAAGTTTATAATGGCTTGGGAAATTTTGTAACAGAACATAAACATCCATGTTTAAACTGATTAAAAACACTTAGTTAACATATTGTGTTATTATGAAGGTATAAGAATTGTAAAGGTTTCTATTATCATTTTATTTTGAACTAAAAAAAACCGCAAAACTATAAATAATGAAACACAAAAATTAAAACATTAAACATTAAAATACTAAACTCTTTCTTTTTTATTATTACTGTCCCTGAGCAAAAGCACACATAAATTCTTACTGTCAATGAACACCAACTGCAATAATATAGTTACAATAATTAGTTGTGTCAAATTTGTTAAGATTTGCTGCATGTTGTATTACCTCATTGCATTAAGTTATCAGAAGACAATTAGGTTACATCCTCATTTTTCTGTGGGCTCTGCCTGTTTCCCCCTGCCTTATTAGCATGGATCTCCATGGAAAACTGCACGTGTGCCTTTGTAATGACTGTTTTCACAAACAAGTGCTCTTTGGCAACAGCATTTTATTACCCTGGTGATATGTATTTTTCTGTAAATATGAAAATGATAGTGTTTGCAACAATAATAATATTCTGATATCTGAAAGCAATGATGACACCTGCATAGAATAATTGTTCACAGTTGTGTTAATATGGGCCAGGAAATAACATTTGATTTGACTGATTTATGATATTATGACCACATGGTTAGCACTCAAAAAGTTAAATCTATTTTGATGTAGCAATACAGTAACTGAACCACTTGGTTCATTATTTGTATTTTTTTTTTAACCACTGGCATCAACATTTGGAAGTTCAAACTCAACAAACTGTATTTTTCACATGTACTCTCAGTTTTATTGAAAGTTTTTCGTAGTTTAAATGACCCACGTCAGTAACATGTAAAACAGCTCAAAGTCATTGTCGCTGCAATACAAATGTTATTCCCCTTTTCTTTAGGCAGTAAGGTGAGAACTTTGGTCAGGCAAAATTGTGTCTTTAAACATCACTTTATGATTTCTTTTATATCTAGATGGCATTCCAGTCATCATATGTTTATTATTCGGTCTATGTGCCCCTTTCCACAAGCTAAGGACAAGTAATAAGGGTGTCCCATTTCACTTGTTTCAATAATGTTTCTTTTCACTTTTTGTAATAAAACTTTGAGTTTTGTAAATTTAAATGTCACAGTTATATCATTTTTGTCCCAGTGTGTCTGTACGACATTGCATCAAAAGATGCTCTATCTTTTCAGCATCGGATATGAGAAAGCTGTTGTGAATATTTCCCTTTCTTCCCTCCCTCTCCTGTTTCACTTTAAGAAGATCACACTGGCTGGTTTGCGTTCAAAATAGTGGTCTTAAAGTTATATCAATATCAAGGTATAAAAACTTCTTTTTTTGCAGAGAAATTGCTTATTAGACGCTGCCATACCCCTGATGAGAGCCTTTATTGCAGAAATGCAGTTGGATTTCAAAACAGTTAAACTTTTAACTGATTGCTGAGAACAAAAAAAATAAGTGAAATATGTTTATTACTACGTCAGATTACTTTTTTCAGGTTTGCTTCATCAATTATAAGTCAAGGAAAAAAATGGTTTTTTTTCCTCATTTGAAAATACCTAACAATTTCACAAAAAATCAAGACAGCAATATAGTAAAATCTTTATTGCAGCATTAAACAAAAGTTAAACAGAGCATCAAAAACAAACATTATGCGTAAATACATCAAAGCATCATTTCATGAAAAGCTTCCCTTAACTATCAAGCTTTTGGCTAAAATTGCTTATAGTTGTGTTAATAGATTGAGTAGAGTTAGTGTGTTTATGTCCCAGTGAGTCTGTGCATGTGTGTCATCATCTTTTGTGCTCATTATTTATACAATTGCACAGCATTTCTGTGAGAGCCACTGACCTCATCTCTTATTATGCAAACAACCTCAAAAAATTAATTCACCACTAGGTGGAGCTTTCATGCCCTCCCTGTTTCTCTCTCCTTTTTTTGTGTGTTTTGTTTTGTTTTGATTTTTTCTCTCTAGCTGTCTCCATCCTTCAGGCTGTGTCTTTCTCATTTTGCCTCTTAGTTTTTCTGTCTCCTGGTTATGGTTGCACATTGCAATGAGATTTTTTTGCTCTCTCATGTTGGGAATTGCTTTTGGTTCTTTAAATGACCTGACTCCCTCCGTTCCTCCTCAGCCTCTGTTACATCTACAAGATCACATTCATGATTCTCATAGTGGGCGACATGATGGTTCAGTGTTGTCTCAGCAAGAAGCCTCTGAGTTTGAACCTACTGGCTAGTTTGGGCTTTTTTCTATGAAGTCAGCTCTCCCAGTATCTGAGTGGGTTTCCTCAGGGTGCTAGGCTTCCTCCCACACTCCAAAGACATTAAGGTTAAGTTATCTTGGACTCTAATTTTCACAAGATGTGAGTCAGAATGTGAATGGTTTTCAGCGTGTCACCCCTGTGATGTATTGGCCACCTACTCAGGGTGCACCCCTCCAAAATCCTGCAGAGGATAGAGGGATGTAGATTACGGATGGATAGTTATAATAATATTTGCATTTACGGTTCTATCAGACATTTACTGACAAAAATCAAAAGTGAAAGAAAAAATAAACAAATATGAATCCCAAAAGTAAAAAAATAGTTACCAATCCAACAAACTCATGGCCAAAAGGTCAAATATTCCTGTTCAGCCCACCAGCTACACTTTAATATACACACTTGAGAAGCCATTAAGTTGGAAAAGCTTCAGGCAAAAGCTTCAAAATTTTCGGTTTTTGTTTAGACCGACAAGTTTAAGTTGCAGTACATGATGTGAATGTTTTTATGGTTTTGTTGACCAAAGACTTTATTTAAGGCATCTACTCAAAGACCCTAATCCCAGAACTCACTGACCTCAAGAAAAAGTACGAAAAGCTTAACAATGCAAACTCAATTTTGTTTTTTAGGACTCATTCTTGTGGCAGTTGAGAGACTTGGAAGGTTAAAAAAATAATGATAATAATAAAAAACAAATCAAACAAAAAAACAAAAAAGGGAATCTCTAGTTTCTGTGGAGGCAACAAAATCATTTTCCATGAACTGAGAATAACGCATGAGTGTTAAACTTCTGTCAGTGACACTCATCAAATGGTTGGTGCCCTGCCATAAATCAGGCTTGATGCTTCGCTGTCTTCCTTGCAGCAAAAGCTGGTTTCTGCTAAAGCACACAACACACACCACACACTGTTGTACTGAACATGTTTTTTGACCAGGTTGTCGACTCTGGGAAAAGTGTGAAGACAAAGTCTCGAGTTTTTTAGAATTTGTCATATCACAGCTTCAATTTCTTTAAACCTAAAGGCAATGCCCTCATTGTTTACCAATCAAAGTTTCATTATCACAGTAAAAACCTGTTCCTCCAGGCTCACAGCGGTCACACTTCTGCGACTACACTGTCTCACACTTTTGATGGCAGCCTTTAAAAATGACAGTTGTCAGACCTCTGAGGTACAGCAAACTGTGTTATTTTGTTTTTCACTGAACAAATAAAACACAAAGAATACATCTGAAAAGTTTGTATTTCTGTCTGTTTCTATTCTCCGTTTCACCAAACGTAACATCATTACCATTTCTCAGATAATCTGGTTAAGTATCCTTTTAAATCAGACAGACACAGTCTTTTCCTTTGGAAAAAAAGAAATACATAGTGTTCTGAATTTGAGATGATTAACTTCTATATCTAGCTGCTTTGAATCTAAAAGAAAATTATTCAAATGAAAAAAAGTCATTATTATGTATTCAGAATGCGATGGCAGCTGAGACGCACTGTGAGATTGATATTCAAACCAATTCAACTTGCTTGATTTCTAGAGGTGGCAACAGAATTCCTGCCAGTGCTTCTATGCATCAAACACATACATATGTAAGAGGGGGGGTGCATGGTATTTATAGTGCAGCTCGAGCCTCAAGCGTCTTTGCTTTTGTTTATGTGATAGAAAGTTCCACATACATTCACAATAAGCAGACAGGAAAAGTAAATGAAAGAACTGAAGAATATTGTCAACAACCAAAGATGCATAAACATTCTAACCTAATAAGAATTTGATTACAACACCATCTAATGCAAACAAGAAACATGGGATGTTTGAAAGAAACATCAGTGCAACTTTTTTTTATTGTGAAGCAACTGTATTTATTACATTAATGCAGTGCTGACTAGATTATTATCATCAGCATCATGTTAACAGACTGAGCCTTACGCAACATTTGTTAAAATTAACAATTAATGCAGAGCTTCACTTGCTGGTTAGCTGTTTTCTTTTTTTATCTAGTCTTTGGTTTTTATAAATTTTCTTTGTAGAAGTTGTGGGGAACAAATCACTTGTGGACAGTAGATATAAAAGATTTAATTCTTTTATATACTCCAAACCCTTAAACTACACACACACACACACATACACACACACACACACACACACACACACACAAAGATCTGATGTTTGTACTCAACAAAGTGATGGTCCTAGCACACAGCAAGAGGTTTAGTCCTTCACTCCTCCTGCTGCCAGCACTTCAACCTCCTTACTTCCTGATCCCAAAGTAAAACAAAACAAAAAACAGATGGGACTCAAGTGTGGGAGAGAGGATAATCCAGGTAATCAAGGCTGACTAGACGGATCATTTGGGGCCTTTGCACCACTTTTTCTCTATTGATGCCAGAGCTTATCCTCTCTATTTGCGGGGTTATTATAAACATTTCTATTTGTAAACTCTCCCACATAAAAGAAGATTTTCAGAGAAAAATGCATAAATAAGACATCCCACTTTTTGCAATGATTACACAGTTTCATAGGTACAGTTGAGATTCAATTAACTTTCAGCCTTGCTTAGGCTGTTCTCTAGATCCAGCCTTCCCTGGATCTTTATTTTTACCAAGCATTTCACTGCTGTCCACCAAAAAGCATAGCTGGGACTGAATGCCTATTTCCAGATTTGATACTATCTGAAAACTTGAGTAACAATTTCGATGTGTATTGCCATTCTTAACTTAATTAATCTTAACTGTCCTTCAAAACCCTGGATTTGACTGCTTTGTAAATTATACCCTCATGAAATGTCTTTACCTGATGGTGGCTGTATTCTTAAACTTTACGTATGTTTTATGACCTTTTGACTTTGCTTTAGGTCTTCAGTTAGAGTAAACAATTTTTGGTTTCACATCCCTTTTTTGAATGTTTGAAAGCTTTGCATGCACAGAGAGCGGTGCATCACAAAGACGTAAGTCAACCCTGTCAAGCACTCTGAAGGAGCTTCATCTCATCTTAAAAAAAGACAGCATGTCTACTGGTGGCTGTGAAAAGCCTTTTCTCAAACTCTTCCTGTACCCTAGAAAACCATGTGAGTGTGGGATGTGTGCTGTGACCCCTTGATTGCTTGAGATTGCATGTTAGTCTTCATTTATTTCATCTTACCCACTCACATAATACAGTTATTTACAGTTTTACTCTTTCACCTGAATTTTTAAAGGCCATGTAAACATGAAACACAATTTTATGGTTATAAGAAGTACATTATTGCAGAACAAAGTGTTTTTTCAATGAATGTGTATGCCTGCTCTGGGATTCTAATTGGGCTTTTTTTTTATAAGATCATTAAACAAAGACAGGGAAAACTCTAAAAGGTAATTAAAGAAAAAGTAGATGTTTTTAAACATTTGAATGCCCCTTGCTAAACAAAAGACTGTGGAAATTAAGACATGTGTGCACAATAAAGAAAAACTGTGCTCTCTCTTATTGTAGAGACTATCTTCCTTTCATAATCACAATCACAAATGCCTGTATTACAGTATAAATCTAGAAAATGCCAGCCTTAGTTTTAATATAAAATGAAGGGGAGGAAAAAATCTCAGGAGTTTTACGGTAAACTAGGGTTTTGCAGAGCATCACATTTTGCTTTTATGTTTTCCTGCCTAATCTGGTCTCTCCCTATAATGAAATTTCTTCTGTGCATGCAAATGTAGTGTTTCACACATTGTCACACACGCTCATAGCCCACACTGCCGCTGCAGCGTGCGTACTGCAGGTGAGTGCCAGGTCTGACACATGGCAATAAGAGGCTCTGTATCATTCTCCATGGGGACCAGAGCAGCCTCCTCTCATCCACCTCTTCATGTGTTTTCGCTTCACTGATCTCCACACATGGCATCATCTTCAAGGCTGACCAACAATAAAGCTCTTTCCAATGTCTTCTATGTTTCAATTTTCCCAGACATTGTTCAGGCGCACCCACACAGAGTGCGCCGATAGGTTTGTTACAATGAAGGCAGTGACAGTGAAGATACTCCTGCAGATTTTTTTTCCAATGAAGGATTTTTTTTTTTCTTGACAGTAAAGTAAGGTTAAAGAGAACCATGCAACAATTAGCAGGATGTTCATCAGTAATTTCTAAAATATATATTGCCTGTTTCTATTTTTTATTAACATCTGTTGTCTGATGTGCTGTAGGAGATATTTTTTTCCCTGTTGAAGCCTGCTTTAGGTCCCTGCTGCAGATAAAATGGCAGACCTCCACAAGAAGAAAGACTGTGACCATTAACTCTTTACTTAGTCATTGAAAGAGTTACCTAAGTACAGGTTCATAAATTCAAGATTAATAGAACTAAAAGTACTTCAAAATGATTCTAGACAGAGGGCTCTAATTTCGTGGTGCAGCGCAGGTGGCGCAGGGTGGCGGACCCCGCGCAGTGGTAATTTCGTCCAGCGCACCACCGTGCGCAGCCAGTTT